>OW964825.1:21300432-22500432 GCA_943142095.1 Ophonus ardosiacus | reverse complement strand
GTTTTAAATGGATAAAGTATTGTAATTGACGTAAAATATATAATAATTACAGGTATTTGAATATAAATAAATGTTATTTAAATGATTACTAATATATTATAGGTAAAACGGTCGATTTTACATGTCATCTGTTATAGCCGGCCGATCGATAACGTGTATTAGGCAAGTAAATTGAGATTTAAACTATAAATACTGGACAATAGTGTACAATAATGATGGCACAACAATTATTTATTGGTATGTATAACATTTTATACGTTTTTATTGTAGAAATTTTTAGTTTACAAACCAAGAAGACAAAAAATTGTGGTTATGTTCAACTTTTCGAAGGAAATATGAATAGGAATGTCTATACTGACTCTATTTTACTATGGTGAGTACAAATACAGTAAATATGTAACAAATTATTGTTTAAAGATGGTCTAGAACATATAAAACCGGTCGATTTCAGATGTTGTCTTTTAACGCCGGCCGATCGATAGCATGTTTTAGGCAAGTAAATTGAGATTTAAACAATAAATAGTGGACAATACTGTACAATAATGATGGCACAACAATTATTTATTGGTATGTACAACATTTTATACGTTTTTATTGTAGAAATTTTTGGTTTACACACCAATTTTTGGTTAGGTCTTGGAGCCGATCGATAACATGAAATCTGGATATTTCAACGATAAATACTGGACAATACTGCACAGTTATTATGTAATATTATATAGTAGAACAAATATTTATTGGTATGTATACAAATTTTGTACGTTTTTGTGGAAGAAATATTTCTTTTACAGACCAAGAAATCACAAAATTGTGGTTATGTTCAACTTTTCGAAGGAAATATGAATGTGAAAGTTTAGACTGATTCTATTTCACTATGGTGAGTACAAATACAGTAAATATGCAACAAATTATTATTTAAAGATGGTCTAGAACATTTAAAAATTTTATTTTACAATCACGTATGTCCAATTCTTTCACAAACATATCTGTCATTCGTTGTAGTTTAAATTAAAGCTTCTCTTAGATAAAATACAAATGTATTTCAATATAAATAAACGTTTCTTTTAAATAGTTTTTTAATATTTTACAAGGTAATTTAATATCCAATCGGTTTGACATGACAGCTGAGCTGTCAACGTGCAAACGTCATCGATTCGATCGATAGCATGAAATCTGGATATTTCAACAATAAATACTGGACAATAATGCACAGTTATTATGTAATATTATATGGTAGTACAAATACTTATTGGTATGTATACAAATTTTATACATTTTTCTGTAGAAATGATTTTTTTTAGGTCTTCAACATAATTTTTGGTTATAACATCACGTCGCTTTAGTAATAATGGTTTTGGACGTTGAAAATGGTTCCATTAAACTATTCCAAGTACAAATACATTAATATGTACGTATAATTTACAGATGTTGACACAATTTTAATGTTTTCCAATCGATTTTCAGAAGATCCTTATCCAGCCAGTTGAAATTCAAAGAGAGTTTGCTTATTTTGATAGCTAGTGTGGTAAATTTATAAAATGAATATCAAGGGATTCATTGTTGGGCATATTTTGAGCTAATTTTAAAAGTATTGTAAAGTTATAAGTGAAATAAGACATCCAATATTCAATCCAAAGAGAACCACAACAGAAAATCGATTTTGACATTTCATCTGTCATCGGCCAAGCGTCTGCAACTGCAAGCTAAGAAAAATGTCATTTAAACAATAAATACTGGACAATACGGTACAATAATTATGTATTATTATATGGTAGAACAAATATTTATTGGTATGTATACAAATTTTGTACGTAAAAATAGTTAAAAATATTTTATTATAGACAGTCACTTCCAAAGAGGTTAAAGTCAACGCCATTATACTTTTTTAGTGGAATTGAAAGTTTAAAATGATTTAATTTCACTATAGTGAGTACAAATACAGGAATGTGTAAGTAATATGTGTATATAATAAACAGAAATCTTTGTAACTTTAAGTTTTTCTATAGGTTAACCTCAATAATCTGTAGGAAAATTATAAGCGAAAGAAGACATCTTCCAACATTCATTTCAAGTACTCTCCGACAAACAATGGATCCCACTACATTTATTAATAAGTTTTGAGTGATGAAAATGACTGTATAAATTTTTTAAACCCTAAGAAATTCAATTTTGTTGTATTTTTGACTTCTGTTGTGGACAAAATTATTGTACTAGCCAAAATATTTAAAATAAACAACGTTAATGTAAACAAAATTATTGTACTAACTAAAATATTTAAAATAAACAACGTTAATGTGAATAGAATTATTGTACTAGCCAAAATATTTAAAATAAACAATGTTAAAGTGTACAGAATTATTGTACTAGCCAAACTATTTAAAATAAACAAAGTTAATGTACTGCCAATAATAAAATTAGTGTTTGAGCAGTTCGCGGGTAAATTTAAAGCTGTACGACAGCGCGACAAAATATTTGCCGAGTTTTACTACAAGTCTGAAGTCGTTGCGCTTTCATATCGCGACTAAATTCATAGACCTGAGAATTTTTAAGGTTATAATTCGGTCCGCAAAAGATGCGGCCAAAACAACTAAATTAAATAAATAACTTCCGCGAAATGCTTAAAACTAAGAAGAAATATGACACTTAAATACGTAAGTACAAATACTATTAAATAATCGCTGATAAAATATGAAAATCTTAACTAGGTCAAGATCAACAGAACTACGTAATTGATTATTACAAAAAATAAACAGAGAATCTTGACTAGATCAGGGACAACACAATAAAATAAAGTAAGAAGGCTTAGTTGGTAGAAGTAGTCCATCCGAGTGGACTGAAGGAGTCATCTCTCACGGTAGGAAAGTTCGTCGTGGTAAACTGCCAAATCGGAGGATGTCACAGGAGATGGTGCGTAGTTTACAGACGATGATGGTATGACACAAATCGCACACGAGAATGTATGAGTCAAAAATATGAAGTTATAAAACACAAAAGTTCGTCAGTAATCACTTTGACACTGAACGTGAAAGGTTAACGCCAAAAGTAACGTTAAAAACCTGTAAGGAACAACAGAATTAGCGTATGGAAACGCGCTATGTCAAAGGAAATAGGTAAGTGGTGAAAAACATACCTGTGGTGTTGGGCGACTTATAAGTGAATAAATTTTTTCCAGTGACTTTAACTCCCGCCAATCCGGTGGAAACTATGTTTCCTATGAGACATTGCGGCACAACTTCCTCACTCAGTAGAGTACCACAAATTTACGGAACGAAGATTCGGTACGGTAAAAATAACCACGTCTGGCACTCACTACAGCGCAACGTGGAAAGGCCAACAAATGCATAAAAAATCTTGCAATTCCCCGAAACCGAAGAAATGCAAACTTAGCCTTAACTTAAGTCGTCTGCCGCCTACGACCACCCTCGGCCTTGAACACTGGAAGAGCGGTAGCGAAGAGTCCTTCGGACAGGGGTGCAGTACGTTGCAGAAACCAAAGCGTGAGTAAGCTGAGTGTAACAATATCACGATGTAGTAAACGTAGCTATTCATAAATACAAGATATTTTTAAAGTTTTAAAAGCCAAGTTTGAAAAACTTATTGGGAATCCAATTGGTTACTATATCGAATAGGCTAATAAACTATAACAAAAAATAATAAAATGTACACTTTATCCTTAAATTACTACACAATAAATAACGATTAAGGTAAAAAAAAAATTTAATAATTGCTTTGCGAGATTTTTGAATTTATATCCAGGGATACAGATGACGTTACACTATTGGTATCTTTCTCGCGCAGCCTACTACAGAAACTGGTGTGAGAAAGATAGCTATAGGTTTCTTTAAAAGTCAAATTCAGCTATACAAAACACAATTATGACTGTTTGATACCACGAATTGCTTCAAAATTAAACGAACTGTCATTTAAAAATATTTTTAAAAATTGGTTTATGGGCCTATTCAATCAATAATGAGTAGTATTATAGAAAAATATAAATATTTATTAAATTCAGCATTCAACAAAATTTAAGATCTTTCTCAATTAACCGTGCGTTGTCACCATAAACAAATCATAGGGACAAACGTTGAACGGTTGAGTGGTTTGAATATTTTGGGGCAATTTTATACGGCAACGTGGAAAGGCAAAAAAATGCAGAAAAAAATTTGCAATTCCCCGAAACCGAAGAAATGCAAGCACAGCCTTGACTTAAGTCGTCTGCCGCCTACGACCACTCTCGGCCTTCAACACTGGACGAACGGTAGCGAAAAGACCTTCGAACAGGGGTGCAGTACGTTGCGTTAAGAATAAAAATTTGAAACTTTTATAATGAAATGCATATAACCTGTACCAAAAATGTGTAATACACGGCCGTTTTTGTCTCATCTTTTGATTATGTTTATCAAACACAAGGGTGAGCTTTTTACAACTCAGTAAAACTCAAATTAACTTCTTAATCTTTGAATGTTGATCGATTGTTTTGCAGAATGGGGCCCTCAACCATAACAGAAAATAATAAGAGAAACATTCTTTTAATAAATACTTTGCGAGATATTTTAATTTGTTTTCATTGTCACAATATAGCTATCTTTATCGCGCAACCTATTATAGAAACTGGTGCGAGAAAGATAGCAATGATTTTGCTAAAAATCAAATGCAAATACTACGAATAGCTTCAAAATTAAACGAACTTTCATTTAAAATAATTAAAAAATTAGAGTGGAGGACCCCACTGGAGGAATGAAAAATAATAAGACATGCAATCAAGCCAAATTTGTAGATTGTACAGAATAGAATGAAATAGATTAGGAATAAAAAAAATTTAAGACTATTTTTAGATTGAATTTGAAAATAAGATATTGTAGTAGAATGACGTTACTTTTGTGTCAAATTTGCACTAAATTAACTATATTGGTGAATGAATAATGCTCAATAATGAACTATAAAACACAAAAGTCTTGATACTTTTGAAAAAGTAAGGTTTTTCATTAACTTATTATCAAATTGTTTCAGTAGCAATGTAAAAACAAATTTATCTATTAATTTTATGTATTATACTTAAAAAAAACTCTCATAAATATTAATTAAAGATATTATTTATTCATAAATGATAATAATACCAACAAAAGTATGAAATGTTAAAAGCAATTTTAAATTTAAATTTCCCGCCAAATTCAATTTCTCAAAATTATGATTCATAAATATATAAATGACATTAAAATGATTGTATAACTTTAAAACACGTATTTCACTTCAATATTAACATAATTATAGTATAAAAAATTTACAAAAATACATATTTTGATCTATTATGTAAAGTTGTTTGGGTTGTTCACCAATTGTTTCCAATCCAACAAATTGTCTGTCAGTTTGCATATTTGGAAAGCGTTTCTTTATATTTGTGTGTGATTTTAGTGAGATTTGTCTAGATATTTCTGTAAGTACATTTCATTTTTATGTATTTCATACTATAAGTAGTTATAAATATGTTTAAAATCATTTTCAAATATTTTATTTCATACATCATGTTGAAACGTAATATAAAAGTTATTCATGTATGTTTTATATCGTATTATACGTAAAATTAGATAACGTTGCTTCAAAATAAAGGTATAAATGATTAATTATTAATAAAAGTTCATAATATAAATAAAAATTTGAAACTTTTATTATAAATTGCATATAACCTGTACCAAAAATGTGTAATACACGGCCGTTTTTGTCCATCTTTGGATTATGTTTTCCATAAACAAGGGTGAGCTTTTTACAACTCACTAAAACTCGAGTTTACTTCCTAATTTTTGAATGTTGACCGACTGTTTACAGAATGGGGTCCTCAGCCATAACAAAAAATTATAACAAGTACATTTTTTACTTAAAGTACTACTTAATAAAGAACGATTAAGATAAAAAAGAAAGCTGCTTTTAATAAATACTTTGCGAGATATTTGAATTTGTTTTCAGTGTCACAGTGACGTCATAGTATAGCTATCTTTCTCGCGCAGTGTACTATAGACACTGGTGGGAGGAAGATAGGAATGGTTTCGCTAAAAATCAAATTCAGTAAAACTAAAAGCAATTATGACTTTTTAATACTACGAATTGCTTTAAAACTAAACAAACTTTCATTTAGAATAATAAAAAAATAAGAGTGAAAAAATGGAAAATAATAAGATACGCAATCAAGTCAGATTTACAGATTGTACAGAATAGAATGGAATAGAATAGAAATAGACATTTTTTTAAGACCATTTATGGATTGCATAGAAAATAAGACATTGGAGTAGAATGACGTTAATTTTTTGTCACATTTAAACCAAATTAACTACATTTATTGTTGATTAAATAATGTCATTGTATGTTTCTGCTTTATTTATTTCTTGGCCGATGATGTTGTGATTGTGAAACAGTCTTCTTTAGGGCTAGAGGAATGTTTCATTTATTTTTGACCATTTATAGTCCTGAAAAAGGCTGTTTTACAGTAAATAATTTATGTAAGATTGCATGTCCGATTATTTCCCATTCTAGATATAAATAAAAGTTGAGTCCCGAAATTTGAGAATCACTGTTCCAAAAATAGTTTTGTGTCACATTGAAACTAAATTAACAATATTTATTCGTGATTGAAAAGTCATTGTATGCTTTTGTTATAAAATAATGTAATTTTTCAGAAAAACTGTTGTCTACAATAAGTTTTTAGGTTAGGCGATAGGCCAAAAATAATGAAGTCACACGAATATTACCGGAGCAAGCCGAATGGAATAGAATAAGAAATAAAATTTGGTTGTCGAGGCCAGTAATACATCGTTTGGTCACACTATACGTATTGTTGTTTATGTTGGTCACCAATTGTTTCCAACAAATTGTTTGTCAGATTACAGTCAATATTTGGAAAGCGTTTCGTGTTATTTGTGTGTGATTTTTCTGTAAGTACATTTCATTTTTATGTATTTCATACTATTAGTATGTATGTATCATCTATATGTTTAAAATCATTTTCAGGTGGGCAGTTTGGGTGGGCATGTTGTGTGGACAGTCTTCTGCCTACCTACATCTCTGTATACCTATTTCTCTGTCTACCTACCTCTCTATTTACCAATTCCTCTGTCTACCTAAAATCACCGTCTACCAAGTTCTCTGTCTACCTAAAATCATTGTTTACCTAAAATCACTGTCTACCTAAAACCACTGTCTACCTACCTACAGTTATTACCTATCTATAAGCGCTTGTTTTTTAAAAATATTAGTATATACAACTTACATAGCATTCACGACCTTATAGTACCGTTATATGCTATATATGGTTAGAAAGAGGAGAAAAAATGCGGAAGTAACTATGTCTTGGTAAAAATACTCAACAACGTCGTAATTTTGAGTAATTTTAATTTAAAGTTGAGCATTTAGGGATTTTTTTTAAAGATTTTTGAATTGGTAATAGATTAGGTTCTTTTATAAACCAGTGGTAGTTAACATTGTAAGTGTGGAAATATTTCTACTTTAAATTGATGTTTTTTTGTAATAAATTTAATTAAAATATTAATAATATAGTTGGATTTAATGAAAAGTATTAAAATTTTATTTTAAAATGGTCTAGAAAATTTTAAAAATTTAATTTTACAATCACACCTGTCAAATTTGTTTGACAAGCGTATCTGTCATTCATAACCAGTTGACAAGTTGGACGTTATGTTATAAATTAAACGTTTTAAATGGATAAAGTATTGTAATTGACGTAAAATATATAATAATTACAGGAATTTGAATATAAATAAATGTTATTTAAATGATTACTAATATATTATAGGTAAAACGGTTGATTTTACATGTCATCTCTTATAGCCGGCCGATCGATAGCATGTTTTAGGCAAGTAAATTGAGATATAAACTATAAATACTGGACAATACTGTACAATATTGATGGCACAACAATTATTTATTGGTATGTACAACATTTTATACGTTTTTATTGTAGAAATTTTTAGTTTACAAACCAATTTTTGGTTAGGTCTTCGAGTCAATCGATAACATGAAATCTGGATATTTCCACGATAAATACTGGACAATACTGCACAGTTATTATGTAATATTATATAGTAGAACAAATATTTATTGGTATGTATACAGATTTTGTACGTTTACGTGGAAGAAATATTTCTTTTACAGAGCAAGACATTAAAAGTTTGGTTATGTTCAAATTTTCAATTGAAATATGAATAGGAATGATTCTATTTCATTATGGTGAGTACAAATACAGTAAATATGTAACAAATTATTGTTTAAAAATGGTCAAGAACGTATAAAACCGGTCGATTTCAGATGTCGTCTCAACGCCTGCCGATCGATAGCATGTTTTAGGCAAGTAAATTGAGATTTAAACTATAAATACTGGACAATACTGTACAATAATGATGGCACAACAGTTATTTATTGGTATGTACAACATTTTATACGTTTTTATTGTAAAAATTTTTAGTTTACAAACCAATTTTTGGTTAGGCCTGCGAGTCAATCGATAGCATGAAATCTGGATATTTTAACAATAAATACTGGACAATAATGCACAGTTATTATGTAATATTATATGGTAGTACAAATACTTATTGGTATGTATACAAATTTTATACGTTTTTTTGTAGAAATGATTTTTTTTAGGACTTCAACATAATTTTTGGTTATAACATTACGTCGTTTTAGTAGTAATGGTTTTGGACGTTGAAAATGATTCCATTAAACTATTTCAAGTACAAATACATTAATATGTAAGTAATATGTACGTATAATTCACAGATGTTGACACAATTTTAATGTTTTCCAATCGATTTTCAGAAGATCTTATCCATCCAGTTGAAATTCAAAGAGAGTTTGCTTATTTTGATATGCTAGTGTGCTAAATTTATAAAATGAATATCAAGGGATTCATTGTTGGGCATATTTTGAGCTAATTTTAAAAGTATTGTAAAGTTATAGGTGAAATAAGACATCCAATATTCAATCCAAAGAGAACCACAACAGAAAATCGATTTTGACATTTCATCTGTCATCGGCCAAGCGTCTGCAACTATAAGCTAAGAAAAATGACATTTAAACAATAAATACTGGACAATACGGTACAATAATTATGTAATATTATATGGTAGAACAAATATTTATTGGTATGTATACAAATTTTGTACGTAAAAATAGTTAAAAATATTTTCTTATAGACAGTCACTTCCAAAGAGGTTAAAGTCAACGCCATAACGCCACTTCTTAGTGGAATTGAAAGTTTAAAATGATTTAATTTCACTATAGTGAGTACAAATACAGGAATGTGTAAGTAATATGTGTATAGAATAAACAGAAATCTTTGTAACTTTAAGTTTTTCTGTAGGTTAACCTCAATAATCTGTAGGAGAATTATAGGCGAAAGAAGACATCTAACAACATTCATTTCAAGTACTCTGCGATAGACAATGGATCCCACTACATTTAT
Organism: Ophonus ardosiacus; assembly: GCA_943142095.1. Lineage (NCBI taxonomy): Eukaryota > Metazoa > Arthropoda > Insecta > Coleoptera > Carabidae > Ophonus > Ophonus ardosiacus. The sequence goes on along the minus strand of OW964825.1, from coordinate 22,490,963 downwards.
TAATAAGTTTTGAGTGATGAAAATGACTGTATAAATATTTTAAACCCTAAGAAATTTAATTTTGTTGTATTTTTGACTTATTATAGCATAATTAAATGTGTTTAATATAACCCAAATAACTTTTCAAGATCACGAAAAGAAATAATCGCTTCCACATTTAAATCATTACTACAGTTCTTATTGAGTATTTTACATGTAAATTTATATAAATAAATGAGTATATTGTGTAAAAATACACGATTACTAATGTCTAATTATCAAAAAATCCTATCATAAACCAATAAGTAACCACTTTATATTGTGAACGGAGAAAACATCGCTGGATATGGTTTTCAGATTTATTTAAAGGTAGGTAGATGTACAACAGTTTATACATAAAGTGTACGTATGATTATTTATACATATCTACAAATATTTTTTGTAATTTTCCAAGAAATTTGTTTAGAGCTTCAAAGTTTGAAAATCTTATTGGAATTCCAATTGGTTACAATATCCAGTTCAATCAATAATGAGAAATATTACAGAAAAATATTTATTAAATTTAGCATTTAATGTTTGTTTTTTACGATTTAAAATTCTTTCAATGGCACTAGGAGATACAACCTAGTCATTATGTATAAAACTGATGTGGTCAACACATATTCTATGTTTAAAATAAATTTCGGATGTTTGATTGGTGTGTCTCGAAAATGGAAACTGTTTAAAGTTTGATAAGCGAATCATATAAAGTATAAAAATCTTATTGGAAATCCTATTGGTTTATAATTGTAAAAATATCTAAAGTGTTTAATTCAGGCCTAAATACAAATGTTGATTCTTTCGCCTTTTATTTAAGAGATTTGCCGGACTTTGTGAAGTTATACTATTTCCAAATTGGCGATGAAAGTACAGTTTAAATTTTTCTTAAATCTGTATACGGTGTACATACTATTTCCAAATTAGCGATGAAAGTACAGTTTAAATTTTTCTTGAATCTTTTTGTATACGGCGTACATATTATCATTATTATTTTGTGTACTTACCTACTTCTCTGCTGCAAATAATAAAAAACTATTTATTTCAAATAATACATACAATATATTAATAGCATATAATGTCATTCTGTTTGTTAATTTTATTTTTTTGTATCGCATTATTTATTACAATCAGGGCATCAAATCAAAACCGGCAACAAATCGTAACATTTTAGCGGACCCATAACCGAACCAGATATGTTTTTCAAATGAACTCGAGTCAGAATCGAACCAGTTATTAAAATTCGGATTCAGGGTTCAGCTCCAGTTCAGGTTTATTTTCACTTCGGCGTTTGCGTTGCGGCGTGTGTTGATTTGTCGTGAAAATAGTGTTCGTTTCTTGTCAGGCGTAAATTCTGGGTTGCATTTTAAAACCGCACACGGACCCATTTCTCAAAAAACAAAGTAACCTGCTCCGAACCCAGTTTTTAGCGGGTTCGATGCCCTGATTACGAAACAAATGTAATAGTGTTTCTTTGTCTTCCATTTATTTTTTTCCAATATATCTACTTTACACAATCCTACGAATTTACAATCTTCTGCAACAGGTCTTCCAACTTTGTCGTACTGCTGTAGTAAGAATCGCCATCAAATTGGTGTGGTTTGCTTCCTCAATGTTCCATATGTTTCTATTTTATCGATAATGCAATTATTTAGTCATAGAATACTTATTAAACCATGAAAATCTTACCATTTAATTAAGAAGTTTTAGAACTTTCGTTACCTATTTCATATTTTGTCAATATTTCTGTTTTACAGTGGTATGGTTTGTCTGACATTAATGTTTACACTGTATTTACTTTCTCGACATTCATATATTAATAATAATAATATATAATGATAAATCAACACTAACCTACAATCTCTATTGTACAGGCAACACAAAATCTTTGCGACAACACTGAACATATCTACAAATGTTTTAAACAGTAGTCTAAAAACACATTTTTCTGCGAATTTGTTGTATTGTACTTAAGAAAAACCTCTTACATATATCAAGTAAAGACAGAGTTTAAAATAAATTTTGGATGTTTGATTGTTGTGTCTTGAAAATATGTTAAGTACACAAACACATGAGCACAGACAGACATTCTACAACAGGTAAAACTTTATGTACATAATATGTTGTATTTTAGGCTAATTACAGAATATTTGTACATATTTTATAAGAATTTGTTTCAATTAAATGATCATTAATTAATAAGGACATTCACATTTAGTCAAATGGTAACATTGGCCGCCTTCAGCTGGCAGCGCTGAGCGCCGGAGTTTACTATACGCAATAAAAGAATGAATGCGATTGGTTCATTTATTGCTTTGGGAATATTCGGAGCTCATTGCTGTGACGTGCTGAACGCGGCATTTAAAACACATTGGTTACACTTAATTTTTAGCATCCTGTAGTACTAAACAAAATTAATAAAAAAGTTTTTGTATTTGTTTCTAGATCGAACCCAGTTTTTAGCGGGTTCGTACTATATGCCCTCATAATTTGTTACATTTATTTTTAACACTTTATATATACCCTTAAAATTTGTGACACAGGTTATAATAATTGTGATCAGTTCTATCTGCGTTGAATTTTTCGCGATAAATTTAACGCAATCAATTTATCGGCGATAGAATTTCTAGACATGTTGAGCTTTTGTCTCATTAATTTTATAATTTTAATTAATTTTCTAAAGGAAGTCTATTTAGCGCCTTGGCAGTGGCACATCTTGCGATTATTTTAAATGTTGTATATGGCTGCACATTTAAATTTCCCGCCAAATTTCATTTCTTAAAATTATGACTCACAACATTATAAATGATATTAAAATGATTACATAATTTATTAAACACATATTTTAATTCAATATTAACATAATTATAATTAAATATAATTACAAAAATACATTTTTTTAATCTATTACGTAATGTAAGTTGTCAAGTTGTCAACAATTTTGTTTTGAACAAATTGTATGTTCTCTCGTGTTAGCGTGCGTTCAAAGTGTTTTGTATTATTTGTGGTGTCTTTTTTGGAGGATTTCGTGTGGATTTCTCTGTAAGTGCATTTAATTTTCATGTATTTCATACTATAAATACTTATATATTCGTTTGTAAACATAATTTTAAAAAATCGTTTTGTTCACTATTACAAAACACAATTTCCATTTTTATTCACGTGGAAATATATGGCAATGCTTCAAATTGAAGACGTAAGTGATTATTTATTAACTAAAGCTCATAACTTGATTAAAAAAATAATCTTTTATGTACAAAATACATAACTTATATTGCGAACAAGAGATTTGTGCTCCTGGCCTTGCGGCGGAAGGCATGCGTTGACGTAAATACTTAACCAATAACATTTGAGAATTTTGCCGCGAATGCGTAAGTACGTACAAAAAGAAGTAGAAGTGTAGTGGCGGCGGCTGCATGCGTACTAATAAATGAATTTTGACAAAGGTATAATATGTATATAATAAATGACATTTAAAGAAATGTTTATGTATTTCATTTGTGTTCTAATTAAATTCATTTCGTGGTATATGAACCGTTAAAATTTGTATAGAAAACTTCTGTCTCTGTATATACTGTTAATGATAGAGCAACCGCAGATCACGCATCCCAAGTCGATGCCAAGGGCACATATTCTTTGGTCGCACTATACGTATTGTTGTTTGTGTTTGTCATAAATAGTTTCCAACAAATTGTTTGTCACATTGCAGTCAATATTTGGAAAGCGTTTCGTATTATTTACGTGTGATTTTAGTGAGATTTGTCTAGGTTTTGCTGCAAGTACATTTCATTTTTATGTATTTCATACTAATAGTAGTTATAAATATATTTAAAATGACTTTATTTTATACATCATGTTAAAACGTAATATACATGTTATTCATGTATGTATTATACCGCATAATACATAAAAATAGATCGCATTGCTTCAAAATAAAAGCATACATGATTAATTATTAATAAAAGTTCGTAGTGTGAATAAAAATTTAAAACTTTTATAATGAAATGCATATAACCTATACCTAAAATGTGTAATACACGGTCGTTTTTGTCTCATCTTTTGATTATGTTTTCCATAAACAAGGGTGAGCTTTTCACAATTCACTAAAACTCGAATTAAATTCCTAATCTTTGAATGTTGATCGACTGTTTGAAGAATTGGGTCCTCAACCATAATAGAAAATAATAACATGTACACTTTATAGTTAAAGTACTATTCAGTAAAGGACGATTAAGATAAAAGAAAATATTCTTTTAATAAATACTTTGCGAAATATTTGAATTTGTTTTCAGTGTCACAGTGACGTCACAGTATAGCTATCTTTCTCGCGCAGTGTACTATAGACACTGGTGCGAGAAAGATAGGAATGGTTTCGCTAAAAATCAAATTCAGTTAAACTAAAAGCATTTATGACTTTTTAATACTATGAATTGCTTCAAATCTAAACAAACTTTCATTTAGAATAATAAAAGAGTGAAAATATGGAAAATAATATGACACGCAATCAAGCCAAATTTATAGATTGTACAGAATAGAATGGAATAGAATAGGAATAGAATTTTTTTAAGACCATTTATGGATTACATAGAAAATAAGACACTGGAGTAGAATGACGTTACTTTTGTGTCACATTTAAATCAAATTAACTACATTTATTGGTGATTAAATAATGTCATTGTATGCTTTTGCTTTATTTATTTCTTGGCCGATGATGTTGTGATTGTGCAACAGTCTTCTTCAGGGCTAGAGAGATGTTTCATTTATAGTCCTGAAAAAGACTGTTTTACAGTCGAAACGTCGGCCAGTAAATAAATAATTTATGTAAGTTTGCATGTCCGATTATTTCCCATTCTAGAAATAAATAAAAGTTGAGTCCTGAAATTTGAGAATCACTGTTCCAAAATTAGAATTTTTCTTTTATTTAAATTGTTTGCCTAATTACCAGTCTTTTTAGCTCTTATTAATTCTCGAGAGAGTAAATGTGGCCCTTTCAAAATTAACATCCCGTATAATCTATAAATATTAAATTTTCTGAGCGTATAAATTTTGTTATATAAATGTTGGTGTACAGTTCAAAAAGTCGGACATAATTTACTAATTCCGAATATGCGAAATTTTACTCTTAGAAAAATTAGTGTTTAGTAAAAAATATAGTATGTACCGCAAAATTTACCGAAAAGATAGCGTTTAATGATAATAAATGTGTGACACAATATTTCTAAAATAAATAGTACTCACTTATTCCAAGAATAATGATTGTTTTTTAAGAATATTGTGAACTGTTACAGTTATATAATTATGTATGGACAGTTGTCGACAGTCAACAACAAACCTGATTATTTTCATTTAATTATTATAATACGAATGCGTTGTTTCAAATATTTTCAATGTGACAGATATGTTTCTGACAAAGTAAAATATCATTATATTTGTTTGTAAGAATACCTATCAGAAACGCTCTGCTTTGAGTTATCATTACTGAAAATGGAGAATTATTCACACTAAGAGAAAATAGTAGTTTTATTTTAATACCATGGCTAACACTGTAAGTTCTATAAAAGTTTAAATTCAATTTTCTCGGCTACCAAAGATGCAAAAGAAAATATGAATATTGATTTAGATGCAGAATTTAATTCTCCACTACATTTATTTAAAGCATTTTTGTCTAAAATTACTAGACCACTTTTAGCCAAGGAAAAACTGTTTTCCCATGTTAAACGCCTATGGCCCGATTTTGTATTATACCCGAAATGTAAGATATGTAATAAAAGAACAAAATAACAAATACAAAATACACGCGCATAGTAACTGCTAGCGCCATCTGTGTTTCCAATGGCACATATTTATTCGGGAATGAGCAACAATATATAGAATGTACGTCATATTTTTCAAGGACGTTTATAGAAATGACAAGAATTTATTTTTTCTAACATCAAAGTATGGACGAAAACTTTTTTCTAATGACGTTTTATTATATATTATTGTTGCCACAGAAAGATGTAAACTATAGGAAAAATCTGATGTAGCCAACACAATACCTCCCGCTATTTAATTTTTATTAATTTAAATACATTTCTACATATAGTGCGGTACACTAATCTTGACCTGAGGGGCAAGGGAAAGAAATGATCATATCGTGATATGTCATAGACGCCGTAAAATAATAATTATTACAGTAACTTTGTGGTTTTAATTTATTTGTGTATTCTTTTTATTCGAGTGTAAACAAGACAGGAACTAATAGGAACACCAATTGCACAGACGCCGTAAAATAATAATTATTACAGTAACTTTGTGGTTCTAACTTATTTGTGTATGCTTTTTATTCGAGTGTAAACAAGACAGGAACTAATACGAACACCAAATGCACAGATCAACTGCCAATATAACAAAGGCTGTGTAGATTTAAAACGTATTTGTGCAAGTTTTATAAGTTATACTATGCGGAATGTAAATTAATTATATTTCATGTGGATTTAAACGGCGCATGTTAGACAGTGATTTGTGCTAAAATATTTTCCAAAGTTATTTTTAAGTGTCCCGGACTATACTTACTAATGATGCAAACTATGTTAAATTTCTTTGCATATAACTATTTTTTTGTTTACTATATTCTTTTTAAAATCTCACCATTATTAATTTGTAATAATTAGTTTTCTTTTTGACAGTGACATTTATCTGTCATTTACATATATTTGAAATATGAACATTGTAACAAAAGAATCTTTAAGTTATAGTTTCTGAGAATTATAAAAAAGATTATTGTTCAAATTTATCTGTTTTTGAAGAAAAACCATTATAAGCTTTAATTGAAGTGCCATTTTCGGTTATCCGATTTATATTAAAATCTAATGTTTTTTTCTATAATAGAATAGGATCGAAATACAAGCTTTCAGAATTTTATGAATGATAGTTTTAGAGTTAAGAGTGTAGACAAAATTTATACACAAATACACACCTACATACATACAGACATTATCATGAAAATGTTATAATTGTATTCTAGGGAGCTCAAAACATGGTCATATACTAAAATCTTGATATGCGGGAAGTAAAAAGTTACTATTTAGCGTAAATTTCATAACAAAATACCACATTACAAATATCCATTTTTACCTCCCGCTACCCTAGGTAAGGGAGGTATAGGGATCGTGCTAAAAATCGCATATAGAGATCGTAGTGAATATGTCCCCAGAATTCGATTATAACATTTTTACAATGATGTCTGTGTGTGTGTGTGTGTATGTGTGTGTGTATGCACGTGTGTGTGTGTGTGTGTGTGTGGAAATTTTGTATACCCATTCTATACTTATGCGGGAAGAGCTCATTAGTTTTTAGGGTATATCGGATATTCGAATACATTGAATATAATTTTTCAGCAACTTTTGCCTACTAATAAAAAATGAAAATAATGGTACAATCTTCAATTTTATAGTAATAGTATTTAGTAAATAATTTTAAATAACTTTAAATATAAATTTATAAAATAATTTATTTCGACATATATAAACAAATGTGACTGTCAGGAAGCAATTACATTAAAATTAATAATGAAATCGTGTTGAGGAGAATATAGTAGTAACATATTTGATTCTAATGAAATTAAGGTTTGTAAAAATAATATTATATTTTCGAATGGTACTGCTCTGAAAAGATTTTGTGTAAAGATATGAGTACTAATTTGAATTTTTGTTAAGTAATTCTATAAGTTTTGTCAATATATGTGAAATTTATTTTGTGTATGATATATTTTTAAAAAATTAAAATGATTTTTTTTTTATCAATGAATATAAAAATATTTGAACATGATGATTGCTTTATTTATACTGAGTGGTTAAATACCAGTGATCTCTATGATATAATATGTTATAGAGATCACTGTTAAATACCCAGCGGGAGGTTATGGGCTGGCCACATCAAACTTTTTACCTCCTATCTATGTATTAATTTGAAGTGTACTTTATGAATTTCGTGTTATTTTTGTACGTATTTGGTGAAAATAACAATAATAATATATGTGGATTAGTTTTCATTATATAAAGTTATATTTACAAAAGTTGCAAGCAAAGATTGTTGATTTAAAAAAAGAGTGTTGTGACTTCAGTTATGTGCTACGGGTTTCATTATATCACATTTTGTGTAATATAATTTAAACCAAAGAATATCGCATTATGTAAACAAGAATGTAAGTATAAAGAAATAATGTAAGTTATAATTTGAATATATAAGAATATTATTTTTAGGTCCCACATAAATATATTTCATTAATGCAGGAGTTTTTCTTTTAATGTTTGTTGATTGCCAAATTTAGTCAAATTTTTAACTAATGGAAAGAAGAAATATAATAATAATTACTTAAATAAAAACTGATGTAGTCAGTTATATGACTTTCCATCAATTTCAAATACATAATTTATTTATAATATTTTAATAAACATGCTCACAATATATTTTGTTTCTAGAAATAATATTTCATGAAAATATTAAGTAATTTGTATATGAAAATAATTGCCAATTAGTAATATTTGAATATCATTATTGCTTTAATAATAGTAACATAAGTTGTAGTATTTACAAAATAAATATGTTGTACTACTTAAAGAGTTGAATTTATTTACTTTAAAACTATAAAAAAAAATTACAACATGAAATATTATACAATTGTGTATTTCTTTAATTTAGACGATGCCAGTTCGTAAGCGGCAACAACCGTTCGCGTGGGATGAAGAGAAGAAGAGGGTTGTTGCGGAGTGTCTCGCCCGGGCTCGCGAAGCAGGTGGAACGCGCTCTGTGATCGTCAAGGCAATTCACAAGGAATTTGTCAAGACGTACCCTGAGTGCAAACTTGCGGCGAGTACGTTGTATAAACTTGCACTCGATGCTGCGAGTAAAAAGCAACTTCCGGGCGAGACGGAGTCTCGTGTATCTCGCTGGACATTCGAGAAGGATCGGTTCCTAATCGATTGTGAGGTACGAGCCCGTGAGGAAGACCTTCGTTGTCGACAACAAGGTTTGCATGCGGGTAAAGGTGGTCATTCAGGCCAATACCAAAAGCTCGTCGTGCAGTACTTCACGGAAAAGTACAATGAGCATACATCGAACGCAATTTATAGGCGAATTTATCATCTCCGTCGAGAAGGTAAAATTGTAATAAATGATGTTGGTGATAATGTTCATTTGTACAACCTTTCTGTTACTAGTCTCACAACTAGTGATGCAGAAAACTCGTCTGTTGCCAGTCTTTTGATTGGTGGTGCAGACAATCCATCTGGTGCCAATCTATTGATTGGTGGTACGGATAACCTTCAGTCACCTATTGCCAATTTTCGAATTGGTGATGTAGGTGCCTCATCTGTTGCCAATCGGTCGATTGGTGATGCAGATGAGTTCCACCCACCTATTGTCAATCTTCGGATTGATGGTGTAGGTACCTCATCTGTTGCCAATCGGTCGATTGGTGATGCAGATGAGTTCCACCCACCTATTGTCAATCTTCGGATTGATGGTGTAGGTACCTCATCTGTTGCCAATCTTTCGATTGGTGGTGCAGATAGGTTACAGTCATCTGATACTGATTTTCGGATCGGTGGTGCAGATGCCTCATCGGGTGTCAATCCACTACAGTCACCTATTGCCAATTTTCGTATTGGTGGTGTAGGTGCCTCATCTGTTGTCAATCTAACGATTGATGGTGCAGATGAGTTACCGTCTGTTGCTAATCTTCGGATTAGTGATGCAGGCAACCCAACTCTGTCTGTTGCCAACAAACCAGTTGGTGGTGCAGACAAACCGCTAGGGCCAACCTGTGATCCTGATATGACGTTGTTCTTCCAAAGAACGATGAAGTGTTGGGAGAATGGGTTCAAGTTTGGTACGTTACCGTTATTTATCGGTGCATGTGCTAACTGTTCAGCAGTAATTCCGAACGAGGCGCGTGTGAAAACAGTGGCTGCTTCTCAGCAGCCTAAGGTTTTTATGCATTATGCAGAGAAAGATGTAGCGTTGAAGGTAGTTCATCCAACGACAAAGAAATGCTATGCCTGTACTCTGTGCGCTTCAAAGGATCTTTTAACGAGATACCGATTAGCCCCGGAACAAGTTAAAAGTCTGCCGTTGCCAAAGGTTATTACGGATGTAAGTGACGATGATAAACGACACATATCACTAGTCGCTTTAAAATCAAGTACGGCCAAGGCATCCAATGAAGCGTTGCGAATATTTAGACACCTGAAAGGGGACTATATTGTGCAACGTAAAGGTGAAGCATGTTACTTCGACATGTACGCCATGATTGTAAATCGGGATCCGGCGAAAACCTGCAGTAGTAGTTCAACAACCGTTGTAGCTGCTCTAAGATGGTTACGTAAAAATAACCATTTGTACAGGAATTTCGCGGCGAATTATGAAACGTTGATTCGTTTTATGAAACGCCAACCCGGACAACCGGTTACTGTTCCTGTCATAGACGATATGGATTTTGATCCTGTTTCCGATAAACAGACGAAAACCAGTGTTCTTGACGGAGAACCAGCAGCACTGATGGTGCCCGCGTATAACGTTTCTTCACGAGGTGTTGACGTGGGTAGCACAGTGACAGCGACACAACATGTGCGCAGTCTTCAAGCTGCTAAACAGTCGCATACCAATTTGGTAAACGTATTCGTACGTGATCCATACTTGGAAGCGAAAGTGTTTCCGTGGCTATTTCCGTACGGCATCGGTGGATGGTCGACGGTAAATGGCTTTTGTGTTACGCGCGGCATCTACATGCATTGGCGAATGCGTATGTATGATGGTCGTTTTCGTGATGAGGCAGACTACATGTTTTATATGTTAGATATACTCATCAAAGAGCGCCTGCAGTATTATGCTAGTGTAAAGGTTAATGTAGCTAGATTAGTTAAACCATTGACCGTACAAGAGATAAAGACAGCAGGACCATATGATCAGTATGGTACAGAAGTTCCGGCAACAATTCCAAACTCTCGGAATTACTGGGCTTCGAAAACGCTCGATTTGATCGCCATGTCTGAGTACATGGGCCGTGTACCTGATTTTTTCGTTACTCTAACGGAGAATGATAGTTGGCCCGAATTGCAAGCAATCATTCGTGATGGCATTGCAGGTGTGCATCAGGCGCCCACATCCAAAGAATTTGAGGACATCCATAAACGCGGAGCACCGGCTATGAAATATCCTGTACAAACGGTGATTGCTTTCTATCGCCGTTTTCAGTTATTTCGTGCCAAGTTCGTGCAGGATCCAAAAGGTCCATTTGGCAAAGTCCTTGACTATTGGATGCGGATTGAATACCAAAAGCGTGGTTCTCTACATGCGCATTTGGTAGTGTGGTGCGATAAACAAACTATACCGAAAGGTGTAGTGTCAGCAGAGATGCCACGATTCGAACATCCAATGAACGGAAAGTGGCGTGATATAGTTGGAAATTACCAGAAACACACTTGCTCTCAGCAGAGGTGTTTTACTGGAAAACGTGGCAAAGTATTGATTCACTGTAAGTCCGGTTATCCATTTGATGTGAACGATACGGTAGTCCCAGAAAAAAGCGGCGCAAGGTATAAGTACATTCGACGTAGTCGTGAAGACAGCTCGATTGTTCCGTATAACTTGGCGCTGTTACTTTTATGGGACGGCCATGTTAATGTCCAACAGGTGACAAACGGAGGTTGGGAACTTTATCTCGCCAAGTATGTCGCCAAATCCGAGTACCCTATAAATATGCGCTTTTCGCGAAAACGTAGTGATTGCGAAACATATTTGCGTACTCGGGTTGTGTCATTGCTGGAAGCAGCGACACTTCTGCTGCAACGTCCACACGTTTTTAGTAGTCGTGACATTATTTATTTGCCTATAGATGTTAGTCCAGCGCATCGATTCCTCAAAAGGGCATCTGATTTGCCGGCACAAACATCTGCGGCAGATAGTGATGATTTGTACTACGACACAAAGCTACACAAGTACCTCGATCGTCCTAATGCGCTCAGCCATTTGACATATCCGCAGTTTTATGCGCAATATCGTTATTTTGGTCGGGCTGCTAAGGAGAATGAGGAACTTGACAGCGACATCGATTGCGACGATGATTTAGCCCATACTATGGGAAATGAAACATTACGCGATCGTAAAGGTCGTCAGATACGTAAGCGAGTACGACATGAGGCGGTCATTCGTTTCAAGGAGTACTCACCGTATGGTAACGACCTAGAGAGGTATTGCTTGACAAAACTTTTGCAAAATGTACCAGTTGACCGCACGAGCATTGCTGCTCTAAAGGACACAACCGGTTCATATTTGGATGAATGTTTACGTCGCAACCTTATACGGGAGGAAGACGAGGCTATGCAATTTTTAGAAGGCGCAGCTAAACGTGGCAGCACGGTAGAGCGACTTCGGGAAATTGCGTCTCGACTTATTGACGGTAACTGGCTTCAAGATCAAGATATTGATCAGTTGCTGGAAACTGTCGCTCCGTACCATATGCAGGCAGAACGAGTACGTGGCGAACCGGTTGAAGATGATGACGATGACGTTATCATTGACGATCGTGACGGTTTGGATTTAAATATCCGCACGTATTTGCCGGTCGAACAGTATATTGCAGGCTTCACAGCTAGTCAACGTGCTGCTTTCGACTATGTGACCAGCAAATGGCTAAAGAGTGAACAATGTTTAGTTTTCATTACCGGTGGCGGTGGTGTTGGTAAATCATTTTTACTCGATAGCTTTGTCGCATTCTGTCATGAGCATCATAAGACTGTACAAAAGTTGGCAACAACTGGATGTGCAGCCCATCTCATTGGAGGACTGACAATCCATACATTCCTGCGAATGTCTATAGATTTAGTCAGTAACATTGAGCGTGGTTCAACGGACGCTTTCTTCATTGACCACTTGCAAGTGTTGTTGATCGATGAAGTGTCCATGCTTGACGAACGTGTCATGCAGAAACTCGAGGAATGTTTGATTACTCATAGCAGTCTCGATGATTCTACAAAACGGTTTGCAGGCAAGAGCATCATCATGTTTGGTGATCCCGCTCAGTTACCACCGATAGGGAAACACATTTGGCAACCGACGTTGTTGAAAGGTTTTGAATACGTGGTACTAAAGGAAGTAGTGCGACAGAAAGATGATCGTCAGTTCATTGATCTGTTGAACCGCATTCGTTTAGGGCAACCTATACAAGCCGACATAGATTTGTTGAAAACGCGTGAGATTTCGCAAGCAGATTTGAAGCAAATCGATATCGGTGACGGTGGTCTACTGCTATTTCCGACCCGTCGACAAAAGGACGAGATGAACGAGCTTGAACTGGCCAAGTTGCAAGTGACCGAGCGCGTTTATACTGCTCAGGATGTTGACGGGAACGGAATGCCATTACCAAAGAGTGTGCGCGAGTATATTGCCGATGTTGAGCGACGTATACAGCTATTCCCAGCTGTATTAAAACTTAAGATTGGTGCTCGCGTAATGCTTACTCGCAACCGTGACATTGAACACGGTTGGGTAAACGGTACTTTGGCATTGGTTGTCAATATGTCAGAAGATTATGTAGTCTTGGCGGCATTAGACAATCCGAAAAAGCGGTTAGTGACTTTCCGGGTCAAGCAGGAGATTCGTAGTAAAGATGCGAATCAACAGTATTTCCGAAAACAGTTTCCCCTCGATTTAGCGTACGGTGTCACCATACACAAGTCACAGGGGCAAACGTTGAACGTAATAGCTGTATCTGCGAGTGGTTTGAGTTTTTCCGGGCAATTTTATACGGCCATCAGTCGTGTACGTGAATTTACCGGATTATACTTGATAAACTTTGATCCAGAGTCGATATTTCTTGCACCTGATTTACGGCGGTTTATTAACTGGATTAATGAAGTCGATATTATTCGACAACGTCCACCCGGTTGGAGTAGACCGCCTATGCCAGTAGTGTCGCAAGTACTATCACTCGCCATAGGGTATACAACAAGTGTTACAGTTCCGCCGCGAGTTGTACAAGTTGAAAATACCTCAAAGAATAAACGTCCTGTACAATCAATGTTACCCAAAGCCACTGTAATTGATAATAAACGACATGACGTTGCAAAACGTCCCCGTTGTGAAACACAACAACAGTTGGATGTGGTTGAAATATTGACGCGTATACACAGGATAAACCCTAACGTTCCATTGAGACATTATTGGAGAGCTTTAGACGTTATTCTTAACGATGATAGAGTTGTACAATATTTTATTCATCTGGAATGCCAAATTCTTACTGATTCTTTGCGCCATTTGTATAACGATCAGTCGCCACATTTACGTGTGGATCAACGACGAAGTCGCGAAACATACGCCGCAATTTCAGAGGATTATGGCAGGGTTATTGTGACGTCTGCGGACGGATCGTGTATGTTCCATGCATTGTCTCTGTGTTTGGTCGGAAGCGAAATATACAGCTCTGCTCTCAGACTGGCAAGTATTTACGGTTTTAGACAACACAATGACATATTCGAAACGGTACACGCTCAGAATCATATGGACTACACTAGTGTGCAGGATTTGATTCATCAGACGTCCAATATGCATGGAGGCACGGAAACTTGGGGTGGCGCTGCTCATCTAAAGTCTTTGGCCTGCATGACATGTCGTGAAATTTATGTGTACACAAGTTTCACACAAGATACGAACGGTCGTATCCATCCGCGATGTTTGGCCAACCGAAATCTTTCGGTTGACGAATTGCAACGGAAAAGTGACGATGGTACTTTGTTTGGGGCTTATTTCACACGCTACGAGCCTCAATGCTATCTGTCCGGACGGCCATTAACTGTTTTGTTGTCGGGTGCTGGAGCGAGTGCGCATTATTCAGCTGTGTTGCCAGTAAATGAAGATGCGCCGATGGTAATACCTCGTGTTGTTATACCACCGAATCCAGAAAACGACGAACAAGAACCGGTTGTAAGAGACCACATCGACATTAGTGAAAGTGACAATAGTTATTAATACTATAACTCATTTCAGAATAACATATTGACCGGTAGTATTTATTGTTAAACAGGGGTATTTAAGCGTTGACTAAAGTAACAAATTCAGTTGTTTTTTAATCACCTGAATGTATTTCTAAATGGTAGTCATGGTAATTAGTTAGTCAGGGTGGCTAAAATTTTGAGTAAATACTACCGGTCATTGTTATTAAATGTCGGTAAGTATGACTAAATATGTATAGAAAGTCTTGCTCTGAGTGCTTGAGTACAACGAGAATTTAGTCATCATAATACTTTTTTTTTAGGTTCATAACTTATTAGTATATAAACAGGTTGCCCATTTTAAAAGTTTCCGTCTTAAAGTTTAAAACTGGGGAACCCTTGCCATATTTCATAAATGATTTGGTTTTAAAAGTACTAATATTTACCAAATGGCTCATGAAATGTAACATGGGTTGCCTATTTTTATACTTAAGGCGAAAACTTAAACAATGGGCACCGTATATTACTAATAACAGTGAAATGTCGAGCATACATGATTTAATTTAAATGTGTATAAAAAGTCTGGCTTCGAGTGCTTGAATACATTAAAACAAATTATATCATGTGTCGAGCACATAAACACATGCCTGTTGTACTACGTATGAATACAGCACCTATTCATCATCTACAAAGAGACGTCGATGCAACAAACTCATCAAACAATAAACGAAGAACTACTAATTCACATGCACTCCAACAAGTTTTCCATATTTATACGACGCAGAACAATTACAACGTACTATTCTTCAAATATTTGGTGATACACTTCAGCACTGGTCAGAAATACATTTGAATGCAGGAATGAAAAACAGGCGAAGAATAAAAATTTCAAGTAGGTCAAATTCTATCATAAAAAAATTACTTATTCCGTTCTATATATGAATTATGAATGATTTTAAAATTACCAATTTATAAATCTATCCATGTTATAATAATTTAAATATAAAAGTTTTATCAAATATTTTGTATATACGTATTTAAGAAACAAAACAATATCTCAAGAATGTTTTATAGAATTGGAATAAGTAAATGTAAAAACTATAATTATTTCTATATTGATTGATTATTGTGGTGCAATTTTAAAAGTTATTAAAACAATTGAAATTGTTGCAAAGTCAATTATCAATATTAATTTTTATGGTTTATAAATATAATTTTTTTTTAAGTAAATGTAAAATATATTCAATGTTAAACCATAATTATTTCTATATTGAGATTGATTGATTATTGTGGTGCAATTTTAAAAGTTATTAAAACAATTGAAATTGTTGCAAAGTCAATTATCAAAATTAAAATTTTTATGGTTTATTAAAATATTTTTTACAGCGAGTCTAGAAAATGTTATAATTATTGCATTAACTTAAAAAATTGCAAACTTATTTTTGTAAAAATTGAGTAATTTTTTCCTATAAATATTTTTACGAAACAAAACAATGTTTAATATTTCATCAACTACAAATTTATAATATTATAAAATAACATCTTTTATAGTACCTATTAAACAAATTAATAGTGTAAAATAATTGTAATATATTACACTTATGGCCAGTTTTATAAACGACGGATAAATTTACTTCCAAAGTAAAAAAAATTATTCCTTCAAATGGTAGTCGATATTTTGTCAATAATGTTATAAATTCCATAAAATGAACAAAATTGATTTGAATTTGTTAGTTTGAATAAATTTACTGCAGAAGTAAATTTATTCTATCCTTTATAAAACCGAGGGTAACAGTTGTTAATAACAATTGCTTTAATGTAAACAAATTTTCTAGACTCACAATTTATTTCTTTTGTTCCATTTGTTCTAAATATTATAGATTTATAATAAAAATTTATTTATTTTTCATAAATATCTCCAATTTTAAATTCTTTCAAAATGATAACTATAGATTAAAATATTGATTATGACTAAATGATGATTGTGGGGCAATTTTAAACGTTTTAAAACATTTGAAATTGTAGCAAGATGTCATTTTATCTTTTCAATATTTTCAATGGACAATTGAAATAAATTTTACACGCAGTATTTTTCGTCAAGTAACCACTTTTAATCAAATGTAATATCTTTTTCGGAATTATATTATTGAAATTTAAAATTATTATCAACGCAATATAATCATGTACGATTATAAAATATTTGGTTCTATAATTACCATAATTACTATAAACTAAGAAATACATTATTGTTGTATTTTTTATATGACATTTTAAAATGTTGTAACAACAATTATTATTGGAATATTTAATTGTCTATAAATATATTCGCTATATAAAGTGTTACTTGAAGGAAAATCTATACATGTAGTATAATTATTTCATTGGGATCATAATAAACATTTTTGGCTTTGCAAATATGTTTTGTCAATATGATTTGTTTTCATACATCTGTGACAAATTTCATTTAAGGCAAAGATAATATGTGCTTTTTTTTATTGTTTTCGTTGTGTTTAACAATTTAATTAACCGTTGAATTGTAACAAATGATGAACAATAATAATTATGAGTAAATGAAATAAAATATTACGTGTACTCAAATAATATTGACAGTACAATATATATAGTGTGTGCCCACTTTAAAAGTTCCCGACTTAAAGCTTATAAATAGGCAACCCATGTTACATTTCATAAGTGACTTGATTTAAAATGTTGTTTTGATCTTATACCAACCGTGATTATTTGATTTAAAGTACTAATATTTACCATGTGGCTTATGAAATATATTCTGTTTTGCCTATTTTTAAACTTTAAGGCCGGAACTTATTAAATAGGCAGCCTGTATATATACAGACTATTAAAAAATAAGTATCACAAATTATGAGGACATATAGTACTGACTAAAATGAGTTAAAAAACCTTAATCAATATGGGTCCGATCTTCAATAGTTTCCGAGTTATAAGGCAATAAAAAATGAGTTTTTTCGGTGTTTACCTCTGCTATCTCGAAATTTGTAAGAATTACGACTTTGATTAAATGATACATTTTGTTCACATTTCAGAGGTCATGTGTTTTTGTTTTTCAAAAAACATCAAATAATTGTACTACGACACAAGTTGTGGCACACATGGCCAATACTTAGTTTTCAAAAAAAAAAACTATTAGAAAGTGAAAAAATGTCTCATATAAAATGTTATTGTTTTTTTATAGTCTATTTATTGGCATAGACTAAATTTTGTTCAACCACTATCTTAGTTAGTTTTTCCTCGATTTCAATACAAAACGGCCTCTTTCTCAAAATCAGTTGAAGATCGGACCCATGTTGATTAAACTTTTTCTACTCATTTTGATCAGTACTATATGCCCTCATAATTTGTGACACTTATTTTTTAACAACCTGTATATATAAATGACAATATTATTTGTAAATGTTTTTATTATTGATATCTGTCCAACAATTTTTTAAATTTAAATGATTGAAATTGTAGCAAGATGTGTGATGATTGCGGGACAATTTTATAGTTTAAATTTTTTGCAAAATTGTTCTAAACTATCAATAATAAAAAACAATGACAATCAGTAATAATTCTAATAACTCAAAATTGTAATAGTAGACACATGTATATTTGCCGTCAAATAAGTATGGATTAAAGATTTTTACAATATTGCTAATTCAGTGGCAATGTTGAAAATGCTAAATTAAAAAAAAAAAAAAATACGGGCACGGCAAGGGACAAGGTCATGGAGAAGGGGAAAAGTCGAGCGTTGGCCAATACTTATTTGACGGTGAAAATTGTAAATTATTTTTAAAATTTAATACATAATGTAAAATCAGTATGATTAAAAAAACACAATGAAAGTTTTTTATATAAACTATGTAATTTACAATAACATGATGAAAGATAATTGCATGGTATAACTAAATTAGTAGAAAAATAACAAAATTAATTCAAACACTATTTTACTTATTAAATAATTAATTTTGAAATGTAATAAATCATTATGTTGATTCCGTCATTTGTTAAATATTTAAAGTATATATATCATAGAACATTTCTTATATACTTATATATATAAAAAAAATATATGAACATTACATATACATATGTACATTTAAAAACAACGTTTCAAAATGGAACTTTATGTGAAAATATTTTGGAAATCACTCATCATACGACATAAATTATTTCGAAGAATAAAACGTTTGACAACCGAAATAAATCACAATAAGGATGGAAAAATTATATGATTTGGAAGAAAAATTTATAAAAACTACATGGAGATACTTCTCAGTATTGTTACCTAAATACGGCGTACAAATGAAAGAAGATATTTTGAAGATCTTTTCTCAATCGACATTTGAAAACAAATAATTTGGGAAAGAAGTTAAATACGGCGTACAAATGAAACAAGATATTTTGAAGATCTCTTCTCATTCGACATTTGAAAACAGAAATAATTTGGGAAAGAAGTTTATAAAAATTTCCAAATCTACATCGTTGAATAAAATATGTATTATATAAAACCAATATATAGCAAATCCGTCGTACAAAGAAATATTGGAAAAGAAAATGCTCAGCATGAAAACAGACAGATGTAGAAGAACTAAAGGATAATGAATAATTTAAATTAATTAAAACAAAGAAATAAAATATTTAAGAATTATTCTATGATAAAGTAAATAAAATATTTTGTTAGAAGTGAAATTAACAATAATGATTTATCACTTTTTAAAACGAAAAATAAATTAAATTCTGTAACGACTCGACAAATATATAATTTTTAAATCACATTTCATACTAATATAGTTATATAACATGTTAATTATAGTAGGTATATTAATTTGTTATTTCAAATATCAAACATATTGTTTTATAGAAAATATTTCATTGTATTTTTTTTACATCATACAAACGTTGAATTGCAATAAGATATAATTTGTAAATAATTTGTATTAATTTGAAATTTATATATATATATATATAATGTTTACCATTTTTCTTTTAATATTTGTTGTCAATTAACATTGAAATATATTACAAATAAATAAAACATTATTCCTTTGAAAGAATTTTATAGTTTTCTTGAATATTTTTTACAGCAATTTGAATGGGCATGTTTGGTAAGTATGTTGAGTAGGCATGTTGCGTGAGCAGTTTGGGACAGGTTGAGTGGGCATTTTCCGTGTTGTGATAACTAATCACTGTACCTAAAGTTGAATGTGCGTTTAGGTTATGTTTAAGTGGGTATGGTTATAAAAGTTTGTGGGCAGTTTAAGTGGGCAGGTTGCGTGGGTAGTTTGTGTGGGCAGTTTGGGTGGGCAGATTGCGTGGGTAGTTTGGGTGGGTATGTTGCGTGGGCAGTTTGGGTGGGTATGTTGCGTGGGCAGTTTGGGTGGGCATTTTTCGTGGGCAGTTTGGGTGGTTTTGTTGCGTGGGCAATTTGGGTGGGCATGTTGTGTGGGCTGTTTGGGTGGGCATGTTGCGTGGGCAGTTTGAGTGAGCATGTTGCGTGGGCAGTTTGGGTGGGCAAGTTGAGTGGGTTTTGTTACAGGTTCTGATAACTAATCACTGTCTACCTAAAGTCGAGTGTGCGTTAAAGTTAGGTTAGGTTAGGTTTAGTTGGGAATGGTTATAAAAGTTTATCGGCCAGAGTGTTGTACGCAGTGTGGGTGGGCATGTTGCGTGGGCAGTTTGGGTGGGTATGTTGCGTGGGCAATTTGGGTGGGCATGTTGTGTGGGCAGTTTGGGTGGGTATGCTGAGTGGGCAATTTGGGTGGGCATGTTGAGTGGGCAATTTGGGTGGGCATGTTGAGTGGGCAATTTGGGTGGGTATGTTGCGTGGGCACTTTGGGTGGTTTTGTTGCGTGGGCAATTTGGGTGGGCATGTTGCGTGGGCTGTTTGGGTGGGCATGTTGCGTGGGCAGTTTGAGTGAGCATGTTGCGTGGGCAGTTTGGGTGGGCAAGTTGAGTGGGTTTTGTTACGTATTCTGATAACGAATCACTGTCTACCTAAAGTCGAGTGTGCGTTAAAGTTAGGTTAGGTTTAGTTGGGAATGGTTATAAAAGTTTATCGGCCAGAGTGTTGTACGCAGTGTGGGTGGGCATGTTGCGTGGGCAGTTTGGGTGGGTATGTTGCGTGGGCAATTTGGGTGGGCATGTTGTGTGGGCAGTTTGGGTGGGTATGCTGAGTGGGCAATTTGGGTGGGCATGTTGCGTGGGCCGTTTGGGTGGGCATGTTGCGTGGGCAGTTTGGGTGGGTATGTTGCGTGGGCAGTTTGGGTGGTTTTGTTGCGTGGGCAATTTGGGTGGGCATATTGCGTGGGCTGTTTGGGTGGGCATGTTGCGTGGGCAGTTTGAGTGAGCATGTTGCGTGGGCAGTTTGGGTGGGCAAGTTGAGTGGGTTTTGTTACGTATTCTGATAACGAATCACTGTCTACCTAAAGTCGAGTGTGCGTTAAAGTTAGGTTAGGTTAGGTTTAGTTGGGAATGGTTATAAAAGTTTATCGGCCAGAGTGTTGTACGCAGTGTGGGTAGGCAGTTTGGGTGGGCATGTTGCGTGGGCAGTTTGGGTGGGCAATTTGGGTGGGCATGTTGCGTGGGCCGTTTGGGTGGGTATGTTGCGTGGGCAGTTTTCTGTCTATCTACATTTCGGATTACCTATTTCTCTGTCTGCCTAAAGCCACTGTCTACCTACCTCACTGTTTACCTACAAACACTGTCTACCTACTACATTTCAACTATATTCACTGTCTACCTAAAACCACTTTCTACCTAAAACCACTGTCTACCTATTACATGTATTACCTATCTATAAGCGCTTGTTTTTTGAAAGGTTATATATATACAACTTACATAGCATTCGTCTACTTATAGTACCGTTATATGTTATATATGGTTAGAAAGAGGAGAAAAAATGTAAAAGTAACTATGTCTTGGTAAAAATACTCAACAACGTCGTAATTTTGAGTAATTTTAATTTAAAGTTGAGCATTTAGGGATTTTTTTCAAAGATTTTTGAATTGGTAATAGATTAGGTTCTTTTATAAACCAGTGGTAGTTAACATTGTAAGTGTGGAAATATTTCTACTTTAAATTGATGTTTTTTTGTAATAAATTTAATTAAAATATTAATAATATAGTTGGATTTAATGAAAAGTATTAAAATATTATTTTAAAATGGTCTAGAAAATTTTAAAAATTTAATTTTATAATCACACCTGTCAAATTTGTTTGAGAAGCGTATCTGCCATTCACAATCAGTTGACAAGTTGGACGTTATGTTATAAATTAAACGTTTTAAATGGATAAAGTATTGTAATTTAAATCAAATATACAATAATTATAGGTATTTGAATATAAATAAATGTTTATTATAGGCAAACCGGTCGATTTCACATGTCATCTGAAATCGCCGGCCGATCGATAGCGTGTATTAGGCAAGTAAATTGAGATTTAAACTATAATTACTGGACAATACTATAGAATAATGATGGCAGAACAATGATTTATTGGTATGTATAACATTTTATACATTTTTATTGTAGAAATTTTTAGTCTACAAACCAAGAAGACACAAAATTGGGGTTATGTTCAACTTTTCGAAGGAAATATGAATAGGAATGTTTATACTGACTCTATTTCACTATGGTGAGTACAAATACAGTAAATATGTAACAAATTATTGCTTAAAGATGGTCTAGAACATATAAAACCGGTCGATTTCAGATGTTGTCTTTTAACGCCGGCCGATCGATAGCATGTTTTAGGCAAGTAAATTGAGATTTAAACTATAAATACTGGACAATACTGTACAATAATGATGGCACAACAATTATTTCTTGGTATGTACAACATTTTATACGTTTTTATTGTAGAAATTTTTAGTTTACAAACCAATTTTTGGTTAGGCCTGCGAGTCAATCGATAACATGAAATCTGGATATTGCAACGATAAATACTGGACAATACTGCACAGTTATTATGTAATATTATATAGTAGAACAAATATTTATTGGTATGTATACAAATTTTGTACGTTTACGTGGAAGAAATATTTCTTTTACAGACAAAGACATCAAAAGTTTGGTTATGTTCAAATTTTCTATTGAAATATGAATAGGAATGATTCTATTTCACTATAGTGAGTACAAATACAGTAAATATGTAACAAATTATTGTTTAAAAATGGTCAAGAACGTATAAAACCGGTCGATTTCAGATGTCGTCTCAACGCCTGCCGATCGATAGCATGTTTTAGGCAAGTAAATTGAGATTTAAACTATAAATACTGTACAATAATGATGGCACAACAGTTATTTATTGGTATGTACAACATTTTATACGTTTTTATTGTAGAAATTTTTAGTTTACAAACCAATTTTTGGTTAGGCCTGCGAGTCAATCGATAACATGAAATCTGGATATTTCAACGATAAATACTGGACAATACTGCACAGTTATTATGTAATATTATATAGTAGAACAAATATTTATTGGTATGTATACAAATTTTGTACGTGTAAGTGGAAGAAATATTTCTTTTACAGACCAAAGACATCAAAAGTTTGGTTATGTTCAAATTTTCTATTGAAATATGAATAGGAATGATTCTATTTCACTATGGTGAGTACAAATACAGTAAATATGTAACAAATTATTGTTTAAAAATGGTCAAGAACGTATAAAACCGGTCGATTTCAGATGTCGTCTCAACGCCTGCCGATCGATAGCATGTTTTAGGCAAGTAAATTGAGATTTAAACTATAAATACTGGACAATACTGTACAATAATGATGGCACAACAGTTATTTATTGGTATGTACAACATTTTATACGTTTTTATTGTAGAAATTTTTAGTTTACAAACCAATTTTTTGTTAGGCCTGTGAGTCAATCGATAGCATGAAATCTGGATATTTTAACAATAAATACTGGACAATAATGCACAGTTATTATGTAATATTATATGGTAGTACAAATACTTATTGGTATGTATACAAATTTTATACATTTTTCTGTAGAAATGATTTTTTTTAGGTCTTCAACATAATTTTTGGTTATAACATCACGTCGCTTTAGTAATAATGGTTTTGGACGTTGAAAATGGTTCCATTAAACTATTCCAAGTACAAATACATTAATATGTACGTATAATTTACAGATGTTGACACAATTTTAATGTTTTCCAATCGATTTTCAGAAGATCTTATCCATCCAGTTGAAATTCAAAGAGAGTTTGCTTATTTTGATAGCTAGTGTGGTAAATTTATAAAATGAATATCAAGGGATTCATTGTTGGGCATATTTTGAGCTAATTTTAAAAGTATTGTAAAGTTATAAGTGAAATAATACATCCAATATTCAATCCAAAGAGAACCACAACAGAAAATCGATTTTGACATTTCATCTGTCATCGGCCAAGCGTCTGCAACTGCAAGCTAAGAAAAATGTCATTTAAACAATAAATACTGGACAATACGGTACAATAATTATGTAATATTATATGGTAGAACAAATATTTATTGGTATGTATACAAATTTTGTACGTAAAAATAGTTAAAAATATTTTATTATAGACAGTCACTTCCAAAGAGGTTAAAGTCAACGCCATTATACTTTTTTAGTGGAATTGAAAGTTTAAAATGATTTAATTTCACTATAGTGAGTACAAATACAGGAATGTGTAAGTAATATGTGTATATAATAAACAGAAATCTTTGTAACTTTAAGTTTTTCTATAGGTTAACCTCAATAATCTGTAGGAAAATTATAAGCGAAAGAAGACATCTTCCAACATTCATTTCAAGTACTCTCCGACAAACAATGGATCCCACTACATTTATTAATAAGTTTTGAGTGATGAAAATGACTGTATAAATTTTTTAAACCCTAAGAAATTCAATTTTGTTGTATTTTTGACTTCTGTTGTGAACAAAATTATTGTACTAGCCAAAATATTTAAAATAAACAACGTTAATGTAAACAGAATTATTGTACTAACTAAAATATTTAAAATAAACAACGTTAATGTGAATAGAATTATTGTACTAGCCAAAATATTTAAAATAAACAATGTTAAAGTGTACAGAATTATTGTACTAGCCAAACTATTTAAAATAAACAAAGTTAATGTACTGCCAATAATAAAATTAGTGTTTGAGCAGTTCGCGGGTAAATTTAAAGCTGTACGACAGCGCGACAAAATATTTGCCGAGTTTTACTACAAGTCTGAAGTCGTTGCGCTTTCATATCGCGACTAAATTCATAGACCTGAGAATTTTTAAGGTTATAATTCGGTCCGCAAAAGATGCGGCCAAAACAACTAAATTAAATAAATAACTTCCGCGAAATGCTTAAAACTAAGAAGAAATATGACACTTAAATACGTAAGTACAAATACTATTAAATAATCGCTGATAAAATATGAAAATCTTAACTAGGTCAAGTTCAACAGAACTACGTAATTGATTATTACAAAAAATAAACAGAGAATCTTGACTAGATCAGGGACAACACAATAAAATAAAGTAAGAAGGCTTAGTTGGTAGAAGTAGTCCATCCGAGTGGACTGAAGGAGTCATCTCTTACGGTAGGAAAGTTCGTCGTGGTAAACTGCCAAATCGGAGGATGTCACAGGAGATGGTGCGTAGTTTACAGACGATGATGGTATGACACAAATCGCACACGAGAATGCATGAGTCAAAAATATGAAGTTATAAAACACAAAAGTTCGTCAGTAATCACTTTGACACTGAACGTGAAAGGTTAACGCCAAAAGTAACGTTAAAAACCTGTAAGGAACAACAGAATTAGCGTATGGAAACGCGCTATGTCAAAGGAAATAGGTAAGTGGTGAAAAACATACCTGTGGTGTTGGGCGACTTATAAGTGAATAAATTTTTTCCAGTGACTTTAACTCCCGCCAATCCGGTGGAAACTATGTTTCCTATGAGACATTGCGGCACAACTCCCTCACTCAGTAGAGTACCACAAATTTACGGAACGAAGATTCGGTACGGTAAAAATAACCACGTCTGGCACTCACTACAGCGCAACGTGGAAAGGCCAACAAATGCATAAAAAATCTTGCAATTCCCCGAAACCGAAGAAATGCAAACTTAGCCTTAACTTAAGTCGTCTGCCGCCTACGACCACCCTCGGCCTTGAACACTGGAAGAGCGGTAGCGAAGAGTCCTTCGGACAGGGGTGCAGTACGTTGCAGAAACCAAAGCGTGAGTAAGCTGAATGTAACAATATCACGATGTAGTAAACGTAGCTATTCATAAATACAAGATATTTTTAAAGTTTTAAAAGCCAAGTTTGAAAAACTTATTGGGAATCCAATTGGTTACTATATCGAATAGGCTAATAAACTATAACAAAAAATAATAAAATGTACACTTTATCCTTAAATTACTACACAATAAATAACGATTAAGGTAAAAAAAAAATTTAATAATTGCTTTGCGAGATTTTTGAATTTATATCCAGGGATACAGATGACGTTACACTATTGGTATCTTTCTCGCGCAGCCTACTACAGAAACTGGTGTGAGAAAGATAGCTATAGGTTTCTTTAAAAGTCAAATTCTGCTATACAAAACACAATTATGACTGTTTGATACCACGAATTGCTTCAAAATTAAACGAACTGTCATTTAAAAATATTTTTAAAAATTGGTTTATGGGCC
Source organism: Ophonus ardosiacus (assembly GCA_943142095.1). Taxonomy (NCBI): domain Eukaryota; kingdom Metazoa; phylum Arthropoda; class Insecta; order Coleoptera; family Carabidae; genus Ophonus; species Ophonus ardosiacus. The sequence continues at coordinate 22,464,289 of OW964825.1, read as the reverse complement.
TATTCAATCAATAATGAGTAGTATTATAGAAAAATATAAATATTTATTAAATTCAGCATTCAACAAAATTTAAGATCTTTCTCAATTAACCGTGCGTTGTCACCATAAACAAATCATAGGGACAAACGTTGAACGGTTGAGTGGTTTGAATATTTTGGGGCAATTTTATACGGCAACGTGGAAAGGCAAAAAAATGCAGAAAAAAATTTGCAATTCCCCGAAACCGAAGAAATGCAAGCACAGCCTTGACTTAAGTCGTCTGCCGCCTACGACCACTCTCGGCCTTCAACACTGGACGAACGGTAGCGAAAAGACCTTCGAACAGGGGTGCAGTACGTTGCGTTAAGAATAAAAATTTGAAACTTTTATAATGAAATGCATATAACCTGTACCAAAAATGTGTAATACACGGCCGTTTTTGTCTCATCTTTTGATTATGTTTATCAAACACAAGGGTGAGCTTTTTATAACTCAGTAAAACTCAAATTAACTTCTTAATCTTTGAATGTTGATCGATTGTTTTGCAGAATGGGGCCCTCAACCATAACAGAAAATAATAAGAGAAACATTCTTTTAATAAATACTTTGCGAGATATTTTAATTTGTTTTCATTGTCACAATATAGCTATCTTTATCGCGCAACCTATTATAGAAACTGGTGCGAGAAAGATAGCAATGATTTTGCTAAAAATCAAATGCAAATACTACGAATAGCTTCAAAATTAAACGAACTTTCATTTAAAATAATAAAAAAATAAGAGTGGAGGACCCCATTGGAAGAATGAAAAATAATAAGACACGCAATCAAGCCAAATTTGTAGATTGTACAGAATAGAATGAAATAGATTAGGAATAAAAAAATTTTAAGACTATTTTTAGATTGAAATTGAAAATAAGATATTGTAGTAGAATGACGTTATTTTTGTGTCAAATTTGCACTAAATTAACTATATTGGTGAATGATTAATGCTCAATAATGAACTATAAAACACAAAAGTCTTGATACTTTTGAAAAAGTAAGGTTTTTCATTAACTTATTATCAAATTGTTTCAGTAGCAATGTAAAAACAAATTTATCTATTAATTTTATGTATTATACTTAAAAAAACTCTCATAAATATTAATTAAAGATATTATTTATTCATAAATGATAATAATACCAACAAAAGTATGAAATGTTAAAAGCAATTTTAAATTTAAATTTCCCGCCAAATTCAATTTCTCAAAATTATGATTCATAAATATATAAATGACATTAAAATGATTGTATAACATTAAAACACGCATTTCACTTCAATATTAACATAATTATAGTATAAAAAAATTACAAAAATACATATTTTGATCTATTATGTAAAGTTGTTTGGGTTGTTCACCAATTGTTTCCAATCCAACAAATTGTCTGTCAGTTTGCATATTTGGAAAGCGTTTCTTTATATTTGTGTGTGATTTTAGTGAGATTTGTCTAGATATTTCTGTAAGTACATTTCATTTTTATGTATTTCATACTATAAGTAGTTATAAATATGTTTAAAATCATTTTCAAATATTTTATTTCATACATCATGTTGAAACGTAATATAAAAGTTATTCATGTATGTTTTATATCGTATTATACGTAAAATTAGATAACGTTGCTTCAAAATAAAGGTATAAATGATTAATTATTAATAAAAGTTCATAATATAAATAAAAATTTGAAACTTTTATTATAAATTGCATATAACCTGTACCAAAAATGTGTAATACACGGCCGTTTTTGTCCATCTTTGGATTATGTTTTCCATAAACAAGGGTGAGCTTTTTACAACTCACTAAAACTCGAGTTTACTTCCTAATTTTTGAATGTTGACCGACTGTTTACAGAATGGGGTCCTCAGCCATAACAAAAAATTATAACAATTACATTTTTTACTTAAAGTACTACTTAATAAAGAACGATTAAGATAAAAAAGAAACATGCTTTTAATAAATACTTTGCGAGATATTTGAATTTGTTTTCAGTGTCACAGTGACGTCATAGTATAGCTATCTTTCTCGCGCAGTGTACTATAGACACTGGTGGGAGGAAGATAGGAATGGTTTCGCTAAAAATCAAATTCAGTAAAACTATAAGCAATTATGACTTTTTAATACTACGAATTGCTTTAAAACTAAACAAACTTTCATTTAGAATAGTAAAAAAATAAGAGTGAAAAAATGGAAAATAATAAGATACGCAATCAAGTCAGATTTACAGATTGTACAGAATAGAATGGAATAGAATAGAAATAGACATTTTTTTAAGACCATTTATGGATTGCATAGAAAATAAGACATTGGAGTAGAATGACGTTATTTTTTTGTCACATTTAAACCAAATTAACTACATTTATTGTTGATTAAATAATGTCATTGTATGCTTTTGCTTTATTTATTTCTTGGCCGATGATGTTGTGATTGTGAAACAGTCTTCTTTAGGGCTAGAGGAATGTTTCATTTATTTTTGACCATTTATAGTCCTGAAAAAGGCTGTTTTACAGTAAATAATTTATGTAAGATTGCATGTCCGATTATTTCCCATTCTAGATATAAATAAAAGTTGAGTCCCGAAATTTGAGAATCACTGTTCCAAAAATAGTTTTGTGTCACATTGAAACTAAATTAACAATATTTATTCGTGATTGAAAAGTCATTGTATGCTTTTGTTATAAAATAATGTAATTTTTCAGAAAAACTGTTGTCTACAATAAGTTTTTAGGTTAGGCGATAGGCCAAAAATAATGAAGTCACACGAATATTGCCGGAGCAAGCCGAATGGAATAGAATAAGAAATAAAATTTGGTTGTCGAGGCCAGTAATACATCGTTTGGTCACACTATACGTATTGTTGATTATGTTGGTCACCAATTGTTTCAACAAATTGTTTGTCAGATTACAGTCAATATTTGGAAAGCGTTTCGTGTTATTTGTGTGTGATTTTAGTGAGATTTGTCTATATTTTTCTGTAAGTACATTTCATTTTTATGTATTTCATACTATTAGTAGGTATCTATATGTTTAAAATCATTTTCAGGTGGGCAGTTTGGGTGGGCATGTTGTGTGGACAGTCTTCTGCCTACCTACATCTCTGTATACCTATTTCTATGTCTACCTACCTCTCTTTTTACCAATTCCTCTGTCTACCTAAAATCACCGTCTACCAAATTCTCTGTCAACCTAAAACCACTGTCTACCTACCTCTAATTTACCTAAAACCACTGTCTACCTATTACATGTATTACCTATCTATAAGCGCTTGTTTTTTTAAAAAATTTATATATAGAACTTACAAAGTAAGTCTAAAGTCATGGTGGTGTTATATGTTATATATGGTTAGAAAGAGGAGAAAAAATGAAAAAGTAACTATGTCTTGATAAAATACTCAACAACGTCGTAATTTTGAGTAATTTTAAGTTAAAGTTGAGCATTTAGGGATTTTTTTTAAAGATTTTTGAATTGGTAATAGATTAGGTTCTTTTATAAACCAGTGGTAGTTAACATTGTAAGTGTGGAAATATTTCTACTTTAAATTGATGTTTTTTTGGAATAAATTTAATTAAAATATTAATAATATAGTTGGATTTAATGAAAAGTATTAAAATTTTATTTTAAAATGGTCTAGAAAATTTTTAAAATTATATTTTATAATCACACCTGTCAAATTTGTTTGAGAAGCGTATCTGTCATTCACAATCAGTTGACAAGTTGGACGTTATGTTTTAAATTAAACGTTTTAAATGGATAAAGTATTGTAATTGAGGTAAAATATATAATAATTACAGGTATTTGAATATAAATAAATGTTATTTAAATGATTACTAATATATTATAGGTAAACCGGTCGATTTCACATGTCGTGTTTCATTGCCGACCGATCGATAGCATGTAAAAGGCAAGTAAATTGAGATTTAAACTATAAATACTGGACAATACTGTACAATAATGATGGCACAACAATTATTTATTGGTATGTACAACATTTTATACGTTTTTATTGTAGAAATTTTTAGTTTACAAACCAATTTTTGGTTAGGCCTGCGAGTCAATCGATAACATGAAATCTGGATTTTTCAACGATAAATACTGGACAATACTGCACAGTTATTATGTAATATTATATAGTAGAACAAATAGTTATTGGTATGTATACAAATTTTGTACGTTTAAGTGGAAGAAATATTTCTTTTACAGACCAAAGACATCAAAAGTTTGGTTATGTTCAAATTTTCTATTGAAATATGAATAGGAATGATTCTATTTCACTATAGTGAGTACAAATACAGTAAATATGTAACAAATTATTGTTTAAAAATGGCCAAGAACGTATAAAACCGGTCGATTTCAGATGTCGTCTCAACGCCTGCCGATCGATAGCATGTTTTAGGCAAGTAAATTGAGATTTAAACTATAAATACTGGACAATACTGTACAATAATGATGGCACAACAGTTATTTATTGGTATGTACAACATTTTATACGTTTTTATTGTAGAAATTTTTAGTTTACCAACCAATTTTTGGTTAGGCCTGCGAGTCAATCGATAACATGAAATCTGGATTTTTCAACGATAAATACTGGACAATACTGCACAGTTATTATGTAATATTATATAGTAGAACAAATATTTATTGGTATGTATACAAATTTTGTACGTTTAAGTGGAAGAAATATTTCTTTTACAGACCAAGACATCAAAAGTTTGGTTATGTTCAAATTTTCTATTGAAATATGAATAGGAATGATTCTATTTCACTATAGTGAGTACAAATACAGTAAATATGTAACAAATTATTGTTTAAAAATGGTCAAGAACGTATAAAACCGGTCGATTTCAGATGTCGTCTCAACGCCTGCCGATCGATAGCATGTTTTAGGCAAGTAAATTGAGATTTAAACTATAAATACTGGACAATACTGTACAATAATGATGGCACAACAGTTATTTATTGGTATGTACAACATTTTATACGTTTTTATTGTAGAAATTTTTAGTTTACAAACCAATTTTTGGTTAGGCCTGCGAGTCAATCGATAGCATGAAATCTGGATATTTTACCAATAAATACTGGACAATAATGCACAGTTATTATGTAATATTATATGGTAGTACAAATACTTATTGGTATGTATACAAATTTTATACGTTTTTTTGTAGAAATGATTTTTTTTAGGTCTTCAACATAATTTTTGGTTATAACATCACGTCGTTTTAGTAGTAATGGTTTTGGACGTTGAAAATGATTCCATTAAACTATTTCAAGTACAAATACATTAATATGTAAGTAATATGTACGTATAATTCACAGATGTTGACACAATTTTAATGTTTTCCAATCGATTTTTCAGAAGATCTTATCCATCCAGTTGAAATTCAAAGAGAGTTTGCTTATTTTGATATGCTAGTGTGCTAAATTTATAAAATGAATATCAAGGGATTCATTGTTGGGCATATTTTGAGCTAATTTTAAAAGTATTGTAAAGTTATAAGTGAAATAAGACATCCAATATTCAATCCAAAGAGAACCACAACAGAAAATCGATTTTGACATTTCATCTGTCATCGGCCAAGCGTCTGCAACTGCAAGCTAAGAAAAATGTCATTTAAACAATAAATACTGGACAATAATTATGTAATATTATATGGTAGAACAAATATTTATTGGTATGTATACAAATTTTGTACGTAGAAATAGTTAAAAATATTTTATTATAGACAGTCACTTCCAAAAAGGTTAAAGTCAACGCGATAATACTTTCTTAGCGGAATTGAAGATTTAAAATGATTTAATTTCACTATAGTGAGTACAAATACAGGAATATGTAAGTAATATGTTTATATAATAAACAGAAATCTTTGTAACTTTAAGTTTTTCTGTAGGAAAATTATAGGCGAAAGAAGACATCTAACAACATTCATTTCAAGTACTCTGCGACAAACAATGGATCCCATTACATTTATTAATAAGTTTTGAGTGATGAAAATGACTGTATAAATATTTTAAACTCTAAGAAATTAAATTTTGTTGTATTTTTGACTTCTGTTGTGAACAGAATTATTGTACTAGCCAAACTATTTAAAATAAACAAAGTTAATGTACTGCCAATAATAAAATTAGTGTTTGAGCAGCTCACGGGTAAATTTAAAGCTGTGCGGCAGCGCGACAAAGTATTTGCTGAGTTTTACTACCAGTCTGAAGGCGTTGCGCTTTCATACCGCGACTAAATTCATAGGCATAAGAATTTTAAAGGTTATAATACGGTCCGCAAAAGATGCGGCCAAAACAACTAAATTAAATAAATAACTTCCGCGAAATGCTTAAAACTATGAAGAAATATGACACTTAAATACATAAGTAAAAATATTATTAAATAATCGCTGATAAAATATGAAAATCTTAACTAGGTCAAGTTCAACAGAACTACGTAATTGATTATTACAAAAAATAAACAGAGAATCTTGACTAGATCAGGGACAACACACGAAGTGTTTAAAACTACGAAGAAATATGACCGTAAAATACGTAAGTACAAAAACTATTAAAAATTCGCTGATAAAATATGAAAATCTTAACTAGGTCAAGATCAACAGAACTAGGTCAAGATCAACAGAACTAGGTCAAGATCAACAGAACTACGTAATTGATTATTACACAAAATAAAGAGAATCTTGACTAGATCAGGGACAACACAATGAAATAAAGTAAGAGGGCTTAGTTGTTAGAAGTAGTCCGTCCGAGTGGACTGACGGCGAGTCATCTGTCATGGTAGGAAAGTTCGTCGTGGTCAACTGCCAAATCGGAGAATGCGCCCTTTTGCTCCAACCTCAGATAGCACCTACGACGAGGATGTCACAGGGGATGGTGTGTAGTTTACATACGATGATGGTATGACACAAATCGCACACGAGAATGTATGAGTTAAAAATATGAAGTTATAAAATACAAAAGTTAACATAAGTGTGGTTATGTAATAAAACATTTCATTGGTTCTGCAAGTTTCAAATATATTATAGTTGTTGTATTTTGAGCTAATTATAGAATAAATTCAAGTATATTATACTTATTTATTTCATTTAAAAGATAGTATTATTTCTACAGACATGTCGCAATGAAAATTCATGCAGTCGCGCAAGATAGTAAGTACTTTTAAATCAATACTATAGTTTTTATGTGCATATGAATAAATAAATGATTATATTGTGTAAAAACACACGACTACTAATGCCTAATCATCAAAAAACACTATCATAAATCAAAAAGTACCCTATTTAGATTGTGAAAGGGAAAAACATCGCGAAAAATGTCCAGCTTTCATCCAAAGGTAGGTGGTTGTATAACAGTTTATAAATAAAGTTATGATTATTTTATTTTAGTAATTTCACATGTAATGTTAAAATCATTATTGAACAGTTACTAGAAAACTATTAAATACTTCGATCGCAATAATGAATCATTAACAATACTAAATTCAATTCAATCAAAAAAGAATATTGTTCCAGAAAATATAAATTAAAATTAGCATTGAATGTTTGTTTTTTACGATTTAAACATTTTGTAGTCAGCTCCAAACGAGTTTTTCAAACAAAAATTGAAATTTTCATCTTTTAAATACCACATTTGAGAAGTTTTGAATCAAATTTCAACAAAATTTTCTAAGAAAATTTGTTTAGAGCTTCAAATAAAGTACCATTTCCAGTTTACCAATTTTAGTAAAAATCTAATGTCGTTACCATTAATATAAAATTCTTAAATACCAAATTTGAAAAAAATCTATTATATTTGAATGTAGTTTTTCATTAAAAGTTGTTACAGGCTTCAAGTAAAGTACCACTTCCAGGTGTCTAATTTCACCATAAATCTAATCAATTCGTTACATGAATACAGAGCGCTTAAATACGGAAATTGTTTAAAGTTTGATAAGCGAATCCTATAAAGTTTAAAATTTTTATTGGAAATCCTATTGGTTTATAATTGTAAAAGTATTTAAAATGTGTAATTTAAGCCTAAATACAAATGTTGATTCTTTGACAATTTTGTCAAGCTTTCTCTTTTTATTTAAGGCTTTTGCCGGACTTTGTAAAGTTATACTATTTCCAAATTAGCGATGAAAGTATAGTTTAAATTTTTCGTGAATCTGTTTGTATATGGCGTACATATTATTATTTTGTGTATTTACCTACTTCTCTGCTGCAAATAATAAAAACTATTTATTTCAAATAATACATATAATAAAATAATAGCATATAATGTTATTATATTTGTTAATTTTCTTTTCTATATCGAGGTATCTATCTTAACCAGGGCATCAAATCAAAACCGGCAACAAATCGTAACATATTAGCGGACCCATAACCGAACCAGTTATTAAAATTCGGATTCAGGGTTCGGCTCCAGTTCAGGTTTATTTTCACTTCGGCGTTTGCGTTGCGGCGTGTGTTGATTTGACGTGAAAATTGTGTTCGTTTCTTGTCAGGCGTAAATTCCGTGTTGCATTTTAAAACCGCACACGGACCCATTTCTCAAAAAACAAAATAACCTGCTCCGAACCCAGTTTTTAGCGGGTTCGATGCCCTGATTACGAAACAAATGTAATAGTGTTTATGGCCAGTGTTTCATCATAAAAATCGCCATTTCTTAGTCTTCCATTTATTTTTTTCCAATATATCTTCTTTACACAATCCTACGAATTTCAAATCTTCTGCAACAGGTCTTCCAACTTTGTCGTACTCCCGTCGTAAGAATCGGCATCAAATTGGTATGGTTTGCTTCCTCAATGTTCCATATGTTTCTATTTTATCGATAATGCAATTATTTATTCATAGAATACTTATTAAACAATGAAAATCTTACCATTTAATTAAGAAGTTTTAGAACTTTCGTTACCTATTTCATATTTTGTCAATATTTCTGTTTTACAGTGGTATGGTTTGTCTGACATTAATGTTTACACTGTATTTACTTTCTCGACATTCATATATTAATAATAATAATAATAATAATAATAATAATAATAATAATATATAATGATAAATCAACACTAACCTACAATCTCTATTGTACAGCGAACCCAAAATTTATGCCACAACACTGAACATATCTACAAATGTTTTAAACAGTAGTCTAAAAACACATTTTTCTGCGAATTTTTTGTATTGTACTTAAAAAAACCTCTTACATATATCAAGTAAAGACAGAGTTTAAAATAAATTTTGGATGTTTGATTGCTGTGTCTTGAAAATATGTTAAATACACAAACACATGAGCACAGACAGACATTCTACAACAGGTAAAACTTTATGTACATAATATGTTGTATTTTAGGCTAATTACAGAATATTTGTACATATTTCATAAGGATTTGTTTCAATTAAATGATCATTAATTAATAAGGACATTCACAATTAGTCAAATGATAACATTGGCCGCGTTCAGCTGGCAGCGCTGAGCGCCGGAGTTTACTATACGCAATAAAAGAACGAATGCGATTGGTTCATTTATTGCTTTGGGAATATTCGGAGCTCATTGCTGTGACGTGCTGAACGCGGCATTTAAAACACATTGGTTAATTTTTAACATCCTGTAGTACTAAACAAAATTAATAAAAAAGTCTTTGTATTTGTTTCTAGATCGAACCCAGTTTTTAACGGGTTCGTACTATATGCCCTCATAATTTGTTACATTTATTTTTAACACTTTATATATACCCTTAAAATTTGTGACACAGGTTATAATAATTGTGATCAGTTTTATCTGCGTTGAATTTTTCGCGATAAATTTAACGCAATCAATTTATCGGCGATAGAATTTCTAGACATGTTGAGCTTTTGTCTCATTAATTTTATTATTTTAATTAATTTTTTATAGGAAGTCTATTTAGCGCCTTGGCAGTGGCACATTTTGCGATTATTTTAAATGTTGTATATGGCTGCACATTTAAATTTCCCGCCAAATTTCATTTCTAAAAATTATGACACAACATTATAAATGACATTAAAATGATTATATAATTTTTTAAACACATATTTTAATTCAATATTAGCATAATTATAATTAAATGTAATTACAAAAATACATTTTTTTGATCTATTATGTAATGTAAGTTGTCAAGTTGTTATCCATTTTGTTTTGGACAAATTGTTTGTTCTCTCGCGTCTGCGTGCGTTCAAAGTGTTTTGGTGTAATTTGTGTGTCTTTTTTGGAGGATTTCGTGTGGATTTTTCTGTAAGTGCATTTAATTTTCATGTATTTCATACTATAAATACTTATATATTCGATCGTAAACATAATTTTTAATCATCGTTTTGTTCACCATTTCAAAACACAATTTCCATTTTTATTCACGTGGAAATATATCGCATTGCTTCAAATTGAAGACGTAAGTGATTATTTATTAACTAAAGCTCATAACTTGATTAAAAAAATAATCTTTTATGTATAAAATACATAACCTACATTGCAAGCAAGCGATATGTACTTATGGCCTTGAAGCGGAAGGCACGCGTTGACGTAAATACTTAACCAATAACATTTGAGAATTTTACCGCGAATGCGTAAGTACGTACAAAAAGAAGTGTAGTGGCGGCGGCTGCATGCGTACTAATAAATGAATTTTGGCAAAGGTATAATATGTATATAATAAATGACATTTAAAGAAATGTTTATGTATTTCATTTGTGTTGTAATTACATTCATTTCGTGGTATATGAACCGTTAAAATTTGATAGAGCCACCGCAGACCACGCCTCCTAAGTCGAGGCCAGTAATACATCGTTTGGTCACACTATACGTATTGTTGTTTATGTTGGTCACCAATTGTTTCCAACAAATTGTTTGTCAGATTACAGTCAATATTTGGAAAGCGTTTCGTGTTATTTGTGTGTGATTTTAGTGAGATTTGTCTATATTTTTCTGTAAGTACATTTCATTTTTATGTATTTCATACTATTAGTAGGTATCTATATGTTTAAAATCATTTTCAGTCTTCTGCCTACCTACATCTCTGTATACATATTTCTATGTCTACCTACCTCTCTATTTACCAATTCCTCTGTCTACCTAAAATCACCGTCTACCAAATTCTCTGTCTACCTAAAACCACTGTCTACCTACCTCTAATTTACCTAAAACCACTGTTTACCTACCTCTAATTTACCTATCTATAAGCGCTTGTTTTTTAAAAAATTTATATATACAACTTACATGATTACTGTGACATTCTAGTCCCGTTATGTGTTATATATGGTTAGAAAGAGGAGAAAAAATACGAAAGTAACTATGTCTTGATAAAATACTCAACAACGTCGTAATTTTGAGTAATTTTAAGTTAAAGTTGAGGATTTAGGGATTTTTTTCAAAGATGTTTGAATTGGTAATAGATTAGGTTCTTTTATAAACCAGTGGTAGTTAACATTGTAAGTGTGGAAATATTTCTACTTTAAATTGATGTTTTTTTGGAAAAAATTTAATTAAAATATTAATAATATAGTTGGATTTAATGAAAAGTATTAAAATATTATTTTAAAATGGTCTAGAAAATTTTTAAAATTTAATTTTATAATCACACCTGTCAAATTTGTTTGAGAAGCGTATCTGTCATTCACAATCAGTTGACAAGTTGGACGTTATGTTATAAATTAAACGTTTTAAATGGATAAAGTATTGTAATTGACGTAAAATATATAATAATTACAGGTATTTGAATATAAATAAATGTTATTTAAATGATTACTAATATATTATAGGTAAAACGGTCGATTTTACATGTCATCTGTTATAGCCGGCCGATCGATAACGTGTATTAGGCAAGTAAATTGAGATTTAAACTATAAATACTGGACAATAGTGTACAATAATGATGGCACAACAATGATTTATTGGTATGTATAACATTTTATACGTTTTTATTGTAGAAATTTTTACTTTACAAACCAAGAAGACACAAAATTGTGGTTATGTTCAACTTTTCGAAAGAAATATGAATAGGAATGTTTATACTGATTCTATTTCACTATGGTGAGTACAAATACAGTAAATATGTAACAAATTATTGTTTAAAGATGGTCTAGAACATATAAAACCGTTCGATTTCACATGTGTTTCAACGCCGGCCGATCGATAGCATGTTTTAGGCAAGTAAATTGAGATTTAAACTATAAATACTGAACAATACTGTACAATAATGATGGCACAACAGTTATTTATTGGTATGTACAACATTTTATACGCTTTTATTGTAGAAATTTTTAGTTTACAAACCAATTTTTGGTTAGGCCTGCGAGTCAATCGATAACATGAAATCTGGATTTTTCAACGATAAATACTGGACAATAATGCACAGTTATTATGTAATATTATATGGTAGTACAAATACTTATTGGTATGTATACAAATTTTATACGTTTTTTTGTAGAAATGATTTTTTTAGGTCTTCAACATAATTTTTGGTTATAACATCACGTCGTTTTAGTAGTAATGGTTTTGGACGTTGAAAATGATTCCATTAAACTATTTCAAGTACAAATACATTAATATGTAAGTAATATGTACGTATAATTCACAGATGTTGACACAATTTTAATGTTTTCCAATCGATTTTCAGAAGATCTTATCCATCCAGGTGAAATTCAAAGAGAGTTTGCTTATTTTGATATGCTAGTGTGCTAAATTTATAAAATGAATATCAAGGGATTCATTGTTAGGCATATTTTAAGCTAATTTTAAAAGTATTGTAAAGTTATAAGTGAAATAAGACATCCAATATTCAATCCAAAGAGAACCACAACAGAAAATCGATTTGACATTTCATCTGTCATCGGCCAAGCGTCTGCAACTGCAAGCTAAGAAAAATGTCATTTAAACAATAAATACTGGACAATACGGTACAATAATTATGTAATATTATATGGTAGAACAAATATTTATTGGTATGTATACAAATTTTGTACGTAGAAATAGTTAAAAATATTTTATTATAGACAGTCACTTCCAAAAAGGTTAAAGTCAACGCGATAATACTTTCTTAGTGGAATTGAAAGTTTAAAATGATTTAATTTCACTATAGTGAGTACAAATACAGGAATATGTAAGTAATATGTGTATATAATAAACAGAAATCTTTGTAACTTTAAGTTTTTCTGTAGGTTAACCTCAATAATCTATAGGAAAATTATAGGCGAAAGAAGACATCTTACAACATTCATTTCAAGTACTCTGCGATAGACAATGGATTCAACTACATTTATTAATAAGTTTTGAGTGATGAAAATGACTGTATAAATATTTTAAACCCTAAGAAATTGAATTTTGTTGTATTTTTGACTTCTGTTGTGAACAGAATTATTGTACTAGCCAAACTATTTAAAATAAACAAAGTTATTGTACTGCCAATAATAAAATTAGTGTTTGAGCAGTTCTCGGGTAAATTTAAAGCTGTCTGACAGCGCGACAAAGTATTTGCTGAGGTTTACTGCCAGTCTGAAGGCGTTGCGCTTTCATACCGCGACTAAATTCATAGGCCTGAGAATTTTTAAGGTTACAGTTGCGGACCGCAAAAGATGCGGCCTAAATTCAAGTAAATTAAATAAATAACTTCCGCGAAATGCTTAAAACTATGAAGAAATATGACACTTAAATACGTAAGTAAAAATACTATTAAATAATCGCTGATAAAATATGAAAATCTTAACTAGGTCAAGATCAACAGAACTACGTAATTGATTATTACAAAAAATAAACAGAAAATCTTGACTAGGTCAGGGACAACACACAAAGTGTTTAAAACTACGAAGAAATATGACAGTTAAATACGTAAGTACAAAAACTATTAAATATTCGCTGATAAAATATGAAAATCTTAACTAGGTCAAGATCAACAGAACTACGTAATTGATTATTACAAAAAGTAAACAGAGAATCTTGACTAGATCAGGGACAACACAATAAAATAAAGTAAGAGGGCTTAGTTGTTAGAAGTAGTCCATCCGAGTGGACTGACGGCAAGTCATCTGTCACGGTAGGAAAGTTCGTCGTGGTGAACTGCCAAATCGGAAAATGCCTTCTTTTGCTCCAGTCTAAGATGGCACCTAAGACGAGGATGTCACAGGAGATGGTGCGTAGTTTACATACGATGATGGTATGACACAAATCGCACACGAGAACGTATGTGTCAAAAATATGAAGTTATAAAACACAAAAGTTTGTATCCGAACAAATTCCAAGGAAAAAATAATGAATTCGTATGTTCAAAATGACTTTATTTCAATATGGTAAGTACAAATTTAAAAATACATAACTAATATGTACATAATTTTAATTTTTACTATAGTTTGCGTCAGTAATCTCTCCAAACCAACCAGAAAACATAACAAAAGTTTGCTTATTTCGCCAGTGAAAGTAAAATTAAATATTACATGTCTAGGAATTCTATTCTGTGTATTATTTTTAACATATTTCAAGCTGCTAAAGCCTTATTAGCGAAAGAAAAACACATTTCAACGCTTTCCAGGTCATGACAAGGAATAATCGATATTTCATTGGTTTTGCAAGTTTCATATAGTTTAAATATATTATAGTTGTTGTATTTTGAGCTAATTATAGAATAAATTCAAGTATATTATACTTATTTATTTCATTTAAAAGATAGTATTATTTCTACAGACATGTCGCAATGAAAACTCATGCAGTCGCGCAAGATAGTAAGTACTTTTAAATCAATACTATAGTTTTTATGTGCATATGAATAAATAAATGATTATATTGTGTAAAAACACACGACTACTAATGCCTAATCATCAAAAAACACTATCATAAATCAAAAAGTACTCTATTTAGATTGTGAAAGGGAAAAACATCGCGAAAAATGTCTTCAGTTTTCATCCAAAGGTAGGTGGTTGTATAACAGTTTATAAATAAAGTTATGATTATTTTATTTTAGTAATTTCACATGTAATGTTAACAGTTACTAGAAAACTATTAAATACTTTGATCGCAATAATGAATCATTAACAATACTAAATTCAATTCAATCAAAAAAGAATATTGTTCCAGAAAATATAAATTAAAATTAGCATTTAATGTTTGTTTTTTACGATTTAAACATTTTGTAGTCAGCTCCAAACGAGTTTTTCAAACAAAAATTGAAATTTTCAACTTTTAAATACCACATTTGAGAAGTTTCGAATCAAATTTCAACAAAATTTTCTAAGAAAATTTGTTTAGAGCTTCAAATAAAGTACCATTTCCAATTTATCAATTTTAGTAAAAATCTAATATGTCGTTACCATTAATATAAAATTCTTAAATACCAAATTTGAAAAAAATCTATTATATTTGAATGTAGTTTTTCATTAAAAGTTGTTACAGGCTTCAAGTAAAGTACCACTTCCAGTTGTCCAATTTTACCAAAAATCTAATCAATTCGTTACATGAATAAAGAAAGATTAAATACGGAAAATGGAAATTGTTTAAAGTTTGATAAGCGAATCCTATAAAGTTTAAAATTTTTATTGGAAATCCTATTGGTTTATAATTGTAAAAGTATTTAAAATGTGTAATTTAAGCCTAAATACAAATGTTGATTCTTTGACAATTTTGTCAAGCTTTCGCTTTTTATTTAAGGCTTTTGCCGGACTTTGTAAAGTTATACTATTTCCAAATTAGGGATGAAAGTATAGTTTAAATTTTTCGTGACTCTGTTTGTATATGGCGTACATATTATTATTTTGTGTACTTACCTACTTCTCTGCTGCAAATAATAAAAACTATTTATTTCAAATAATACATATAATATAATAATAGCAACCGGCAACAAACCGTCACATTTTAGCGGACCCATATTCGAACCAGATATATCCTTGAAATGAACTC
The DNA here is from genome assembly GCA_943142095.1 of Ophonus ardosiacus. Lineage (NCBI taxonomy): Eukaryota > Metazoa > Arthropoda > Insecta > Coleoptera > Carabidae > Ophonus > Ophonus ardosiacus. Next base: position 22,448,404 of record OW964825.1, on the reverse strand, counting down.
GAGTCAGAATCGAACCAGTTATTAAAATTCGGATTCAGGGTTCGGCTCCAGTTCAGGTTTATTTACACTTCGGCGTTTGCGTTGCGGCGTGTGTTGATTTGTCGTGAAAATAGTGTTCGTTTCTTGTCAGGCGTAAATTCCAGGTTGCATTTTAAAACCGCACACGGACTCAAAAAACAAAGTAACCTGTTCCGAACCCAGTTCTTGACAGCGCGTGAAAGACTTGATTATTTAATACTGTATATAACATCATATGAATGCAGTGTTTTATCATAAGAATCGCCATTTCTTAGTCTTCCATTTATTTATTCCAATATATCTTCTTTACACAGTCCTACGAATTTCAAATCTTCTGCAAAACAGATCTTCCAATTTCTTTATATTCCCGGCATAAGAATCGGCAACAAATTGGTGTGGTTTGCTTCCTCAATGTTCCATATGTTTCTATTTTATCATTAACGCAAATATTTATTTATATAATACTTATTAAACCATGAAAATCTTACCGTTTAATTTTGAAGTTTTAGAACTTTCGTTACCTATTTCATATTTTGTCAATATTTCAGTTTTACAATGGTATGGTTTCTCCATCATTAATGACTGTATTTACTTTCTCAACATTTATATATTAATAATAAATAATATATAATGAAAAATCAACACTAACCTACAATCTCTATTGTACAGGCAACACAAAATCTTTGCGACAATACTGAACATAATTACAAATGTTTTAAACAGTAATTTAAAAACACATTTTTCTGCGAATTTTTTGTATTGTACTTATAAAAATTCTACATATATCAAGTAAAGACATAAAATGATTATTTATTTATAAATGATTGCACTAATAATAAAAATTTAATAAAGTTTATAATTCAAATTTCCCGCCAAATATTCATTTAGTATTAGTCTAAAAATAAATTTATCTTTGAATTTTATGCATTCATTGTATTGAATTTAATAAATTTTATGCCAATTAAAAGTGGAAATTGACTAGAAATTATAGAATTTCAAATTTACTTAAATTACATTTGCAAAAATGTTTGAGAAACATTTGTCATTCTAAAGAACTGTCAATAAGTTTTTCAAGTTTTAAATAAAGTTTTTCACGGGATAAATATGTTGTATTTTAGGCTAATTATAGAATAACTGTAGATATTTTATAAGAAATTGTTTCAATTAAATGTTCGATAATTAATATTAAAATTATAACCTCTTTGAGAAGATGTCATCAAGTGAATTCACCCAAGGTATAATTTTGGTTTGGAAATTGGACATATAAAAGGCAAAGATGAAAATTTTACATTTTAAATATACTATTAGAGATAACTGTCCGTTATCATTAGTGCATTTCTGAAGGCGTTATTGCAAACACTCTTTTCAACATCAATCTGTCAATTTAGGCGACTTTTAAGCGAATAGCTCTTAAAAACCGAGCACGAAAGACCACTGCACAGTGGAGAATCTTCCAAAAATATCCTTTTAAATAGCTCATTTTAGGGAAAAGCAAAGATCAAAATTAAAACCTCAATCCTTAACAAGAAGGTAGTTATTTTTAGCTACCAAGCTAAACTAATATGCATATACTTTTCTCCTATAGTATTTGAGGATGAACACTAGGCTCAAAGGGCAATTTATACTGCTCCAGTTAAAATGAAAGAACATAAGGTCGTTTGAAGAGGTCGCTGTGTAGAAGAAAGGAACCAATACTATTAATTCGAAAATTATCCTTTCTATTGGACTATCACAAATAAAAAATATTCCACAATAAGAACCTTTTAGAGCTTAATAGTACCTACTGATTTTTTTTACTTAAAAATGCAACCTGAATTACATACAAGTCAGGCTGATCAAGAACTTAAGGAATTTTCAGAATAATTATTTATATGAACAATTTAACATCATACAAATAAGCGATTTGTTATTTTAAAAGAGCTGCAGGCAAGATGGCTTGAGTAGAAGAAATTAAAAAGCTTGGGCGAATGATAGCGAAGAGACCTTCGAACAGGGGTGCAGTACGTTGCGTTAAGAATAAAAATTTGAAACTTTTATAATGAAATGCATATAACCTGTACCAAAAATGTGTAATACACGGCCGTTTCTGTCTCATCTTTTGATTATGTTTATCAAAAACAAGGGTGAGCTTTTCACAAATCACTAAAACTCGAATTAACTTCTTAATCTTTGAATGTTGATCGACTGTTTGCAGAATAGGGCTCTCAACCATAACAGAAAATAATAACATGTACACTTCATACTTAAAGTATTACTTACTAAAGTACGATTAAGATAAAAAAGAAACATAAATAAATAAATATATCATCACGGCATATTACCCATTTCTGGGTGTGCCAGTATCTACAACACATGTAGACAACGGTAATGATGACGATATATTTTACCGTGTGGGCGCTTACCAGGCGTCACCTCGCGGGCACTCATAGCTGGTGTGGAGAGTGCACCACAGGGGTCACTTTTGTGCCATTTAAAATTGGAAATATTTGGCGGCTGTCGGGATCGAACCCGGTTCCCCGGGTTCGCGACCAGACACTCACGCACGCGGCCACGGGACCCAATAAAAAAAGAAACGTTCTTTTAATAAGTACTTCGCGAGATATTTTAATTTGTTTTCATTGTCACAGTAATGTCACAGTATCTTTCTCACGCAGCCTATTATAGAAACTGGTGCGAGAAAGATAGCTATGATTTTGCTAAAAATCAAATGCAAATACTACGAACAGCTTCAAAATTAAACGAACTTTCATTTAAAATTATAAAAAAATAAGAGTGGAGGACCTCATTGGAAGAATGAAAAATAATAAGACACGCAATCAAGCCAAATTTGTAGATTGTACAGAATAGAATGAAATAGAATAGGAATAAAAAAATTTTAAGACTATTTTTAGATTGAATAGAAAATAAGATATTGTAGTAGAATGACGTTACTTTTGTGTCAAATTTGCATTAAATTAACTATATTGATGAATGAATAATACTCAATAATGAACGATAAAACACAAAAGTCTTGATACTTTTGAAAAAGTAAGGTTTTTCATGAACTTATTATCAAATTGTTTCAGTAGCAATGTAAAAACAAATTTATCTATTAATTTTATGTATTATACTTTAAAAAAACTCTCATAAATAATAATTAAAGATATTATTTATTCATAAATGATAATAATACCAACAAAAGTATGAAATGTTAAAAGCAATTTTAAATTTAAATTTCCCGCCAAATTCAATTTCTCAAAATTATGATTCATAAATATATAAATGACATTAAAATGATTGTATAACTTTAAAACACGTATTTCACTTCATTCATTTTTATGTATTTCATACTATAAGTAGTTATAAATATGTTTAAAATCATTTCCAAATATTTTATTTCATACATAATGTTGAAACGTAATATAAAAGTTTTTCATGTATGTTTTATATCGTATTATACGTAAAATTAGATAACGTTGCTTCAAAATAAAGGTACAAATGATTAATTATTAATAAAAGTTCATAATATAAATAAAAATTTGAAACTTTTATTATAAACTGCATATAACCTGTACCAAAAATGTGTAATACACGGTCGTTTTTGTCCATCTTTTGATTATGTTTTCCATAAATAAGGGTGAGCTTTTTACAACTCACTAAAATTCGAGTCAACTTCCTAATTTTTGAATGTTGACCGACTGTTTACAGAATGGGGTCCACAACCATAACAAAAAATTATAACGTGTACATTTTTTACTTAAAGTACTACTTAATAAAGAACGATTAAGATAAAAAAGAAACATTCTTTTAATAAATACTTTGCGAGATATTTGAATTTGTTTTCAGTGTCACAGTGACGTCACAGTATAGCTATCTTTCTCGCGCAGTGTACTATAGACACTGGTGCGAGAAAGATAGGAATGGTTTCGCTAAAAATCAAATTCAGTTAAACTAAAAGCATTTATGACTTTTTAATACTACGAATTGCTTCAAATCTAAACAAACTTTCATTTAGAATAATAAAAGAGTGAAAAAATGGAAAATAATATGACACGCAATCAAGCGAGATTTATAGATTGAACAGAATAGAATGGAATAGAAAAGGAATAGAATTTTTTAAAGACCGTTTATGGATTGCATAGAAAATAAGACATTGGAGTAGAATGACGTTACTTTTTTGTCACATTTAAACCAAATTAACTACAATTTAAAGCTTTTGCTTTATTTATTTCTTGGCCGATGATGTTGTGATTGTGCAACAGTCTTCTTCAGGGCTAAAGAAATGTTTCATTTATTTTTGACCATTTATAGTCCTGAAAAAGGCTGCTTTACAATAAATAATTTATGTAAGATTGCATGTCCGATTATTTCCCATTCTAGATATAAATAAAAGTTGAGTCCCGAAATTTGAGAATCTATACATGTAGTATAATTATTTCATTGGGATCATAATAAACATTGTTGTCTTTGCAAATATGTTTTGTCAATATGATTTGTTTTCATACATCTGTGACAAATTTCATTTAAGGCAAAGATAATATGTGCTTTTATTTATTGTTTTCGTTGTGTTTAACAATTTAATTAATCGTTGAATTGTAACAAATGATGAACAATAAGTATTATGAGTAAATGAAATAAAATATTACGTGTACTCAAATAATATGTGTGTGTGCCCACTTTAAAAGTTCCCGACTTAAAGCTTATAAATAGGCAACCCATGTTACATTTCATAAGTGACTTGATTTAAAATGTTGTTTTGGTCTTATACTAACCGTGATTATTTGATTTAAAGTACTAATATTTACCATGTGGCTTATGAAATGTATTCTGTTTTGCCTATTTTTAAACTTTAAGGCCGGAACTTATTAAATGGGCAGCCTGTATATATACAGAGTGTTAAAAAATAAGTGTCACAAATTATGAGGACATATAGTACTGACTAAAATGAGTTAAAAAACCTTAATCAATATAGGTCCGATCTTCAATAGTTTCAGAATTATAAGGCAATGAAAAATGAGTTTTTTCGGTGTTTACCTCTGCTATCTCGAAAATTGTAAGAATTACGACTTTAATTAAATGATACATTTTGTTCACGTTTCAGAGGTCATGCGTTTTTGTTTTTCAAAAAACATCAAAAAATTGTACTGCGACACGTTGTGGCGCCCATGGCCAATACTTAGTTTTCAAAAAAAAAAAACGGGCACGGCAAGGGACAGAGTCGTGGAGAAGGGGAAAAGTCGAGCATTGGCCAATATTTATTTGATGGTGAAAATTGTAAATTATTTTTAAAATTCAATACATAATGTAAAAACAGTATGATTAAAAAAACACAATGAAAGTTTTTTTATATAAACTATGTAATTTACAATAACATGATGAAAGATAATTGCATGGTATAACTAAATTAGTAGAAAAATAACAAAATTATTTCAAACACTATTTTACATATTAAATAATTAATTTTAAAATGTAATAAATTATTATATGTTGATTCCGTCATTAGTTAAATATTTAAAATATATATATCATAGAACATTTCTTATATACTTATATATAAAAAAATATATGAACATTACATATACATATGTACATTTAAAAACAACGTTTCAAAATGGAACTTTATGTGAAAATATTTTGGAAATCACTTATCATACGACATAAATTATTTCGAAGAATAAAACGTTTGACAACCAAAATAAATCACATCGTTGAATAAAATATGTATTATATAAAACCAATATATAGCAAATCCGTCGTACAAAGAAATATTGGAAAAGAAAATGCTCAGCATGAAAACAGACAGATGTAGAAGAAGTAAAGGATAATGAATAATTTAAATTAATTAAAACAAAGAAATAAAAAAATTAAGAATTATTCTATGATGAAGTAAATAAAATATTTTGTTAGAAGTGAAATTATCAATAATGATTTATCACTTTTTAAAACGAAAAATAAATTAAATTCTGTAAGGACTCGACAAATATATAATTTTTAAATCACTTTTCATACTAATATAGTTATATAACATTTTAATTATAGTAGGTATATTAATTTGTTATTTCAAATATCAAACATATTGTTTTATAGAAAATATTTCATTGTATTTTTTTTACATCATACAAACGTTGAATTGCAATAAGTTATAATTTGTAAATAATTTGTATTAATTTGAAATTTTTTTTTATATATATATATATATATATATATATATATATATATATATATATAATGTTTATCATTTTTCTTTTAATATTTGTTGTCAAATAACATTGAAATATATTACTAATAAATAAAACATTATTCCTTTGAAAGAATTTTATAGTTTACTTGAATATTTTTTAAGCAATTTGAATGGGCACGTTTGGTAAGTATGTTGAGTAGGCATGTTGCGTGAGCAGTTTGGGACAGGTTGAGTGGGCATTTTACGTGGTGTGATAACTAATCACTGTACCTAAAGTTGAATGTGCGATTAGGTTATGTTTAAGTGGGTATGGTTATAAAAGTTTGTGGGTAGTTTGAGTGGGCAGGTTGCGTGGGTAGTTTCCGTGGGCAGTTTGGGTGGGCAGATTGCGTGGGTAGTTTGGGTGGGTATGTTGCGTGGGCAGTTTGGGTGGGTATGTTGCGTGGGCAGTTTGGGTGGGCATTTTGCGTGGGCAGTTTGGGTGGTTTTGCGTGGGCAATTTGGGTGGGCATGTTGCGTGGGCTGTTTGGGTGGGCATGTTGCGTGGGCAGTTTGAGTGAGCATGTTGCGTGGGCAGTTTGGGTGGGCAAGTTGAGTGGGTTTTGTTACATGTTCTGATAAATAATCACTGTCTACCTAAAGTCGAGTGTGCGTTAAGGTTAGGTTAGGTTAGGTTTAGTTGGGAATGGTTATAAAAGTTTATCGGCCAGAGTGTTGTAGGCAGTTTGGGTGGGCATGTTGCGTGGGCAGTGTGGGTGGGTATGTTGCGTGGGCAATTTGGGTGGGCATGTTGTGTGGGCAGTTTGGGTGGGTATGCTGAGTGGGCAATTTAGGTGGGCATGTTGAGTGGGCAATTTGGGTGGGCATGTTACGTGGGCAGTTTGGGTGGGTATGTTGCGTGGGCAGTTTGGGTGGTTTTGTTGCGTGGGCAATTTGGGTGGGCATGTTGCGTGGGCTGTTTGGGTGGGCATCTTGCGTGGGCAGTTTGGGTGGGCAAGTTGCGTGGGCAGTTTGGGTGGGCAAGTTGAGTGGGTTTTGTTACATGTTCTGATAACTAATCACTGTCTACCTAAAGTCGAGTGTGCGTTAAGGTTAGGTTAGGTTAGGTTTAGTTGGGAATGGTTATAAAAGTTTATCGGCCAGAGTGTTGTAGGCAGTTTGGGTGGGCATGTTGCGTGGGCAGTTTGGGTGGGTATGTTGCGTGGGCAATTTGGGTGGGCATGTTGTGTGGGCAGTTTGGGTGGGTATGCTGAGTGGGCAATTTGAATGGGCATGTTGCGTGGGCCGTTTGGGTGGGCATGTTGCGTGGGCAGTTTGGGTGGGTATGTTCCGTGGGCAGTTTGGGTGGTTTTGTTGCGTGGGCAATTTGGGTGGGCATGTTGCGTGGGCTGTTTGGGTGGGCATGTTGCGTGGGCAGTTTGAGTGAGCATGTTGCGTGGGCAGTTTGGGTGGGCAAGTTGAGTGGGTTTTGTTACATGTTCTGATAACTAATCACTGTCTACCTAAAGTCGAGTGTGTGTTAAGGTTAGGTTAGGTTAGGTTTAGGTGGGAATGGTTATAAAAGTTTATCGGCCAGAGTGATGTAGGCAGTTTGGGTGGGCATGTTGCGTGGGCAGTTTGGGTGGGCAGTTTGGGTGGGCAGATTACGTGGGCAGTTTGGGTGGGCATTTTGCGTGGGCAGTTTGGGTGGGTATGTTGCGTGGGCAATTTGGGTGGGCATGTTGCGTGGGCTATTTGGGTGGGCATGTTGCGTGGGCAGTTTGGGTGGGCAAGTTGAGTGGGCAGTTTGGGTGGGCATGTTGCGTTGGCAGTCTTCTGCTTACCTACATCTCTGTATACCTATTTCTCTGTCTACCTACCTCTCTATTTACCAATTCCTCTGTCTACCTAAAATCACCGTCTACCAAGTTCTCTGTCTACCTAAAATCACTGTTTACCTAAAATCACTGTCTACCTAAAACCACTGTTTACCTACCTCTAATTTACCTATCTATAAGCGCTTGTTTTTGAAGGTTATATATATATACAACTTACAAAGTAAGAGTCTCAAAATAGTCCCGTTATATGACATATATGGTTAGAAAGAGGAGAAAAAATGCGGAAGTAACTATGTCTTGATAAAATACTCAACAACGTCATAGTTTTGAGTAATTTTAATTTAAAGTTGAGCATTTGGGGATTTTTTTCAAAGAATTTGAGATTGGTAATAGATTAGGTTCTTTTATAAACCAGTGGTAGTTAACATTGTAAGTGTGGAAATATTTCTACTTTAAATTGATGTTTTTTTGGTATAAATTTAATTAAAATATTAATAATATAGTTGGATTTAATGAAAAGTATTAAAATTTTATTTTAAAATGGTCTAGAAAATTTTAAAAATTATATTTTATAATCACACCTGTCAAATTTGTTTGACAACACATATCTGTCATTCACAATCAGTTGACAAGTTAGTCTTTATGTTATAAATTAAACGTTTTAAATGGATAAAGTATAGTAATTGAGGTAAAATATATAATAATTACAGGTATTTGAATATAAATAAATGTTATTTAAATGATTACTAATATATTATAGGCAAACCGGTCGATTTCACATGTCAACTCAAATCGCCGGTCGATCGATAACGTGTATTAGGCAAGTAAATTGAGATTTAAACTATAAATACTGGACAATACTATACAATAATGATGGCACAACAATGATTTATTGGTATGTATAACATTTTATACGTTTTTATTGTAGAAATTTTTACTTTACAAACCAAGAAGACACAAAATTGTGGTTATGTTCAACTTTTCGAAAGAAATATGAATAGGAATGTTTATACTGATTCTATTTCACTATGGTGAGTACAAATACAGTAAATATGTAACAAATTATTGTTTAAAGATGGTCTAGAACATATAAAACCGTTCGATTTCACATGTGTTTCAACGCCGGCCGATCGATAGCATGTTTTAGGCAAGTAAATTGAGATTTAAACTATAAATACTGAACAATACTGTACAATAATGATGGCACAACAGTTATTTATTGGTATGTACAACATTTTATACGCTTTTATTGTAGAAATTTTTAGTTTACAAACCAATTTTTGGTTAGGCCTGCGAGTCAATCGATAACATGAAATCTGGATTTTTCAACGATAAATACTGGACAATAATGCACAGTTATTATGTAATATTATATGGTAGTACAAATACTTATTGGTATGTATACAAATTTTATACGTTTTTTTGTAGAAATGATTTTTTTAGGTCTTCAACATAATTTTTGGTTATAACATCACGTCGTTTTAGTAGTAATGGTTTTGGACGTTGAAAATGATTCCATTAAACTATTTCAAGTACAAATACATTAATATGTAAGTAATATGTACGTATAATTCACAGATGTTGACACAATTTTAATGTTTTCCAATCGATTTTCAGAAGATCTTATCCATCCAGGTGAAATTCAAAGAGAGTTTGCTTATTTTGATATGCTAGTGTGCTAAATTTATAAAATGAATATCAAGGGATTCATTGTTAGGCATATTTTAAGCTAATTTTAAAAGTATTGTAAAGTTATAAGTGAAATAAGACATCCAATATTCAATCCAAAGAGAACCACAACAGAAAATCGATTTGACATTTCATCTGTCATCGGCCAAGCGTCTGCAACTGCAAGCTAAGAAAAATGTCATTTAAACAATAAATACTGGACAATACGGTACAATAATTATGTAATATTATATGGTAGAACAAATATTTATTGGTATGTATACAAATTTTGTACGTAGAAATAGTTAAAAATATTTTATTATAGACAGTCACTTCCAAAAAGGTTAAAGTCAACGCGATAATACTTTCTTAGTGGAATTGAAAGTTTAAAATGATTTAATTTCACTATAGTGAGTACAAATACAGGAATATGTAAGTAATATGTGTATATAATAAACAGAAATCTTTGTAACTTTAAGTTTTTCTGTAGGTTAACCTCAATAATCTATAGGAAAATTATAGGCGAAAGAAGACATCTTACAACATTCATTTCAAGTACTCTGCGATAGACAATGGATTCAACTACATTTATTAATAAGTTTTGAGTGATGAAAATGACTGTATAAATATTTTAAACCCTAAGAAATTGAATTTTGTTGTATTTTTGACTTCTGTTGTGAACAGAATTATTGTACTAGCCAAACTATTTAAAATAAACAAAGTTATTGTACTGCCAATAATAAAATTAGTGTTTGAGCAGTTCTCGGGTAAATTTAAAGCTGTCTGACAGCGCGACAAAGTATTTGCTGAGGTTTACTGCCAGTCTGAAGGCGTTGCGCTTTCATACCGCGACTAAATTCATAGGCCTGAGAATTTTTAAGGTTACAGTTGCGGACCGCAAAAGATGCGGCCTAAATTCAAGTAAATTAAATAAATAACTTCCGCGAAATGCTTAAAACTATGAAGAAATATGACACTTAAATACGTAAGTAAAAATACTATTAAATAATCGCTGATAAAATATGAAAATCTTAACTAGGTCAAGATCAACAGAACTACGTAATTGATTATTACAAAAAATAAACAGAAAATCTTGACTAGGTCAGGGACAACACACAAAGTGTTTAAAACTACGAAGAAATATGACAGTTAAATACGTAAGTACAAAAACTATTAAATATTCGCTGATAAAATATGAAAATCTTAACTAGGTCAAGATCAACAGAACTACGTAATTGATTATTACAAAAAGTAAACAGAGAATCTTGACTAGATCAGGGACAACACAATAAAATAAAGTAAGAGGGCTTAGTTGTTAGAAGTAGTCCATCCGAGTGGACTGACGGCAAGTCATCTGTCACGGTAGGAAAGTTCGTCGTGGTGAACTGCCAAATCGGAAAATGCCTTCTTTTGCTCCAGTCTAAGATGGCACCTAAGACGAGGATGTCACAGGAGATGGTGCGTAGTTTACATACGATGATGGTATGACACAAATCGCACACGAGAACGTATGTGTCAAAAATATGAAGTTATAAAACACAAAAGTTTGTATCCGAACAAATTCCAAGGAAAAAATAATGAATTCGTATGTTCAAAATGACTTTATTTCAATATGGTAAGTACAAATTTAAAAATACATAACTAATATGTACATAATTTTAATTTTTACTATAGTTTGCGTCAGTAATCTCTCCAAACCAACCAGAAAACATAACAAAAGTTTGCTTATTTCGCCAGTGAAAGTAAAATTAAATATTACATGTCTAGGAATTCTATTCTGTGTATTATTTTTAACATATTTCAAGCTGCTAAAGCCTTATTAGCGAAAGAAAAACACATTTCAACGCTTTCCAGGTCATGACAAGGAATAATCGATATTTCATTGGTTTTGCAAGTTTCACATAGTTTAAATATATTATAGTTGTTGTATTTTGAGCTAATTATAGAATAAATTCAAGTATATTATACTTATTTATTTCATTTAAAAGATAGTATTATTTCTACAGACATGTCGCAATGAAAACTCATGCAGTCGCGCAAGATAGTAAGTACTTTTAAATCAATACTATAGTTTTTATGTGCATATGAATAAATAAATGATTATATTGTGTAAAAACACACGACTACTAATGCCTAATCATCAAAAAACACTATCATAAATCAAAAAGTACTCTATTTAGATTGTGAAAGGGAAAAACATCGCGAAAAATGTCTTCAGTTTTCATCCAAAGGTAGGTGGTTGTATAACAGTTTATAAATAAAGTTATGATTATTTTATTTTAGTAATTTCACATGTAATGTTAACAGTTACTAGAAAACTATTAAATACTTTGATCGCAATAATGAATCATTAACAATACTAAATTCAATTCAATCAAAAAAGAATATTGTTCCAGAAAATATAAATTAAAATTAGCATTTAATGTTTGTTTTTTACGATTTAAACATTTTGTAGTCAGCTCCAAACGAGTTTTTCAAACAAAAATTGAAATTTTCAACTTTTAAATACCACATTTGAGAAGTTTCGAATCAAATTTCAACAAAATTTTCTAAGAAAATTTGTTTAGAGCTTCAAATAAAGTACCATTTCCAATTTATCAATTTTAGTAAAAATCTAATATGTCGTTACCATTAATATAAAATTCTTAAATACCAAATTTGAAAAAAATCTATTATATTTGAATGTAGTTTTTCATTAAAAGTTGTTACAGGCTTCAAGTAAAGTACCACTTCCAGTTGTCCAATTTTACCAAAAATCTAATCAATTCGTTACATGAATAAAGAAAGATTAAATACGGAAAATGGAAATTGTTTAAAGTTTGATAAGCGAATCCTATAAAGTTTAAAATTTTTATTGGAAATCCTATTGGTTTATAATTGTAAAAGTATTTAAAATGTGTAATTTAAGCCTAAATACAAATGTTGATTCTTTGACAATTTTGTCAAGCTTTCGCTTTTTATTTAAGGCTTTTGCCGGACTTTGTAAAGTTATACTATTTCCAAATTAGGGATGAAAGTATAGTTTAAATTTTTCGTGACTCTGTTTGTATATGGCGTACATATTATTATTTTGTGTACTTACCTACTTCTCTGCTGCAAATAATAAAAACTATTTATTTCAAATAATACATATAATATAATAATAGCAACCGGCAACAAACCGTCACATTTTAGCGGACCCATATTCGAACCAGATATATCCTTGAAATGAACTCGAGTCAGAATCGAACCAGTTATTAAAATTCGGATTCAGGGTTCGGCTCCAGTTCAGGTTTATTTACACTTCGGCGTTTGCGTTGCGGCGTGTGTTGATTTGTCGTGAAAATAGTGTTCGTTTCTTGTCAGGCGTAAATTCCAGGTTGCATTTTAAAACCGCACACGGACTCAAAAAACAAAGTAACCTGTTCCGAACCCAGTTCTTGACAGCGCGTGAAAGACTTGATTATTTAATACTGTATATAACATCATATGAATGCAGTGTTTTATCATAAGAATCGCCATTTCTTAGTCTTCCATTTATTTATTCCAATATATCTTCTTTACACAGTCCTACGAATTTCAAATCTTCTGCAAAACAGATCTTCCAATTTCTTTATATTCCCGGCATAAGAATCGGCAACAAATTGGTGTGGTTTGCTTCCTCAATGTTCCATATGTTTCTATTTTATCATTAACGCAAATATTTATTTATATAATACTTATTAAACCATGAAAATCTTACCGTTTAATTTTGAAGTTTTAGAACTTTCGTTACCTATTTCATATTTTGTCAATATTTCAGTTTTACAATGGTATGGTTTCTCCATCATTAATGACTGTATTTACTTTCTCAACATTTATATATTAATAATAAATAATATATAATGAAAAATCAACACTAACCTACAATCTCTATTGTACAGGCAACACAAAATCTTTGCGACAATACTGAACATAATTACAAATGTTTTAAACAGTAATTTAAAAACACATTTTTCTGCGAATTTTTTGTATTGTACTTATAAAAATTCTACATATATCAAGTAAAGACATAAAATGATTATTTATTTATAAATGATTGCACTAATAATAAAAATTTAATAAAGTTTATAATTCAAATTTCCCGCCAAATATTCATTTAGTATTAGTCTAAAAATAAATTTATCTTTGAATTTTATGCATTCATTGTATTGAATTTAATAAATTTTATGCCAATTAAAAGTGGAAATTGACTAGAAATTATAGAATTTCAAATTTACTTAAATTACATTTGCAAAAATGTTTGAGAAACATTTGTCATTCTAAAGAACTGTCAATAAGTTTTTCAAGTTTTAAATAAAGTTTTTCACGGGATAAATATGTTGTATTTTAGGCTAATTATAGAATAACTGTAGATATTTTATAAGAAATTGTTTCAATTAAATGTTCGATAATTAATATTAAAATTATAACCTCTTTGAGAAGATGTCATCAAGTGAATTCACCCAAGGTATAATTTTGGTTTGGAAATTGGACATATAAAAGGCAAAGATGAAAATTTTACATTTTAAATATACTATTAGAGATAACTGTCCGTTATCATTAGTGCATTTCTGAAGGCGTTATTGCAAACACTCTTTTCAACATCAATCTGTCAATTTAGGCGACTTTTAAGCGAATAGCTCTTAAAAACCGAGCACGAAAGACCACTGCACAGTGGAGAATCTTCCAAAAATATCCTTTTAAATAGCTCATTTTAGGGAAAAGCAAAGATCAAAATTAAAACCTCAACCCTTAACAAGAAGGTAGTTATTTTTAGCTACCAAGCTAAACTAATATGCATATACTTTTCTCCTATAGTATTTGAGGATGAACACTAGGCTCAAAGGGCAATTTATACTGCTCCAGTTAAAATGAAAGAACATAAGGTCGTTTGAAGAGGTCGCTGTGTAGAAGAAAGGAACCAATACTATTAATTCGAAAATTATCCTTTCTATTGGACTATCACAAATAAAAAATATTCCACAATAAGAACCTTTTAGAGCTTAATAGTACCTACTGATTTTTTTTACTTAAAAATGCAACCTGAATTACATACAAGTCAGGCTGATCAAGAACTTAAGGAATTTTCAGAATAATTATTTATATGAACAATTTAACATCATACAAATAAGCGATTTGTTATTTTAAAAGAGCTGCAGGCAAGATGGCTTGAGTAGAAGAAATTAAAAAGCTTGGGCGAATGATAGCGAAGAGACCTTCGAACAGGGGTGCAGTACGTTGCGTTAAGAATAAAAATTTGAAACTTTTATAATGAAATGCATATAACCTGTACCAAAAATGTGTAATACACGGCCGTTTCTGTCTCATCTTTTGATTATGTTTATCAAAAACAAGGGTGAGCTTTTCACAACTCACTAAAACTCGAATTAACTTCTTAATCTTTGAATGTTGATCGACTGTTTGCAGAATAGGGCTCTCAACCATAACAGAAAATAATAACATGTACACTTCATACTTAAAGTATTACTTACTAAAGTACGATTAAGATAAAAAAGAAACATAAATAAATAAATATATCATCACGGCATATTACCCATTTCTGGGTGTGCCAGTATCTACAACACATGTAGACAACGGTAATGATGACGATATATTTTACCGTGTGGGCGCTTACCAGGCGTCACCTCGCGGGCACTCATAGCTGGTGTGGAGAGTGCACCACAGGGGTCACTTTTGTGCCATTTAAAATTGGAAATATTTGGCGGCTGTCGGGATCGAACCCGGTTCCCCGGGTTCGCGACCAGACACTCACGCACGCGGCCACGGGACCCAATAAAAAAAGAAACGTTCTTTTAATAAGTACTTCGCGAGATATTTTAATTTGTTTTCATTGTCACAGTAATGTCACAGTATCTTTCTCACGCAGCCTATTATAGAAACTGGTGCGAGAAAGATAGCTATGATTTTGCTAAAAATCAAATGCAAATACTACGAACAGCTTCAAAATTAAACGAACTTTCATTTAAAATTATAAAAAAATAAGAGTGGAGGACCTCATTGGAAGAATGAAAAATAATAAGACACGCAATCAAGCCAAATTTGTAGATTGTACAGAATAGAATGAAATAGAATAGGAATAAAAAAATTTTAAGACTATTTTTAGATTGAATAGAAAATAAGATATTGTAGTAGAATGACGTTACTTTTGTGTCAAATTTGCATTAAATTAACTATATTGATGAATGAATAATACTCAATAATGAACGATAAAACACAAAAGTCTTGATACTTTTGAAAAAGTAAGGTTTTTCATGAACTTATTATCAAATTGTTTCAGTAGCAATGTAAAAACAAATTTATCTATTAATTTTATGTATTATACTTTAAAAAAACTCTCATAAATAATAATTAAAGATATTATTTATTCATAAATGATAATAATACCAACAAAAGTATGAAATGTTAAAAGCAATTTTAAATTTAAATTTCCCGCCAAATTCAATTTCTCAAAATTATGATTCATAAATATATAAATGACATTAAAATGATTGTATAACTTTAAAACACGTATTTCACTTCATTCATTTTTATGTATTTCATACTATAAGTAGTTATAAATATGTTTAAAATCATTTCCAAATATTTTATTTCATACATAATGTTGAAACGTAATATAAAAGTTTTTCATGTATGTTTTATATCGTATTATACGTAAAATTAGATAACGTTGCTTCAAAATAAAGGTACAAATGATTAATTATTAATAAAAGTTCATAATATAAATAAAAATTTGAAACTTTTATTATAAACTGCATATAACCTGTACCAAAAATGTGTAATACACGGTCGTTTTTGTCCATCTTTTGATTATGTTTTCCATAAATAAGGGTGAGCTTTTTACAACTCACTAAAATTCGAGTCAACTTCCTAATTTTTGAATGTTGACCGACTGTTTACAGAATGGGGTCCACAACCATAACAAAAAATTATAACGTGTACATTTTTTACTTAAAGTACTACTTAATAAAGAACGATTAAGATAAAAAAGAAACATTCTTTTAATAAATACTTTGCGAGATATTTGAATTTGTTTTCAGTGTCACAGTGACGTCACAGTATAGCTATCTTTCTCGCGCAGTGTACTATAGACACTGGTGCGAGAAAGATAGGAATGGTTTCGCTAAAAATCAAATTCAGTTAAACTAAAAGCATTTATGACTTTTTAATACTACGAATTGCTTCAAATCTAAACAAACTTTCATTTAGAATAATAAAAGAGTGAAAAAATGGAAAATAATATGACACGCAATCAAGCGAGATTTATAGATTGAACAGAATAGAATGGAATAGAAAAGGAATAGAATTTTTTAAAGACCGTTTATGGATTGCATAGAAAATAAGACATTGGAGTAGAATGACGTTACTTTTTTGTCACATTTAAACCAAATTAACTACAATTTAAAGCTTTTGCTTTATTTATTTCTTGGCCGATGATGTTGTGATTGTGCAACAGTCTTCTTCAGGGCTAGAGAAATGTTTCATTTATTTTTGACCATTTATAGTCCTGAAAAAGGCTGCTTTACAATAAATAATTTATGTAAGATTGCATGTCCGATTATTTCCCATTCTAGATATAAATAAAAGTTGAGTCCCGAAATTTGAGAATCTATACATGTAGTATAATTATTTGTTTTCATACATCTGTGACAAATTTCATTTAAGGCAAAGATAATATGTGCTTTTATTTATTGTTTTCGTTGTGTTTAACAATTTAATTAACCGTTGAATTGTAACAAATGATGAACAATAATAATTATGAGTAAATGAAATAAAATATTACGTGTACTCAAATAATATTGACAGTACGATATATATAGTGTGTGCCCACTTTAAAAGTTCCCGACTTAAAGCTTATAAATAGGCAACCCATGTTACATTTCATAAGTGACTTGATTTAAAATGTTGTTTTGGTCTTATACTAACCGTGATTATTTGATTTAAAGTACTAATATTTACCATGTGGCTTATGAAATGTATTCTGTTTTGCCTATTTTTAAACTTTAAGGCCGGAACTTATTAAATGGGCAGCCTGTATATATACAGAGTGTTAAAAAATAAGTGTCACAAATTATGAGGACATATAGTACTGACTAAAATGAGTTAAAAAACCTTAATCAATATAGGTCCGATCTTCAATAGTTTCAGAATTATAAGGCAATGAAAAATGAGTTTTTTCGGTGTTTACCTCTGCTATCTCGAAAATTGTAAGAATTACGACTTTAATTAAATGATACATTTTGTTCACGTTTCAGAGGTCATGCGTTTTTGTTTTTCAAAAAACATCAAAAAATTGTACTGCGACACGTTGTGGCGCCCATGGCCAATACTTAGTTTTCAAAAAAAAAAAACGGGCACGGCAAGGGACAGAGTCGTGGAGAAGGGGAAAAGTCGAGCATTGGCCAATATTTATTTGATGGTGAAAATTGTAAATTATTTTTAAAATTCAATACATAATGTAAAAACAGTATGATTAAAAAAACACAATGAAAGTTTTTTTATATAAACTATGTAATTTACAATAACATGATGAAAGATAATTGCATGGTATAACTAAATTAGTAGAAAAATAACAAAATTATTTCAAACACTATTTTACATATTAAATAATTAATTTTAAAATGTAATAAATTATTATATGTTGATTCCGTCATTAGTTAAATATTTAAAATATATATATCATAGAACATTTCTTATATACTTATATATAAAAAAATATATGAACATTACATATACATATGTACATTTAAAAACAACGTTTCAAAATGGAACTTTATGTGAAAATATTTTGGAAATCACTTATCATACGACATAAATTATTTCGAAGAATAAAACGTTTGACAACCAAAATAAATCACATCGTTGAATAAAATATGTATTATATAAAACCAATATATAGCAAATCCGTCGTACAAAGAAATATTGGAAAAGAAAATGCTCAGCATGAAAACAGACAGATGTAGAAGAAGTAAAG
This sequence comes from Ophonus ardosiacus, assembly GCA_943142095.1. NCBI lineage: Eukaryota > Metazoa > Arthropoda > Insecta > Coleoptera > Carabidae > Ophonus > Ophonus ardosiacus. The sequence continues at coordinate 22,429,749 of OW964825.1, read as the reverse complement.
GATAATGAATAATTTAAATTAATTAAAACAAAGAAATAAAAAAATTAAGAATTATTCTATGATGAAGTAAATAAAATATTTTGTTAGAAGTGAAATTATCAATAATGATTTATCACTTTTTAAAACGAAAAATAAATTAAATTCTGTAAGGACTCGACAAATATATAATTTTTAAATCACTTTTCATACTAATATAGTTATATAACATTTTAATTATAGTAGGTATATTAATTTGTTATTTCAAATATCAAACATATTGTTTTATAGAAAATATTTCATTGTATTTTTTTTACATCATACAAACGTTGAATTGCAATAAGTTATAATTTGTAAATAATTTGTATTAATTTGAAATTTTTTTTTATATATATATATATATATATATATATATATATATATAATGTTTATCATTTTTCTTTTAATATTTGTTGTCAAATAACATTGAAATATATTACTAATAAATAAAACATTATTCCTTTGAAAGAATTTTATAGTTTACTTGAATATTTTTTAAGCAATTTGAATGGGCACGTTTGGTAAGTATGTTGAGTAGGCATGTTGCGTGAGCAGTTTGGGACAGGTTGAGTGGGCATTTTACGTGGTGTGATAACTAATCACTGTACCTAAAGTTGAATGTGCGATTAGGTTATGTTTAAGTGGGTATGGTTATAAAAGTTTGTGGGTAGTTTGAGTGGGCAGGTTGCGTGGGTAGTTTCCGTGGGCAGTTTGGGTGGGCAGATTGCGTGGGTAGTTTAGGTGGGTATGTTGCGTGGGCAGTTTGGGTGGGTATGTTGCGTGGGCAGTTTGGGTGGGCATTTTGCGTGGGCAGTTTGGGTGGTTTTGCGTGGGCAATTTGGGTGGGCATGTTGCGTGGGCTGTTTGGGTGGGCATGTTGCGTGGGCAGTTTGAGTGAGCATGTTGCGTGGGCAGTTTGGGTGGGCAAGTTGAGTGGGTTTTGTTACATGTTCTGATAAATAATCACTGTCTACCTAAAGTCGAGTGTGCGTTAAGGTTAGGTTAGGTTAGGTTTAGTTGGGAATGGTTATAAAAGTTTATCGGCCAGAGTGTTGTAGGCAGTTTGGGTGGGCATGTTGCGTGGGCAGTGTGGGTGGGTATGTTGCGTGGGCAATTTGGGTGGGCATGTTGTGTGGGCAGTTTGGGTGGGTATGCTGAGTGGGCAATTTGGGTGGGCATGTTGAGTGGGCAATTTGGGTGGGCATGTTGAGTGGGCAGTTTGGGTGGGTATGTTGCGTGGGCAGTTTGGGTGGTTTTGTTGCGTGGGCAATTTGGGTGGGCATGTTGCGTGGGCTGTTTGGGTGGGCATGTTGCGTGGGCAGTTTGGGTGGGCAAGTTGCGTGGGCAGTTTGGGTGGGCAAGTTGAGTGGGTTTTGTTACATGTTCTGATAACTAATCACTGTCTACCTAAAGTCGAGTGTGCGTTAAGGTTAGGTTAGGTTTAGTTGGGAATGGTTATAAAAGTTTATCGGCCAGAGTGTTGTAGGCAGTTTGGGTGGGCATGTTGCGTGGGCAGTTTGGGTGGGTATGTTGCGTGGGCAATTTGGGTGGGCATGTTGTGTGGGCAGTTTGGGTGGGTATGCTGAGTGGGCAATTTGGGTGGGCATGTTGCGTGGGCCGTTTGGGTGGGCATGTTGCGTGGGCAGTTTGGGTGGGTATGTTGCGTGGGCAGTTTGGGTGGTTTTGTTGCGTGGGCAATTTGGGTGGGCATGTTGCGTGGGCTGTTTGGGTGGGCATGTTGCGTGGGCAGTTTGAGTGAGCATGTTGCGTGGGCAGTTTGGGTGGGCAAGTTGAGTGGGTTTTGTTACATGTTCTGATAACTAATCACTGTCTACCTAAAGTCGAGTGTGCGTTAAGGTTAAGTTAGGTTAGGTTTAGGTGGGAATGGTTATAAAAGTTTATCGGCCAGAGTGTTGTAGGCAGTTTGGGTGGGCATGTTGCGTGGGCAGTTTGGGTGGGCATGTTCCGTGGGCAGTTTGGGTGGGCAGATTGCGTGGGCAGTTTGGGTGGGCATTTTGCGTGGGCAGTTTGGGTGGGTATGTTGCGTGGGCAATTTGGGTGGGCATGTTGCGTGGGCAGTTTGGGTGGGCAAGTTGAGTGGGCAGTTTGGGTGGGCATGTTGCGTTGGCAGTCTTCTGCTTACCTACATCTCTGTATACCTATTTCTCTGTCTACCTACCTCTCTATTTACCAATTCCTCTGTCTACCTAAAATCACCGTCTACCAATTGTTTCCAACAAATTGTTTGTCAGATTACAGTCAATATTTGGAAAGCGTTTCGTGTTATTTGTCACACACAAATTTTAGTGAGATTTGTCTATATTTTTCTGTAAGTACATTTCATTTTTATGTATTTCATACTATTAGTAGGTATCTATATGTTTATAATCATTTTCAGGTGGGCAGTTTGGGTGGGCATGTTGTGTGGACAGTCTTCTGCCTACCTACATCTCTGTATACCTATTTCTATGTCTACCAACCTCTCTATTTACCAATTCCTCTGTCTACCTAAAATCACCGTCTACCAAATTGTCTGTCTACCTAAAACCACTGTCTACCTACCTCTAATTTACCTAAAACCACTGTCTACCTACCTACAGTTATTACCTATCTATAAGCGCTTGTTTTTGAAAGGTTATATATATACAACTTACATAGCATTCGTCTACTTATAGTACCGTTATATGTTATATATGGTTAGAAAGAGGAGAAAAAATGTAAAAGTAACTATGTCTTGATAAAAATACTCAACAACGTCGTAATTTTGAGTAATTTTAATTTAAAGTTGAGTATTTAGGGATTTTTTTCAAAGATGTTTGAATTGGTAATAGATTAGGTTCTTTTATAAACCAGTGGTAGTTAACATTGTAAGTATGGAAATATTTCTACTTTAAATTGATGTTTTTTTGGTATAAATTTAATTAAAATATTAATAATATAGTTGGATTTAATGAAAAGTATTAAAATATTATTTTAAAATGGTCTAGAAAATTTTAAAAATTGCATTTTACAATCACACCTGTCAAATTTGTTTGAGATACGCTTATCTGTCATTCACAATCAGTTGACAAGTTGGACGTTATGTTATAAATTAAACGTTTTAAATGGATAAAGTATTGTAATTTAAATCAAATATACAATAATTACAGGTATTTGAATATAAATAAATGTTATTTAAATGATTACTAATATATTATAGGTAAATCGGTCGATTTCACATGTCATTTGAAATTGCCGGCCGATCGATAGCATGTAAAAGGCAAGTAAATTAAGATTTAAACTATAAATATTGGACAATACTATACAATAATGATGGCAGAACAATGATTTATTGGCATGTATAACATTTTATACGTTTTTATTGTAGAAATTTTTAGTTTACAAACCAAGAAGACACAAAATTGTGGTTATGTTCAACTTTTCGAAGGAAATATGAATAGGAATGTCTATACTGACTCTATTTCACTATGGTGAGTACAAATACAGTAAATATGTAACAAATTATTGTTTAAAGATGGTCTAGAACATATAAAACCGGTCGATTTCACATGTCGTCTTTCATTGCCGACCGATCGATAGCATGTAAAAGGCAAGTAAATTGAGATTTAAACTATAAATACTGGACAATACTGTACAATAATGATGGCACAACAATTATTTCTTGGTATGTACAACATTTTATACGTTTTTATTGTAGAAATTTTTAGTTTACAAACCAATTTTTGGTTAGGCCTGCGAGTCAATCGATAACATGAAATCTGGATTTTTCAACGACAAATACTGGACAATACTGCACAGTTATTATGTAATATTATATAGTAGAACAAATATTTATTGGTATGTATACAAATTTTGTACGTTTAAGTGGAAGAAATATTTCTTTTACAGATCAAGACATCACAAAATTGTGGTTATGTTCAAAATTTTCGATTGAAATATGAATGTGAAAGTTTAGACTGATTCTATTTCACTATGGTGAGTATAAATACAGTAAATATGCAACAAATTATTGTTTATAGATGGTCTAGAACATATAAAAATTTAATTTTACAATCACGTATGTCCAATTCTTTCACAAACATATCTGTCATTCGTTGTAATTTAAATTAAAGCTTCTCTTAGATAAAATATAAATGTATTTCAATATAAATAAACGTTTCTTTTAAATAGTTTTTTAATATTTTACAAGGTAATTTAATATCCAATCGGTTTGACATGACAGCTGAGCTGTCAACGTGCAAACGTCATCGATTGGATCGATAGCATGAAATCTGGGTATTTCAACAATAAATACTGGACAATAATGCACAGTTATTATGTAATATTATATGGTAGTACAAATATTTATTGGTATGTATACAAATTTTATACGTTTTTATGTAGAAATGATTTTTTTTTAGGTCTTGAACATCATTTTTTGGTTAGATTAACATTCGATCTAATAATAATGGTTTTGGACGTTGAAAATGATTCCATTAAACTATTTCAAGTACAAATACATTAATATGTGGGTAATATGGACGTATAATTTACAGATGTTTATATAATTTTAATGTTTTCCAATCGATTTTCAAAAGATCTTATCCATCCAGTTGAAATTCAAAAATATTTTGCTTATTTTGATATGCTAGTGTGTTAAATTTATAAAATGAATATCAAGGGATTCATTGTTGGGCATATTTTGAGCTAATTTTAAAAGTATTGTAAAGTTATAGGCGAAATAAGACATCCAATATTCATTCCAAAGAGAACCGCAACAGAAAATCAATTTTGACATTTCATCTGTCATCGGCCAAACGTCTGCAACTATAAGCTCAGAAAAATGACATTTAAACAATAAATACTGGATAATATGGTACAATAATTATGTAATATTATATTGTAGAACAAATATTTATTGGTATGTATACAAATGTTGTACGTAAAAATAGTTAAAAATATTTTATTATAGACAGTCACTTCCAAAGAGGTTAAAGTCAACGCCATAATACTTTCTTAGTGGAATTGAAAGTTTAAAATGATTTAATTTCACTATAATGAGTACAAATACAGGAATATGTAAGTAATATGTGTATATAATAAACAGAAATCTTTGTAACTTTAAGTTTTTCTATAGGTTAACCTCAATAATCTGTAGGAAAATTATAAGCGAAAGAAGATATCTAACAACATTCATTTCAAGTACTCTGCGACAAACAGTGGATCCCACTACATTTATTAATAAGTTTTGAGTGATGAAAATGACTGTATAAATTTTTTAAACCCTAAGAAATTCAATTTTGTTGTATTTTTGACTTCTGTTGTGAACAAAATTATTGTACTAGCCAAAATATTTAAAATAAACAACGTTAATGTGAATAGAATTATTGTACTAGCCAAAATATTTAAAATAAACAATGTTAAAGTGTACAGAATTATTGTACTAGCCAAACTATTTAAAATAAACAAAGTTAATGTACTGCCAATAATAAAATTAGTGTTTGAGCAGTTCGCGGGTAAATTTAAAGCTGTACGACAGCGCGACAAAATATTTGCCGAGTTCATTCATAGACCTGAGAATTTTTAAGGTTATAATTCGGTCCGCAAAAGATGCGGCCAAAACAACTAAATTAAATAAATAACTTCCGCGAAATGCTTAAAACTAAGAAGAAATATGACACTTAAATACGTAAGTACAAATACTATTAAATAATCGCTGATAAAATATGAAAATCTTAACTAGGTCAAGATCAACAGAACTACGTAATTGATTATTACAAAAAATAAACAGAGAATCTTGACTAGATCAGGGACAACACAATAAAATAAAGTAAGAAGGCTTAGTTGGTAGAAGTAGTCCATCCGAGTGGACTGAAGGAGTCATCTCTCACGGTAGGAAAGTTCGTCGTGGTAAACTGTCAAATCGGAGGATGTCACAGGAGATGGTGCGTAGTTTACAGACGATGATGGTATGACACAAATCGCACACGAGAATGTATGAGTCAAAAATATGAAGTTATAAAACACAAAAGTTCGTCAGTAATCACTTTGACACTGAACGTGAAAGGTTAATGCCAAAAGTAACGTTAAAAACCTGTAAGGAACAACAGAATTAGCGTATGGAAACGCGCTATGTCAAAGGAAATAGGTAAGTGGTGAAAAACATACCTGTGGTGTTGGGCGACTTATAAGTGAATAAATTTTTTCCAGTGACTTTAACTCCCGCCAATCCGGTGGAAACTATGTTTCCTATGAGACATTGCGGCACAACTCCCTCACTCAGTAGAGTACCACAAATTTACGGAACGAAGATTCGGTACGGTAAAAATAACCACGTCTGGCACTCACTACAGCGCAACGTGGAAAGGCCAACAAATGCATAAAAAATCTTGCAATTCCCCGAAACCGAAGAAATGCAAACTTAGCCTTAACTTAAGTCGTCTGCCGCCTACGACCACCCTCGGCCTTGAACACTGGAAGAGCGGTAGCGAAGAGTCCTTCGGACAGGGGTGCAGTACGTTGCAGAAACCAAAGCGTGAGTAAGCTGAGTGTAACAATATCACGATGTAGTAAACGTAGCTATTCATAAATACAAGATATTTTTAAAGTTTTAAAAGCCAAGTTTGAAAAACTTATTGGGAATCCAATTGGTTACTATATCGAATAGGCTAATAAACTATAACAAAAAATAATAAAATGTACACTTTATCCTTAAATTACTACACAATAAATAACGATTAAGGTAAAAAAAAAATTAATGATTGCTTTGCGAGATTTTTGAATTTATATCCAGGGATACAGATGACGTTACACTATTGGTATCTTTCTCGCGCAGCCTACTACAGAAACTGGTGTGAGAAAGATAGCTATAGGTTTCTTTAAAAGTCAAATTCAGCTATACAAAAAACAATTATGATTGTTTGATACCACGAATTGCTTCAAAATTAAACGAACTGTCATTTAAAAATATTTTTAAAAATTGGTTTATGGGCCTATTCAATCAATAATGAGTAGTATTACAGAAAAATATAAATATTTATTAAATTCAGCATTCAACAAAATTTAAGATCTTTCTCAATTAATCGTGCGTTGTCACCATAAACAAATCATAGGGACAAACGTTGAACGGTTGAGTGGTTTGAATATTTTGGGGCAATTTTATACGGCAACGTGGAAAGGCAAAAAAATGCAGAAAAAAAATTGCAATTCCCCGAAACCGAAGAAATGCAAGCACAGCCTTGACTTAAGTCGTCTGCCGCCTACGACCACTCTCGGCCTTCAACACTGGGCGAACGGTAGCGAAAAGACCTTCGAACAGGGGTGCAGTACGTTGCGTTAAGAATAAAAATTTTAAACTTTTATAATGAAATGCATATAACCTGTACCAAAAATGTGTAATACATGGCCGTTTTTGTCTCATCTTTTGATTATGTTTATCAAACACAAGGGTGAGCTTTTTACAACTCAGTAAAACTCGAATTAACTTCTTAATCTTTGAATGTTGATCGATTGTTTTGCAGAATGGGGCCCTCAACCATAACAGAAAATAATAAGAGAAACATTCTTTTAATAAATACTTTGCGAGATATTTTAATTTGTTTTCATTGTCACAATATAGCTATCTTTATCGCGCAACCTATTATAGAAACTGGTGCGAGAAAGATAGCAATGATTTTGCTAAAAATCAAATGCAAATACTACGAATAGCTTCAAAATTAAACGAACTTTCATTTAAAATAATTAAAAAATTAGAGTGGAGGACCCCACTGGAGGAATGAAAAATAATAAGACATGCAATCAAGCCAAATTTGTAGATTGTACAGAATAGAATGAAATAGATTAGGAATAAAAAAATTTTTAGATTGAATAGAAAATAAGATATTGTAGTAGAATGACGTTACTTTTGTGTCAAATTTGCACTAAATTAACTATATTGGTGAATGAATAATGCTCAATAATGAACTATAAAACACAAAAGTCTTGATACTTTTGAAAAAGTAAGGTTTTTCATTAACTTATTATCAAATTGTTTCAGTAGCAATGTAAAAACAAATTAATCTATTAATTTTATGTATTATACTTAAAAAAAACTCTCATAAATATTAATTAAAGATATTATTTATTCATAAATGATAATAATACCAACAAAAGTATGAAATGTTAAAAGCAATTTTAAATTTAAATTTCCCGCCAAATTCAATTTCTCAAAATTATGATTCATAAATATATAAATGACATTAAAATGATTGTATAACTTTAAAACACGTATTTCACTTCAATATTAACATAATTATAGTATAAAAAAATGACAAAAATACATATTTTGATCTATTATGTAAAGTTGTTTGGGTTGTTCACCAATTGTTTCCAATCCAACAAATTGTCTGTCAGTTTGCATATTTGGAAAGCGTTTCTTTATATTTGTGTGTGATTTTAGTGAGATTTGTCTAGATATTTCTGTAAGTACATTTCATTTTTATGTATTTCGTACTATAAGTAGTTATAAATATGTTTAAAATCATTTTCAAATATTTTATTTCATACATCATGCTGAAACGTAATATAAAAGTTATTCATGTATGTTTTATATCGTATTATACGTAAAATTAGATAACGTTGCTTCAAAATAAAGGTATAAATGAGTAATTATTAATAAAAGTTCATAATATAAATAAAAATTTGATCCTTTTATTATAAATTGCATATAACCTGTACCAAAAATGTGTAATACACGGCCGTTTTTGTCCATCTTTGGATTATGTTTTCCATAAACAAGGGTGAGCTTTTTACAACTCACTAAAACTCGAGTTTACTTCCTAATTTTTGAATGTTGACCGACTGTTTACAGAATGGGGTCCTCTGCCATAACAAAAAATTATAACGTGTACATTTTTTACTTAAAGTACTACTTAATAAAGAACGATTAAGATAAAAAAGAAACATGCTTTTAATAAATACTTTGCGAGATATTTGAATTTGTTTTCAGTGTCACAGTGACGTCACAGTATAGCTATCTTTCTCGCGCAGTGTACTATAGACACTGGTGGGAGGAAGATAGGAATGGTTTCGCTAAAAATCAAATTCAGTAAAACTAAAAGCAATTATGACTTTTTAATACTACGAATTGCTTTAAAACTAAACAAACTTTCATTTAGAATAATAAAAAAATAAGAGTGAAAAAATGGAAAATAATAAGATACGCAATCAAGTCAGATTTACAGATTGTACAGAATAGAATGGAATAGAATAGAAATAGACATTTTTTTAAGACCATTTATGGATTGCATAGAAAATAAGACATTGGAGTAGAATGACGTTAATTTTTTGTCACATTTAAACCAAATTAACTACATTTATTGTTGATTAAATAATGTCATTGTATGTTTTTGCTTTATTTATTTCTTGGCCGATGATGTTGTGATTGTGAAACAGTCTTCTTTAGGGCTAGAGGAATGTTTCATTTATTTTTGACCATTTATAGTCCTGAAAAAGGCTGTTTTACAGTAATTTATGTAAGATTGCATGTCCGATTATTTCCCATTCTAGATATAAATAAAAGTTGAGTCCCGAAATTTGAGAATCACTGTTCCAAAAATAGTTTTGTGTCACATTGAAACTAAATTAACAATATTTATTCGTGATTGAAAAGTCATTGTATGCTTTTGTTATAAAATAATGTAATTTTTCAGAAAAACTGTTGTCTACAATAAGTTTTTAGGTTAGGCGATAGGCCAAAAATAATGAAGTCACACGAATATTACCGGAGCAAGCCGAATGGAATAGAATAAGAAATAAAATTTGGTTGTCGAGGCCAGTAATACATCGTTTGGTCACACTATACGTATTGTTGTTTATGTTGGTCACCAATTGTTTCCAACAAATTGTTTGTCAGATTACAGTCAATATTTGGAAAGCGTTTCGTGTTATTTGTGTGTGATTTTTCTGTAAGTACATTTCATTTTTATGTATTTCATACTATTAGTATGTATGTATCATCTATATGTTTAAAATCATTTTCAGGTGGGCAGTTTGGGTGGGCATGTTGTGTGGACAGTCTTCTGCCTACCTACATCTCTGTATACCTATTTCTCTGTCTACCTACCTCTCTATTTACCAATTCCTCTGTCTACCTAAAACCACCGTCTACCAAGTTCTCTGTCTACCTAAAATCATTGTTTACCTAAAATCACTGTCTACCTAAAACCACTGTCTACCTACCTATAATTATACCTTTCTATAAGCGCTTGTTTTTGAAGGTTATATATATATACAACTTACAAAGTAAGAGTCTCAAAATAGTCCCGTTATATGACATATATGGTTAGAAAGAGGAGAAAAATTGAGAAAGTAACTATGTCTTGATAAAATATTCAACAACGTCGTAGTTTTGAGTAATTTTAATTTAAAGTTGAGCATTTAGGGATTTTTTTCAAAGAATTTGAGATTGGTAATAGATTAGGTTCTTTTATAAACCAGTGGTAGTTAACATGTTCAAGTGTGGAAATATTTCTACTTTAAATTGATGTTTTTTTGGAATAAATTTAATTAAAATATTAATAATATAGTTGGATTTAATGAAAAGTATTAAAATTTTATTTCAAAATGGTCTAGAAAATTTTAAAAATTTAATTTTACAATCACACCTGTCAAATTTGTTTGACAAGCGTATCTGTCATTCATAACCAGTTGACAAGTTGGACGTTATGTTATAAATTAAACGTTTTAAATGGATCAAGTATTGTAATTGACGTAAAATATATAATAATTACAGGTATTTGAATATAAATAAATGTTATTTAAATGATTACTAATATATTATAGGTAAATCGGTCGATTTCACATGACGTCTTTCATTGCCGACCGATCGATAGCATGTAAAAGGCAAGTAAATTAAGATTTAAACTATAAATACTGGACAATACTGTACAATAATGATGGCACAACAATTATTTATTGGTATGTACAACATTTTATACGTTTTTATTGTAGAAAGTTTTAGTTTACACACCAATTTTTGGTTAGGCCTGCGAGTCAATCGATAACATGAAATCTGGATATTTCAACGATAAATACTGGACAATACTGCACAGTTATTATGTAATATTATATAGTAGAACAAATATTTATTGGTATGTATACAAATTTTGTACGTTTACGTGGAAGAAATATTTCTTTTACAGGCCAAGACATCAAAAGTTTGGTTATGTTCAAATTTTCTATTGAAATATGAATAGGAATGATTCTATTTCACTATAGTGAGTACAAATACAGTAAATATGTAACAAATTATTATTTAAAAATGGTCAAGAACGTATAAAACCGGTCAATTTCAGATGTCGTCTCAACGCCTGCCGATCGATAACATGTTTTAGGCAAGTAAATTGAGATTTAAACTATAAATACTGTACAATAATGATGGCGCAACAATTATTTCTTGGTATGTACAACATTTTATACGTTTTTATTGTAGAAATTTTTAGATTACAAACCAATTTTCGGTTAGGCCTGCGAGTCAATCGATAACATGAAATCTGGATATTTCAACGATAAATACTGGACAATACTGCTCAGTTATTATGTTATATTATATAGTAGAACAAATATTTATTGGTATGTATACAAATTTTGTACGTTTACGTGGAAGAAATATTTCTTTTACAGACCAAGACATCAAAAGTTTGGTTATGTTCAAATTTTCTATTGAAATATGAATAGGAATGATTCTATTTCACTATAGTGAGTACAAATACAGTAAATATGTAACAAATTATTGTTTAAAAATGGTCAAGAACGTATAAAACCGGTCGATTTCAGATGTCGTCTCAACGCCTGCCGATCGATAGCATGTTTTAGGCAAGTAAATTGAGATTTAAACTATAAATACTGGACAATACTGTACAATAATGATGGCACAACAGTTATTTATTGGTATGTACAACATTTTATACGTTTTTATTGTAGAAATTTTTTGTTTACAAACCAATTTTTGGTTAGGCCTGCGAGTCAATCGATAGCATGAAATCTGGATATTTTAACAATAAATACTGGACAATAATGCACAGTTATTATGTAATATTATATGGTAGTACAAATACTTATTGGTATGTATACAAATTTTATACGTTTTTTTGTAGAAATGATTTTTTTTAGGTCTTCAACATAATTTTTGGTTATAACATCACGTCGTTTTAGTAGTAATGGTTTTGGACGTTGAAAATGATTCCATTAAACTATTTCAAGTACAAATACATTAATATGTAAGTAATATGTACGTATAATTCACAGATGTTGACACAATTTTAATGTTTTCCAATCGATTTTCAGAAGATCTTATCCATCCAGTTGAAATTCAAAGAGAGTTTGCTTATTTTGATATGCTAGTGTGCTAAATTTATAAAATGAATATCAAGGGATTCATTGTTGGGCATATTTTGAGCTAATTTTAAAAGTATTGTAAAGTTATAAGTGAAATAAGACATCCAATATTCAATCCAAAGAGAACCACAACAGAAAATCGATTTTGACATTTCATCTGTCATCGGCCAAGCGTCTGCAACTGCAAGCTAAGAAAAATGTCATTTAAACAATAAATACTGGACAATACGGTACAATAATTATGTAATATTATATGGTAGAACAAATATTTATTGGTATGTATACAAATTTTGTACGTAGAAATAGTTAAAAATATTTTATTATAGACAGTCACTTCCAAAAAGGTTAAAGTTAACGCGATAATACTTTCTTAGCGGAATTGAAGATTTAAAATGATTTAATTTCACTATAGTGAGTACAAATACAGGAATATGTAAGTAATATGTTTATATAATAAACAGAAATCTTTGTAACTTTAAGTTTTTCTGTAGGAAAATTATAGGCGAAAGAAGACATCTAACAACATTCATTTCAAGTACTCTGCGACAAACAATGGATCCCATTACATTTATTAATAAGTTTTGAGTGATGAAAATGACTGTATAAATATTTTAAACTCTAAGAAATTAAATTTTGTTGTATTTTTGACTTCTGTTGTGAACAGAATTATTGTACTAGCCAAACTATTTAAAATAAACAAAGTTAATGTACTGCCAATAATAAAATTAGTGTTTGAGCAGTTCACGGGTAAATTTAAAGCTTATTTAAAGCTGTGTGGCAGCGCGACAAAGTATTTGCTGAGTTTTACTACAAGTCTGAAGGCGTTGCGCTTTCATACCGCGACTAAATTCATAGGCATAAGAATTTTTAAGGTTATAATACGGTCCGCAAAAAATGCGGCCAAAACAACTAAATTAAATAAATAACTTCCGCGAAATGCTTAAAACTATGAAGAAATATGACACTTAAATACATAAGTAAAAATATTATTAAATAATCGCTGATAAAATATGAAAATCTTAACTAGGTCAAGATCAACAGAACTACGTAATTGATTATTACAAAAAATAAACAGAGAATCTTGACTAGATCAGGGACAACACACGAAGTGTTTAAAACTACGAAGAAATATGACCGTAAAATACGTAAGTACAAAAACTATTAAAAATTCGCTGATAAAATATGAAAATCTTAACTAGGTCAAGATCAACAGAACTAGGTCAAGATCAACAGAACTACGTAATTGATTATTACACAAAATAAAGAGAATCTTGACTAGATCAGGGACAACACAATAAAATAAAGTAAGAGGGCTTAGTTGTTAGAAGTAGTCCGTCCGAGTGGACTGACGGCGAGTCATCTGTCACGGTAGGAAAGTTCGTCGTGGTCAACTGCCAAATCGGAGAAAGCGCCCTTTTGCTCCAACCTCAGATAGCACCTACGACGAGGATGTCACAGGAGATGGTGTGTAGTTTACATACGATGATGGTATGACACAAATCGCACACGAGAATGTATGAGTTAAAAATATGAAGTTATAAAACACAAAAGTTAACATAAGTGTGGTTATGTAATAAAACATTTCATTGGTTCTGCAAGTTTCAAATATATTATAGTTGTTGTATTTTGAGCTAATTATAGAATAAATTCAAGTATATTATACTTATTTATTTCATTTAAAAGATAGTATTATTTCTACAGACATGTCGCAATGAAAACTCATGCAGTCGCGCAAGATAGTAAGTACTTTTAAATCAATACTATAGTTTTTATGTGCATATGAATAAATAAATGATTATATTGTGTAAAAACACACGACTACTAATGCCTAATCATCAAAAAACACTATCATAAATCAAAAAGTACCCTATTTAGATTGTGAAAGGGAAAAACATCGCGAAAAATGTCTTCAGCTTTCATCCAAAGGTAGGTGGTTGTATAACAGTTTATAAATAAAGTTATGATTATTTTATTTTAGTAATTTCACATGTAATGTTAAAATCATTATTGAACAGTTACTAGAAAACTATTAAATACTTTGATCGCAATAATGAATCATTAACAATACTAAATTCAATTCAATCAAAAAAGAATATTGTTCCAGAAAATATAAATTAAAATTAGCATTTAATGTTTGTTTTTTACGATTTAAACATTTTGTAGTCAGCTCCAAACGAGTTTTTCAAACAAAAATTGAAATTTTCATCTTTTAAATACCACATTTGAGAAGTTTTGAATCAAATTTCAACAAAATTTTCTAAGAAAATTTGTTTATAGCTTCAAATAAAGTACCATTTCCAGTTTACCAATTTTAGTAAAAATCTAATATGTCGTTACCATTAATATAAAATTCTTAAATACCAAATTTGAAAAAAATCTATTATATTTGAATGTAGTTTTTCATTAAAAGTTGTTACAGGCTTCAAGTAAAGTACCACTTCCAGGTGTCTAATTTCACCATAAATCTAATCAATTCGTTACATGAATACAGAGCGCTTAAATACGGAAATAGGAAATTGTTTAAAGTTTGATAAGCGAATCCTATAAAGTTTAAAATTTTTATTGGAAATCCTATTGGTTTATAATTGTAAAAGTATTTAAAATGTGTAATTTAAGCCTAAATACAAATGTTGATTCTTTGACAATTTTGTCAAGCTTTCGCTTTTTATTTAAGGCTTTTGCCGGACTTTGTAAAGTTATACTATTTCCAAATTAGCGATGAAAGCATAGTTTAAATTTTTCGTGACTCTGTTTGTATATGGCGTACATATTATTATTTTGTGTACTTACCTACTTCTCTGCTGCAAATAATAAAAATTATTTATTTCAAATAATACATATAATATAATAATAGCATATAATGTTATTATATTTGTTAATTTTCTTTTCTATATCGAGGTATCTATCTTAACCAGGGCATCAAATCAAAACCGGCAACAAATCGTAACATATTAGCGGACCCATAACCGAACCAGTTATTAAAATTCGGATTCAGGGTTCGGCTCCAGTTCAGGTTTATTTACACTTCGGCGTTTGCTTTGCGGCGTGTGTTGATTTGTCGTGAAAATAGTGTTCGTTTCTTGTCAGGCGTAAATTCCAGGTTGCATTTTAAAACCGCATACGGACTCAAAAAACAAAGTAACCTGTTCCGAACCCAGTTCTTGAGAGCGCGTGAAAGACTTGATTATTTAATACTGTATATAATATCATATGAATGCAGTGTTTTATCATAAGAATCGCCATTTCTTAGTCTTCCATTTATTTATTCCAATATATCTTCTTTACACAATCCTACGAATTTCAAATCTTCTGCAAAACAGATCTTCCAATTTCTTTATATTCCCGGCATAAGAATCGGCAACAAATTGGTGTGGTTTGCTTCCTCAATGTTCCATATGTTTCTATTTTATCATTAACGCAAATATTTATTTATATAATACTTATTAAACCATGAAAATCTTACCGTTTAATTTTGAAGTTTTAGAACTTTCGTTACCTATTTCATATTTTGTCAATATTTCAGTTTTACAATGGTATGGTTTGTCCATCATTAATGACTGTATTTACTTTCTCAACATTTATATATTAATAATAAATAATATATAATGAAAAATCAACACTAACCTACAATCTCTATTGTACAGACAACACAAAATCTTTGCGACGACACTGAACATAATTACATATGTTTTAAACAGTAATTTAAAAACACATTTTTCTGCGAATTTTTTGTATTGTACTTACAAAAACTCTACATATATCAAGTAAAGACATAAAATGATTATTTATTTATAAATAATTGCACTAATAATAAAAATTTAATAAAGTTTATAATTCAAATTTCCCGCCAAATATTCATTTAGTATTAGTCTAAAAATAAATTTATCTTTGAATTTTATGCTTTCATTGTATTGAATTTAATAAATTTCATGCCAATTTAATGTGGAAATTGACTAGAAATTATAGAATTTCAAATTTACTTAAATTACATTTGCAAAAATGTTTGAGAAACATAACTGTCCGTTATCTTTAGTGCATTTCTGAAGGCGTTATTGCAAACACTCTTTTCAACATCAATCTGTCAATTTAGGCGACTTTTAAGCGAATAGCTCTTAAAAACCGAGCACGAAAGACCACTGCACAGTGGAGAATCTTCCAAAAATATCCTTTTAAATAGCTCATTTTAGGGAAAAGCAAAGATCAAAATTAAAACCTCAATCCTTAACAAGAAGGTAGTTATTTTTAGCTACCAAGCTAAACTAATATGCATATACTTTTCTCCTATGGTATTTGAGGATGAACACTAGGCTCAAAGGGCAATTTATACTGCTCCAGTTAAAATGAAAGAACATAAGGTCGTTTGAAGAGGTCGCTGTGTAGAAGAAAGGAACCAAATACTATTAATCCGAAAATTATCCTTTCTATTGGGCTATCACAAATAAAAAATTTTCCACAATAAGAACCTTTTAGAGCTAAAAAGTACCTACTGATTTTTTTTACTTAAAAATGCAACCTGAATTACATACAAGTCAGGCTGATCAAGAACTTAAGGAATTTTCAGAATAATTATTTATATGAACAATTTAACATCATACAATTAAGCGATTTGTTATTTTAAAAGAGCTGCAGGCAAGATGGCTTGAGTAGAAGAAATTAAAAAGCTTGGGCGAATGATAGCGAAGAGACCTTCGAACAGGGGTGCAGTACGTTGCGTTAAGAATAAAAATTTGAAACTTTTATAATGAAATGCATATAACCTGTACCAAAAATGTGTAATACACGGCCGTTTCTGTCTCATCTTTTGATTATGTTTATCAAAAACAAGGGTGAGCTTTTCACAACTCACTAAAACTCGAATTAACTTCTTAATCTTTGAATGTTGATCGACTGTTTGCAGAATAGGGCTCTCAACCATAACAGAAAATAATAACATGTACACTTCATACTTAAAGTATTACTTACTAAAGTACGATTAAGATAAAAAAGAAACATAAATAAATAAATATATCATCACGGCATATTACCCATTTCTGGGTGTGCCAGTATCTACAACACATGTAGACAACGGTAATGATGACGATATATTTTACCGTGTGGGCGCTTACCAGGCGTCACCTCGCGGGCACTTATAGCTGGTGTGGAGAGTGCACCACAGGGGTCACTTTTGTGCCATTTAAAATTGGAAATATTTGGCGGCTGTCGGGATCGAACCCGGTTCCCCGGGTTCGCGACCAGACACTCACGCACGCGGCCACGGGACCCAATAAAAAAAGAAACATTCTTTTAATAAGTACTTTGCGAGATATTTTAATTTGTTTTCATTGTCACAGTAATGTCACAGTATCTTTCTCACGCAGCCTATTATAGAAACTGGTGCGAGAAAGATAGCTATGATTTTGCTAAAAATCAAATGCAAATACTACGAACAGCTTCAAAATTAAACGAACTTTCATTTAAAATTATAAAAAAATAAGAGTGGAGGACCTCATTGGTAGAATGAAAAATAATAAGACACGCAATCAAGCCAAATTTGTAGATTGCACAGAATAGAATGAAATAGAATAGGAATAAAAAAAATTTAAGACTATTTTTAGATTGAATAGAAAATAAGATATTATAGTAGAATGACGTTACTTTTGTGTCAAATTTGCATTAAATTAACTATATTGATGAATGAATAATACTCAATAATGAACGATAAAACACAAAAGTCTTGATACTTTTGAAAAAGTAAAGTTTTTCATTAACTTATTATCAAATTGTTTCAGTAGCAATGTAAAAACAAATTTATCCATTAATTTTATGTATTATACTTTAAAAAAACTCTCATAAATAATAATTAAAGATATTATTTATTCATAAATGATAATAATACCAACAAAAATATGAAATGTTAAAAGCAATTTTAAATTTAAATTTCCCGCCAAATTAAATTTCTCAAAATTATGATTCATAAATATATAAATGACATTAAAATGATTGTATAACTTTAAAACACGTATTTCACTTCAATATTAACATAATTATAGTATAAAAAAATTACAAAAATACATATTTTGATCTATTATGTAAAGTTGTTTGGGTTGTTTCCAATCCAACAAATTGTCTGTGAGTTTGCATATTTGGAAAGCGTTTCTTTATATTTGTGTGTGATTTTAGTGAGATTTGTCTAGATATTTCTGTAAGTACATTTCATTTTTATGTATTTCATACTATAAGTAGTTATAAATATGTTTAAAATCATTTTCAAATATTTTATTTCATACATCATGTTGAAACGTACTATATAAGTTATTCATGTATATTTTATATCGTATTATACGTAAAATTAGATAACGTTGCTTCAAAATAAAGGTATAAATGATTGGCCTTGACGCGGAAGGCACGTGCTGACGTAAATACTTAACCAATAACATTTGAGAATTTTGCCGCGAACGCGTAAGTACATACAGAAAAAAAGTAGAAGTGTAGTGGCGGCGGCGGCAGGCGTACTAATAAATGAATTTTGGAGAAGGTATAATAATTGCTTCAAAATTAAACGAACTTTCATTTAAAAATATTTTTAAAAATTAGTTTATGGGCCTATTCAATCAATAATGAGTAGTATTACAGAAAAATATAAATATTTATTAAATTCAGCATTTAACAAAATTTAAGATCTTTCTCGATTTACCGTGCGTTGTCAACATAAACAAATCATAGGGACAAACGTTGAACGGTTGAGTGGTTTGAATATTTTGGGACAATTTTATACGGCCAGCCCGAGAATTTACCGAATTATATTTGATAAATTTTGATCCAGAGTTGATATTTCTTGCACCTGGCTTACGGCGGTTTATTAACTGGATAAATGAAGTCGATATTATTCGACAACTGTCGCAAATATTATCACTCGCCAAAGGGTTTTCAACTAGTGCTACATTTTTTGTTGATCTATTATGTAATGTAAGTTGACGTTCATTTTATTTTGGACAAATTATTGTTTCCTCCTGTCAGCGTGCATTCATTCTGAGTTCAAAGTGTTTTGTGTTATTTGTGTGTCTTTTTTGGTGGATTTTGTCTGGATTTTTCTAAACCTGCATTTAATATTCATGTACGTCATAGTAAAAATACTTATATATTCGTTAAAAAACATTTTTAAATAACGTTTTATTCGATACGGTAAAAATCACCGTCACTGCAGCGCAACGTGGAAAGGCAAAAAATGCAGAAAAAATTTTGCAATTCCCCGAAACCGAAGAAATGCAAGTTCAGCCTTGACTTAAGTCGTCTGCCGCCTACGACCTCTCTCGGCTGGGAGAACGGTAGCGATGAGACCTTCGAACAGGGGTGCAGTACGTTGCGTTAAAAATAAAAGTTTGAAACTTTTATAATGAAATGCATATAACCTGTACCAAAAATGTGTAATACACGGCCGTTTTTGTCTCATCTTTTGATTATGTTTATCAAAAACAAGGGTGAGCTTTTTACAACTCACTAAAACTCGAATTAACTTCTTAATCTTTGAATGTTGATTGACTGTTTGCAGAATGGGGCCCTAAACCATAACAGAAAATAATAACATGTATACTTTATACTTAAAGTACTACTTAATAAAGAACAATTAAGATAAAAAAGAAACATTCTTTTAATAAATACTTTGCGAGATATTTTAATTTGTTTTTATTGTCACAGTATAGCTATCTTTCTCGCGCAGCCTATTATAGAAACTGGTGCGAGAAAGATAGCAATGATTTTGCTAAAAATCAAATGCAAATACTACGAACAGCTTCAAAATTAAACGAACTTTCATTTAAAATTATAAAAAAAATAAGAGTGGAGGACCCCATTGGAAGAATGAAAAATAATAAGACACGCAATCAAGCCAAATTTGTAGATTGTACAGAATAGAATGAAATAGAACAGGAATAAAAAAATTTTAAGACTATTTTTAGATTGAATAGAAAATAAGATATTGTAGTAGAATGACGTTACTTTTGTGTCAAATTTGCATTAAATTAACTATATTGATGAATGAATAATACTCAATAATGAACTATAAAACAAAAAAGTCTTGATACTTTTGAAAAAGTAAGGTTTGTCATTAACTTATTATTAAATTGTTTCAGTAGCAATGTAAAAACAAATTTATCTATTAATTTTATGTATTATACTTTAAAAAAAACTCTCATAAATAATAATTAAAGATATTATTTATTCATAAATGATAATAATACCAACAAAAGTATGAAATGTTAAAAGCAATTTTAAATTTAAATTTCCCGCCAAATTCAATTTCTCAAAATTATGATTCATAAATATATAAATGACATTAAAATGATTGTATAACTTTAAAAGACGTATTTCACTTCAATATTAACATAATTATAGTATAAAACAAATTACAACAATACATATTTTGATCTATTATGTAAAGTTGTTTGGGTTGTTGACCAATTGTTTCCAATCCAACAAATTGTCTGTCAGTTTGCATATTTCATTTTTATGTATTTCATACTATAAGTAGTTATAAATATGTTTAAAATCATTTCCAAATATTTTATTTCATACATCATGTTGAAACGTAATATAAAAGTTTTTCATGTATGTTTTATATCGTATTATACGTAAAATTAGATAACGTTGCTTCAAAATAAAGGTACAAATGATTAATTATTAATAAAAGTTCATAATATAAATAAAAATTTGAAACTTTTATTATAAACTGCATATAACCTGTACCAAAAATGTGTAATACACGGCCGTTTTTGTCCATCTTTTGATTATGTTTTCCATAAACAAGGGTGAGCTTTTTAAAACTCACTAAAATTCGAGTTAACTTCCTAATTTTTGAATGTTGACCGACTGTTTACAGAATGGGGTCCTCAGCCATAACAAAAAATTATAACAAGTACATTTTTTACTTAAAGTACTACTTAATAAAGAACGATTAAGATAAAAAAGAAACATGCTTTTAATAAATACTTTGCGAGATATTTGAATTTGTTTTCAGTGTCACAGTGACGTCACAGTATAGCTATCTTTCTCGCGCAGTGTACTATAGACACTGGTACGAGAAAGATAGGAATGGTTTCGCTAAAAATCAAATTCAGTTAAACTAAAAGCATTTATGACTTTTTAATACTACGAATTGCTTCAAATCTAAACAAACTTTAATTTAGAATAATAAAAGAGTGAAAAAATGGAAAATAATATGACACGCAATCAAGCGAGATTTATAGATTGAACAGAATAGAATAGAATAGAAAAGGAATAGAATTTTTTAAAGACCGTTTATGGATTGCATAGAAAATAAGACATTGGAGTAGAATGACGTTACTTTTTTGTCACATTTAAACCAAATTAACTACATTTTAAAGCTTTTGCTTTATTTATTTCTTGGCCGATGATGTTGTGATTGTGCAACAGTCTTCTTCAGGGCTAGAGAAATGTTTCATTTATTTTTGACCATTTATAGTCCTGAAAAAGGCTGCTTTACAATAAATAATTTATGTAAGATTGCATGTCCGATTATTTCCCATTCTAGATATAAATAAAAGTTGAGTCCCGAAATTAGAGAATCTATACATGTAGTATAATTATTTCATTGGGATCATAATAAACATTGTTGTCTTTGCAAATATGTTTTGTCAATATGATTTGTTTTCATACATCTGTGACAAATTTTATTTAAGGCAAAGGTAATATGTGCTTTTATTTATTGTTTTCGTTGTGTTTAACAATTTAATTAATCGTTGAATTGTAACAAATGATGAACAATAAGTATTATGAGTAAATGAAATAAAATATTACGTGTACTCAAATAATATTGACAGTACGATATATATAGTGTGTGCCCACTTTAAAAGTTCCCGACTTAAAGCTTATAAATAGGCAACCCATGTTACATTTCATAAGTTACTTGATTTAAAATGTTGTTTTGGTCTTATACCAACCGTGATTATTTGATTTAAAGTACTAATATTTACCATGTGGCTTATGAAATGTATTCTGTTTTGCCTATTTTTAAACTTTAAGGCCGGAACTTATTAAATGGGCAGCCTGTATATATACAGGATGTTAAAAAATAAGTGTCACAAATTATGACGACATATAGTACTGACTAAAATGAGTTAAAAAACCTTAATCAATATAGGTCCGATCTTCAATAGTTTCAGAGTTATAAGGCAATGAAAAATGAGTTTTTTCGGTGTTTACCTCTGCTATCTCGAAAATTGTAAGAATTACGACTTTAATTAAATGATACATTTGTTCACTTTTCAGAGGTCATGCGTTTTTGTTTTTCAAAAAACATCAAAAAATTGTACTGCGACACGTTGTGGCGCCCATGGCCAATACTTAGTTTTCAAAAAAATTCGTAACTATTAGAAAAAGAAAAAAATGTCTCATATAAAATGTTATTGTTTTTTTATAGTCTATTTACTGGCATAGACTCAATTTTGTTCAACCACTATCTTAGTCAGTTTGTCTTCGATTTTAATAAAAAATGGCCTCTTTCTCAAAAACAGTTGAAGATCGGACCTATGTTGATTAAACTTTTTCTACTCATTTTGATCAGTACTATATGCCCTCATAATTTGTGACACTTATTTTTTAACAACCTGTATATATAAATGACAATATTATTTGTAAATGTTTTTATTATTGATATCTGTCCAACAATTTTTTAAATTGAAATGATTGAAATTGTAGCAAGATGTGTGATGATTGCGGGACAATTTTATAGTTTAAATTTTTGGAAAATTGTTCTAAACTATCAATAATAAAAACAATGACAATCAGTAATAATTGTAATAACTCAAAATTGTAATAGTAGACACATGTATATTTGCCGTCAAATAAGTATGGATTAAAGATTTTTACAATATTGCTAATTCAGTGGCAATGTTGAAAATGCTAAATTACAAAAAAAAATACGGGCACGGCAAGGGACAAGGTCATGGAGAAGAGGAAAAGTCGAGCGTTGGCCAATACTTATTTGACGGTGAAAATTGTAAATTATTTTTAAAATTTAATACATAATGTAAAATCAGTATGATTAAAAAAACACAATGAAAGTTTTTTATATAAACTATGTAATTTACAATAACATGATGAAAGATAATTGCATGGTATAACTAAATTAGTAGAAAAATAACAAAATTATTTCAAACACTATTTTACTTATTAAATAATTAATTTTGAAATGTAATAAATCATTATGTTGATTCCGTCATTTGTTAAATATTTAAAATATACATCACAGAACATTTCTTATATACTTACCTATATATAAAAAAAATATATGAACATTACATATACATATGTACATTTAAAAACAACGTTTCAAAATGGAACTTTATGTGAAAATATTTTGGAAATCACTCATCATACGACATAAATTATTTCGAAGAATAAAACGTTTGACAACCGAAATAAATCACAATAAGGATGGAAAAATTATATGATTTGGAAGAAAAATTTATAAAAACCACATGGAGATACTTCTCAGTATTACTATACTGAAAAATTAAATTTTAAAGGAGTAACATTTTAAATGTTACCTAAATACGGCGTACAAATGAAAGAAGATATTTTGAAGATCTTTTCTCAATCGACATTTGAAAACAAATAATTTGGGAATGAAGTTAAATACGGCGTACAAATGAAAGAAGATATTTTGAAGATCTCTTCTCATTCGACATTTGAAAACAGAAATAATTTGGGAAACAAGTTTATAAAAAATTCCAAATCTACATCGTTGAATAAAATATGTATTATATAAAACCAATATATAGCAAATCCGTCGTACAAAGAAATATTGGAAAAGAAAATGCTCAGCATGAAAACAGACAGATGTAGAAGAACTAAAGGATAATGAGTAATTTAAATTAATTAAAACAAAGAAATAAAAAATTTAAGAATTATTCTATGATAAAGTAAATAAAATATTTTGTTAGAAGTGAAATTAACAATAATGATTTATCACTTTTTAAAACGAAAAATAAATTAATTTCTGTAACGACTCGACAAATATATAATTTTTAAATCACATTTCATACTAATATAGTTATATAACATGTTAATTATAGTAGGTATATTAATTTGTTATTTCAAATATCAAACATATTGTTTTATAGAAAATATTTCATTGTATTTTTTTTACATCATACAAACGTTGAATTGCAATAAGATATAATTTGTAAATAATTTGTATTAATTTGAAATTTATATATATATATATATATATATATAATGTTTACCATTTTTCTTTTAATATTTGTTGTCAATTAACATTGAAATATATTACAAATAAATAAAACATTATTCCTTTGAAAGAATTTTATAGTTTTCTTGAATATTTTTTTCAGCAATTTGAATGGGCATGTTTGGTAAGTATGTTGAGTAGGCATGTTGCGTGAGCAGTTTGGGACAGGTTGAGTGGGCATTTTCCGTGTTGTGATAACTAATCACTGTACCTAAAGTTGAATGTGCGTTTAGGTTATGTTTAAGTGGGTATGGTTATAAAAGTTTGTGGGCAGTTTAAGTGGGCAGGTTGCGTGGGTAGTTTGTGTGGGCAGTTTGGGTGGGCAGATTGCGTGGGTAGTTTGGGTGGGTATGTTGCGTGGGCAGTTTGGGTGGGTATGTTGCGTGGGCAGTTTGGGTGGGCATTTTGCGTGGGCAGTTTGGGTGGTTTTGTTGCGTGGGCAATTTGGGTGGGCATGTTGCGTGGGCTGTTTGGGTGGGCATGTTGCGTGGGCTGTTTGGGTGGGCATGTTGCGTGGGCAGTTTGAGTGAGCATGTTGCGTGGGCAGTTTGGGTGGGCAAGTTGAGTGGGTTTTGTTACATGTTCTGATAACTAATCACTGTCTACCTAAAGTCGAGTGTGCGTTAAAGTTAGGTTAGGTTAGGTTTAGTTGGGAATGGTTATAAAAGTTTATCGGCCAGAGTGTTGTACGCAGTGTGGGTGGGCATGTTGCGTGGGCAGTTTGGGTGGGTATGTTGCGTGGGCAATTTGGGTGGGCATGTTGTGTGGGCAGTTTGGGTGGGTATGCTGAGTGGGCAATTTGGGTGGGCATGTTGCGTGGGCCGTTTGGGTGGGCATGTTGCGTGGGCAGTTTGGGTGGGTATGTTGCGTGGGCAGTTTGGGTGGTTTTGTTGCGTGGGCAATTTGGGTGGGCATGTTGCGTGGGCTGTTTGGGTGGGCATGTTGCGTGGGCAGTTTGAGTGAGCATGTTGCGTGGGCAGTTTGGGTGGGCAAGTTGAGTGGGTTTTGTTACATGTTCTGATAACTAATCACTGTCTACCTAAAGTCGAGTGTGCGTTAAAGTTAGGTTAGGTTAGGTTTAGTTGGGACGGCAAAAGCGGAGATGTCGAAAGGCAGCGGCAGAGGTAGGGGACTATGCTGCCTCGTCACAGTAGACATAAAGAATGCCTTCAATTCGGTGCCTTGGCCGAAGATATTAGATGCTCTTTTTGCAGCCAACGTACCCAGGTACTTGATCAATGTTATCGGGAGCTATTTAAACAACCGATGGATAGATTACGATGGGAAAACTTTTCAGGTTACCTGCGGGGTTCCCCAAGGTTCTATACTTGGCCCGGTGTTGTGGAACGTCTTCTACGACAGCATCTTGCGCCTTCCAGTACCGAATAATGTAAAGCTTATAGCTTTTGCCGACGATCTGGCGATAGTAACAGTAGACAAAAGAGAAGAGATGCTGAGTACCAAAGTTAACAGCACACTCCTCACGATAGAGGAATGGATTGAGGAGAATAACATGAAGCTAGCGCCAGAAAAGACGGAGGCAATTATGCTAGTCGGGAGGAAACGATACAACCCGATTAGCTTCCGAGTCTGCGGACAATTAGTCGAACCCCAAACAACGGTCAAGTACCTGGGAGTCGTGTTTGATAAGAACTTGACCTTCTTACCACATGTACGACATGTAGTCTTGAAAGCCAACAATACAGTAGAAGCACTAAAAAAGCTCTTACCGAGAATCGATGGCCCAACAGACATGAAGCGTAAGCTCCTAGCATCCGTGGCTACTAGCATAGTACTATACGCGGCACCTGTATGGGGAGAGGCAACCCGATACAAACAGTGCATGCAGCTACTTAGCGGCCTGAATAGGAAACTAGCCATAGGCATAAATAGAGGATACAGAACTCTGTCCACGGAAGCAGCCCAAATTATAGCCAGTTCAACACCACTGGATCTTGTCATTGAAGCAAGGGTAACAACGTACAGATGTAGGATGGAAGGAGAACCTGTACCGCAGGACGAAACACCTCAAAAATGGCAAGACCAATGGCTAGCAGATAGAGGCAATGTATGGCTGCACAGAATAATGCCCGATATTAGGCCATGGCTAGAACGCAAATTTGGAAAATTGACGTACCACATTACACAAGTCCTAAGTGGGCACGGATGTTTCCAGAACTACCTGCACAGGATATGCAAAGCGACAAGTAGTAAATGCATGTACTGTGAGGATCAGGACTCAGCAGAGCATACAATCTTCTACTGTAACAATTGGACGCTTTCTAGAGACAGCATGGAGAACGATTTAGGTAACAGGTTAACGATAGGCAATTTAGTCCAGCTTATGCTAGCCGAAGAAGAGAAGTGGAACATCATCACGCACTTCATGGAACACGTGATGAAGGGAAAAGAACACGACGAGAGGATGAGAGAGAGAGAGAGAGATGGAGAATGAATTGAGACTGCGATAACGAGACAACAATAATGATGGAGAGTAATGCTTAGGCGGGTCCACATCTTATTGGGCAGTAAGGGAGGGTGGTTTTAGCCGGTAAGAATCCGGCACTACCAGTAACTCCGGACGAGTACTGGTGTCTATGAAGATTTCCACCCTACCCACGGAAAAAAAAAAAAAAAAAAAGGTTTAGTTGGGAATGGTTATAAAAGTTTATCGGCCAGAGTGTTGTACGCAGTGTGGGTGGGCATGTTGCGTGGGCAGTTTGGGTGGGTATGTTGCGTGGGCAGTTTGGGTGGGTATGTTGCGTGGGCAATTTGGGTGGGCATGTTGTGTGGGCAGTTTGGGTGGTTATGCTGAGTGGGCAATTTGGGTGGGCATGTTGCGTGGGCCGTTTGGGTGGGCATGTTACGTGGGCAGTTTGGGTGGGTATGTTGCGTGGGCAGTTTGGGTGGTTTTGTTGCGTGGGCAATTTGGGTGGGCATGTTGCGTGGGCTGTTTGGGTGGGCATGTTGCGTGGGCAGTTTGAGTGAGCATGTTGCGTGGGCAGTTTGGGTGGGCAAGTTGAGTGGGTTTTGTTACGTATTCTGATAACGAATCACTGTCTACCT
Organism: Ophonus ardosiacus; assembly: GCA_943142095.1. NCBI lineage: Eukaryota > Metazoa > Arthropoda > Insecta > Coleoptera > Carabidae > Ophonus > Ophonus ardosiacus. The sequence continues at coordinate 22,402,067 of OW964825.1, read as the reverse complement.
AAAGTCGAGTGTGCGTTAAAGTTAGGTTAGGTTAGGTTTAGTTGGGAATGGTTATAAAAGTTTATCGGCCAGAGTGTTGTACGCAGTGTGGGTGGGCAGTTTGGGTGGGCATGTTGCGTGGGCAGTTTGGGTGGGTATGTTGCGTGGGCAATTTGGGTGGGCATGTTGCGTGGGCAGTTTGGGTGGGCAATTTGGGTGGGCATGTTGCGTGGGCCGTTTGGGTGGGTATGTTGCGTGGGCAGTTTTCTGTCTATCTACATTTCGGATTACCTATTTCTCTGTCTGCCTAAAGCCACTGTCTACCTACCTCATTGTTTACCTACAAACACTGTCTACCTACTACATTTCAACTATATTCACTGTCTACCTAAAACCACTGTCTACCTAAAACCACTGTCTACCTATTACATGTATTACCTATCTATAAGCGCTTGTTTTTTTAAAAAATTTATATATACAACTTACATAGCATTCACGACCTTATAGTAGCGTTATATGCTATATATCGTTAGAAAGAGGAGAAAAAATGTAAAAGTAACTATATCTTGATAAAAATACTCAACAACGTCGTAATTTTGAGTAATTGTAATTTAAAGTTGAGTATTTAGGGATTTTTTTCAAAGATGTTTGAATTGGTAATAGATTAGGTTCTTTTATAAACCAGTGGTAGTTAACATTGTAAGTGTGGAAATATTTCTACTTTAAATTGATGTTTTTTCGGAATAAATTTAATTAAAATATTAATAATATAGTTGGATATAATGAAAAGTATTAAAATTTAATTTTAAAATGGTCTAGAAAATTTTAAAAATTATATTTTACAATCACACCTGTCAAATTTGTTTGAGAAGCGTATCTGTCATTCACAATCAGTTGACAAGTTGGACGTTATGTTATAAATTAAACGTTTTAAATGGATAAAGTATTGTAATTTAAATCAAATATACAATAATTACAGGTATTTGAATATAAATAAATGTTATTTAAATGATGACTAATATATTATAGGCAAATCGGTCGATTTCACATGTCGACTTTCATTGCCGACCGATCGATAGCATGTAAAAGGCAAGTAAATTAAGATTTAAACTATAAATACTGGACAATACTGTACAATAATGATGGCACAACAATTATTTATTGGTATGTACAACATTTTATACGTTTTTATTGTAGAAAGTTTTAGTTTACAAACCAAGAAGACACAAAATTGTGGTTATGTTCAACTTTTCGAAGAAAATATGAATAGGAATGTTTATACTGATTCTATTTCACTATGGTGAGTACAAATACAGTAAATATGTAACAAATTATTGTTTAAAGATGGTCAAGAACATATAAAACCGGTCGATTTCAGATGTCTTTCATTGCCGACCGATCGATAGCATGTAAAAGGCACGTAAATTGAGATTTAAACTATAAATACTGGACAATACTGTACAATAATGATGGCACAACAGTTATTTATTGGTATGTACAACATTTTATACGTTTTTATTGTAGAAATTTTTAGTTTACAAACCAATTTTTGTTTAGGTCTTCGAGTCAATCGATAACATGAAATCTGGATATTTCAACGATAAATAATGGACAATACTGCACAGTTATTATGTAATATTATATAGTAGAACAAATATTTATTGGTATGTTAAACATTTTATACGTTTTTGTAGAAGAAATATTTCTTTTACAGACCAAGAAATCACAAAATTGTGGTTATGTTCAACTTTTCGAAGGAAATATGAATGTGAAAGTTTAGACTGATTCTATTTCACTATGGTGAGTACAAATACAGTAAATATGCAACAAATTATTATTTAAAGATGGTCTAGAACATTTAAAAATTTTATTTTACAATCACGTATGTCCAATTCTTTCACAAACATATCTGTCATTCGTTGTAGTTTAAATTAAAGCTTCTCTTAGATAAAATACAAATGTATTTCAATATAAATAAACGTTTCTTTTAAATAGTTTTTTAATATTTTACAAGGTAATTTAATATCCAATCGGTTTGACATGACAGCTGAGCTGTCAACGTGCAAACGTCATCGATTCGATCGATAGCATGAAATCTGGATATTTCAACAATAAATACTGGACAATAATGCACAGTTATTATGTAATATTATATGGTAGTACAAATACTTATTGGTATGTATACAAATTTTATACATTTTTCTGTAGAAATGATTTTTTTTAGGTCTTCAACATAATTTTTGGTTATAACATCACGTCGCTTTAGTAATAATGGTTTTGGACGTTGAAAATGGTTCCATTAAACTATTCCAAGTACAAATACATTAATATGTACGTATAATTTACAGATGTTGACACAATTTTAATGTTTTCCAATCGATTTTCAGAAGATCCTTATCCAGCCAGTTGAAATTCAAAGAGAGTTTGCTTATTTTGATAGCTAGTGTGGTAAATTTATAAAATGAATATCAAGGGATTCATTGTTGGGCATATTTTGAGCTAATTTTAAAAGTATTGTAAAGTTATAGGTGAAATAAGACATCCAATATTCAATCCAAAGAGAACCACAACAGAAAATCGATTTTGACATTTCATCTGTCATCGGCCAAGCGTCTGCAACTATAAGCTAAGAAAAATGTCATTTAAACAATAAATACTGGACAATATGGTACAATAATTATGTAATATTATATGGTAGAACAAATATTTATTGGTATGTATACAAATTTTGTACGTAAAAATAGTTAAAAATATTTTATTATAGACAGTCACTTCCAAAGAGGTTAAAGTCAACGCCATTATACTTTTTTAGTGGAATTGAAAGTTTAAAATGATTTAATTTCACTATAGTGAGTACAAATACAGGAATGTGTAAGTAATATGTGTATATAATAAACAGAAATCTTTGTAACTTTAAGTTTTTCTATAGGTTAACCTCAATAATCTGTAGGAAAATTATAAGCGAAAGAAGACATCTTCCAACATTCATTTCAAGTACTCTCCGACAAACAATGGATCCCACTACATTTATTAATAAGTTTTGAGTGATGAAAATGACTGTATAAATTTTTTAAACCCTAAGAAATTCAATTTTGTTGTATTTTTGACTTCTGTTGTGAACAAAATTATTGTACTAGCCAAAATATTTAAAATAAACAACGTTAATGTAAACAGAATTATTGTACTAACTAAAATATTTAAAATAAACAACGTTAATGTGAATAGAAATATTGTACTAGCCAAAATATTTAAAATAAACAATGTTAAAGTGTACAGAATTATTGTACTAGCCAAACTATTTAAAATAAACAAAGTTAATGTACTGCCAATAATAAAATTAGTGTTTGAGCAGTTCGTGGGTAAATTTAAAGCTGTACGACAGCGCGACAAAATATTTGCCGAGTTTTACTACAAGTCTGAAGTCGTTGCGCTTTCATACCGCGACTAAATTCATAGGCCTGAGAATTTTTAAGGTTATAATTCGGTCCGCAAAAGATGCGGCCAAAACAACTAAATTAAATAAATAACTTCCGCGAAATGCTTAAAACTATGAAGAAATATGACACTTAAATACGTAAGTACAAATACTATTAAATATTCGGTGATAAAATATGAAAATCTTAACTAGGTCAAGTTCAACAGAACTACGTAATTGATTATTACAAAAAATAAACAGAGAATCTTGACTAGATCAGGGACAACACAATAAAATAAAGTAAGAGGGCTTAGTTGGTAGAAGTAGTCCATCCGAGTGGACTGAAGGAGTCATCTCTCACGGTAGGAAAGTTCGTCGTGGTAAACTGCCAAATCGGAGGATGTCACAGGAGATGGTGCGTAGTTTACAGACGATGATGGTATGACAAAAATCGCACACGAGAATGTATGAGTCAAAAATATGAAGTTATAAAACACAAAAGTTCGTCAGTAATCACTTTGACACTGAACGTGAAAGGTTAATGCCAAAAGTAACGTTAAAAACCTGTAAGGAACAACAGAATTAGCGTATGGAAACGCGCTATGTCAAAGGAAATAGGTAAGTGGTGAAAAACATACCTGTGGTGTTGGGCGACTTATAAGTGAATAAATTTTTTCCAGTGACTTTAACTCCCGCCAATCCGGTGGAAACTATGTTTCCTATGAGACATTGCGGCACAACTCCCTCACTCAGTAGAGTACCACAAATTTACGGAACGAAGATACGGTACGGTAAAAATAACCACGTCTGGCACTCACTACAGCGCAACGTGGAAAGGCCAACAAATGCATAAAAAATCTTGCAATTCCCCGAAACCGAAGAAATGCAAACTTAGCCTTAACTTAAGTCGTCTGCCGCCTACGACCACCCTCGGCCTTGAACACTGGAAGAGCGGTAGCGAAGAGTCCTTCGGACAGGGGTGCAGTACGTTGCAGAAACCAAAGCGTGAGTAAGCTGAGTGTAACAATATCACGATGTAGTAAACGTAGCTATTCATAAATACAAGATATTTTTAAAGTTTTAAAAGCCAAGTTTGAAAAACTTATTGGGAATCCAATTGGTTACTATATCGAATAGGCTAATAAACTATAACAAAAAATAATAAAATGTACACTTTATCCTTAAATTACTACACAATAAATAACGATTAAGGTAAAAAAAAAATTAATAATTGCTTTGCGAGATATTTGAATTTATATCCAGGGATACAGATGACGTTACACTATTGGTATCTTTCTCGCGCAGCCTACTACAGAAACTGGTGTGAGAAAGATAGCTATAGGTTTCTTTAAAAGTCAAATTCAGCTATACAAAACACAATTATGACTGTTTGATACCACGAATTGCTTCAAAATTAAACGAACTGTCATTTAAAAATATTTTTAAAAATTGGTTTATGGGCCTATTCAATCAATAATGAGTAGTATTATAGAAAAATATAAATATTTATTAAATTCAGCATTCAACAAAATTTAAGATCTTTCTCAAATAACCGTGCGTTGTCACCATAAACAAATCATAGGGACAAACGTTGAACGGTTGAGTGGTTTGAATATTTTGGGGCAATTTTATACGGCAACGTGGAAAGGCAAAAAAATGCAGAAAAAAATTTGCAATTCCCCGAAACCGAAGAAATGCAAGCACAGCCTTGACTTAAGTCGTCTGCCGCCTACGACCACTCTCGGCCTTCAACACTGGACGAACGGTAGCGAAAAGACCTTCGAACAGGGGTGCAGTACGTTGCGTTAAGAATAAAAATTTGAAACTTTTATAATGAAATGCATATAACCTGTACCAAAAATGTGTAATACACGGCCGTTTTTGTCTCATCTTTTGATTATGTTTATCAAACACAAGGGTGAGCTTTTTACAACTCAGTAAAACTCAAATTAACTTCTTAATCTTTGAATGTTGATCGATTGTTTTGCAGAATGGGGCCCTCAACCATAACAGAAAATAATAAGAGAAACATTCTTTTAATAAATACTTTGCGAGATATTTTAATTTGTTTTCATTGTCACAATATAGCTATCTTTATCGCGCAACCTATTATAGAAACTGGTGAAAGAAAGATAGCAATGATTTTGCTAAAAATCAAATGCAAATACTACGAATAGCTTCAAAATTAAACGAACTTTCATTTAAAATAATTTAAAAATTAGAGTGGAGGACCCCATTGGAGGAATGAAAAATAATAAGACATGCAATCAAGCCAAATTTGTAGATTGTACAGAATAGAATGAAATAGATTAGGAATAAAAAAATTTTAAGACTATTTTTAGATTGAATTTGAAAATAAGATATTGTAGTAGAATGACGTTACTTTTGTGTCAAATTTGCACTAAATTAACTATATTGGTGAATGAATAATGCTCAATAATGAACTATAAAACACAAAAGTCTTGATACTTTTGAAAAAGTAAGGTTTTTCATTAACTTATTATCAAATTGTTTCAGTAGCAATGTAAAAACAAATTTATCTATTAATTTTATGTATTATACTTAAAAAAAACTCTCATAAATATTAATTAAAGATATTATTTATTCATAAATGATAATAATACCAACAAAAGTATGAAATGTTAAAAGCAATTTTAAATTTAAATTTCCCGCCAAATTCAATTTCTCAAAATTATGATTCATAAATATATAAATGACATTAAAATGATTGTATAACTTTAAAACACGTATTTCACTTCAATATTAACATAATTATAGTATAAAAAAATTACAAAAATTCATATTTTGATCTATTATGTAAAGTTGTTTGGGTTGTTCACCAATTGTTTCCAATCCAACAAATTGTCTGTCAGTTTGCATATTTGGAAAGCGTTTCTTTATATTTGTGTGTGATTTTAGTGAGATTTGTCTAGATATTTCTGTAAGTACATTTCATTTTTATGTATTTCATACTATAAGTAGTTATAAATATGTTTAAAATCATTTTCAAATATTTTATTTCATACATCATGTTGAAACGTAATATAAAAGTTATTCATGTATGTTTTATATCGTAGTATACGTAAAATTAGATAACGTTGCTTCAAAATAAAGGTATAAATGATTAATTATTAATAAAAGTTCATAATATAAATAAAAATTTGAAACTTTTATTATAAATTGCATATAACCTGTACCAAAAATGTGTAATACACGGCCGTTTTTGTCCATCTTTGGATTATGTTTTCCATAAACAAGGGTGAGCTTTTTACAACTCACTAAAACTCGAGTTTACTTCCTAATTTTTGAATGTTGACCAACAGAATGGGGTCCTCAGCCATAACAAAAAATTATAACAATTACATTTTTTACTTAAAGTACTACTTAATAAAGAACGATTAAGATAAAAAAGAAACATGCTTTTAATAAATACTTTGCGAGATATTTGAATTTGTTTTCAGTGTCACAGTGACGTCATAGTATAGCTATCTTTCTCGCGCAGTGTACAAAAGACACTGGTGGGAGGAAGATAGGAATGGTTTCGCTAAAAATCAAATTCAGTAAAACTATAAGCAATTATGACTTTTTAATACTACGAATTGCTTTAAAACTAAACAAACTTTCATTTAGAATAGTAAAAAAATAAGAGTGAAAAAATGGAAAATAATAAGATACGCAATCAAGTCAGATTTACAGATTGTACAGAATAGAATGGAATAGAATAGAAATAGACATTTTTTTAAGACCATTTATGGATTGCATAGAAAATAAGACATTGGAGTAGAATGACGTTATTTTTTTGTCACATTTAAACCAAATTAACTACATTTATTGTTGATTAAATAATGTCATTGTATGCTTTTGCTTTATTTATTTCTTGGCCGATGATGTTGTGATTGTGAAACAGTCTTCTTTAGGGCTAGAGGAATGTTTCATTTATTTTTGACCATTTATAGTCCTGAAAAAGGCTGTTTTACAGTAAATAATTTATGTAAGATTGCATGTCCGATTATTTCCCATTCTAGATATAAATAAAAGTTGAGTCCCGAAATTTGAGAATCACTGTTCTAAAAATAGTTTTGTGTCACATTGAAACTAAATTAACAATATTTATTCGTGATTGAAAAGTCATTGTATGCTTTTGTTATAAAATAATGTAATTTTTCAGAAAAACTGTTGTCTACAATAAGTTTTTAGGTTAGGCGATAGGCCAAAAATAATGAAGTCACACGAATATTGCCGGAGCAAGCCGAATGGAATAGAATAAGAAATAAAATTTGGTTGTCGAGGCCAGTAATACATCGTTTGGTCACACTATACGTATTGTTGATTATGTTGGTCACCAATTGTTTCAACAAATTGTTTGTCAGATTACAGTCAATATTTGGAAAGCGTTTCGTGTTATTTGTGTGTGATTTTAGTGACATTTGTCTATATTTTTCTGTAAGTACATTTCATTTTTATGTATTTCATACTATTAGTAGGTATCTATATGTTTAAAATCATTTTCAGGTGGGCAGTTTGGGTGGGCATGTTGTGTGGACAGTCTTCTGCCTACCTACATCTCTGTATACCTATTTCTATGTCTACCTACCTCTCTTTTTACCAATTCCTCTGTCTACCTAAAATCACCGTTTACCAAATTCTCTGTTTACCTAAAACCACTGTCTACCTACCTCTAATTTACCTAAAACCACTGTCTACCTACCTATAATTATACCTTTCTATAAGCGCTTGTTTTTTAAAAATATAACTATATAGAACTTACATAGCATTCACGACCTTATAGTAGCGTTATATGCTATATATCGTTAGAAAGAGGAGAAAAAATGTAAAAGTAACTATATCTTGATAAAAATACTCAACAACGTCGTAATTTTGAGTAATTTTAATTTAAAGTTGAGTATTTAGGGATTTTTTTCAAAGATTTTTGAATTGGTAATAGATTAGGTTCTTTTATAAACCAGTAGTAGTTAACATGTTAAGTGTGGAAATATTTCTACTTTAAATTGATGTTTTTTTGGAATAAATTTAATTAAAATATTAATAATATAGTTGGATTTAATGAAAAGTATTAAAATATTATTTTAAAATGGTCTAGAAAATTTTAAAAATTTAATTTTACAATCACACCTGTCAAATTTGTTTGAGAAGCATATCTGTCATTCATAATCAGTTGACAAGTTGGACGTTATGTTTTAAATTAAACGTTTTAAATGGATAATATATTGTAATTGACGTAAAATTTATAATAATTACAGGTATTTGAATATAAATAAGTGTTATTTAAATGATTACTAATGTATTATAGGTAAATCGGTCGATTTCACATGTCATCTGAAATTGCCGGCCGATCGATAGCGTGTATTAGGCAAGTAAATTGAGATTTAAACTATAAATATTGGACAATACTATACAATAATGATGGCAGAACAATGATTTATTGACATGTATAACATTTTATACGTTTTTATTGTAGAAATTTTTAGTTTACAAACCAAGAAGACAAAAAATTGTGGTTATGTTCAACTTTTCAAAGGAAATATGAATAGGAATGTTTATACTGATTCTATTTCACTATGGTGAGTACAAATACAGTAAATATGTAACAAATTATTGTTTAAAGATGGTCTAGAAAATATAAAACCGGTCGATTTCAGATGTTGTCTTTTAACGCCGGCCGATCGATAGCATGTTTTAGGCAAGTAAATTGAGATTTAAACTATAAATACTGGACAATACTGTACAATAATGATGGCACAACAATTATTTATTGGTATGTACAACATTTTATACATTATTATTGAAGAAATTTTTAGTTTACAAACCAATTTTTGGTTAGGCCTGTGAGTCAATCGATAGCATGAAATCTGGATTTTTCAACGATAAATACTGGACAATACTGCACAGTTATTATGTAATATTATATAGTAGAACAAATATTTATTGGTATGTATACAAATTTTGTACGTTTAAGTGGAAGAAATATTTCTTTTACAGACCAAGACATCAAAAGTTTGGTTATGTTCAAATTTTCTATTGAAATATGAATAGGAATGATTCTATTTCACTATGGTGAGTACAAATACAGTAAATATGTAACAAATTATTGTTTAAAAATGGTCAAGAACGTATGAAACCGGTCGATTTCAGATGTCGTCTCAACGCCTGCCGATCGATAGCATGTTTTAGGCAAGTAAATTGAGATTTAAACTATAAATACTGGACAATACTGTACAATAATGATGGCACAACAGTTATTTATTGGTATGTACAACATTTTATACGTTTTTATTGTAGAAATTTTTAGTTTACAAACCAATTTTTGGTTAGGCCTGCGAGTCAATCGATAGCATGAAATCTGGATATTTCAACAATAAATACTGGACAATAATGCACAGTTATTATGTAATATTATATGGTAGTACAAATACTTATTGGTATGTATACAAATTTTATACGTTTTTTTGTAGAAATGATTTTTTTTAGGTCTTCAACATAATTTTTGGTTATAACATCACGTCGCTTTAGTAATAATGGTTTTGGACGTTGAAAATGGTTCCATTAAACTATTTCAAGTACAAATACATTAATATGTACGTATAATTTACAGATGTTGACACAATTTTAATGTTTTCAAATCGATTTTCAGAAGATCCTTATCCAGCCAGTTGAAATTCAAAGAGAGTTTGCTTATTTTGATAGCTAGTGTGGTAAATTTATAAAATGAATATCAAGGGATTCATTGTTGGGCATATTTTGAGCTAATTTTAAAAGTATTGTAAAGTTATAAGTGAAATAAGACATCCAATATTCAATCCAAAGAGAACCACAACAGAAAATCGATTTTGACATTTCATCTGTCATCGGCCAAGCGTCTGCAACTGCAAGCTAAGAAAAATGTCATTTAAACAATAAATACTGGACAATACGGTACAATAATTATGTAATATTATATGGTAGAACAAATATTTATTGGTATGTATACAAATTTTGTACGTAAAAATAGTTAAAAATATTTTATTATAGACAGTCACTTCCAAAGAGGTTAAAGTCAACGCCATTATACTTTTTTAGTGGAATTGAAAGTTTAAAATGATTTAATTTCACTATAGTGAGTACAAATACAGGAATGTGTAAGTAATATGTGTATATAATAAACAGAAATCTTTGTAACTTTAAGTTTTTCTATAGGTTAACCTCAATAATCTGTAGGAAAATTAGAAGCAAAAGAAGACATCTTCCAACATTCATTTCAAGTACTCTGCGACAAACAATGGATCCCACTACATTTATTAATAAGTTTTGAGTGATGAAAATGACTGTATAAATATTTTAAACCCTAAGAAATTCAATTTTGTTGTATTTTTGACTTCTGTTGTGAACAAAATTATTGTACTACCCAAAATATTTAAAATAAACAACGTTAATGTAAACAGAATTATTGTACTAACTAAAATATTTAAAATAAACAACGTTAATGTGAATAGAATTATTGTACTAGCCAAAATATTTAAAATAAACAATGTTAAAGTGTACAGAATTATTGTACTAGCCAAACTATTTAAAATAAACAAAGTTAATGTACTGCCAATAATAATATTAGTGTTTGAGCAGTTCGCGGGTAAATTTAAAGCTGTACGACAGCGCGACAAAATATTTGCCGAGTTTTACTACAAGTCTGAAGTCGTTGCGCTTTCATATCGCGACTAAATTCATAGACCTGAGAATTTTTAAGGTTATAATTCGGCCCGCAAAAGATGCGGCCAAAACAACTAAATTAAATAAATAACTTCCGCGAAATGCTTAAAACTAAGAAGAAATATGACACTTAAATACGTAAGTACAAATACTATTAAATAATCGCTGATAAAATATGAAAATCTTAACTAGGTCAAGATCAACAGAACTACGTAATTGATTATTACAAAAAATAAACAGAGAATCTTGACTAGATCAGGGACAACACAATAAAATAAAGTAAGAAGGCTTAGTTGGTAGAAGTAGTCCATCCGAGTGGACTGAAGGAGTCATCTCTCACGGTAGGAAAGTTCGTCGTGGTAAACTGCCAAATCGGAGGATGTCACAGGAGATGGTGCGTAGTTTACAGACGATGATGGTATGACACAAATCGCACACGAGAATGTATGAGTCAAAAATATGAAGTTATAAAACACAAAAGTTCGTCAGTAATCACTTTGACACTGAACGTGAAAGGTTAACGCCAAAAGTAACGTTAAAAACCTGTAAGGAACAACAGAATTAGCGTATGGAAACGCGCTATGTCAAAGGAAATAGGTAAGTGGTGAAAAACATACCTGTGGTGTTGGGCGACTTATAAGTGAATAAATTTTTTCCAGTGACTTTAACTCCCGCCAATCCGGTGGAAACTATGTTTCCTATGAGACATTGCGGCACAACTCCCTCACTCAGTAGAGTACCACAAATTTACGGAACGAAGATTCGGTACGGTAAAAATAACCACGTCTGGCACTCACTACAGCGCAACGTGGAAAGGCCAACAAATGCATAAAAAATCTTGCAATTCCCCGAAACCGAAGAAATGCAAACTTAGCCTTAACTTAAGTCGTCTGCCGCCTACGACCACCCTCGGCCTTGAACACTGGAAGAGCGGTAGCGAAGAGTCCTTCGGACAGGGGTGCAGTACGTTGCAGAAACCAAAGCGTGAGTAAGCTGAGTGTAACAATATCACGATGTAGTAAACGTAGCTATTCATAAATACAAGATATTTTTAAAGTTTTAAAAGCCAAGTTTGAAAAACTTATTGGGAATCCAATTGGTTACTATATCGAATAGGCTAATAAACTATAACAAAAAATAATAAAATGTACACTTTATCCTTAAATTACTACACAATAAATAACGATTAAGGTAAAAAAAAAATTTAATAATTGCTTTGCGAGATTTTTGAATTTATATCCAGGGATACAGATGACGTTACACTATTGGTATCTTTCTCGCGCAGCCTACTACAGAAACTGGTGTGAGAAAGATAGCTATAGGTTTCTTTAAAAGTCAAATTCAGCTATACAAAACACAATTATGACTGTTTGATACCACGAATTGCTTCAAAATTAAACGAACTGTCATTTAAAAATATTTTTAAAAATTGGTTTATGGGCCTATTCAATCAATAATGAGTAGTATTATAGAAAAATATAAATATTTATTAAATTCAGCATTCAACAAAATTTAAGATCTTTCTCAATTAACCGTGCGTTGTCACCATAAACAAATCATAGGGACAAACGTTGAACGGTTGAGGGTTTGAATATTTTGGGGCAATTTTATACGGCAACGTGGAAAAGCAAAAAAATGCAGAAAAAAATTTGCAATTCCCCGAAACCGAAGAAATACAAGCTCAGCCTTGACGTAAGTCGTCTGCCGCTTACGACCACTCTCGGCCTTCAACACTGGACGAACGGTAGCGAAAAGACCTTCGAACAGGGGTGCAGTACGTTGCGTTAAGAATAAAAATTTGAAACTTTTATAATGAAATGCATATAACCTGTACCAAAAATGTGTAATACACGGCCGTTTTTGTCTCATCTTTTGATTATGTTTATCAAACACAAGGGTGAGCTTTTTACAACTCAGTAAAACTCAAATTAACTTCTTAATCTTTGAATGTTGATCGATTGTTTTGCAGAATGGGGCCCTCAACCATAACAGAAAATAATAAGAGAAACATTCTTTTAATAAATACTTTGCGAGATATTTTAATTTGTTTTCATTGTCACAATATAGCTATCTTTATCGCGCAACCTATTATAGAAACTGGTGCGAGAAAGATAGCAATGATTTTGCTAAAAATCAAATGCAAATACTACGAATAGCTTCAAAATTAAACGAACTTTTATTTAAAATAATTAAAAAATTAGAGTGGAGGACCCCATTGGAGGAATGAAAAATAATAAGACATGCAATCAAGCCAAATTTGTAGATTGTACAGAATAGAATGAAATAGATTAGGAATAAAAAAATTTTAAGACTATTTTTAGATTGAATTTGAAAATAAGATATTGTAGTAGAATGACGTTACTTTTGTGTCAAATTTGCACTAAATTAACTATATTGGTGAAAGAATAATGCTCAATAATGAACTATAAAACACAAAAGTCTTGATACTTTTGAAAAAGTAAGGTTTTTCATTAACTTATTATCAAATTGTTTCAGTAGCAATGTAAAAACAAATTTATCTATTAATTTTATGTATTATACTTAAAAAAAACTCTCATAAATATTAATTAAAGATATTATTTATTCATAAATGATAATAATACCAACAAAAGTATGAAATGTTAAAAGCAATTTTAAATTTAAATTTCCCGCCAAATTCAATTTCTCAAAATTATGATTCATAAATATATAAATGACATTAAAATGATTGTATAACTTTAAAACACGTATTTCACTTCAATATTAACATAATTATAGTATAAAAAAATTACAAAAATACATATTTTGATCTATTATGTAAAGTTGTTTGGGTTGTTCACCAATTGTTTCCAATCCAACAAATTGTCTGTCAGTTTGCATATTTGGAAAGCGTTTCTTTATATTTGTGTGTGATTTTAGTGAGATTTGTCTAGATATTTCTGTAAGTACATTTCATTTTTATGTATTTCGTACTATAAGTAGTTATAAATATGTTTAAAATCATTTTCAAATATTTTATTTCATACATCATGCTGAAACGTAATATAAAAGTTATTCATGTATGTTTTATATCGTATTATACGTAAAATTAGATAACGTTGCTTCAAAATAAAGGTATAAATGAGTAATTATTAATAAAAGTTCATAATATAAATAAAAATTTAATCCTTTTATTATAAATTGCATATAACCTGTACCAAAAATGTGTAATACACGGCCGTTTTTGTCCATCTTTGGATTATGTTTTCCATAAACAAGGGTGAGCTTTTTACAACTCACTAAAACTCGAGTTTACTTCCTAATTTTTGAATGTTGACCGACTGTTTACAGAATGGGGTCCTCTGCCATAACAAAAAATTATAACAAGTACATTTTTTACTTAAAGTAATACTTAATAAAGAACGATTAAGATAAAAAAGAAACATGCTTTTAATAAATACTTTGCGAGATATTTGAATTTGTTTTCAGTGTCACAGTGACGTCACAGTATAGCTATCTTTCTCGCGCAGTGTACTATAAACACTGGTGGGAGGAAGATAGGAATGGTTTCGCTAAAAATCAAATTCAGTAAAACTAAAAGCAATTATGACTTTTTAATACTACGAATTGCTTTAAAACTAAACAAACTTTCATTTAGAATAATAAAAAAATAAGAGTGAAAAAATGGAAAATAATAAGATACGCAATCAAGTCAGATTTACAGATTGTACAGAATAGAATGGAATAGAATAGAAATAGACATTTTTTTAAGACCATTTATGGATTGCATAGAAAATAAGACATTGGAGTAGAATGACGTTAATTTTGTGTCACATTGAAACTAAATTAACAATATTTATTGGTGATTGAATAGTCATTGTATGCTTTTGTTATAAAATATTGTAATTTTTCAGAAAAACTGTTGTCTACAATAAGTTTTTAGGTTAGGCGATAGGCCAAAAATAATGAAGTCACACGAATATTATCAGAGCAAGCCGAATGGAATAGAATAAGAAATAAAATTTGGTTTTATCCTATTCTATTCCATTTTGGGCAAGTATAAATGGTTCCATATTTAGGCAAAATGCGCGGGAAATTTGAATTCATATGTTTAAGTGGGTATGGTTATAAAAGTTTGTGGGCAGTTTGAGTGAGCATGTTGCGTGGGCAGTTTGGGTGGGCAGGTTGAGTGGGTATGTTACGTGTTTTGATAACGAATCACTGTCTATCTAAAGTCGAGCGTGCGTTTAGGGTAGGTTAGGTTAGGTTTAGTTGGGAATGGTTATAAAAGTTTATCGGCCAGAGTGTTGTAGGCAGTTTGGGTGGGCATGTTGCGTGGGCAGTTTGGGTGGGTATGTTGCGTGGGCAATTTGGGTGGGCATGTTGTGTGGGCAGTTTGGGTGGGTATGCTGAGTGGGCAATTTGGGTGGGCATGTTGCGTGGGCAGTTTGGGTGGGTATGTTGCGTGGGCAGTTTGGGTGGTTTTGTTGCGTGGGCAATTTGGGTGGGTATGTTGCGTGGGCTGTTTGGGTGGGCATGTTGCGTGGGCAGTTTGAGTGAGCATGTTGCGTGGGCAGTTTGGGTGGGCAAGTTGAGTGGGTTTTGTTACGTATTCTAATAACGAATCACTGTCTACCTAAAGTCGAGTGTGCGTTAAAGTTAGGTTAGGTTAGGTTTAGTTGGGAATGGTTATAAAGGTTTATCGGCCAGAGTGTTGTACGCAGTGTGGGTGGGCAGTTTGGGTGGGCATGTTGCGTGGGCTGTTTGGGTGGGCATGTTGCGTGGGCTGTTTGGGTGGGCATGTTGCGTGGGCAGTTTGAGTGAGCATGTTGCGTGGGCAGTTTGGGTGGGCAAGTTGAGTGGGTTTTGTTACGTATTCTAATAACGAATCACTGTCTACCTAAAGTCGAGTGTGCGTTAAAGTTAGGTTAGGTTAGGTTTAGTTGGGAATGGTTATAAAGGTTTATCGGCCAGAGTGTTGTACGCAGTGTGGGTGGGCAGTTTGGGTGGGCATGTTGCGTGGGCAGTTTGGGTGGGTATGTTGCGTGGGCAATTTGGGTGGGCATGTTGCGTGGGCAGTTTGGGTGGGCAATTTGGGTGGGCATGTTGCGTGGGCCGTTTGGGTGGGTATGTTGCGTGGGCAGTTTTCTGTCTATCTACATTTCGGATTACCTATTTCTCTGTCTGCCTAAAGCCACTGTCTACCTACCTCACTGTTTACCTACAAACACTGTCTACCTACTACATTTCAACTATATTCACTGTCTACCTAAAACCACTTTCTACCTAAAACCACTGTCTACCTACCTACAGTTATTACCTATCTATAAGCGCTTGTTTTTTAAAAATATAACTATATAGAACTTACAAAGTAAGTCTAAAGTCATGGTGGTGTTATATGTTATATATGGTTAGAAAGAGGAGAAAAAATGAAAAAGTAACTATGTCTTGGTAAAAATACTCAACAACGTCGTAATTTTGAGTAATTTTAATTTAAAGTTGAGCATTTAGTGATTTTCTTTAAAGATGTTGAGATTGGTAATAGATTAGGTTCTTTTATAAACCAGTGGTAGTCAACATGTTCAAGTGTGGAAATATTTCTACTTTAAATTGATGTTTTTTTGAAATAAATTTAATTAAAATATTAATAATATAGTTGTATTTAATGAAAAGTATTAAAATATTATTTTAAAATGGTCTAGAAAATTTTAAAAATTGTATTTTAAAATCACACCTGTCAAATTTGTTTGACAAGCGTATCTGTCATTCACAATCAGTTGACAAGTTGGACGTTATGTTATAAATTAAACGTTTTAAATGGATAAAGTATTGTAATTGACGTAAAATATATAATAATTACAGGTATTTGAATATAAATAAATGTTATTTAAATGATTACTAATATATTATAGGTAAATCGGTCGATTTAACATGTCGTCTTTCATTGCCGACCGATCGATAGCATGTAAAAGGCAAGTAAATTGAGATTTAAACTATAAATACTGGACAATACTGTACAATAATGATGGCACAACAGTTATTTATTGGTATGTACAACATTTTATACGTTTTTATTGTAGAAATTTTTAGTTTACAAACCAATTTTTGGTTAGGCCTGCGAGTCAATCGATAACATGAAATCTGGATATTTCAACGATAAATACTGGACAATACTGCACAGTTATTATGTAATATTATATAGTAGAATATCTTAGATAAAATATAAATGTATTTCAATATAAAGAAACGTTTCTTTTAAACAGTTATTCATATTTTACAAGGTAATTCAATATCCAATCGGTTTGACATGACAGCTGAGCTGTCAACGTGCAAACGTCATTGATTCGATCGATAGCATGAAATCTGGATATTTTAACAATAAATACTGGACAATAATGCACAGTTATTATGTAATATTATATGGTAGTACAAATATTTATTGGTATGTATACAAATTTTATACGTTTTTATGGAGTAATGTTTTTTTTTTAGGTCTTCAACATCATTTTTTGGTTAGATTAACATTCGATCTAATAATAATGGTTTTGGACGTTGAAAATGATTCCATTAAACTATTTCAAGTACAAATACATTAATATGTGGGTAATATGTACGTATAATTTACAGATGTTGATATAATTTTAATGTTTTCCAATCGATTTTCAGAAGATAAAAAGATCCAGTTGAAATTCAAAAATAGTTTGCCTATTTTGATATGCTAGTGTGTTAAATTTATAAAATGAAAATCAAGGGATTAATTGTTGGGCATATTTTGAGCTAATTTTAAAAGTATTGTAAAGTTATAGGCGAAATAAGACATCCAATATTCAATCCAAAGAGAACCACAACAGAAAATCGATTTTGACATTTCATCTGTCATCGGCCAAGCGTGTGCAACTGTAAGCTAAGAAAAATTACATTTAAACAATAAATACTGGACAATACGGTACAATAATTATGTAATATTATATGGTAGAACAAATATTTATTGGTATGCATACAAATTTTGTACGTAGAAATAGTTAAAAATATTTTATTATAGACAGTCACTTCCAAAGAGGTTAAAGTCAACGCGATAATACTTTCTTAGTGGAATTGAAGATTTAAAATGATTTAATTTCACTATAGTGAGTACAAATACAGGAATATGTAAGTAATATGTGTATATAATAAACAGAAATCTTTGTAACTATAAGTTTTTCTGTAGGTTAACCTCAATAATCTGTAGGAAAATTATAGGCGAAAGAAGACATCTAACAACATTCGTTTCAAGTACTCTGCGACAATCAATGGATCCCACTACATTTATTAATAAGTTTTGAGTGATGAAAATGACTGTATAAATATTTTAAACCCTAAGAAATTCAATTTTGTTGTATTTTTGACTTATTACAGCATAATTAAATGTGTTTAACATAAATTTATTTATACATGTATAACCAACAAAGTGACAGCTGTCATTCAGTGCCACCTGTCAATCACAATAGGAGACAAGCATTAATAACATTTTAAAGTATTTAAATTGAATAAATTATTGCATAATTAAATGTATCTCATATAAATACAAGTTATTTAAATCGTAATTAATATTTGAAAGTTTACACTTCAACAAATTAAATTTGACAGGTGCAGATGTGGCTGAATTGACGTTTCGAATACAAGTTTGCATAATTCAACGCCGAAAATGAAATTATATATCATGAAATTCTATTTTGTGTATCGTATTACAAACTGTTGAAGTCTTATTGGCGAAAGAAAATCATTTTTCAACGTTTAAAAGTTACCCCAATTACTTTTCAAGATCACGAAAAGAAATAATCGCTTCCACAATTAAATCATTACTATAGTTCTTATTGAGTATTTTACATGTAAATTTATATAAATAAATGATTATATTTTTTAAAAATACACGATTACTAATGTCTAATTATCAAAAAATCCTATCATAAACCAATAAGTAACCACTTTATATTGTGAACGGAGAAAACATCGCTGGATATGATTTTCAGATTCATTTAAAGGTAGGTAGATGTACAATAGTTTATAAATAAAGTGTACGTATGATTATTTATACATATCTATAAATATTTTTAGTAATTTTCCAAGAAATTTGTTTAGAGCTTCAAAGTTTGAAAATCTTATTGGAATTCCAATTGGTTACAATATCCAATGCAATCAATAATGAGTAATATTGCAGAAAAATATAAATATTTATTAAATTTAGCATTCAATATTTGTTTTTCACGATTTAAACATTCTGTTATTAGTTCCAAACGAGTTTTTCAAACAAAATTTAAGATCTTTTCAACTTTTAAAATTCTTTCAATAACACTAGGAGATACAACCTAGTCCATTATGTATAAAACTGATGTGGTCAAAACATATTCCATATTTAAAATAAATTTCGGATGTTTGATTGTTGTGTCTCGAAAATGGAAACTGTTTAAAGTTTGATAAGCGAATCACATAAAGAATAAAAATCTTATTGGGAATCCTACCGGTAATCTTATTGGACATCCTATTGGTTTATAATTGTAAAAATATTTAAAGTGTTTAATTTAAGCCTAAATACAAATGTTGATTCTTTGACAATTTTGTCATGCTTTTGCCTTTTATTTGACTTTTGCCGGACTTTATAAAGTTATACTATTTCCAAATTGGCGATGAAAGTACAGTTTAAATTTTTCTTGAATCTGTTTGTATACGGCGTACATATTATCATTATTATTTTGTGTACTTACCTATTTTTCTGCTGCAAATAATAAAAAACTATTTATTTCAAATAATACATACAATATAATAATAGCATATAATGTCATTCTGTTTGTTAATTTTCTTTCTTGCTATCGCAGTGTCTATTACAATCAGGGCATCGAATCAAAACAGGAAATAAACCGTAACATTTTGGCGAACTCATATTCGAACCAGATATATCTTTGAAGTGAACTCGAGTCAGAATCGAACCAGTTATTAAAATTCGGATTCAGGGTTCGGCTCCAGTTCAGGTTTATTTACACTTCGGCGTTTGCGTTGCGGCGTGTGTTGATTTGTCGTGAAAATAGTGTTCGTTTCTTGTCAGGCGTAAATTCCAGGTTGCATTTTAAAACCGCACACGGACTCAAAAAACAAAGTAACCTGTTCCGAACCCAGTTCTTGACAGCGCGTGAAAGACTTGATTATTTAATACTGTATATAATATCATATGAATGCAGTGTTTTATCATAAGAATCGCCATTTCTTAGTCTTCCATTTATTTATTCCAATATATCTTCTTTACACAATCCTACGAATTTCAAATCTTCTGCGAAACAGATCTTCCAATTTCTTGGTATTCCCGGCATAAGAATCGGCATCAAATTGGTGTGGTTTGCTTCCTCAATGTTCCATATGTTTCTATTTTATCATTATCGCAAATATTTATTTATATAATACTTATTAAACCATGAAAATCTTACCGTTTAATTTTGAAGTTTTAGAACTTTCGTTACCTATTTCATATTTTGTCAATATTTCAGTTTTACAATGGTATGGTTTGTCCATCATTAATGACTGTATTTACTTTCTCAACATTTATATATTAATAATAAATAATATATAATGAAAAATCAACACTAACCTACAATCTCTATTGTACAGACAACACAAAATCTTTGCGACAACACTGAACATAATTACAAATGTTTTAAACAGTAATTTAAAAACACATTTTTCTGCGAATTTTTTGTATTGTACTTATAAAAATTCTACATATATCAAGTAAAGACATAAAATGATTATTTATTTATAAATGATTGCACTAATAATAAAAATTTAATAAAGTTTATAATTCAAATTTCCCGCCAAATATTCATTTAGTATTAGTCTAAAAATAAATTTATCTTTGAATTTTATGCATTCATTGTATTGAATTTAATAAATTTCATGCCAATTTAATGTGGAAATTGACTAGAAATTATAGAATTTCAAATTTACTTAAATTACATTTGCAAAAATGTTTGAGAAACATTTGTCAATCTAAAGAACTGTCAATAAGTTTTTCAAGTTTTAAATAAAGTTTTTCACGGGATAAATATGTTGTATTTTAGGCTAATTATAGAATAACTGTAGATATTTTATAAGAAATAGTTTCAATTAAATGTTCGTTAATTAATATTAAAATTATAACCTCTTTGAGAAGATGTCATCAAGTGAATTCACCCAAGGTATAATTTTGGTTTGGAAATTGGACATATAAAAGGCAAAGATGAAAATTTTACATTTTAAATATACTATTAGAGATAACTGTCCGTTATCATTAGTGCATTTCTGAAGGCGTTATTGCAAACACTCTTTTCAACATCAATTTGTCAATTTAGGCGACTTTTAAGCGAATAGCCTCTTAAAAACCGAACACGAAAGACCACTGCACAGTGGAGAATCTTCCAAAAATATCCTTTGAAATAGCTCATTTTAGGGAAAAGCAAAGATCAAAATTAAAACCTCAATCCTTAACAAGAAGGTAGTTATTTTTAGCTACCAAGCTAAACTAATATGCATATACTTTTCTCCTATGGTATTTGAGGATGAACACTAGGCTCAAAGGGCAATTTATACTGCTCCAGTTAAAATGAAAGAACATAAGGTCGTTTGAAGAGATCACTGTGTAGGAGAAAGGAACCAAATACTATTAATCCGAAAATTATCCTTTCTATTGGGCTATCACAAATAAAAAGAGACCTTCGAACAGGGGTGCAGTACGTTGCGTTAAGAATAAAAATTTGAAACTTTTATAATGAAATACCTGTACCAAAAATGTGTAATACACGGCCGTTTCTGTCTCATCTTTTGATTATGTTTATCAAAAACAAGGGTGAGGTTTTCACAATTCACTAAAACTCGAATTAACTTCTTAATCTTTGAATGTTGATCGACTGTTTGCAGAATGGGGCTCTCAACCATAACAGAAAATAATAACATGTACACTTCATACTTAAAGTATTACTTACTAAAGTACGATTAAGATAAAAAAGAAACATAAATAAATAAATATATCATCACGGCATATTACCCATTTCTGGGTGTGCCAGTATCTACAACACATGTAGACAACGGTAATGATGACGATATATTTTACCATGTGGGCGCTTACCAGGCGTCACCTCGCGGGCACTCATAGCTGGTGTGGAGAGTGCACCACAGGGGTCACTTTTGTGCCATTTAAAATTGGAAATATTTGGCGGCTGTCGGGATCGAACCCGGTTCCCGGGTTCGCGACCAGACACTCACGCACGCGGCCACGGGACCCAATAAAAACAAGAAACATTCTTTTAATAAGTACTTTGCGAGATATTTTAATTTGTTTTCATTGTCACAGTAATGTCACAGTATCTTTCTCACGCAGCCTATTATAGAAACTGGTGCGAGAAAGATAGCAATGATTTTGCTAAAAATCAAATGCAAATACTACGAACAGCTTCAAAATTAAACGAACTTTCATTTAAAATTATAAAAAAAATGAGTGGAGGACCCCATTGGAAGAATGAAAAATAATAAGACACGCAATCAAGCCAAATTTGTAGATTGTACAGAATAGAATGAAATAGAACAGGAATAAAAAATTTTAAGACTATTTTTAGATTGAATAGAAAATAAGATATTGTAGTAGAATGACGTTACTGTTGTGTCAAATTTGCATTAAATTAACTATATTGATGAATGAATAATACTCAATAATGAACTATATAACAAAAAAGGCTTGATACTTTTGAAAAAGTAAGGTTTTTCATTAACTTATTATCAAATTGTTTCAGTAGCAATGTAAAAACAAATTTATCTATTAATTTTATGTATTGTACTTTAAAAAAACTCTCATAAATATTAATTAAAGATATTATTTATTCATAAATGATAATAATACCAACAAAAGTATGAAATGTTAAAAGCAATTTTAAATTTAAATTTCCCGCCAAATTCAATTTCTCAAAATTATGATTCATAAATATATAAATGACATTAAAATGATTGTATAACTTTAAAACACGTATTTCACTTCATTCATTTTTATGTATTTCATACTATAAGTAGTTATAAATATGTTTAAAATCATTTCCAAATATTTTATTTCATACATCATGTTGAAACGTAATATAAAAGTTTTTCATGTATGTTTTATATCGTATTATACGTAAAATTAGATAACGTTGCTTCAAAATAAAGGTACAAATGATTAATTATTAATAAAAGTTCATAATATAAATAAAAATTTGAAACTTTTATTATAAACTGCATATAACCTGTACCAAAAATGTGTAATACACGGCCGTTTTTGTCCATCTTTTGATTATGTTTTCCATAAACAAGGGTGAGCTTTTTACAACTCACTAAAATTCGAGTTAACTTCCTAATTTTTGAATGTTGACCGACTGTTTACAGAATGGGGTCCACAACCATAACAAAAAATTATAACGTGTACATTTTTTACTTAAAGTACTACTTAATAAAGAACGATTAAGATAAAAAAGAAACATTCTTTTAATAAATACTTTGCGAGATATTTGAATTTGTTTTCAGTGTCACAGTGACGTCACAGTATAGCTATCTTTCTCGCGCAGTGTACTATAGACACTGGTGCGAGAAAGATAGGAATGGTTTCGCTAAAAATCAAATTCAGTTAAACTAAAAGCATTTATGACTTTTTAATACTACGAATTGCTTCAAATCTAAACAAACTTTCATTTAGAATAATAAAAGAGTGAAAAAATGGAAAATAATATGACACGCAATCAAGCGAGATTTATAGATTGAACAGAATAAAATGGAATAGAAAAGGAATAGAATTTTTTAAAGACCGTTTATGGATTGCATAGAAAATAAGACATTGGAGTAGAATGACGTTACTTTTTTGTCACATTTAAACCAAATTAACTACAATTTAAAGTTTTTGCTTTATTTATTTCTTGGCCGATGATGTTGTGATTGTGCAACAGTCTTCTTCAGGGCTAGAGAAATGTTTCATTTATTTTTGACCATTTATAGTCCTGAAAAAGGCTGCTTTACAATAAATAATTTATGTAAGATTGCATGTCCGATTATTTCCCATTCTAGATATAAATAAAAGTTGAGTCCCGAAATTTGAGAATCTATACATGTAGTATAATTATTTCATTGGGATCATAATAAACATTGTTGTCTTTGCAAATATGTTTTGTCAATATGATTTGTTTTCATACATCTTTGACAAATTTCATTTAAGGCAAAGATAATATGTGCTTTTATTTATTGTTTTCGTTGTGTTTAACAATTTAATTAATCGTTGAATTGTAACAAATGTTGAACAATAAGTATTATGAGTAAATGAAATAAAATATTACGTGTACTCAAATAATATTGACAGTACGATATATATAGTGTGTGCCCACTTTAAAAGTTCCCGACTTAAAGCTTATAAATAGGCAACCCATGTTACATTTCATAAGTTACTTGATTTAAAATGTTGTTTTGGTCTTATACCAACCGTGATTATTTGATTTAAAGTACTAATATTTACCATGTGGCTTATGAAATGTATTCTGTTTTGCCTATTTTTAAACTTTAAGGCCGGAACTTATTAAATGGGCAGCCTGTATATATACAGAGTGTTAAAAAATAAGTGTCACAAATTATGAGGACATATAGTACTGACTAAAATGAGTTAAAAAACCTTAATCAATATAGGTCCGATCTTCAATAGTTTCAGAGTTATAAGGCAATGAAAAATGAGTTTTTTCGGTGTTTACCTCTGCTATCTCGAAAATTGTAAGAATTACGACTTTAATTAAATGATACATTTTGTTCACCTTTCAGAGTTCATGCGTTTTCGTTTTTCAAAAAACATCAAAAAATTGTACTGCAACACGTTGTGGCGCCCATGGCCAATACTTAGTTTTCAAAAAAATTCGTAACTATTATAAAATGAAAAAAATGTCTCATATAAAATGTTATTGTTTTTTTATAGTCTATTTACTGGCATAGACTCAATTTTGTTCAACCACTGTCTTAGTCAGTTTGTCTTCGATTATAATAAAAAATGGCCTCTTTCTCAAAAACAGTTGAAGATCGGACCCATGTTGATTAAACTTTTTCTACTAATTTTGGTCAGTACTATATGCCCTTATAATTTGTAACACTTATTTTTTTAAACCCTGTATATATAAATGACAATATTATTTGTAAATGTTTTTATTATTGATATCTGTCGAACTACTTTTTAAATTTAAATGATTGAAATTGTAGCAAGATGTGTGATGATTGCGGGACAATTTTATAGTTTAAATTTTTTGCAAAATTGTTCTAAACTATCAATAATAAAAAACAATGACAATCAGTAATAATTCTAATAACTCAAAATTGTAATAGTAGACACATGTATATTTGCCGTCAAATAAGTATGGATTAAAGATTTTTACAATATTGCTAATTCAGTGGCAATGTTGAAAATGCTAAATTACAAAAAAAAAAATACGGGCACGGCAAGGGACAAGGTCATGGAGAAGGGGAAAAGTCGAGCGTTGGCCAATACTTATTTGACGGTGAAAATTGTAAATTATTTTTAATCAGTATGATTAAAAAAACACAATGAAAGTTTTTTATATAAACTATGTAATTCACAATAACATGATGAAAGATAATTGCATGGTATAACTAAATTAGTAGAAAAATAACAAAATTATTTCAAACACTATTTTACTTATTAAATAATTAATTTTGAAATGTAATAAATCATTGCTGATTCCGTCATTTGTTAAATATTTAAAATATATATATATATATATATCATAGAACATTTCTTATATACTTATATATAAAAAAAATATATGAGCATTATATATACATATGTACATTTAAAAACAACGTTTCAAAATGGAACTTTATGTGAAAATATTTTGGAAATCACTCATCATACGACATAAATTATTTCGAAGAATAAAACGTTTGACAACCGAAATAAATCACAATAAGGATGGAAAAATTATATGACTTGGAAGAAAAATTTATAAAAACTACATGGAGATACTTCTCAGTATTACTATACTGAAAAATTAAATTTTAAAGGAGTAACATTTTAAATGTTACCTAAATACGGCGTACAAATGAAAGAAGATATTTTGAAGATCTTTTCTCAATCGACATTTGAAAACAAATAATTTGGGAAAGAAGTTAAATACGGCGTACAAATGAAAGAAGATATTTTAAAGATCTCTTCTCATTCGACATTTGAAAACAGAAATAATTTGGGAAAGAAGTTTATAAAAATTTCCAAATCTACATCGTTGAATAAAATATGTATTATATAAAACCAATATATAGCAAATCCGTCGTACAAAGAAATATTGGAAAAGAAAATGCTCAGCATGAAAACAGACAGATGTAGAAGAACTAAAGGATAATGAATAATTTAAATTAATTAAAACAAAGAAATAAAATATTTAAGAATTATTCTATGATAAAGTAAATAAAATATTTTGTTAGAAGTGAAATTAACAATAATGATTTATCACTTTTTAAAACGAAAAATAAATTAAATTCTGTAACGACTCGACAAATATATAATTTTTAAATCACATTTCATACTAATATAGTTATATAACATGTTAATTATAGTAGGTATATTAATTTGTTATTTCAAATATCAAACATATTGTTTTATAGAAAATATTTCATTGTATTTTTTTTACATCATACAAACGTTGAATTGCAATAAGATATAATTTGTATTAATTTGAAATTTATATATATATATATATATATAAATATATATATATATATAATGTTTACCATTTTTCTTTTAATATTTGTTGTCAATTAACATTGAAATATATTACAAATAAATAAAACATTATTCCTTTGAAAGAATTTTATAGTTTTCT
Source organism: Ophonus ardosiacus (assembly GCA_943142095.1). Lineage (NCBI taxonomy): Eukaryota > Metazoa > Arthropoda > Insecta > Coleoptera > Carabidae > Ophonus > Ophonus ardosiacus. The sequence goes on along the minus strand of OW964825.1, from coordinate 22,375,130 downwards.
TGAATATTTTTTTCAGCAATTTGAATGGGCATGTTTGGTAAGTATGTTGAGTAGGCATGTTGCGTGAGCAGTTTGGGACAGGTTGAGTGGGCATTTTCCGTGTTGTAATAACTAATCACTGTACCTAAAGTTGAATGTGCGTTTAGGTTATGTTTAAGTGGGTATGGTTATAAAAGTTTGTGGGCAGTTTCAGTGGGCAGGTTGCGTGGGCATGTTACGTGGGCAGTTTGGGTGGGCAGATTGCGTGGGTAGTTTGGGTGGGTATGTTGCGTGGGCAGTTTGGGTGGGTATGTTGCGTGGGCAGTTTGGGTGGGCATTTTGCGTGGGCAGTTTGGGTGGTTTTGTTGCGTGGGCAATTTGGGTGGGCATATTGCGTGGGCTGTTTGGGTGGGCATGTTGCGTGGGCAGTTTGAGTGAGCATGTTGCGTGGGCAGTTTGGGTGGGCAAGTTGAGTGGGTTTTGTTACATGTTCTGATAACTAATCACTGTCTACCTAAAGTCGAGTGTGCGTTAAAGTTAGATTAGGTTAGGTTTAGTTGGGAATGGTTATAAAAGTTTATCGGCCAGAGTGTTGTACGCAGTGTGGGTGGGCATGTTGCGTGGGCAGTTTGGGTGGGTATGTTGCGTGGGCAATTTGGGTGGGCATGTTGTGTGGGCAGTTTGGGTGGGTATGCTGAGTGGGCAATTTGGGTGGGCATGTTGCGTGGGCAGTTTGGGTGGGCATGTTGCGTGGGCAGTTTGGGTGGGTATGTTGCGTGGGCAGTTTGGGTGGTTTTGTTGCGTGGGCAATTTGGGTGGGCATGTTGCGTGGGCTGTTTGGGTGGGCATGTTGCGTGGGCAGTTTGAGTGAGCATGTTGCGTGGGCAGTTTGGGTGGGCAAGTTGAGTGGGTATTGTTACATGTTCTGATAACTAATCACTGTCTACCTAAAGTCGAGTGTGCGTTAAAGTTAGGTTAGGTTAGGTTTAGTTGGGAATGGTTATAAAAGTTTATCGGCCAGAGTGTTGTACGCAGTGTGGGTGGGCATGTTGCGTGGGCAGTTTGGGTGGGTATGTTCCGTGGGCAATTTGGGTGGGCATGTTGTGTGGGCAGTTTGGGTGGGTATGCTGAGTGGGCAATTTGGGTGGGCATGTTACGTGGGCAGTTTGGGTGGGCATGTTGCGTGGGCAGTTTGGGTGGGCATTTTGCGTGGGCAGTTTGGGTGGTTTTGTTGCGTGGGCAATTTGGGTGGGCATGTTGCGTGGGCTGTTTGGGTGGGCATGTTGCGTGGGCAGTTTGAGTGAGCATGTTGCTTGGGCAGTTTGGGTGGGCAAGTTGAGTGGGTTTTGTTACATGTTCTGATAACTAATCACTGTCTACCTAAAGTCGAGTGTGCGTTAAAGTTAGGTTAGGTTAGGTTTAGTTGGGAATGGTTATAAAAGTTTATCGGCCAGAGTGTTGCAGGCAGTTTGGGTGGGCAGATTGGGTGGGCATGTTCCGTGGGCAATTTGGGTGGGCATGTTGCGTGGGCAGTTTGGGTGGGCAAGTGGAGTGGGCAGTTTGGGTGGGCATGTTGCGTTGGCAGTCTTCTGCTTACCTATATCTCTGTATACCTATTTCTCTGTCTACCTACCTCTCTATTTACCAATTCCTCTGTCTACCTAAAATCACCGTCTACCAAGTTCTCTGTCTACCCAAAGGCACTGTTTACCTAAAATCACTGTCTACCTATTACATGTATTACCTATCTATAAGCGCTTGTTTTTTAAAAAATATAACTATATAGAACTTACAAAGTAAGTCTAAAGTCATGGTGGTGTTATATGTTATATATGGTTAGAAAGAGGAGAAAAAATGAAAAAGTAACTATGTCTTGATAAAAATACTCAACAACGTCGTAGTTTTGAGTAATTTTAATTTAAAGTTGAGCATTTAGGGATTTTTTTTAAAGATATTTGAATTGGTAATAGATTAGGTTCTTTTATAAACCAGTGGTAGTTAACATGTTCAAGTGTGGAAATATTTCTACTTTAAATTGATGTTTTTTTGTAATAAATTTAATTAAAATATTAATAATATATTTGGATTTAATGAAAAGTATTAAAATATTATTTTAAAATGGTCTAGAAAATTTTAAAAATTATATTTTACAATCACACCTGTCAAATTTGTTTGACGTACACATACCTGTCATTCACAACCAGTTGACAAGTTAGTCTTTATGTTATAAATTAAACGTTTTAAATGGATAAAGTATTGTAATTGAGGTAAAATATATAATAATTACAGGTATTTGAATATAAATAAATGTTATTTAAATGATTACTAATATATTATAGGTAAATCGGTCGATTTCACATGTCGTCTTTCATTGCCGACCGATCGATAGCATGTAAAAGGCAAGTAAATTGAGATTTAAACTATAAATACTGGACAATACTGTACAATAATGATGGCACAACAATTATTTATTGGTATGTACAACATTTTATACGTTTTGATTGTAGAAATTTTTAGTTTACACACCAATTTTTGGTTAGGTCTTGGAGCCGATCGATAACATGAAATCTGGATATTTCAACGATAAATACTGGACAATACTGCACAGTTATTATGTAATATTATATAGTAGAACAAATATTTATTGGTATGTATACAAATTTTCTACGTTTACGTGGAAGAAATATTTCTTTTACAGACCAAGACATCAAAAGTTTGGTTATGTTTAAATTTTCTATTGAAATATGAATAGGAATGATTCTATTTCACTATGGTGAGTACAAATATAATAAATATGTAACAAATTATTGTTTAAAGATGGTCTAGAACATATAAAAATTTAATTTTACAATCACGTATGTCCAATTCTCTCACAAACATATCTGTCATTCGTTGTAATTTAAATTAAAGCTTTTGTTAGATAAAATATAAATGTATTTCAATATAAATAAACGTTTCTTTTAAATAGTTATTAATATTTTACAAGGTAATTTAATATCCAATCGGTTTGACATGACAGCTGAGCTGTCAATGTGCAAACGTCATCGATTCGATCGATAGCATGAAATCTGGATATTTCAACAATAAATACTGGACAATAATGCACAGTTATTATGTAATATTATATGGCAGTACAAATATTTATTGGTATGTATACAAATTTTATACGTTTTTATGTAGAAATGATTTTTTTTTAGGTCTTCAACATCATTTTTTGGTTAGATTAACATTCGATCTAATAATAATGGTTTTGGACGTTGAAAATGATTCCATTAAACTATTTCAAGTACAAATACATTAATATGTGGGTAATATGTACGTATAATTTACAGATGTTGATATAATTTTAATGTTTTCCAATCGATTTTCAGAAGATCTTATCCAACCAGTTGAAATTCAAAAATGGTTTGCTTATTTTGATATGCTAGTGTGTTAAATTTATAAAATGAATATCAAGGGATTCATTGTTGGGCATATTTTGAGCTAATTTTAAAAGTATTTTAAAGTTATAGGCGAAATAAGACATCCAATATTCAATCCAAAGAGAACCGCAACAGAAAATCAATTTTGACATTTCATCTGTCATCGGCCAAACGTCTGCAACTATAAGCTCAGAAAAATGACATTTAAACAATAAATACTGGATAATATGGTACAATAATTATGTAATATTATATTGTAGAACAAATATTTATTGGTATGTATACAAATTTTGTACGTAAAAATAGTTAAAAATATTTTATTATAGACAGTCACTTCCAAAGAGGTTAAAGTCAACGCCATAATACTTTCTTAGTGGAATTGAAAGTTTAAAATGATTTAATTTCACTATAGTGAGTACAAATACAGGAATATGTAAGTAATATGTGTATATAATAAACAGAAATCTTTGTAACTTTAAGTTTTTCTATAGGTTAACCTCAATAATCTGTAGGAAAATTATAAGCGAAAGAAGACATCTAACAACATTCATTTCAAGTACTCTGCGACAAACAATGGATTCCACTACATTTATTAATAAGTTTTGAGTGATGAAAATGACTGTATAAATATTTTAAACCCTAAGAAATTCAATTTTGTTGTATTTTTGACTTATTGTAGCATAATTAAATGTGTTTTAACATAAATTTGTTTATACATGTATAACCAACAAAGTGACAGCTGTCATTCAGTTCACAATAGGAGACAAGCATTAATAACATTTTAAAGTATTTAAATTGAATAAAATATTGCTATTTGGACAAATTATTGCATAATTAAATGTATCTCATATAAATACAAGTTATTTAAATCGTAATTAATATTTGAAAGTTTACACTTCAACAAATTAAATTTGACAGGTGCACATGTGTCTGAATTGACGTTCCGAATACATAAGTTTGCATATTTCAACGGCGAAAATGAAATTATATATCATGAAATTCTATTTTGTGTATCTTTGCCAATATATTACAAACTGTTGAAGTCTTATTGGCGAAAGAAAATCATTTAAAAGTTACCCCAATTACTTTTCAAGATCACGAAAAGAAATAATCGCTTTCACAATTAAATCATTACTATAGTTCTTATTGAGTATTTTAAATGTAAATTTATATTAATAAATGATTATATTTTTTAAAAATACACGATTACTAATGTCTAATTATCAAAAAATCTTACCATAAACCAATAAGTAACCACTTTATATTGTGAACGGAGAAAACATCGCTGGATATGATTTTCAGATTCATTTAAAGGTAGGTAGGTGTACAACAGTTTATAAATAAAGTGTACGTATGATTATTTATACATATCTACAAATATTTTTAGTAATTTTCCAAGAAATTTGTTTAAAGCTTCGAAGTTTTAAAATCTTATTGGAATTCCAATATCCAATGCAATCAATAATGAGTAATATTACAGAAAAATATAAATATTTATTAAATTTAGCATTCAATATTTGTTCTTCACGATTTAAACATTCTGTTATTATTAGTTCCAAACGAGTTTTTCAAACAAAATTTAAGATCTTTTCAACTTTTAAAATTCTTTCAATAGCACTAGGAGATACAACCTAGTCATTATGTATAAAACTGATGTGGTCAAGACATATACCATATTTAAAATAAATTTCGGATGTTTGATTGTTGTGTCTCGAAATGGAAACTGTGTATAGTTTAATAAGCGAATCATATAAAGAATAAAAATCTTATTGGGAATCCTACCGGTAATCTTATTGGATATCCTATTGGTTTATAATTGTAAAAGTATTTAAAATGTGTAATTTAAGCCTAAATACAAATGTTGATTCTTTGACAATTTTGTCATGCTTTTGCCTTTTATTTAAGACTTTTGCCGGACTTTGTAAAGTTATACTATTTCCAAATTGGCGATGAAAGTACAGTCTAAATTTTTCTTGAATCTGTTTGTATACGGCGTACATATTATCATTATTATTTTGTGTACTTACCTATTTCTCTGCTGCAAATAATAAAAAAACTATTTATTTCAAATAATACATACAATATAATAATAGCATATAATGTCAATCTGTTTGTTAATTTTCTTTTTTTATATCGCAGTATCTATTACAATCAGGGTATCGAATCAAAACAGGAAATAAACCGTAACATTTTGGCGAACCCATATTCGAACCAGATATATCTTTGAAATGAACTCGAGTCAGAATCGAACCAGTTATTAAAATTCGGATTCAGGGTTCGGCTCCAGTTCAGGTTTATTTACACTTCGGCGTTTGCTTTGCGGCGTGTGTTGATTTGTCGTGAAAATAGTGTTCGTTTCTTGTCAGGCGTAAATTCCAGGTTGCATTTTAAAACCGCACACGGACTCAAAAAACAAAGTAACCTGTTCCGAACCCAGTTCTTGACAGCGCGTGAAAGACTTGATTATTTAATACTGTATATAATATCATATGAATGCAGTGTTTTATCATAAGAATCGCCATTTCTTAGTCTTCCATTTATTTATTCCAATATATCTTCTTTACACAATCCTACGAATTTCAAATCTTCTGCAAAACAGATCTTCCAATTTCTTTATATTCCCGGCATAAGAATCGGCAACAAATTGGTGTGGTTTGCTTCCTCAATGTTCCATATGTTTCTATTTTATCATTAACGCAAATATTTATTTATATAATACTTATTAAACCATGAAAATTTTACCGTTTAATTTTGAAGTTTTAGACCTTTCGTTACCTATTTCATATTTTGTCAATATTTCAGTTTTACAATGGTATGGTTTGTCCATCATTAATGACTGTATTTACTTTCTCAACATTTATATATTAATAATAAATAATATATAATGAAAAATCAACACTAACCTACAATCTCTATTGTACAGGCAACACAAAATCTTTGCGACAACACTGAACATAATTACAAATGTTTTAAACAGTAATTTAAAAACACATTTTTCTGCGAATTTTTTGTATTGTACTTACAAAAACTCTACATATATCAAGTAAAGACATAAAATGATTATTTATTTATAAATGATTGCACTAATAATAAAAATTTAATAAAGTTTATAATTCAAATTTCCCGCCAAATATTCATTTAGAATTAGTCTAAAAATAAATTTATCTTTGAATTTTATGCATTCATTGTATTGAATTTAATAAATTTCATGCCAATTTAATGTGGAAATTGACTAGAAATTATAAAATTTCAAATTTACTTAAATTACATTTGCAAAAATGTTTGAGAAACATTTGTCAATCTAAAGAACTGTCAATAAGTTTTTCAAGTTTTAAATAAAGTTTTTCACGGGATAAATATGTTGTATTTTAGGCTAATTATAGAATAACTGTAGATATTTTATAAGAAATTGTTTCAATTAAATGTTCGTTAATTAATATTAAAATTATAACCTCTTTGAGAAGATGTCATCAAGTGAATTCACCCAAGGTATAATTTTGGTTTGGAAATTGGACATATAAAAGGCAAAGATGAAAATTTTACATTTTAAATATACTATTAGAGATAACTGTCCGTTATCATTAGTGCATTTCTGAAGGCGTTATTGCAAACACTCTTTTCAACATCAATTTGTCAATTTAGGCGACTTTTAAGCGAATAGCCTCTTAAAAACCGAACACGAAAGACCACTGCACAGTGGAGAATCTTCCAAAAATATCCTTTGAAATAGCTCATTTTAGGGAAAAGCAAAGATCAAAATTAAAACCTCAATCCTTAACAAGAAGGTAGTTATTTTTAGCTACCAAGCTAAACTAATATGCATATACTTTTCTCCTATGGTATTTGAGGATGAACACTAGGCTCAAAGGGCAATTTATACTGCTCCAGTTAAAATGAAAGAACATAAGGTCGTTTGAAGAGATCACTGTGTAGGAGAAAGGAACCAAATACTATTAATCCGAAAATTATCCTTTCTATTGGGCTATCACAAATAAAAAGAGACCTTCGAACAGGGGTGCAGTACGTTGCGTTAAGAATAAAAATTTGAAACTTTTATAATGAAATACCTGTACCAAAAATGTGTAATACACGGCCGTTTCTGTCTCATCTTTTGATTATGTTTATCAAAAACAAGGGTGAGCTTTTCACAACTCACTAAAACTCGAATTAACTTCTTAATCTTTGAATGTTGATCGACTGTTTGCAGAATGGGGCTCTCAACCATAACAGAAAATAATAACATGTACACTTCATACTTAAAGTATTACCTACTAAAGTACGATTAAGATAAAAAAGAAACATAAATAAATAAATATATCATCACGGCATATTACCCATTTCTGGGTGTGCCAGTATCTACAACACATGTAGACAACGGTAATGATGACGATATATTTTACCGTGTGGGCGCTTACCAGGCGTCACCTCGCGGGCACTCATAGCTGGTGTGGAGAGTGCACCACAGGGGTCACTTTTATGCCATTTAAAATTGGAAATATTTGGCGGCTGTCGGGATCGAACCCGGTTCCCGGGTTCGCGACCAGACACTCACGCACGCCCCCACGGGACCCAATAAAAAAAAGAAACATTCTTTTAATAAGTACTTTGCGAGATATTTTAATTTGTTTTCATTGTCACAGTAATGTCACAGTATCTTTCTCACGCAGCCTATTATAGAAACTGGTGCGAGAAAGATAGCAATGATTTTGCTAAAAATCAAATGCAAATACTACGAACAGCTTCAAAATTAAACGAACTTTCATTTAAAATTATAAAAAAAATAAGAGTGGAGGACCCCATTGGAAGAATGAAAAATAATAAGACACGCAATCAAGCCAAATTTGTAGATTGTGCAGAATAGAATGAAATAGAACAGGAATAAAAAAATTTAAGACTATTTCTAGATTGAATAGAAAATAAGATATTGTAATAGAATGACGTTACTTTTGTGTCAAATTTGCATTAAATTAACTATATTGATGAATGAATAATACTCAATAATGAACTATATAACAAAAAAGGCTTGATACTTTTGAAAAAGTAAGGTTTTTCATTAACTTATTATCAAATTGTTTCAGTAGCAATGTAAAAACAAATTTATCTATTAATTTTATGTATTATACTTTAAAAAAACTCTCATAAATATTAATTAAAGATATTATTTATTCATAAATGATAATAATACCAACAAAAGTATGAAATGTTAAAAGCAATTTTAAATTTAAATTTCCCGCCAAATTCAATTTCTCAAAATTTTGATTCATAAATATATAAATGACATTAAAATGATTGTATAACTTTAAAACACGTATTTCACTTCAATATTAACATAATTATAGTATAAAAAAAATTACAAAAATACATATTTTGATCTATTATGTAAAGTTGTTTGGGTTGTTGACCAATTGTTTCCAATCCAACAAATTGTCTGTCAGTTTGCATATTTCATTTTTATGTATTTCATACTATAAGTAGTTATAAATATGTTTAAAATCATTTCCAAATATTTTATTTCATACATCATGTTGAAACGTAATATAAAAGTTTTTCATGTATGTTTTATATCGTATTATACGTAAAATTAGATAACGTTGCTTCAAAATAAAGGTACAAATGATTAATTATTAATAAAAGTTCATAATATAAATAAAAATTTGAAACTTTTATTATAAACTGCATATAACCTGTACCAAAAATATGTAATACACGGCCGTTTTTGTCCATCTTTTGATTATGTTTTCCATAAACAAGGGTGAGCTTTTTACAACTGACTAAAATTCGAGTTAACTTCCTAATTTTTGAATGTTGACCGACTGTTTACAGAATGGGGTCCACAACCATAACAAAAAATTATAACGTGTACATTTTTTACTTAAAGTACTACTTAATAAAGAACGATTACGATAAAAAAGAAACATTCTTTTAATAAATACTTTGCGAGATATTTGAATTTGTTTTCAGTGTCACAGTGACGTCACAGTATAGCTATCTTTCTCGCGCAGTGTACTATAGACACTGGTGCGAGAAAGATAGGAATGGTTTTGCTAAAAATCAAATTCAGTTAAACTAAAAGCATTTATGACTTTTTAATAATACGAATTGCTTCAAATCTAAACAAACTTTAATTTAGAATAATAAAAGAGTGAAAAAATGGAAAATAATATGACACGCAATCAAGCGAGATTTATAGATTGAACAGAATAGAATGGAATAGAAAAGGAATAGAATTTTTTAAAGACCGTTTATGGATTGCATAGAAAATAAGACATTGGAGTAGAATGACGTTACTTTTTTGTCACATTTAAACCAAATTAACTACAATTTAAAGCTTTTGCTTTATTTATTTCTTGGCCGATGATGTGATTGTACAACAGTCTTCTTCAGTGCTAGAGAAATGTTTCATTTATTTTTGACCATTTATAGTCCTGAAAAAGGCTGCTTTACAATAAATAATTTATGTAAGATTGCATGTCCGATTATTTCCCATTCTAGATATAAATAAAAGTTGAGTCCCGAAATTTGAGAATCTATACATGTAGTATAATTATTTCATTGGGATCATAATAAACATTGTTGTCTTTGCAAATATGTTTTGTCAATATGATTTGTTTTCATACATCTGTGACAAATTTCATTTAAGGCAAAGATAATATGTGCTTTTATTTATTGTTTTCGTTGTGTTTAACAATTTAATTAATCATTGAATTGTAACAAATGATGAACAATAAGTATTATGAGTAAATGAAATAAAATATTACGTGTACTCAAATAATATTGACAGTACAATATATATATATATAGTGTGTGCCCACTTTAAAAGTTCCCGACTTAAAGCTTATAAATAGGCAACCCATGTTACATTTCATAAGTTACTTGATTTAAAATGTTGTTTTGGTCTTATACCAACCGTGATTATTTGATTTAAAGTACTAATATTTACCATGTGGCTTATGAAATGTATTCTGTTTTGCCTATTTTTAAACTTTAAGGCCGGAACTTATTAAATGGGCAGCCTGTATATATACAGGATGTTAAAAAATAAGTGTCACAAATTATGACGACATATAGTACTGACTAAAATGAGTTAAAAAACCTTAATCAATATAGGTCCGATCTTCAATAGTTTCAAAGTTATAAGGCAATGAAAAATGAGTTTTTTCGGTGTTTACCTCTGCTATCTCGAAAATTGTAAGAATTACGACTTTAATTAAATGATACATTTTGTTCACGTTTCAGAGGTCATGCGTTTTTGTTTTTCAAAAAACATCAAAAAATTGTACTGCGACACGTTGTGGCGCCCATGGCCAATACTTAGTTTTCAAAAAAATTCGTAACTATTAGAAAATGAAAAAAATGTCTCATATAAAATGTTATTGTTTTTTTATAGTCTATTTACTGGCATAGACTCAATTTTGTTCAACCACTATCTTAGTCAGTTTGTCTTCGATTTTAATAAAAAATGGCCTCTTTCTCAAAAACAGTTGAAGATCGGACCCATGTTGATTAAACTTTTTCTACTAATTTTGGTTAGTACTATATGCCCTTATAATTTGTAACACTTATTTTTTTAAACCCTGTATATATAAATGACAATATTATTTGTAAATGTTTTTATTATTGATATCTGTCGAACTACTTTTTAAATTTAAATGATTGAAATTGTAGCAAGATGTGTGATGATTGCGGGAGAATTTTATAGTTTAAATTTTTTGCAAAATTGTTCTAAACTATCAATAATAAAAAACAATGACAATCAGTAATAATTCTAATAACTCAAAATTGTAATAGTAGACACATGTATATTTGCCGTCAAATAAGTATGGATTAAAGATTTTTACAATATTGCTAATTCAGTGGCAATGTTGCAAATGCTAAATTACAAAAAAAAAATACGGGCACGGCAAGGGACAAGGTCATGGAGAAGGGGAAAAGTCGAGCGTTGGCCAATACTTATTTGACGGTGAAAATTGTAAATTATTTTTAAAATTTAATACATAATGTAAAATCAGTATGATTAAAAAAACACAATGAAAGTTTTTTATATAAACTATGTAATTCACAATAACATGATGAAAGATAATTGCATGGTATAACTAAATTAGTAGAAAAATAACAAAATTATTTCAAACACTATTTTACTTATTAAATAATTAATTTTGAAATGTAATAAATCATTATGTTGATTCCGTCATTTGTTAAATATTTAAAATATATATATCATAGAACATTTCTTATATACTTATATATAAAAAAATATATGAACATTACATATACATATGTACATTTAAAAACAACGTTTCAAAATGGAACTTTATGTGAAAATATTTTGGAAATCACTTATCATACGACATAAATTATTTCGAAGAATAAAACGTTTGACAACCAAAATAAATCACATCGTTGAATAAAATATGTATTATATAAAACCAATATATAGCAAATCCGTCGTACAAAGAAATATTGGAAAAGAAAATGCTCAGCATGAAAACAGACAGATGTAGAAGAACTAAAGGATAATGAATAATTTAAATTAATTAAAACAAAGAAATAAAAAAATTAAGAATTATTCTATGATGAAGTAAATAAAATATTTTGTTAGAAGTGAAATTAACAATAATGATTTATCACTTTTTAAAACGAAAAATGAATTAAATTCTGTAACGACTCGACAAATATATAATTTTTAAATCACATTTCATACTAATATAGTTATATAACATGTTAATTATAGTAGGTATATTAATTTGTTATTTCAAATATCAAACATATTGTTTTATAGAAAATATTTCATTGTATTTTTTTTACATCATACAAACGTTGAATTGCAATAAGATATAATTTGTAAATAATTTGTATTAATTTGAAATTTATATATATATATATATATATATATATATATATAATGTTTGCCATTTTTCTTTTAATATTTGTTGTCAATTAACATTGAAATATATTACAAATAAATAAAACATTATTCCTTTGAAAGAATTTTATAGTTTTCTTGAATATTTTTTTCAGCAATTTGAATGGGCATGTTTGGTAAGTATGTTGAGTAGGCATGTTGCGTGAGCAGTTTGGGACAGGTTGAGTGGGCATTTTCAGTGTTGTGATAACTAATCACTGTACCTAAAGTTGAATGTGCGTTTAGGTTATGTTTAAGTGGGTATGGTTATAAAAGTTTGTGGGCAGTTTGAGTGGGCAGGTTGCGTGGGTAGTTTGTGTGGGCAGTTTGGGTGGGCAGATTGCGTGGGTAGTTTGGGTGGGTATGTTGCGTGGGCAGTTTGGGTGGGTATGTTACGTGGGCAGTTTGGGTGGGCAGTTTGCGTGGGCAGTTTGGGTGGTTTTGTTGCGTGGGCAATTTGGGTGGGCATGTTGTGTGGGCTGTTTGGGTGGGCATGTTGCGTGGGCAGTTTGAGTGAGCATGTTGCGTGGGCAGTTAGGGTGGGCAAGTTGAGTGGGTTTTGTTACATGTTCTGATAACTGTCTACCTAAAGTCGAGTGTGCGTTAAAGTTAGGTTAGGTTAGGTTTAGTTGGGAATGGTTATAAAAGTTTAACGGCCAGAGTGTTGTACGCAGTGTGGGTGGGCAGTTTGGGTGGGCATGTTGCGTGGGCAGTTTGGGTGGGTATGTTGCGTGGGCAATTTGGGTGGGCATGTTGTGTGGGCAGTTTGGGTGGGTATGCTGAGTGGGCAATTTGGGTGGGCATGTTGAGTGGGCAATTTGGGTGGGCATGTTGAGTGGGCAATTTGGGTGGGTATGTTGCGTGGGCACTTTGGGTGGTTTTGTTGCGTGGGCAATTTGGGTGGGCATGTTGCGTGGGCTGTTTGGGTGGGCATGTTGCGTGGGCAGTTTGAGTGAGCATGTTGCGTGGGCAGTTTGGGTGGGCAAGTTGAGTGGGTTTTGTTACATGTTCTGATAACTAATCACTGTCTACCTAAAGTCGAGTGTGCGTTAAAGTTAGGTTAGGTTTAGTTGGGAATGGTTATAAAAGTTTATCGGCCAGAGTGTTGTACGCAGTGTGGGTGGGCATGTTGCGTGGGCAGTTTGGGTGGGTATGTTGCGTGGGCAATTTGGGTGGGCATGTTGTGTGGGCAGTTTGGGTGGTTATGCTGAGTGGGCAATTTGGGTGGGCATGTTGCGTGGGCCGTTTGGGTGGGCATGTTGCGTGGGCAGTTTGGGTGGGTATGTTACGTGGGCAGTTTGGGTGGTTTTGTTGCGTGGGCAATTTGGGTGGGCATGTTGCGTGGGCTGTTTGGGTGGGCAAGTTGCGTGGGCAGTTTGGGTGGGCAAGTTGCGTGGGCAGTTTGGGTGGGCAAGTTGAGTGGGTTTTGTTACATGTTCTGATAACTAATCACTGTCTACCTAAAGTCGAGTGTGCGTTAAAGTTAGGTTAGGTTAGGTTTAGTTGGGAATGGTTATAAAAGTTTATCGGCCAGAGTGTTGTACGCAGTGTGGGTGGGCAGTTTGGGTGGGCATGTTGCGTGGGCAGTTTGGGTGGGTATGTTGCGTGGGCAATTTGGGTGGGCATGTTGCGTGGGCAGTTTGGGTGGGCAATTTGGGTGGGCATGTTGCGTGGGCCGTTTGGGTGGGTATGTTGCGTGGGCAGTTTTCTGTCTATCTACATTTCGGATTACCTATTTCTCTGTCTGCCTAAAGCCACTGTCTACTTACCTCACTGTTTACCTACAAACACTGTCTACCTACTACATTTCAACTATATTCACTGTCTACCTAAAACCACTGTCTACCTAAAACCACTGTCTACCTACCTACAGTTATTACCTATCTATAAGCGCTTGTTTTTTTAAAAAATTTATATATACAACTTACATAGCATTCACGACCTTATAGTAGCGTTATATGCTATATATCGTTAGAAAGAGGAGAAAAAATGTAAAAGTAACTATATCTTGATAAAAATACTCAACAACGTCGTAATTTTGAGTAATTTTAATTTAAAGTTGAGTATTTAGGGATTTTTTTCAAAGATGTTTGAATTGGTAATAGATTAGGTTCTTTTATAAACCAGTGGTAGTTAACATTGTAAGTGTGGAAATATTTCTACTTTAAATTGATGTTTTTTTGGAATAAATTTAATTAAAATATTAATAATATAGTTGGATTTAATGAAAAGTATTAAAATATTATTTTAAAATGGTCTAGAAAATTTTAAAAATTTAATTTTATAATCACACCTGTCAAATTTGTTTGAGAAGCGTATCTGTCATTCACAATCAGTTGACAAGTTGGACGTTATGTTATAAATTGAACGTTTTAAATGGATAAAGTATTGTAATTGAGGTAAAATATATAATAATTACAGGTATTTGAATATAAATAAATGTTATTTAAATGATTACTAATATATTATAGGTAAATCGGTCGATTTCACATGTCGTGTTTCATTGCCGACCGATCGATAGCATGTAAAAGGCAAGTAAATTGAGATTTAAACTATAAATACTGGACAATACTGTACAATAATGATGGCACAACAATTATTTATTGGTATGTACAACATTTTATACGTTTTTATTGTAGAAATTTTTAGTTTACAAACCAAGAAGACACAAAATTGTGGTTATGTTCAACTTTTCGAAGGAAATATTAATAGGAATGTTTATACTGATTCTATTTCACTATGGTGAGTACAAATAGAGTAAATATGTAACAAATTATTGTTTAAAGATGGTCTAGAAAATATAAAACCGGTCGATTTCAGATGTCGTCTCAACGCCTGCCGATCGATAGCATGTTTTAGGCAAGTAAATTGAGATTTAAACTATAAATACTGGACAATACTGTACAATAATGATGGCACAACAGTTATTTATTGGTATGTACAACATTTTATACGTTTTTATTGTAGAAATTTTTAGTTTACAAACCAATTTTTGGTTAGGCCTGCGAGTCAATCGATAACATGAAATCTGGATTTTTCAACGATAAATAATGGACAATACTGCACAGTTATTATGTAATATTATATAGTAGAACAAATATTTATTGGTATGTATACAAATTTTGTACGTTTAAGTGGAAGAAATATTTCTTTTACAGGCCAAGACATCAAAAGGTTGGTTATGTTCAAATTTTCTATTGAAATATGAATAGGAATGATTCTATTTCACTATAGTGAGTACAAATACAGTAAATATGTAACAAATTATTGTTTAAAAATGGTCAAGAACGTATAAAACCGGTCGATTTCAGATGTCGTCTCAACGCCTGCCGATCGATAGCATGTTTCAGGCAAGTAAATTGAGATTTAAACTATAAATACTGGACAATACTGTACAATAATGATGGCGCAACAATTATTTCTTGGTATGTACAACATTTTATAAGTTTTTATTGTAGAAATTTTTAGTTTACAAACCAATTTTTGGTTAGGCCTGCGAGTCAATCGATAGCATGAAATCTGGATATTTTACCAATAAATACTGGACAATAATGCACAGTTATTATGTAATATTATATGGTAGTACAAATACTTATTGGTATGTATACAAATTTTATACGTTTTTTTGTAGAAATGATTTTTTTTAGGTCTTCAACATAATTTTTGGTTATAACATCACGTCGTTTTAGTAGTAATGGTTTTGGACGTTGAAAATGATTCCATTAAACTATTTCAAGTACAAATACATTAATATGTAAGTAATATGTACGTATAATTCACAGATGTTGACACAATTTTAATGTTTTCCAATCGATTTTTCAGAAGATCTTATCCATCCAGTTGAAATTCAAAGAGAGTTTGCTTATTTTGATATGCTAGTGTGCTAAATTTATAAAATGAATATCAAGGGATTCATTGTTGGGCATATTTTGAGCTAATTTTAAAAGTATTGTAAAGTTATAAGTGAAATAAGACATCCAATATTCAATCCAAAGAGAACCACAACAGAAAATCGATTTTGACATTTCATCTGTCATCGGCCAAGCGTCTGCAACTGCAAGCTAAGAAAAATGACATTTAAACAATAAATACTGGACAATAATTATGTAATATTATATGGTAGAACAAATATTTATTGGTATGTATACAAATTTTGTACGTAGAAATAGTTAAAAATATTTTATTATAGACAGTCACTTCCAAAAAGGTTAAAGTCAACGCGATAATACTTTCTTAGCGGAATTGAAGATTTAAAATGATTTAATTTCACTATAGTGAGTACAAATACAGGAATATGTAAGTAATATGTTTATATAATAAACAGAAATCTTTGTAACTTTAAGTTTTTCTGTAGGAAAATTATAGGCGAAAGAAGACATCTAACAACATTCATTTCAAGTACTCTGCGACAAACAATGGATCCCATTACATTTATTAATAAGTTTTGAGTGATGAAAATGACTGTATAAATATTTTAAACTCTAAGAAATTAAATTTTGTTGTATTTTTGACTTCTGTTGTGAACAGAATTATTGTACTAGCCAAACTATTTAAAATAAACAAAGTTAATGTACTGCCAATAATAAAATTAGTGTTTGAGCAGCTCACGGGTAAATTTAAAGCTGTGCGGCAGCGCGACAAAGTATTTGCTGAGTTTTACTACCAGTCTGAAGGCGTTGCGCTTTCATACCGCGACTAAATTCATAGGCATAAGAATTTTAAAGGTTATAATACGGTCCGCAAAAGATGCGGCCAAAACAACTAAATTAAATAAATAACTTCCGCGAAATGCTTAAAACTATGAAGAAATATGACACTTAAATACATAAGTAAAAATATTATTAAATAATCGCTGATAAAATATGAAAATCTTAACTAGGTCAAGTTCAACAGAACTACGTAATTGATTATTACAAAAAATAAACAGAGAATCTTGACTAGATCAGGGACAACACACGAAGTGTTTAAAACTACGAAGAAATATGACCGTAAAATACGTAAGTACAAAAACTATTAAAAATTCGCTGATAAAATATGAAAATCTTAACTAGGTCAAGATCAACAGAACTAGGTCAAGATCAACAGAACTAGGTCAAGATCAACAGAACTACGTAATTGATTATTACACAAAATAAAGAGAATCTTGACTAGATCAGGGACAACACAATGAAATAAAGTAAGAGGGCTTAGTTGTTAGAAGTAGTCCGTCCGAGTGGACTGACGGCGAGTCATCTGTCACGGTAGGAAAGTTCGTCGTGGTCAACTGCCAAATCGGAGAATGCGCCCTTTTGCTCCAACCTCAGATAGCACCTACGACGAGGATGTCACAGGGGATGGTGTGTAGTTTACATACGATGATGGTATGACACAAATCGCACACGAGAATGTATGAGTTAAAAATATGAAGTTATAAAATACAAAAGTTAACATAAGTGTGGTTATGTAATAAAACATTTCATTGGTTCTGCAAGTTTCAAATATATTATAGTTGTTGTATTTTGAGCTAATTATAGAATAAATTCAAGTATATTATACTTATTTATTTCATTTAAAAGATAGTATTATTTCTACAGACATGTCGCAATGAAAATTCATGCAGTCGCGCAAGATAGTAAGTACTTTTAAATCAATACTATAGTTTTTATGTGCATATGAATAAATAAATGATTATATTGTGTAAAAACACACGACTACTAATGCCTAATCATCAAAAAACACTATCATAAATCAAAAAGTACCCTATTTAGATTGTGAAAGGGAAAAACATCGCGAAAAATGTCCAGCTTTCATCCAAAGGTAGGTGGTTGTATAACAGTTTATAAATAAAGTTATGATTATTTTATTTTAGTAATTTCACATGTAATGTTAAAATCATTATTGAACAGTTACTAGAAAACTATTAAATACTTTGATCGCAATAATGAATCATTAACAATACTAAATTCAATTCAATCAAAAAAGAATATTGTTCCAGAAAATATAAATTAAAATTAGCATTGAATGTTTGTTTTTTACGATTTAAACATTTTGTAGTCAGCTCCAAACGAGTTTTTCAAACAAAAATTGAAATTTTCATCTTTTAAATACCACATTTGAGAAGTTTTGAATCAAATTTCAACAAAATGTTCTAAGAAAATTTGTTTAGAGCTTCAAATAAAGTACCATTTTCAGTTTACCAATTTTAGTAAAAATCTAATATGTCGTTACCATTAATATAAAATTCTTAAATACCAAATTTGAAAAAAATCTATTATATTTGAATGTAGTTTTTCATTAAAAGTTGTTACAGGCTTCAAGTAAAGTACCACTTCCAGGTGTCTAATTTCACCATAAATCTAATCAATTCGTTACATGAATACAGAGCGCTTAAATACGGAAATTGTTTAAAGTTTGATAAGCGAATCCTATAAAGTTTAAAATTTTTATTGGAAATCCTATTGGTTTATAATTGTAAAAGTATTTAAAATGTGTAATTTAAGCCTAAATACAAATGTTGATTCTTTGACAATTTTGTCAAGCTTTCTCTTTTTATTTAAGGCTTTTGCCGGACTTTGTAAAGTTATACTATTTCCAAATTAGCGATGAAAGTATAGTTTAAATTTTTCGTGAATCTGTTTGTATATGGCGTACATATTATTATTTTGTGTATTTACCTACTTCTCTGCTGCAAATAATAAAAACTATTTATTTCAAATAATACATATAATAAAATAATAGCATATAATGTTATTATATTTGTTAATTTTCTTTTCTATATCGAGGTATCTATCTTAACCAGGGCATCAAATCAAAACCGGCAACAAATCGTAACATATTAGCGGACCCATAACCGAACCAGTTATTAAAATTCGGATTCAGGGTTCGGCTCCAGTTCAGGTTTATTTTCACTTCGGCGTTTGCGTTGCGGCGTGTGTTGATTTGACGTGAAAATTGTGTTCGTTTCTTGTCAGGCGTAAATTCCGTGTTGCATTTTAAAACCGCACACGGACCCATTTCTCAAAAAACAAAATAACCTGCTCCGAACCCAGTTTTTAGCGGGTTCGATGCCCTGATTACGAAACAAATGTAATAGTGTTTATGGCCAGTGTTTCATCATAAAAATCGCCATTTCTTAGTCTTCCATTTATTTTTTTCCAATATATCTTCTTTACACAATCCTACGAATTTCAAATCTTCTGCAACAGGTCTTCCAACTTTGTCGTACTCCCGTCGTAAGAATCGGCATCAAATTGGTATGGTTTGCTTCCTCAATGTTCCATATGTTTCTATTTTATCGATAATGCAATTATTTATTCATAGAATACTTATTAAACAATGAAAATCTTACCATTTAATTAAGGTGTTTTAGAACTTTCGTTACCTATTTCATATTTTGTCAATATTTCTGTTTTACAGTGGTATGGTTTGTCTGACATTAATGTTTACACTGTATTTACTTTCTCGACATTCATATATTAATAATAATAATAATAATAATAATAATAATAATAATAATATATAATGATAAATCAACACTAACCTACAATCTCTATTGTACAGCGAACCCAAAATTTATGCCACAACACTGAACATATCTACAAATGTTTTAAACAGTAGTCTAAAAACACATTTTTCTGCGAATTTTTTGTATTGTACTTAAAAAAACCTCTTACATATATCAAGTAAAGACAGAGTTTAAAATAAATTTTGGATGTTTGATTGCTGTGTCTTGAAAATATGTTAAATACACAAACACATGAGCACAGACAGACATTCTACAACAGGTAAAACTTTATGTACATAATATGTTGTATTTTAGGCTAATTACAGAATATTTGTACATATTTCATAAGGATTTGTTTCAATTAAATGATCATTAATTAATAAGGACATTCACAATTAGTCAAATGATAACATTGGCCGCGTTCAGCTGGCAGCGCTGAGCGCCGGAGTTTACTATACGCAATAAAAGAACGAATGCGATTGGTTCATTTATTGCTTTGGGAATATTCGGAGCTCATTGCTGTGACGTGCTGAACGCGGCATTTAAAACACATTGGTTAATTTTTAACATCCTGTAGTACTAAACAAAATTAATAAAAAAGTCTTTGTATTTGTTTCTAGATCGAACCCAGTTTTTAACGGGTTCGTACTATATGCCCTCATAATTTGTTACATTTATTTTTAACACTTTATATATACCCTTAAAATTTGTGACACAGGTTATAATAATTGTGATCAGTTTTATCTGCGTTGAATTTTTCGCGATAAATTTAACGCAATCAATTTATCGGCGATAGAATTTCTAGACATGTTGAGCTTTTGTCTCATTAATTTTATTATTTTAATTAATTTTTTATAGGAAGTCTATTTAGCGCCTTGGCAGTGGCACATTTTGCGATTATTTTAAATGTTGTATATGGCTGCACATTTAAATTTCCCGCCAAATTTCATTTCTAAAAATTATGACACAACATTATAAATGACATTAAAATGATTATATAATTTTTTAAACACATATTTTAATTCAATATTAGCATAATTATAATTAAATGTAATTACAAAAATACATTTTTTTGATTTATTATGTAATGTAAGTTGTCAAGTTGTTATCCATTTTGTTTTGGACAAATTGTTTGTTCTCTCGCGTCTGCGTGCGTTCAAAGTGTTTTGGTGTAATTTGTGTGTCTTTTTTGGAGGATTTCGTGTGGATTTTTCTGTAAGTGCATTTAATTTTCATGTATTTCATACTATAAATACTTATATATTCGATCGTAAACATAATTTTTAATCATCGTTTTGTTCACCATTTCAAAACACAATTTCCATTTTTATTCACGTGGAAATATATCGCATTGCTTCAAATTGAAGACGTAAGTGATTATTTATTAACTAAAGCTCATAACTTGATTAAAAAAATAATCTTTTATGTATAAAATACATAACCTACATTGCAAGCAAGCGATATGTACTTATGGCCTTGAAGCGGAAGGCACGCGTTGACATAAATACTTAACCAATAACATTTGAGAATTTTACCGCGAATGCGTAAGTACGTACAAAAAGAAGTGTAGTGGCGGCGGCTGCATGCGTACTAATAAATGAATTTTGGCAAAGGTATAATATGTATATAATAAATGACATTTAAAGAAATGTTTATGTATTTCATTTGTGTTGTAATTACATTCATTTCGTGGTATATGAACCGTTAAAATTTGATAGAGCCACCGCAGACCACGCCTCCTAAGTCGAGGCCAGTAATACATCGTTTGGTCACACTATATGTATTGTTGTTTATGTTGGTCACCAATTGTTTCAAACAAATTGTTTGTCAGATTACAGTCAATATTTGGAAAGCGTTTCGTGTTATTTGTGTGTGATTTTAGTGAGATTTGTCTATATTTTTCTGTAAGTACATTTCATTTTTATGTATTTCATACTATTAGTAGGTATCTATATGTTTAAAATCATTTTCAGTCTTCTGCCTACCTACATCTCTGTATACATATTTCTATGTCTACCTACCTCTCTTTTTACCAATTCCTCTGTCTACCTAAAATCACCGTCTACCAAATTCTCTGTCTACCTAAAACCACTGTCTACCTACCTCTAATTTACCTAAAACCACTGTCTACCTACCTATAATTATACCTTTCTATAAGCGCTTGTTTTTTTAAAAAATTTATATATACAACTTACATAGCATTCACGACCTTATAGTAGCGTTATATGCTATATATCGTTAGAAAGAGGAGAAAAAATGTAAAAGTAACTATATCTTGATAAAAATACTCAACAACGTCGTAATTTTGAGTAATTGTAATTTAAAGTTGAGTATTTAGGGATTTTTTTCAAAGATGTTTGAATTGGTAATAGATTAGGTTCTTTTATAAACCAGTGGTAGTTAACATTGTAAGTGTGGAAATATTTCTACTTTAAATTGATGTTTTTTCGGAATAAATTTAATTAAAATATTAATAATATAGTTGGATATAATGAAAAGTATTAAAATATTATTTTAAAATGGTCTAGAAAATTTTAAAAATTTAATTTTACAATCACACCTGTCAAATTTGTTTGAGAAGCGTATCTGTCATTCACAATCAGTTGACAAGTTGGACGTTATGTTTTAAATTAAACGTTTTAAATGGATAATATATTGTAATTGACGTAAAATTTATAATAATTACAGGTATTTGAATATAAATAAATGTTATTTAAATGATTACTAATATAGTATAGGTAAATCGGTCGATTTCACATGTCGTGTTTCATTGCCGACCGATCGATAGCATGTAAAAGGCAAGTAAATTGAGATTTAAACTATAAATACTGGACAATACTGTACAATAATGATGGCACAACAGTTATTTATTGGTATGTACAACATTTTATACGTTTTTATTGTAGAAAGTTTTAGTTTACAAACCAATTTTTGGTTAGGCCTGCGAGTCAATCGATAACATGAAATCTGGATTTTTCAACGATAAATACTGGACAATACTGCACAGTTATTATGTAATATTATATAGTAGAACAAATATTTATTGGTATGTATACAAATATCCAATCGGTTTGACATGACAGCTGAGCTGTCAACGTGCAAACGTCATCGATTCGATCGATAGCATGAAATCTGGATATTTCAACAATAAATACTGGACAATAATGCATAGTTATTATGTAATATTATATGGTAGTACAAATATTTATTGGTATGTATACAAATTTTATACGTTTTTATGGAGTAATGATTTTTTTTTAGGTCTCCAACATCATTTTTTGGTTAGATTAACATTCGATCTAATAATAACGGTTTTGGACGTTGAAAATGATTCCATTAAACTATTCCAAGTACAAATACATTAATATGTGGGTAATATGTACGTATAATTTACAGATGTTGATATAATTTTAATGTTTTCCAATCGATTTTCAGAAGATCTTATCCAACCAGTTGAAATTCAAAAATAGTTTGCTTATTTTGATATGCTAGTGTGTTAAATTTATAAAATGAATGTCAAGGGATTTATTGTTGGGCATATTTTGAGCTAATTTTAAAAGTATTGTAAAGTTATAGGCGAAATAACACATCCAATATTCAATCCAAAGAGAACCGCAACAGAAAATCAATTTTGACATTTCATCTGTCATCGGCCAAACGTCTGCAACTATAAGCTCAGAAAAATGACATTTAAACAATAAATACTGGATAATATGGTACAATAATTATGTAATATTATATTGTAGAACAAATATTTATTGGTATGTATACAAATTTTGTACGTAAAAATAGTTAAAAATATTTTATTATAGACAGTCACTTCCAAAGAGGTTAAAGTCAACGCGATAATTCTATCTTAGTGGAATTGAAGATTTAAAATGATTTAATTTCTCTATAGTGAGTACAAATACGGGAATATGTAAGTAATATGTGTATATAATAAACAGAAATCTTTGTAACTTTAAGTTTTTCTGTAGGAAAATTATAGGCGAAAGAAGACATCTAACAACATTCATTTCAAGTACTCTGCGACAAACAATGTATCCCACTACATTTATTAATAAGTTTTGAGTGATGAAAATGACTGTATAAATATTTTAAACCCTAAGAAATTCAATTTTGTTGTATTTTTGACTTATTATAGCATAATTAAATGTGTTTAACATAAATTTGTTTGTACATGTATAACCAACAAAGTGACAGCTGTCATTCAGTGCCACCTGTCAATCACAATAGGAGACAAGCATTAATAACATTTTAAAGTATTTAAATTGAATAAATTATTGCATAATTAAATGTATCTCATATAAATACAAGTTATTTAAATCGTAATTAATATTTAAAAGTTTACCCTTCAACAAATTAAATTTGACAGATGCAGATGTGTCTAAATTGACGTTTCGAATACATAAGTTTGCATAATTCAACGCCGAAAATGAAATTATATATCATGAAATTCTATTTTGTGTATCTATGCCAACATATTACAAACTGTTGAAGTCTTATTGGCGAAAGAAAATCATTTTTTAACGTTTAAAAGTTACCCCAATTACTTTTCAAGATCACGAAAAGAAATAATCGCTTTCACAATTAAATCATTACTATAGTTCTTATTGAGTATTTTACATGTAAATTTATATAAATAAATGATTATATTTTTTAAAAATACACGATTACTAATGTCTAATTATCAAAATATCCTATCATAAACCAATAAGTAACCACTTTATATTGTGAACGGAGAAAACATCGCTGGATATGATTTTCAGATTTATTTAAAGGTAGGTAGATGTACAATAGTTTATAAATAAAGTGTACGTATGATTATTTATATATATCTACAAATATTTTTAGTAATTTTCCAAGAAATTTGTTTAGAGCTTCAAAGTTTGAAAATCTTATTGGAATTCCAATTGGTTACAATATCCAAGGCAATCAATAATGAGTAATATTACAGAAAAATATAAATATTTATTAAATTTAGCATTCAATATTTGTTTTTCACGATTTAAACATTCTGTTATTAGTTCCAAACGAGTTTTTCAAACAAAATTTAAGATCTTTTCAACTTTTAAAATTCTTTCAATAACACTAGGAGATACAACCTAGTCCATTATGTATAAAACTGATGTGGTCAAAACATATTCCATATTTAAAATAAATTTCGGATGTTTGATTATTGTGTCTCGAAAATGGAAACTGTTTAAAGTTTGATAAGCGAATCATATAAAGAATAAAAATCTTATTGGGAATCCTACCGGTAATCTTATTGGATATCCTATTGGTTTATAAGTAAAAATATTTAAAGTGTTTAATTTAAGCCTAAATACAAATGTTGATTCTTTGACAATTTTGTCATGCTTTTGCCTTTTATTTAAGACTTTTGCCGGACTTTGTAAAGTTATACTATTTCCAAATTGGCGATGAAAGTACAGTTTAAATTTTTCTTGAATCTGTTTGTACACGGCGTACATATTATCATTATTATTTTGTGTACTTACCTATTTCTCTGCTGCAAATAATAAAAAACTATTTATTTCAAATAATACATACAATATAATAATAGCATATAATGTCATTCTGTTTGTTAATTTTCTTTCTTTATATCGCAGTATCTATTACAATCAGGGCATCGAATCAAAACAGGAAATAAACCGTAACATTTTGGCGAACTCATATTCGAACCAGATATATCTTTGAAATGAACTCGAGTCAGAATCGAACCAGTTATTAAAATTCGGATTCAGGGTTCGGCTCCAGTTCAGGTTTATTTACACTTCGGCGTTTGCGTTGCGGCGTGTGTTGATTTGTCGTGAAAATAGTGTTCGTTTCTTGTCAGGCGTAAATTCCAGGTTGCATTTTAAAACCGCACACGGACTCAAAAAACAAAGTAACCTGTTCCGAACCCAGTTCTTGACAGCGCGTGAAAGACTTGATTATTTAATACTGTATATAATATCATATGAATGCAGTGTTTTATCATAAGAATCGCCATTTCTTAATCTTCCATTTATTTATTCCAATATATCTTCTTTACACAATCCTACGAATTTCAAATCTTCTGCAAAACAGATCTTCCAATTTCTTGGTATTCCCGGCATAAGAATCGGCATCAAATTGGTATGGTTTGCTTCCTCAATGTTCCATATGTTTCTATTTTATCATTAACGCAAATATTTATTTATATAATACTTATTAAACCATGAAAATCTTACCGTTTAATTTTGAAGTTTTAGAACTTTCGTTACCTATTTCATATTTTGTCAATATTTCAGTTTTACAATGGTATGGTTTGTCCATCATTAATGACTGTATTTACTTTCTCAACATTTATATATTATATATATATATATATATATATAATATATAATGAAAAATCAACATTAACCTACAATCTCTATTGTACAGGCAACACAAAATCTTTGCGACAACACTGAACATAATTACAAATGTTTTAAACAGTAATTTAAAAACACATTTTTCTGCGAATTTTTTGTATTGTACTTACAAAAACTCTACATATATCAAGTAAAGACATAAAATGATTATTTATTTATAAATGATTGCACTAATAATAAAAATTTAATAAAGTTTATTATTCAAATTTCCCGCCAAATATTCATTTAGTATTAGTCTAAAAATAAATTTATCTTTGAATTTTATGCATTCATTGTATTGAATTTAATAAATTTCATGCCAATTTAATGTGGAAATTGACTAGAAATTATAGAATTTCAAATTTACTTAAATTACATTTGCAAAAATGTTTGAGAAACATTTGTCAATCTAAAGAACTGTCAATAAGTTTTTCAAGTTTTAAATAAAGTTTTTCACAGGATAAATATGTTGTATTTTAGGCTAATTATAGAATAACTGTAGATATTGTATAAGAAATTGTTTCAATTAAATGTTCGTTAAATAATATTAAAATTATAACCTCTTTGAGAAGATGTCATCAAGTGAATTCACCCAAGGTATAATTTTGGTTTGGAAATTAGGCATATAAAAGGCAAAGATGAAAATTTTACAATTTAAATATACTATTAGAGGTAACTGTCCGTTATCTTTAGTGCATTTCTGAAGGCGTTATTGTAAACACTCTTTTCAACATCAATCTGTCAATTTAGGCGACTTTTAAGCGAATAGCCTCTTAAAAACCGAACACGAAAGACCACTGCACAGTGGAGAATCTTCCAAAAATATCCTTTTAAATAGCTCATTTTAGGGAAAAGCAAAGATCAAAATTAAAACCTCAATCCTTGACAAGAAGGTAGTTATTTTTAGCTACCAAGCTAAACTAATATGCATATACTTTTCTCCTATGGTATTTGAGGATGAAAACTAGGCTCAAAGGGCAATTTATACTGCTCCAGCTAAAATGAAAGAACATAAGGTCGTTTGAAGAGATCACTGTGTAGGAGAAAGGAACCAAATACTATTAATCCGAAAATTATCCTTTCTATTGGGCTATCACAAATAAAAAGAGACCTTCGAACAGGGGTGCAGTACGTTGCGTTAAGAATAAAAATTTGAAACTTTTATAATGAAATACCTGTACCAAAAATGTGTAATACACGGCCGTTTCTGTCTCATCTTTTGATTATGTTTATCAAAAACAAGGGTGAGGTTTTCACAACTCACTAAAACTCGAATTAACTTCTTAATCTTTGAATGTTGATCGACTGTTTGCAGAATGGGGCTCTCAACCATAACAGAAAATAATAACATGTACACTTCATACTTAAAGTATTACTTACTAAAGTACGATTAAGATAAAAAGGAAACATAAATAAATAAATATATCATCACGGCATATTACCCATTTCTGGGTGTGCCAGTATCTACAACACATGTAGACAACGGTAATGATGACGATATATTTTACCGTGTGGGCGCTTACCAGGCGTCACCTCGCGGGCACTCATAGCTGGTGTGGAGAGTGCACCACAGGGGTCACTTTTATGCCATTTAAAATTGGAAATATTTGGCGGCTGTCGGGATCGAACCCGGTTCCCCGGGTTCGCGACCAGACACTCACGCACGCGGCCACGGGACCCAATAAAAAAAGAAACATTCTTTTAATAAGTACTTTGCGAGATATTTTAATTTGTTTTCATTGTCACAGTAATGTCACAGTATCTTTCTCAAGCAGCCTATTATAGAAACTGGTGCGAGAAAGATAGCTATGATTTTGCTAAAAATCAAATGCAAATACTACGAACAGCTTCAAAATTAAACGAACTTTCATTTAAAATTATAAAAAAATAAGAGTGGAGGACCTCATTGGAAGAATGAAAAATAATAAGACACGCAATCAAGCCAAATTTGTAGATTGTACAGAATAGAATGAAATAGAATAGGAATAAAAAAATTTTAAGACTATTTTTAGATTGAATAGAAAATAAGATATTGTAGTAGAATGACGTTACTTTTGTGTCAAATTTGCATTAAATTAACTATATTGATGAATGAATAATACTCAATAATGAACGATAAAACACAAAAGTCTTGATACTTTTGAAAAAGTAAGGTTTTTCATTAACTTATTATCAAATTGTTTCAGTAGCAATGTAAAAACAAATTTATCTATTAATTTTATGTATTATACTTTAAAAAAACTCTCATAAATAATAATTAAAGATATTATTTATTCATAAATGATAATAATACCAACAAAAGTATGAAATGTTAAAAGCAATTTTAAATTTAAATTTCCCGCCAAATTAAATTTCTCAAAATTATGATTCATAAATATATAAATGACATTAAAATGATTGTATAACTTTAAAACACGTATTTCACTTCAATATTAACATAATTATAGTATAAAAAAAAAATTACAAAAATACATATTTTGATCTATTATATGTAAAGTTGTTTGGGTTGTTGACCAATTGTTTCCAATCCAACAAATTGTCTGTCAGTTTGCATATTTCATTTTTATGTATTTCATACTATAAGTAGTTATAAATATGTTTAAAATCATTTCCAAATATTTTATTTCATACATCATGTTGAAACGTAATATAAAAGTTTTTCATGTATGTTTTATATCGTATTATACGTAAAATTAGATAACGTTGCTTCAAAATAAAGGTACAAATGATTAATTATTAATAAAAGTTCATAATATAAATAAAAATTTGAAACTTTTATTATAAACTGCATATAACCTGTACCAAAAATGTGTAATACACGGCCGTTTTTGTCCATCTTTTGATTATGTTTTCCATAAACAAGGGTGAGCTTTTTACAACTCACTAAAATTCGAGTTAACTTCCTAATTTTTGAATGTTGACCGACTGTTTACAGAATGGGGTCCACAACCATAACAAAAAATTATAACGTGTACATTTTTTACTTAAAGTACTACTTAATAAAGAACGATTAAGATAAAAAAGAAACATTCTTTTAATAAATACTTTGCGAGATATTTGAATTTGTTTTCAGTGTCACAGTGACGTCACAGTATAGCTATCTTTCTCGCGCAGTGTACTATAGACACTGGTGCGAGAAAGATAGGAATGGTTTTGCTAAAAATCAAATTCAGTTAAACTAAAAGCATTTATGACTTTTTAATACTACGAATTGCTTCAAATCTAAACAAACTTTCATTTAGAATAATAAAAGAGTGAAAAAATGGAAAATAATATGACACGCAATCAAGCGAGATTTATAGATTGAACAGAATAGAATGGAATAGAAAAGGAATAGAATTTTTTAAAGACCGTTTATGGATTGCATAGAAAATAAGACATTGGAGTAGAATGACGTTACTTTTTTGTCACATTTAAACCAAATTAACTACAATTTAAAGCTTTTGCTTTATTTATTTCTTGGCCGATGATGTTGTGATTGTGCAACAGTCTTCTTCAGGGCTAGAGAAATGTTTCATTTATTTTTGACCATTTATAGTCCTGAAAAAGGCTGCTTTACAATAAATAATTTATGTAAGATTGCATGTCCGATTATTTCCCATTCTAGATATAAATAAAAGTTGAGTCCCGAAATTTGAGAATCTATACATGTAGTATAATTATTTCATTGGGATCATAATAAACATTGTTGTCTTTGCAAATATGTTTTGTCAATATGATTTGTTTTCATACATCTGTGACAAATTTCATTTAAGGCAAAGATAATATGTGCTTTTATTTATTGTTTTCGTTGTGTTTAACAATTTAATTAATCGTTGAATTGTAACAAATGATGAACAATAAGTATTATGAGTAAATGAAATAAAATATTACGTGTACTCAAATAATATTGACAGTACAATATATATAGTGTGTGCCCACTTTAAAAGTTCCCGACTTAAAGCTTATAAATAGGCAACCCATGTTACATTTCATAAGTTACTTGATTTAAAATGTTGTTTTGGTCTTATACCAACCGTGATTATTTGATTTAAAGTACTAATATTTACCATGTGGCTTATGAAATGTATTCTGTTTTGCCTATTTTTAAACTTTAAGGCCGGAACTTATTAAATGGGCAGCCTGTATATATACAGGTTGTTAAAAAATAAGTGTCACAAATTATGACGACATATAGTACTGACTAAAATGAGTTAAAAAACCTTAATCAATATAGGTCCGATCTTCAATAGTTTCAGAGTTATAAGGCAATGAAAAATGAGTTTTTTCGGTGTTTACCTCTGCTATCTCGAAAATTGTAAGAATGACGACTTTAATTAAATGATACATTTGTTCACCTTTCAGAGGTCATGCGTTTTTGTTTTTCAAAAAACATCAAAAAATTGTACTGCGACACGTTGTGGCGCCCATGGCCAATACTTAGTTTTCAAAAAAATTCGTAACTATTAGAAAATGAAAAAAATGTCTCATATAAAATGTTATTGTTTTTTTATAGTCTATTTACTGGCATAGACTCAATTTTGTTCAACCACTATCTTAGTCAGTTTGTCTTCGATTTTAATAAAAAATGGCCTCTTTCTCAAAAACAGTTGAAGATCGGACCCATGTTGATTAAACTTTTTCTACTAATTTTGGTCAGTACTATATGCCCTTATAATTTGTAACATTTATTTTTTTAAACCCTGTATATATAAATGACAATATTATTTGTAAATGTTTTTATTATTGATATCTGTCGAACTACTTTTTAAATTTAAATGATTGAAATTGTAGCAAGATGTGTGATGATTGCGGGACAATTTTATAGTTTAAATTTTTTGCAAAATTGTTCTAAACTATCAATAATAAAAAACAATGACAATCAGTAATAATTCTAATAACTCAAAATTGTAATAGTAGACACATGTATATTTGCCGTCAAATAAGTATGGATTAAAGATTTTTACAATATTGCTAATTCAGTGGCAATGTTGAAAATGCTAAATTACAAAAAAAATACGGGCACGGCAAGGGACAAGGTCATGGAGAAGGGGAAAAGTCGAGCGTTGGCCAATACTTATTTGACGGTGAAAATTGTAAATTATTTTTAAAATTTAATACATAATGTAAAATCAGTATGATTAAAAAAACACAATGAAAGTTTTTTATATAAACTATGTAATTCACAATAATATGATGAAAGATAATTGCATGGTATAACTAAATTAGTAGAAAAATAACAAAATTATTTCAAACACTATTTTACTTATTAAATAATTAATTTTGAAATGTAATAAATCATTGTTGATTCCGTCATTTGTTAAATATTTAAAATATATATATCATAGAACATTTCTTATATACTTATATATAAAAAAAATATATGAATATTACATATACATATGTACATTTAAAAACAACGTTTCAAAATGGAACTTTATGTGAAAATATTTTGGAAATCACTCATCATACGACATAAATTATTTCGAAGAATAAAACGTTTGACAACCGAAATAAATCACAATAAGGATGGAAAAATTATATGATTTGGAAGAAAAATTTATAAAAACTACATGGAGATACTTCTCAGTATTACTATACTGAAAAATTAAATTTTAAAGGAGTAACATTTTAAATGTTACCTAAATACGGCGTACAAATGAAAGAAGATATTTTGAAGATCTTTTCTCAATCGACATTTGAAAACAAATAATTTGGGAAAGAAGTTAAATACGGCGTACAAACGAAAGAAGATATTTTGAAGATCTCTTCTCATTCGACATTTGAAAACAGAAATAATTTGGGAAAGAAGTTTATAAAAATTTCCAAATCTACATCGTTGAATAAAATATGTATTATATAAAACCAATATATAGCAAATCCGTCGTACAAAGAAATATTGGAAAAGAAAATGCTCAGCATGAAAACAGACAGATGTAGAAGAACTAAAGGATAATTTAAATTAATTAAAACAAAGAAATAAAAAATTTAAGAATTATTCTATGATAAAGTAAATAAAATATTTTGTTAGAAGTGAAATTAACAATAATGATTTATCACTTTTTAAAACGAAAAATAAATTAAATTCTGTAACGACTCGACAAATATATAATTTTTAAATCACATTTCATACTAATATAGTTATATAACATGTTAATTATAGTAGGTATATTAATTTGTTATTTCAAATATCAAACATATTGTTTTATAGAAAATATTTCATTGTATTTTTTTTACATCATACAAACGTTGAATTGCAATAAGATATAATTTGTAAATAATTTGTATTAATTTGAAATTTATATATATAATGTTTACCATTTTTCTTTTAATATTTGTTGTCAATTAACATTGAAATATATTACAAATAAATAAAACATTATTCCTTTGAAAGAATTTTATAGTTTTCTTGAATATTTTTTTCAGCAATTTGAATGGGCATGTTTGGTAAGTATGTTGAGTAGGCATGTTGCGTGAGCAGTTTGGGACAGGTTGAGTGGGCATTTTCCGTGTTGTGATAACTAATCACTGTACCTAAAGTTGAATGTGCGTTTAGGTTATGTTTAAGTGGGTATGGTTATAAAAGTTTGTGGGCAGTTTGAGTGGGCAGGTTGCGTGGGTAGTTTGGGTGGGCAGATTGCGTGGGTAGTTTGGGTGGGTATGTTGCGTGGGCAGTTTGGGTGGGTATGTTGCGTGGGCAGTTTGGGTGGGCATTTTGCGTGGGCAGTTTGGGTGGTTTTGTTGCGTGGGCAATTTGGGTGGGCATGTTGCGTGGGCTGTTTGGGTGGGCATGTTGCGTGGGCTGTTTGGGTGGGCATGTTGCGTGGGCAGTTTGAGTGAGCATGTTGCGTGGGCAGTTTGGGTGGGCAAGTTGAGTGGGTTTTGTTACGTATTCTGATAACTAATCACTGTCTACCTAAAGTCGAGTGTGCGTTAAAGTTAGGTTAGGTTAGGTTTAGTTGGGAATGCTTATAAAAGTTTATCGGCCAGAGTGTTGTACGCAGTGTGGGTGGGCATGTTGCGTGGGCAGTTTGGGTGGGTATGTTGCGTGGGCAATTTGGGTGGGCATGTTGTGTGGGCAGTTTGGGTGGGTATGCTGAGTGGGCAATTTGGGTGGGCATGTTGCGTGGGCCGTTTGGGTGGGCATGTTGCGTGGGCAGTTTGGGTGGGTATGTTGCGTGGGCAGTTTGGGTGGTTTTGTTGCGTGGGCAATTTGGGTGGGCATGTTGCGTGGGCTGTTTGGGTGGGCATGTTGCGTGGGCAGTTTGAGTGAGCATGTTGCGTGGGCAGTTTGGGTGGGCAAGTTGAGTGGGTTTTGTTACATGTTCTGATAACTAATCACTGTCTACCTAAAGTCGAGTGTGCGTTAAAGTTAGGTTAGGTTAGGTTTAGTTGGGAATGGTTATAAAAGTTTATCGGCCAGAGTGTTGTACGCAGTGTGGGTGGGCAGTTTGGGTGGGCATGTTGCGTGGGCAGTTTGGGTGGGTATGTTGCGTGGGCAATTTGGGTGGGCATGTTGCGTGGGCAGTTTGGGTGGGCAATTTGGGTGGGCATGTTGCGTGGGCCGTTTGGGTGGGTATGTTGCGTGGGCAGTTTTCTGTCTATCTACATTTCGGATTACCTATTTCTCTGTCTGCCTAAAGCCACTGTCTACCTACCTCACTGTTTACCTACAAACACTGTCTACCTACTACATTTCAACTATATTCAATTTCAAAATGGTCTAGAAAATTTTAAAAATTATATTTTATAATCACACCTGTCAAATTTGTTTGAGAAGCGTATCTGTCATTCATAACCAGTTGACAAGTTGGACGTTATGTTTTAAATTAAACGTTTTAAATGGATAAAGTATTGTAATTGAGGTAAAATATATAATAATTACAGGTATTTGAATATAAATAAATGTTATTTAAATGATTACTAATATATTATAGGCAAACCGGTCGATTTCACATGTCAACTCAAATCGCCGGTCGATCGATAACGTGTATTAGGCAAGTAAATTGAGATTTAAACTATAAATACTGGACAATACTATACAATAATGATGGCACAACAATGATTTATTGGTATGTATAACATTTTATACGTTTTTATTGTAGAAATTTTTACTTTACAAACCAAGAAGACACAAAATTGTGGTTATGTTCAACTTTTCGAAAGAAATATGAATAGGAATGTTTATACTGATTCTATTTCACTATGGTGAGTACAAATACAGTAAATATGTAACAAATTATTGTTTAAAGATGGTCTAGAACATATAAAACCGTTCGATTTCACATGTGTTTCAACGCCGGCCGATCGATAGCATGTTTTAGGCAAGTAAATTGAGATTTAAACTATAAATACTGAACAATACTGTACAATAATGATGGCACAACAGTTATTTATTGGTATGTACAACATTTTATACGCTTTTATTGTAGAAATTTTTAGTTTACAAACCAATTTTTGGTTAGGCCTGCGAGTCAATCGATAACATGAAATCTGGATATTTCCACGATAAATACTGGACAATACTGCACAGTTATTATGTAATATTATATAGTAGAACAAATATTTATTGGTATGTATACAAATTTTGTACGTTTTCGTGGAAGAAATCTTTATTTTACAGACTAAGAAATCACAAAATTGTGGTTATGTTCAACTTTTCGAAGGAAATATGAATGTGAAAGTTTAGACTGATTCTATTTCACTATGGTGAGTACAAATACAGTAAATATGCAACAAATTATTATTTAAAGATGGTCTAGAACATATAAAAATTTAATTTTACAATCACGTATGTCCAATTCTTTCACAAACATATCTGTCATTCGTTGTAGTTTAAATTAAAGCTTCTCTTAGATAAAATATAAATGTATTTCAATATAAATAAACGTTTCTTTTAAATAGTTTTTTAATATTTTACAAGGTAATTTAATATCCAATCGGTTTGACATGACAGCTGAGCTGTCAACGTGCAAACGTCATCGATTGGATCGATAGCATGAAATCTGGGTATTTCAACAATAAATACTGGACAATAATGCACAGTTATTATGTAATATTATATGGTAGTACAAATATTTATTGGTATGTATACAAATTTTATACGTTTTTATGTAGAAATGATTTTTTTTTAGGTCTTCAACATAATTTTTGGTTATAACATCACGTCGTTTTAGTAATAATGGTTTTGGACGTTGAAAATGGTTCCATTAAACTATTTCAAGTACAAATACATTAATATGTAAGTAATATGTACGTATAATTTACAGATGTTGACACAATTTTAATGTTTTCCAATCGATTTTCAGAAGATCCTTATCCAGCCAGTTGAAATTCAACGAGAGTTTGCTTATTTTGATATGCTAGTGTGGTAAATTTATAAAATGAATATCAAGGGATTCATTGTTGGGCATATTTTGAGCTAATTTTAAAAGTATTGTAAAGTTATAAGTGAAATAAGACATCCAATATTCAATCCAAAGAGAACCACAACAGAAAATCGATTTTGACATTTCATCTGTCATCGGCCAAGCGTCTGCAACTATAAGCTAAGAAAAATGTCATTTAAACAATAAATACTGGACAATATGGTACAATAATTATGTAATATTATATGGTAGAACAAATATTTATTGGTATGTATACAAATTTTGTACGTAAAAATAGTTAAAAATATTTAATTATAGACAGTCACTTCCAAAGAGGTTAAAGTCAACGCCATTATACTTTTTTAGTGGAATTGAAAGTTTAAAATGATTTAATTTCACTATAGTGAGTACAAATACAGGAATGTGTAAGTAATATGTGTATATAATAAACAGAAATCTTTGTAACTTTAAGTTTTTCTATAGGTTAACCTCAATAATCTGTTAAATAATAACGTTAATGTGAATAGAATTATTGTACTAGCCAAAATATTTAAAATAAACAATGTTAAAGTGTACAGAATTATTGTACTAGCCAAACTATTTAAAATAAACAAAGTTAATGTACTGCCAATAATAAAATTAGTGTTTGAGCAGTTCGCGGGTAAATTTAAAGCTGTACGACAGCGCGACAAAATATTTTCTGAGTTTTACTACAAGTCTGAAGTCGTTGCGCTTTCATACCGCGACTAAATTCATAGGCCTGAGAATTTTTAAGGTTATAATTCGGTCCGCAAAAGATGCGGCCAAAACAACTAAATTAAATAAATAACTTCCGCGAAATGCTTAAAACTAAGAAGAAATATGACACTTAAATACGTAAGTACAAATACTATTAAATAATCGCTGATAAAATATGAAAATCTTAACTAGGTCAAGATCAACAGAGCTACGTAATTGATTATTACAAAAAATAAACGGAGAATCTTGACTAGATCAGGGACAACACAATAAAATAAAGTAAGAGGGCTTAGTTGGTAGAAGTAGTCCATCCGAGTGGACTGAAGGAGTCATCTCTCACGGTAGGAAAGTTCGTCGTGGTAAACTGCCAAATCGGAGGATGTCACAGGAGATGGTGCGTAGTTTACAGACGATGATGGTATGACACAAATCGCACACGAGAATGTATGAGTCAAAAATATGAAGTTATAAAACACAAAAGTTCGTCAGTAATCACTTTGACACTGAACGTGAAAGGTTAACGCCAAAAGTAACGTTAAAAACCTGTAAGGAACAACAGAATTAGCGTATGGAAACGCGCTATGTCAAAGGAAATAGGTAAGTGGTGAAAAACATACCTGTGGTGTTGGGCGACTTATAAGTGAATAAATTTTTTCCAGTGACTTTAACTCCCGCCAATCCGGTGGAAACTCAGTAGAGTACCACAAATTTACGGAACGAAGATTCGGTACGGTAAAAATAACCACGTCTGGCACTCACTACAGCGCAACGTGGAAAGGCCAAGAAATGCAGAAAAAATCTTGCAATTCCCCGAAACCGAAGAAATGCAAACTTAGCCTTAACTTAAGTCGTCTGCCGCCTACGACCACCCTCGGCCTTGAACACTGGAAGAGCGGTAGCGAAGAGTCCTTCGGACAGGGGTGCAGTACGTTGCAGAAACCAAAGCGTGAGTAAGCTGAGTGTAACAATATCACGATGTAGTAAACGTAGCTATTCATAAATAAAAGATATTTTTAAAGTTTTAAAAGCCAAGTTTAAAAAACTTATTGGGAATCCAATTGGTTACTATATCGAATAGGCTAATAAACTGTAACAAATATAATAAAATGTACACTTTATCCTTAAAGTACTACTCAATAATGCTGGATTTATACAGCGTAAGCCGTAACGTAACGTACATCGCCGTGGCGTATTGTAACGTATCGTAACGCGTGATTTTTCTAAGGTATTTTATACAGAACCTTTCCGGGAATTTGTCGTACAAAGTATGCTCATGTTCTGTCGATAAAAGTGTGTGACAGATTTGTATTTCACAGGTTAGTTTATTCGCAACACGCTATATTTCATATATATTTCCATATAATATATTAATATAAAGTTTGACACATGACACATGTCACTCATGTTAGTCACAGTCCACAAGAAGAGACTATTCGTAATGAAATATTTTTTATATTTATCTCCATTTAATATATTAAGCTAAACTTTAACCCATATTAGCCACATAAAAACAAACAATAGCATGGAGAACTAATAATTTTCGTAATACCACAATGTATCGTAACGTGCCGTAACGTAGAAAGATAAAAGTTGGCGATCTTTGGGATTTTAATACGTTAGAACACAATAATTCACGTTACGGCTTACGGCTGTACAAATTATCACATTTATTTGCATTGTTTTATTTTTTACGTTACGTTAGAGCACGGTACGTTACGTTACGGCTTACGCTGTATAAATCCAGCATAAATAACGATTAAGGTAAAAAAAAATTTAATGATTGCTTGCGAGATTTTTGAATTTATATCCAGGGATACAGATGACGTTACACTATTGGTATCTTTCTCGCGCAGCCTACTACAGAAACTGGTGTGAGAAAGATAGCTATAGGTTTCTTTAAAAGTCAAATTCAGCTATACAAAAAACAATTATGATTGTTTGATACCACGAATTGCTTCAAAATTAAACGAACTTTCATTTAAAAATATTTTTAAAAATTGGTTTATGGGCCTATTCAATCAATAATGAGTAGTATTACAGAAAAATATAAATATTTATTAAATTCAGCATTCAACAAAATTTAAGATCTTTCTCAATTAATCGTGCGTTGTCACCATAAACAAATCATAGGGACAAACGTTGAACGGTTGAGTGGTTTGAATATTTTCGGGCAATTTTATATGGCAACGTGGAAAGGCAAAAAAATGCAGAAAAAAAATTGCAATTCCCCGAAACCGAAGAAATGCAAGCACAGCCTTGACTTAAGTCGTCTGCCGCCTACGACCACTCTCGGCCTTCAACACTGGGCGAACGGTAGCGAAAAGACCTTCGAACAGGGGTGCAGTACGTTGCGTTAAGAATAAAAATTTTAAACTTTTATAATGAAATGCATATAACCTGTACCAAAATTGTGTAATACATGGCCGTTTTTGTCTCATCTTTTGATTATGTTTATCAAACACAAGGGTGAGCTTTTTACAACTCAGTAAAACTCGAATTAACTTCTTAATCTTTGAATGTTGATCGACTATTTGCAGAATGGGGCCCTCAACCATAACAGAAAATAATAAGAGAAACATTCTTTTAATAAATACTTTGCGAGATATTTTAATTTGTTTTCATTGTCACAATATAGCTATCTTTATCGCGCAACCTATTATAGAAACTGGTGCGAGAAAGATAGCAATGATTTTGCTAAAAATCAAATGCAAATACTACGAATAGCTTTAAAATTAAACGAACTTTCATTTAAAATAATTAAAAAATTAGAGTGGAGGACCCCACTGGAGGAATGAAAAATAATAAGACATGCAATCAAGCCAAATTTGTAGATTGTACAGAATAGAATGAAATAGATTAGGAATAAAAAAATTTTAAGACTATTTTTAGATTGAATTTGAAAATAAGATATTGTAGTAGAATGACGTTACTTTTGTGTCAAATTTGCACTAAATTAACTATATTGGTGAATGATTAATGCTCAATAATGAACTATAAAACACAAAAGTCTTGATACTTTTGAAAAAGTAAGGTTTTTCATTAACTTATTATCAAATTCTTTCAGTAGCAATGTAAAAACAATTTTATCTATTAATTTTATGTATTATACATAAAAAAAACTCTCATAAATATTAATTAAAGATATTATTTATTCATAAATGATAATAGTACCAACAAAAGTGTGAAATGTTAAAAGCAATTTTAAATTTCCCGCCAAATTCAATTTCTCGAAATTATGATTCATAAATATATAAATGACATTAAAATGATTGTATAACTTTAAAACACGTATTTCACTTCAATATTAACATAATTATAGTATAAAAAAAAATTACAAAAATACATATTTTGATCTATTATGTAAAGTTGTTTGGGTTGTTCACCAGTTGTTTCCAATCCAACATATTGTCTGTCAGTTTGCATATTTGGAAAGCGTTTCTTTATATTTGTGTGTGATTTTAGTGAGATTTGTCTAGATATTTCTGTAAGTACATTTCATTTTTATGTATTTCGTACTATAAGTAGTTATAAATATGTTTAAAATCATTTTCAAATATTTTATTTCATACATCATGTTGAAACGTAATATAAAAGTTATTCATGTATGTTTTATATCGTATTATACGTAAAATTAGATAACGTTGCTTCAAAATAAAGGTATAAATGATTAATTATTAATAAAAGTTCATAATATAAATAAAAATTTGAAACTTTTATTATAAATTGCATATAACCTGTACCAAAAATGTGTAATACACGGCCGTTTTTGTCCATCTTTGGATTATGTTTTCCATAAACAAGGGTGAGCTTTTTACAACTCACTAAAACTCGAGTTTACTTCCTAATTTTTGAATGTTGACCGACTGTTTACAGAATGGGGTCCTCAGCCATAACAAAAAATTATAACAAGTACATTTTTTACTTAAAGTACTACTTAATAAAGAACGATTAAGATAAAAAAGAAACATGCTTTTAATAAATACTTTGCGAGATATTTGAATTTGTTTTCAGTGTCACAGTGACGTCACAGTATAGCTATCTTTCTCGCGCAGTGTACTATAGACACTGGTGGGAGGAAGATAGGAATGGTTTCGCTAAAAATCAAATTCAGTAAAACTAAAAGCAATTATGACTTTTTAATACCACGAATTGCTTTAAAACTAAACAAACTTTCATTTAGAACAATAAAAAAATAAGAGTGAAAAAATGGAAAATAATAAGATACGCAATCAAGTCAGATTTACAGATTGTACAGAATAGAATGGAATAGAATAGAAATAGACATTTTTTTAAGACCATTTATGGATTGCATAGAAAATAAGACATTGGAGTAGAATGACGTTTTTTTTTTTTGTCACATTTAAACCAAATTAACTACATTTATTGTTGATTAAATAATGTCATTGTATGCTTTTGCTTTATTTATTTCTTGGCCGATGATGTTGTGATTGTGAAACAGTCTTCTTTAGGGCTAGAGGAATGTTTCATTTATTTTTGACCATTTATAGTCCTGAAAAAGGCTGTTTTACAGTAAATAATTTATGTAAGATTGCATGTCCGATTATTTCCCATTCTAGATATAAATAAAAGTTGAGTCCCGAAATTTGAGAATCACTGTTCCAAAAATAGTTTTGTGTCACATTGAAACTAAATTAACAATATTTATTCGTGATTGAAAAGTCATTGTATGCTTTTGTTATAAAATAATGTAATTTTTCAGAAAAACTGTTGTCTACAATAAGTTTTTAGGTTAGGCGATAGGCCAAAAATAATGAAGTCACACGAATATTACCGGAGCAAGCCGAATGGAATAGAATAAGAAATAAAATTTGGTTGTCGAGGCCAGTAATACATCGTGTGGTCACACTATACGTATTGTTGTTTATGTTGGTCACCAATTGTTTCCAACAAATTGTTTGTCAGATTACAGTCAATATTTGGAAAGCGTTTCGTGTTATTTGTGTGTGATTTTAGTGAGATTTGTCTATATTTTTCTGTAAGTACATTTCATTTTTATGTATTTCATACTATTAGTAGGTATCTATATGTTTAAAATCATTTTCAGGTGGGCAGTTTGGGTGGGCATGTTGTGTGGACAGTCTTCTGCCTACCTACATCTCTGTATACCTATTTCTATGTCTACCTACCTCTCTATTTACCAATTCCTCTGTCTACCTAAAATCACCGTCTACCAAATTCTCTGTCTACCTAAAACCACTGTCTACCTACCTCTAATTTACCTAAAACCACTGTCTACCTACCTACAGTTATTACCTATCTATAAGCGCTTGTTTTTTGAAAGGTTATATATATACAACTTACATAGCATTCACGTACTTATAGTAGCGTTATATGTTATATATGGTTAGAAAGAGGAGAAAAAATGCGGAAGTAACTATGTCTTGGTAAAAATACTCAACAACGTCGTAATTTTGAGTAATTTTAATTTAAAGTTGAGCATTTAGGGATTTTTTTCAAAGAT
The DNA here is from genome assembly GCA_943142095.1 of Ophonus ardosiacus. NCBI lineage: Eukaryota > Metazoa > Arthropoda > Insecta > Coleoptera > Carabidae > Ophonus > Ophonus ardosiacus. The sequence continues at coordinate 22,333,400 of OW964825.1, read as the reverse complement.
TTTTGAATTGGTAATAGATTAGGTTCTTTTATAAACCAGTGGTAGTTAACATTGTAAGTGTGGAAATATTTCTACTTTAAATTGATGTTTTTTTGGAATAAATTTAATTAAAATATTAATAATATAGTTGGATTTAATAAAAAGTATTAAAATATTATTTTAAAATGGTTTAGAAAATTTTTAAAATTTAATTTTATAATCACACCTGTCAAATTTGTTTGAGAAGCGTATCTGTCATTCACAATCAGTTGACAAGTTGGACGTTATGTTATAAATTAAACGTTTTAAATGGATAAAGTATTGTAATTGAGGTAAAATATATAATAATTACAGGTATTTGAATATAAATAAATGTTATTTAAATGATTACTAATATATTATAGGTAAATCGGTCGATTTCACATGTAGTCTTTCATTGCCGACCGATCGATAGCATGTAAAAGGCAAGTAAATTGAGATTTAAACTATAAATACTGGACAATACTGTACAATAATGATGGCACAACAATTATTTATTGGTATGGACAACATTTTATACGTTTTTATTGTAGAAAGTTTTAGTTTACAAACCAAGAAGACACAAAATTGTGGTTATGTTCAACTTTTCAAAGGAAATATGAATAGGAATGTTTATACTGATTCTATTTCACTATGGTGAGTACAAATACAGTAAATATGTAACAAATTATTGTTTAAAGATGGTCAAGAACATATAAAACCGGTCGATTTCAGATGTCTTTCATTGCCGACCGATCGATAGCATGTAAAAGGCACGTAAATTGAGATTTAAACTATAAATACTGGACAATACTGTACAATAATGATGGCACAACAGTTATTTATTGGTATGTACAACATTTTATACGTTTTTATTGTAGAAATTTTTAGTTTACAAACCAATTTTTGGTTAGGCCTGCGAGTCAATCGATAACATGAAATCTGGATATTTCAACGATAAATAATGGACAATACTGCACAGTTATTATGTAATATTATATAGTAGAACAAATATTTATTGGTATGTTAAACATTTTATACGTTTTTGTAGAAGAAATATTTCTTTTACAGACCAAGAAATCACAAAATTGTGGTTATGTTCAACTTTTCGAAGGAAATATGAATGTGAAAGTTTAGACTGATTCTATTTCACTATGGTGAGTACAAATACAGTAAATTTGCAACAAATTATTATTTAAAGATGGTCTAGAACATTTAAAAATTTTATTTTACAATCACGTATGTCCAATTCTTTCACAAACATATCTGTCATTCGTTGTAGTTTAAATTAAAGCTTCTCTTAGATAAAATACAAATGTATTTCAATATAAATAAACGTTTCTTTTAAATAGTTTTTTAATATTTTACAAGGTAATTTAATATCCAATCGGTTTGACATGACAGCTGAGCTGTCAACGTGCAAACGTCATCGATTCGATCGATAGCATGAAATCTGGATATTTCAACAATAAATACTGGACAATAATGCACAGTTATTATGTAATATTATATGGTAGTACAAATACTTATTGGTATGTATACAAATTTTATACATTTTTCTGTAGAAATGATTTTTTTTAGGTCTTCAACATAATTTTTGGTTATAATATCACGTCGCTTTAGTAATAATGGTTTTGGACGTTGAAAATGGTTCCATTAAACTATTCCAAGTACAAATACATTAATATGTACGTATAATTTACAGATGTTGACACAATTTTAATGTTTTCCAATCGATTTTCAGAAGATCCTTATCCAGCCAGTTGAAATTCAAAGAGAGTTTGCTTATTTTGATAGCTAGTGTGGTAAATTTATAAAATGAATATCAAGGGATTCATTGTTGGGCATATTTTGAGCTAATTTTAAAAGTATTGTAAAGTTATAGGTGAAATAAGACATCCAATATTCAATCCAAAGAGAACCACAACAGAAAATCGATTTTGACATTTCATCTGTCATCGGCCAAGCGTCTGCAACTATAAGCTAAGAAAAATGTCATTTAAACAATAAATACTGGACAATACGGTACAATAATTATGTAATATTATATGGTAGAACAAATATTTATTGGTATGTATACAAATTTTGTACGTAAAAGTAGTTAAACATATTTTATTATAGACAGTCACTTCCAAAGAGGTTAAAGTCAACGCCATTATACTTTTTTAGTGGAATTGAAAGTTTAAAATGATTTAATTTCACTATAGTGAGTACAAATACAGGAATGTGTAAGTAATATGTGTATATAATAAACAGAAATCTTTGTAACTTTAAGTTTTTCTATAGGTTAACCTCAATAATCTGTAGGAAAATTATAAGCGAAAGAAGACATCTTCCAACATTCATTTCAAGTACTCTCCGACAAACAATGGATCCCACTACATTTATTAATAAGTTTTGAGTGATGAAAATGACTGTATAAATTTTTTAAACCCTAAGAAATTCAATTTTGTTGTACTTTTGACTTCTGTTGTGAACAAAATTATTGTACTAGCCAAAATATTTAAAATAAACAACGTTAATGTAAACAGAATTATTGTACTAACTAAAATATTTAAAATAAACAACGTTAATGTGAATAGAATTATTGTACTAGCCAAAATATTTAAAATAAACAATGTTAAAGTGTACAGAATTATTGTACTAGCCAAACTATTTAAAATAAACAAAGTTAATGTACTGCCAATAATAAAATTAGTGTTTGAGCAGTTTGCGGGTAAATTTAAAGCTGTACGACAGCGCGACAAAATATTTGCCGAGTTTTACTACAAGTCTGAAGTCGTTGCGCTTTCATATCGCGACTAAATTCATAGACCTGAGAATTTTTAAGGTTATAATTCGGTCCGCAAAAGATGCGGCCAAAACAACTAAATTAAATAAATAACTTCCGCGAAATGCTTAAAACTAAGAAGAAATATGACACTTAAATACGTAAGTACAAATACTATTAAATAATCGCTGATAAAATATGAAAATCTTAACTAGGTCAAGATCAACAGAACTACGTAATTGATTATTACAAAAAATAAACAGAGAATCTTGACTAGATCAGGGACAACACAATAAAATAAAGTAAGAAGGCTTAGTTGGTAGAAGTAGTCCATCCGAGTGGACTGAAGGAGTCATCTCTCACGGTAGGAAAGTTCGTCGTGGTAAACTGCCAAATCGGAGGATGTCACAGGAGATGGTGCGTAGTTTACAGACGATGATGGTATGACACAAATCGCACACGAGAATGTATGAGTCAAAAATATGAAGTTATAAAACACAAAAGTTCGTCAGTAATCACTTTGACACTGAACGTGAAAGGTTAACGCCAAAAGTAACGTTAAAAACCTGTAAGGAACAACAGAATTAGCGTATGGAAACGCGCTATGTCAAAGGAAATAGGTAAGTGGTGAAAAACATACCTGTGGTGTTGGGCGACTTATAAGTGAATAAATTTTTTCCAGTGACTTTAACTCCCGCCAATCCGGTGGAAACTATGTTTCCTATGAGACATTGCGGCACAACTCCCTCACTCAGTAGAGTACCACAAATTTACGGAACGAAGATTCGGTACGGTAAAAATAACCACGTCTGGCACTCACTACAGCGCAACGTGGAAAGGCCAACAAATGCATAAAAAATCTTGCAATTCCCCGAAACCGAAGAAATGCAAACTTAGCCTTAACTTAAGTCGTCTGCCGCCTACGACCACCCTCGGCCTTGAACACTGGAAGAGCGGTAGCGAAGAGTCCTTCGGACAGGGGTGCAGTACGTTGCAGAAACCAAAGCGTGAGTAAGCTGAGTGTAACAATATCACGATGTAGTAAACGTAGCTATTCATAAATACAAGATATTTTTAAAGTTTTAAAAGCCAAGTTTGAAAAACTTATTGGGAATCCAATTGGTTACTATATCGAATAGGCTAATAAACTATAACAAAAAATAATAAAATGTACACTTTATCCTTAAATTACTACACAATAAATAACGATTAAGGTAAAAAAAAAATTTAATAATTGCTTTGCGAGATTTTTGAATTTATATCCAGGGATACAGATGACGTTACACTATTGGTATCTTTCTCGCGCAGCCTACTACAGAAACTGGTGTGAGAAAGATAGCTATAGGTTTCTTTAAAAGTCAAATTCAGCTATACAAAACACAATTATGACTGTTTGATACCACGAATTGCTTCAAAATTAAACGAACTGTCATTTAAAAATATTTTTAAAAATTGGTTTATGGGCCTATTCAATCAATAATGAGTAGTATTATAGAAAAATATAAATATTTATTAAATTCAGCATTCAACAAAATTTAAGATCTTTCTCAATTAACCGTGCGTTGTCACCATAAACAAATCATAGGGACAAACGTTGAACGGTTGAGTGGTTTGAATATTTTGGGGCAATTTTATACGGCAACGTGGAAAGGCAAAAAAATGCAGAAAAAAATTTGCAATTCCCCGAAACCGAAGAAATGCAAGCACAGCCTTGACTTAAGTCGTCTGCCGCCTACGACCACTCTCGGCCTTCAACACTGGACGAACGGTAGCGAAAAGACCTTCGAACAGGGGTGCAGTACGTTGCGTTAAGAATAAAAATTTGAAACTTTTATAATGAAATGCATATAACCTGTACCAAAAATGTGTAATACACGGCCGTTTTTGTCTCATCTTTTGATTATGTTTATCAAACACAAGGGTGAGCTTTTTACAACTCAGTAAAACTCAAATTAACTTCTTAATCTTTGAATGTTGATCGATTGTTTTGCAGAATGGGGCCCTCAACCATAACAGAAAATAATAAGAGAAACATTCTTTTAATAAATACTTTGCGAGATATTTTAATTTGTTTTCATTGTCACAATATAGCTATCTTTATCGCGCAACCTATTATAGAAACTGGTGCGAGAAAGATAGCAATGATTTTGCTAAAAATCAAATGCAAATACTACGAATAGCTTCAAAATTAAACGAACTTTCATTTAAAATAATTAAAAAATTAGAGTGGAGGACCTCATTGGAGGAATGAAAAATAATAAGACATGCAATCAAGCCAAATTTGTAGATTGTACAGAATAGAATGAAATAGATTAGGAATAAAAAAATTTTAAGACTATTTTTAGATTGAATTTGAAAATAAGATATTGTAGTAGAATGACGTTACTTTTGTGTCAAATTTGCACTAAATTAACTATATTGGTGAAAGAATAATGCTCAATAATGAACTATAAAACACAAAAGTCTTGATACTTTTGAAAAAGTAAGGTTTTTCATTAACTTATTATCAAATTGTTTCAGTAGCAATGTAAAAACAATTTTATCTATTAATTTTATGTATTATACATAAAAAAAACTCTCATAAATATTAATTAAAGATATTATTTATTCATAAATGATAATAGTACCAACAAAAGTGTGAAATGTTAAAAGCAATTTTAAATTTCCCGCCAAATTCAATTTCTCGAAATTATGATTCATAAATATATAAATGACATTAAAATGATTGTATAACTTTAAAACACGTATTTCACTTCAATATTAACATAATTATAGTATAAAAAAAAATTACAAAAATACATATTTTGATCTATTATGTAAAGTTGTTTGGGTTGTTCACCAGTTGTTTCCAATCCAACATATTGTCTGTCAGTTTGCATATTTGGAAAGCGTTTCTTTATATTTGTGTGTGATTTTAGTGAGATTTGTCTAGATATTTCTGTAAGTACATTTCATTTTTATGTATTTCATACTATAAGTAGTTATAAATATGTTTAAAATCATTTTCAAATATTTTATTTCATACATCATGTTGAAACGTAATATAAAAGTTATTCATGTATGTTTTATATCGTATTATACGTAAAATTAGATAACGTTGCTTCAAAATAAAGGTATAAATGATTAATTATTAATAAAAGTTCATAATATAAATAAAAATTTGAAACTTTTATTATAAATTGCATATAACCTGTACCAAAAATGTGTAATACACGGCCGTTTTTGTCCATCTTTGGATTATGTTTTCCATAAACAAGGGTGAGCTTTTTACAACTCACTAAAACTCGAGTTTACTTCCTAATTTTTGAATGTTGACCGACTGTTTACAGAATGGGGTCCTCAGCCATAACAAAAAATTATAACAAGTACATTTTTTACTTAAAGTACTACTTAATAAAGAACGATTAAGATAAAAAAGAAACATGCTTTTAATAAATACTTTGCGAGATATTTGAATTTGTTTTCAGTGTCACAGTGACGTCACAGTATAGCTATCTTTCTCGCGCAGTGTACTATAGACACTGGTGGGAGGAAGATAGGAATGGTTTCGCTAAAAATCAAATTCAGTAAAACTAAAAGCAATTATGACTTTTTAATACCACGAATTGCTTTAAAACTAAACAAACTTTCATTTAGAACAATAAAAAAATAAGAGTGAAAAAATGGAAAATAATAAGATACGCAATCAAGTCAGATTTACAGATTGTACAGAATAGAATGGAATAGAATAGAAATAGACATTTTTTTAAGACCATTTATGGATTGCATAGAAAATAAGACATTGGAGTAGAATGACGTTTTTTTTTTTTGTCACATTTAAACCAAATTAACTACATTTATTGTTGATTAAATAATGTCATTGTATGCTTTTGCTTTATTTATTTCTTGGCCGATGATGTTGTGATTGTGAAACAGTCTTCTTTAGGGCTAGAGGAATGTTTCATTTATTTTTGACCATTTATAGTCCTGAAAAAGGCTGTTTTACAGTAAATAATTTATGTAAGATTGCATGTCCGATTATTTCCCATTCTAGATATAAATAAAAGTTGAGTCCCGAAATTTGAGAATCACTGTTCCAAAAATAGTTTTGTGTCACATTGAAACTAAATTAACAATATTTATTCGTGATTGAAAAGTCATTGTATGCTTTTGTTATAAAATAATGTAATTTTTCAGAAAAACTGTTGTCTACAATAAGTTTTTAGGTTAGGCGATAGGCCAAAAATAATGAAGTCACACGAATATTACCGGAGCAAGCCGAATGGAATAGAATAAGAAATAAAATTTGGTTGTCGAGGCCAGTAATACATCGTGTGGTCACACTATACGTATTGTTGTTTATGTTGGTCACCAATTGTTTCCAACAAATTGTTTGTCAGATTACAGTCAATATTTGGAAAGCGTTTCGTGTTATTTGTGTGTGATTTTAGTGAGATTTGTCTATATTTTTCTGTAAGTACATTTCATTTTTATGTATTTCATACTATTAGTAGGTATCTATATGTTTAAAATCATTTTCAGGTGGGCAGTTTGGGTGGGCATGTTGTGTGGACAGTCTTCTGCCTACCTACATCTCTGTATACCTATTTCTATGTCTACCTACCTCTCTATTTACCAATTCCTCTGTCTACCTAAAATCACCGTCTACCAAATTCTCTGTCTACCTAAAACCACTGTCTACCTACCTCTAATTTACCTAAAACCACTGTCTACCTACCTACAGTTATTACCTATCTATAAGCGCTTGTTTTTTGAAAGGTTATATATATACAACTTACATAGCATTCACGTACTTATAGTCCCGTTATATGTTATATATGGTTAGAAAGAGGAGAAAAAATGTAAAAGTAACTATGTCTTGGTAAAAATACTCAACAACGTCGTAATTTTGAGTAATTTTAATTTAAAGTTGAGCATTTAGGGATTTTTTTCAAAGATTTTTGAATTGGTAATAGATTAGGTTCTTTTATAAACCAGTGGTAGTTAACATTGTAAGTGTGGAAATATTTCTACTTTAAATTGATGTTTTTTTGGAATAAATTTAATTAAAATATTAATAATATAGTTGGATTTAATGAAAAGTATTAAAATATTATTTTAAAATGGTCTAGAAAATTTTAAAAATTTAATTTTATAATCACACCTGTCAAATTTGTTTGAGAAGCATATCTGTCATTCACAATCAGTTGACAAGTTGGACGTTATGTTATAAATTAAACGTTTTAAATGGATAAAGTATTGTAATTGACGTAAAATATATAATAATTACAGGTATTTGAATATAAATAAATGTTATTTAAATGATTACTAATATATTATAGGTAAACCGGTCGATTTCACATGTCATCTGAAATTGCCGGCCGATCGATAGCGTGTATTAGGCAAGTAAATTGAGATTTAAACTATAAATATTGGACAATACTATACAATAATGATGGCAGAACAATGATTTATTGGCATGTATAACATTTCATACGTTTTTATTGTAGAAATTTTTAGTTTACAAACCAAGAAGACAAAAAATTGTGGTTATGTTCAACTTTTCAAAGGAAATATGAATAGGAATGTTTATACTGATTCTATTTCACTATGGTGAGTACAAATACAGTAAATATGTAACAAATTATTGTTTAAAGATGGTCTAGAAAATATAAAACCGGTCGATTTCAGATGTTGTCTTTTAACGCCGGCCGATCGATAGCATGTTTTAGGCAAGTAAATTGAGATTTAAACTATAAATACTGGACAATACTGTACAATAATGATGGCACAACAATTATTTATTGGTATGTACAACATTTTATACATTATTATTGAAGAAATTTTTAGTTTACAAACCAATTTTTGGTTAGGCCTGCGAGTCAATCGAAAACATGAAATCTGGATATTTCAACGATAAATACTGGACAATACTGCACAGTTATTATGTAATATTATATAGTAGAACAAATATTTATTGGTATGTATACAAATTTTGTACGTTTAAGTGGAAGAAATATTTCTTTTACAGACCAAGAAATCACAAAATTGTGGTTATGTTCAACTTTTCGAAGGAAATATGAATGTGAAAGTTTAGACTGATTCTATTTCACTATGGTGAGTACAAATACAGGAAATATGTAACAAATTATTGTTTAAAGATGGTCTAGAACATATAAAAATTTAATTTTACAATCACGTATGTCCAATTCTTTCACAAACATATCTGTCATTCGTTGTAATTTAAATTAAAGCTTCTCTTAGATAAAATATAAATGTATTTCAATATAAATAAACGTTTCTTTTAAATAGTTTTTTAATATTTTACAAGGTAATTTCATATCCAACCGGTTTGACATGACAGCTGAGCTGTCAACGTGCAAACGTCATTGATTCGATCGATAGCATGAAATCTGGATATTTCAACAATAAATACTGGACAATAATGCATAGTTATTATGTAATATTATATGGTAGTACAAATATTTATTGGTATGTATACAAATTTTATACGTTTTTATGGAGTAATGATTTTTTTTTAGGTCTTCAACATCATTTTTTGGTTAGATTAACATTCGATCTAATAATAATGGTTTTGGACGTTGAAAATGATTCCATTAAACTATTCCAAGTACAAATACATTAATATGTGGGTAATATGTACGTATAATTTACAGATGTTGACATAATTTTAATGTTTTCCAATCGATTTTCAGAAGATCTTATCCACCCAGTTGAAATTCAAAAATATTTTGCTTATTTTGATATGCTAGTGTGTTAAATTTATAAAATGAATGTCAAGGGATTCAATGTTGGGCATATTTTGAGCTAATTTTAAAAGTATTGTAAAGTTATAGGTGAAATGAGTCATCCAATATTCAATCCAAAGAGACCCACAACAGAAAATCGATTTTGACATTTCATCTGTCATCGGCCAAGCGTCTACAACTATAAGCTAAGAAAAATGACATTTAAACAATAAATACTGGACAATACGGTGCAATAATTATGTAATATTATATGGTAGAACAAATATTTATTGGTATGTATACAAATTTTGTACGTAGAAATAGTTAAAAATATTTTATTATAGACAGTCACTTCCAAAGAGGTTAAAGTCAACGCCATAATACTTTCTTAGTGGAATTGAAAGTTTAAAATGATTTAATTTGACTATAGTGAGTACAAATACAGGAATGTGTAAGTAATATGTGTATATAATAAACAGAAATCTTTGTAACTTTAAGTTTTTCTGTAGGTTAACCTCAATAATCTATAGGAAAATTATAGGCGAAAGAAGACATCTTACAACATTCATTTCAAGTACTCTGCGATAGACAATGGATTCCACTACATTTATTAATAAGTTTTGAGTGATGAAAATGACTGTATAAATATTTTAAACCCTAAGAAATTGAATTTTGTTGTATTTTTGACTTCTGTTGTGAACAGAATTATTGTACTAGCCAAACTATTTAAAATAAACAAAGTTAATGTACTGCCAATAATAAAATTAGTGTTTGAGCAGTTCTCGGGTAAATTTAAAGCTGTCTGACAGCGCGACAAAGTATTTGCTGAGGTTTACTGCCAGTCTGAAGGCGTTGCGCTTTCATACCGCGAATAAATTCATAGGCCTGAGAATTTTTAAGGTTACAGTACGGTCCGCAAAAGATGCGGCCTAAATTCAAGTAAATTAAATAAATAACTTCCGCGAAATGCTTAAAACTATGAAGAAATATGACACTTAAATACGTAAGTAAAAATACTATTAAATAATCGCTGATAAAATATGAAAATCTTAACTAGGTCAAGATCAACAGAACTACGTAATTGATTATTACAAAAAATAAACAGAAAATCTTGACTAGGTCAGGGACAACACACAAAGTGTTTAAAACTACGAAGAAATATGACAGTTAAATACGTAAGTAAAAAAACTATTAAATATTCGCTGATAAAATATGAAAATCTTAACTAGGTCAAGATCAACAGAACTACGTAATTGATTATTACAAAAAGTAAACAGAGAATCTTGACTAGATCAGGGACAACACAATAAAATAAAGTAAGAGGGCTTAGTTGTTAGAAGCAGTCCATCCGAGTGGACTGACGGCGAGTCATCTGTCACGGTAGGAAAGTTCGTCGTGGTGAACTGCCAAATCGGAAAATGCCTTCTTTTGCTCCAGCCTAAGATGGCACCTAAGACGAGGATGTCACAGGAGATGGTGCGTAGTTTACATACGATGATGGTATGACACAAATCGCACACGAGAACGTATGTGTCAAAAATATGAAGTTATAAAACACAAAAGTTTGTATCCGAACAAATTCCAAGGAAAAAATAATGAATTCGTATGTTCAAAATGACTTTATTTCAATATGGTAAGTACAAATTTAAAAATACATAACTAATATGTACATAATTTTAATTTTTACTATAGTTTGCGTCAGTAATCTCTCCAAACCAACCAGAAAACATAACAAAAGTTTGCTTATTTCGCCAGTGAAAGTAAAATTAAATTTTACATGTCTAGGAATTCTATTCTGTGTATTATTTTTAACATATTTCAAGCTGCTAAAGCCTTATTAGCGAAAGAAAAACACATTTCAACGCTTTCCAGGTCATGACAAGGAATAATCGATATTTCATTGGTTTTGCAAGTTTCACATAGTTTAAATATATTATAGTTGTTGTATTTTGAGCTAATTATAGAATAAATTCAAGTATATTATACTTATTTATTTCATTTAAAAGATAGTATTATTTCTACAGACATGTCGCAATGAAAACTCATGCAGTCGCGCAAGATAGTAAGTACTTTTAAATCAATACTATAGTTTTTATGTGCATATGAATAAATAAATGATTATATTGTGTAAAAACACACGACTACTAATGCCTAATCATCAAAAAACACTATCATAAATCAAAAAGTACTCTATTTAGATTGTGAAAGGGAAAAACATCGCGAAAAATGTCTTCAGTTTTCATCCAAAGGTAGGTGGTTGTATAACAGTTTATAAATAAAGTTATGATTATTTTATTTTAGTAATTTCACATGTAATGTTAACAGTTACTAGAAAACTATTAAATACTTTGATCGCAATAATGAATCATTAACAATACTAAATTCAATTCAATCAAAAAAGAATATTGTTCCAGAAAATATAAATTAAAATTAGCATTTAATGTTTGTTTTTTACGATTTAAACATTTTGTAGTCAGCTCCAAACGAGTTTTTCAAACAAAAATTGAAATTTTCAACTTTTAAATACCACATTTGAGAAGTTTCGAATCAAATTTCAACAAAATTTTCTAAGAAAATTTGTTTAGAGCTTCAAATAAAGTACCATTTCCAATTTATCAATTTTAGTAAAAATCTAATATGTCGTTACCATTAATATAAAATTCTTAAATACCAAATTTGAAAAAAATCTATTATATTTGAATGTAGTTTTTCATTAAAAGTTGTTACAGGCTTCAAGTAAAGTACCACTTCCAATTGTCCAATTTTACCAAAAATCTAATCAATTCGTTACATGAATAAAGAAAGATTAAATACGGAAAATGGAAATTGTTTAAAGTTTGATAAGCGAATCCTATAAAGTTTAAAATTTTTATTGGAAATCCTATTGGTTTATAATTGTAAAAGTATTTAAAATGTGTAATTTAAGCCTAAATACAAATGTTGATTCTTTGACAATTTTGTCAAGCTTTCGCTTTTTATTTAAGGCTTTTGCCGGACTTTGTAAAGTTATACTATTTCCAAATTAGCGATGAAAGTATAGTTTAAATTTTTCGTGACTCTGTTTGTATATGGCGTACATATTATTATTTTTTGTACTTACCTACTTCTCTGCTGCAAATAATAAAAACTATTTATTTCAAATAATACATATAATATAATAATAGCATATAATGTTATTATATTTGTTAATTTTCTTTTCTATATCGAGGTATCTATCTTAACCAGGGCATCAAATCAAAACCGGCAACAAATCGTAACATATTAGCGGACCCATAACCGAACCAGTTATTAAAATTCGGATTCAGGGTTGGGCTCCAGTTCAGGTTTATTTTCACTTCGGCGTTTGCAATTATTTATTCATAGAATACTTATTAAACCATGAAAATCTTACCATTTAATTAAGAAGTTTTAGAACTTTCGTTACCGATTTCAAATTTTGTCAATATTTCTGTTTTACAGTGGTATGGTTTGTCTGACATTAATGTTTACACTGTATTTACTTTCTCGACATTCATATATTAATAATAATAATAATAATAATATATAATGATAAATCAACACTAACCTACAATCTCTATTGTACAGCAAACCCAAAATTTATGCCACAACACTGAACATATCTACAAATGTAGTCTAAAAACACATTTTTCTGAGAATTTTTTGTATTGTACTTAAAAAAAACCTCTTACTTATATCAAGTAAAGACAGAGTTTAAAATAAATTTAGGATGTTTGATTGTTGTGTCTTGAAAATATGTTAAGTACACAAACACATGAGCACAGACAGACATTCTACAACAGGTAAAACTTTATGTACATAATATGTTGTATTTTAGGCTAATTACAGAATATTTGTACATATTTTATAAGAATTTGTTTCAATTAAATGATCATTAATTAATAAGGACATTCACAATTAGTCAAATGATAACATTGGCCGCGTTCAGCTGGCAGCGCTGAGCGCCGGAGTTTACTAAACGCAATAAAAGAATGAATGCGATTGGTATGGCTGCACATTTAAATTTCCCGCCAAATTTTATTTTGTAAAATTATGACTCACAACATTATAAATGACATTGAAATGATTATATAATTTTTTAAACACATATTTTAATTCAATATTAACATAATTATAATTAAATGTAATTACGAAAATACATTTTTTTGATTTATTACGTAGTGTAAGTTGTCAAGTTGTCATCAATTTTGTTTTGGACAAATTGTATGTTCTCTCGTGTCAGCGTGCGTTCATAGTGTTTTGGTGTTATTTGTGCCTTTTTTGGAGGATTTCGTGTGGATTTTTCTGTAAGTGCATTTAATTTTCATGTATTTCATACTATAAATACTTATATATTCGTTCGTAAACATAATTTTTAAAAATCGTTTTGTTCACCATTTCAAAACACAATTTCCATTTTTATTCACGTGAATATATATCGCATTGCTTCAAATTGAAGACGTAAGTGATTATTTATTAACTAAAGCTCATAACTTTATTAAAAAATAATCTTTTATGTACAAAATATATAACTTATATTGCGATCAAGAGATATGTACTCCTGGCTTTGAGGCGGAAGGCACGCGTTGACGTAAATACTTAACCAATAACATTTGAAAATTTTGCCGCGAATGCGTAAGTACGTACAAAAAGAAGTGTAGTGGCGGCAGATGCATGCGTACTAATAAATGAATTTTGGCGAAGGTATAATATGTATATAATAAATGATATTTAAAGAAATGTTTATGTATTTCATTTGTGTTCTAATTAAATTCATTTCTTGGTATATGAACCGTTAAAATTTGTATAGAAAACTTCTGTCTCCATATATAGTGTTAATGATAGAGATCACGCATCCCAAGTTGATGCCAAGGGCACATATCTTTTGGTCGCACTATACGTATTGTTGTTTGTGTTTATCATAAATAGTTTCCAACAAATTGTTTGTCACATTGTAGTCAATATTTGGAAAGCGTTTCGTGTTATTTGCATGTGATTTTAGTGAGATTTGTCTCGGTTTTGCTGCAAGTACATTTCATTTTTATGTATTTCATACTAATAGTAGTTATAAATATATTTAAAATGACTTTATTTTATACATTATGTTAAAACGTAATATACAAGTTATTCATGTATGTATTGTACCGCATTATACATAAAAATAGATCGCATTGCTTCAAAATAAAGGCATACATGATTAATTATTAATAAAAGTTCGTAGTGTGAATAAAAATTTAAAACTTTTATAATGAAATGCATATAACCTATACCTAAAATGTGGAATGCACGGTCGTTTTTATCTCATCTTTTGATTATGTTTTCCATAAATAAGGGTGAGCTTTTCACAATTCACTAAAACTCGAATTAAATCTTTGAATGTTGATCGACTGTTTGAAGAATGGGGTCCTCAACCATAATAGAAAATAATAACATGTACACTTTATAGTTAAAGTACTATTCAGTAAAGGACGATTAAGATAAAAGAAAATATTCTTTTAATAAATACTGTGCGAAATATTTGAATTTGTTTTCAGTGTCACAGTGACGTCACAATATAGCTATCTTTCTCGCGCAGTGTACTATAGACACTGGTGCGAGAAAGATAGGAATGGTTTCGCTAAAAATCAAATTCAGTTAAACTAAAAGCATTTATGACTTTTTAATACTACGAATTGCTTCATATCTAAACAAACTTTCATTTAGAATAATAAAAGAGTGAAAAACTGGAAAATAATATGACATGCAATCAAGCGAGATTTATAGATTGAACAGAATAGAATAGGAATAGAATTTTTTAAAGACCGTTTATGGATTGCATAGAAAATAAGACATTGGAGTAGAATGACGTTACTTTTTTGTCACATTTAAACCAAATTAACTACATTTATTGGTGATTAAATAATGTCATTGTATGCTTTTGCTTTATTTATTTCTTGGCCCATGATGTTGTGATTGTGCAATAGTCTTCTTCAGGGCTAGAGAAATGTTTCATTTATTTTTGACTATTTATAGTTCTGAAAAAGGCTGTTTTACAGTAAATAATTTATGTAAGATTACATGTCCGATTATTTCCCATTCTAGATATAAATAAAAGTTGAGTCCCAAATTTTGAGAATCACTGTTCCAAAAATAGAATTTTTCTTTTATTTAAATTGTTTGCCTAATTACCAGTCTTTTTAGCACTTAATAATTCTCGAGAGAGTAAATGTGGCCCATTCAAAATTAATATCCCGTATAATCTATAAATATTAAATTTTTTGAGCGTATAAATTTTGTTATATAAATGTTGGTGTACAGTTCAAAAAATCGGACCGAATGTGCGAAATTTTACTCTTAGAAAAATTAGTGTTTAGTAAAAAATATAGTATGTACCGCAAAATTTACAGAGAAGAGAGCGTTTAATGATAAAAAATGTGTGACACAATATGTCTAAAATAAATAGTACTCACTGAAAAAGAAAATCTTATGCGCGGCACGTTATTCCAAGAATAATTATTGTTTTTTAAGAATATTGTGAACTGTTACAGTTATATAATTATGTATGGACAGTTGTCGACAGTCAACAACAAACCTGATTATTTTCATTTAATTATTATAATACGAATGCGTTGTTTCAAATATTTTCAATGTGACAGATATGTTTCTAACAAAGTAAAATATCATTATATTTGTTTGTAAGTATACCTATCAGAAACGCTCTGCTTTGAGTTATCATTACTGAAAATGGAGAATTATTCACACTAAGAGAAGATAGTAGTTTTATTTTAATACCATGGCTAACACTGTGAGTTCTATAAAAGTTTAAATTCAATTTTCTCGGCTACCAAAGATGCAAAAGAAAATATGAATATTGATTTAGATGCAGAATTTAATTCTCCACTACATTTATTTAAAGCATTTTTGTCTAAAATTACTAGACCACTTTTAGCCAAGGAAAAACTGTTTTCCCATGTTAAACGCCCATGGCCCGATTTTGTGTTACACCCGAAATGTAAGATATGTAATAAAAGAACAAAATAACAAATACAAAATACACGCGCATAGTAACTGCTAGCGCCATCTGTGTTGCCAATGGCACATATTTATTCTGGAATGAGCAACAATATATAGAATGTACGTCATATTTTTCAAGGACATTTATAGAAATAACAAGAATTTATTTTTTCTACCATCAAAGTATGGATGAAAACTTTTTTCTAATGACGTTTTATTATAATATTATTGTTGCCGCAGAAAGATGTAAACTATAGAAAAAATCTGATGTGGCCAACACAATACCTCCCGCTATTTAATTTTTATTAATTTAAATACATTTCTACATATAGTGCGGTACACTAATCTTGACCTGAGGGGCAAGGGAAATAAATGATCATATCGTGATATGTCATAGACGCCGTAAAATAATAATTATTACAGTAACTTTGTGGTTTTAATTTATTTGTGTATTCTTTTTATTCGAGTGTAAACAAGACAGGAACTAATAGGAACACCAATTGCACAGACGCCGTAACATAATAATTATTACAGTAACTTTGTGGTTCTAACTTATTTGTGTATGCTTTTTATTCGAGAGTAAACAAGACAGGAACTAATACGAACACCAATTGCACACATCAACTGCCAATATAACAAAGGCTGTGTAGCTTTAAAACGTATTTTTGCAACTTTCATAAGTTATACTATGCGGAATGTAAATTAATTATATTTCATGTGGATTTAAACGGCGCATGTTAGACAGTGATTTGTGCTAAAATATTTTCCAAAGTTATTTTTAAGTGTCCCGGACTATACTTACTAATGATGCAAACTATGTTAAGTTTTTTTGCATATAACTATTACTTTGTTTACTATATTCTTTTTAAAATCTCACCATTATTAATTTGTAATAATTAGTTTTCTTTTTGACAGTGACATTTATCTGTCATTTACATATATTTTTAATATGAACATTGTAACAAAAGAATCTTTAAATCATAGTTTCTGAGATTTATAAAAAAGATTATTTTTCAAATTTATCTGTTTTTGAAGAAAAACCATTATAAGCTTTAATTGAAGTGCCATTTTCGGTTATCAGATTTATATTAAAATCTAATGTTTTTTTCTATAATAGAATAGGGTCGAAATACAAGCTTTCAGAATTTTATGAATGATAGTTTTAGAGTTAGGGTGTAGACAAAATTTATACACAAATACACACATACATACATACAGACATTATCATGAAAATGTTACAATTGGATTCTAGGGACCTCAAAACATGGTCATATACTAAAATCTCGATATGCGGGAAGTAAAAAGTTACTATTTAGCGTAAATTTCATAACAAAATACCACATTACAAATATCCATTATAACCTCCCGCTACCATAGGTAAGGGAGGTATATGGATTGTGCTAAAATCGCATATAGAGTTCTAAGTGAATATGTCCCCGGAATTCGATTTTAACATTTTTACAATGATGTCTGTGTGTGTGTGTATGTGTGTGCGTGTCTGTGTGTGTATGTGTGTGGAAATTTTGTATACCCATTCTATACTTATGCGGGAAGAACTCATTAGTTTTTAAAGTATGTCGGATATCTGAATACATTGAATATAATTTTTCAGCAACTTTTGCCTACTAATAAAAAATGAAAATAAATATAAATTTATAAAATAATTTATTTCGACATATATAAACAAATGTGACTGTCAGGAAGCAATTACATTAAAATTAATAATGAAATCGTGTTGAGGAGAATATAGTAGTAATATATTTGATTCTAATGAAATTAAGGTTTATAAAAATAATATATTTTCGAATGGTACGACTCTGAAAAGATTTTGTGTAAAGTTACGAGTACTAATTTGAAATTTTGTTAAGTAATTCTGTAAGTTTTGTCAATATATGTAAAATTTATTTTGTGTATGATATATTTGTAAAAATTTAAAATGAATTTTTTTATCAGTGAATATAAAAATATTTGATCATGATGATTGCTTTATTTATACTGAGTGGTTAAATACCAGTGATCTCTATAACATAATATGTTATAGAGATCACTGTTAAATACCCACCGGGAGTTTATGGGCTGGCCACATCAAATTTTTTACCTACTATCTGTGTATTAATTTGAAGTGTACTTTATGAATTTCGTGTTATTTTTGTACGTATTTGGTGAAAATAACAACAATAATATATGTGGATTAGTTTTCATTATATGAAGTTATATTTACAAAAGTTGCAAGCAATGATTGTTGATTTAAAAAAAGAGTGTCATGACTCCAGTTATGTGCTATGGGTTTCATTATATGACATTTTGTGTAATATAATTTAAACCAAAGAATAGCGCATTATGTAAACAAGAATGTAAGTATAAAGATATAATGTAAGTTATAATTTGAATATGTAAGAATATTATTTATATAAAATATTTTCATAAACATGCTTAAAATATATTTTGTTTCTAGAAATAATATTTCATAAAAATACTAAATAATTTGTATATGAAAATAATTGCCAATTAGTAAGATTTGAATATCAATACTGTTTTAATAATTGTAACATAAGTTGTAGTATTTATGTAACTTAATTGTTTTACTTATAAAATAAACAAGCTGTACTATTTAGAGTTGAATTTATTTATTTTAAAACAAAACAAAGATATAACATGAAATATTATACAATTGTGTATTTCTTTAATTTAGACGATGCCAGTTCGTAAGCGGCAACAACCGTTCGCGTGGGATGAAGAGAAGAAGAGGGTTGTTGCGGAGTGTCTCGCCCGGGCTCGCGAAGCAGGTGGAACGCGCTCTGTGGTCGCCAAGGCAATTCATAAGGAATTTGTTAAGGCGTACCCTGAGTGCAAACTTGCAGCAACTACGTTGTATAAACTTGCAGCCGATGCTGCGAGTAAAAAGCAACTTCCGGGCGAGACGGAGTCTCGTGTATCTCGCTGGACATTCGAGAAGGATCGGTTCCTGATCGATTGTGAGGCACGAGCCCGTGAGGAAGACCTTTGTTGTCGACAACAAGGTTTGCATGCGGGTAAAGGTGGTCATTCAGGCCAATACCAAAAGCTCGTCGTGCAGTACTTCACGGAAAAGTACAATGAGCATACATCGAACGCAATTTATTTGCGAATTTATCATCTCCGCCGAGAAGGTAAAATTGTAATAAATAATGTTGGTGATAATGTTCATTTGTACAACCTTTCTGTTACTAGTCTCACAACTAGTGATGCAGAAAACTCGTCTGTTGCCAGTCTTTTGATTGGTGGTGCAGACAATCCATCTGGTGCCAATCTATTGATTGGTGGTACAGATGGACTTCAGTCACCTATTGCCAATTTTCGAATTGGTGATGTAGGTGCCTCATCTGTTGCCAATCGGTCGATTGGTGATGCAGATGAGTTCCACCCACCTATTGTCAATCTTCGGATTGATGATGTAGGTACCTCATCTGTTGCCAATCAATCGATTGGTGGTGCAGATGGGTTGCAGTCACCTGTTGCCAATTTTCGAATTGGTGGTGTAGGTGCTTCATCTGTTGTCAATCTAACGATTGATGGTGCAGATGGACTACAGTCACCTGTTGCCGATTTTCGGGTCGGTGGTGCAGGTGCCTCATCTGGTGCCAATCTACTGATTGGTGGAACAGGTGGGTTACAGTCACCTATTGCCAATTTTCCAATTGGTGGTGTAGGTGCCTTATCTGTTGCCAATTTAACGATTGGCGGTGCAGATGAGTTACCGCCTGTTGCTAATCTTCAGATTAGCGATGCAGGCAACCCAATTGTTGCCAAAATAAAAAATGGTGTTGCAATCGGGTCTTTGTCTGTTGCCAACAAACCAGTTGGTGATGCAGGCAAACCGCTAGGGCCAACCTGTGATCCTGATATGACGTTGTTCTTCCAAAGAACGATGAAGTGTTGGGAGAATGGGTTTAAGTTTGGTACGTTACCGTTATTTATCGGTGCATGTGCTAACTGTTCAGCAGTAATTCCGAACGAGGCGCGTGTGAAAACGGTGGCTGCTTCTCAGCAGCCTAAAGTTTTTATGCATTATGCAGAGAAAGATGTAGCGTTGAAGGTAGTTCATCCAACGACAAAGAAATGCTATGCCTGTACTCTGTGCGCTTCAAAGGATCTTTTAACGAGATACCGATTAGCCCCGGAACAAGTTAAAAGTCTGCCGTTGCCAAAGGTTATTACGGATGTAAGTGACGATGATAAACGACACATATCACTAGTCGCTTTAAAATCAAGTACGGCCAAGGCATCCAATGAAGCGTTGCGAATATTTAGACACCTGAAAGGGGACTATATTGTGCAACGTAAAGGTGAAGCATGTTACTTTGACATGTACGCCATGATTGTAAATCGGGATCCGGCGAAAACCTGCAGTAGTAGTTCAACAACCGTTGTAGCTGCTCTAAGATGGTTACGTAAAAATAACCATTTGTACAGGAATTTCGCGGCGAATTATGAAACGTTGATTCGTTTTATGAAACGCCAACCCGGACAACCGGTTACTGTTCCTGTCATAGACGATATGGATTTTGATCCTGTTTCCGATAAACAGACGAAAACCAGTGTTCTTGACGGAGAACCAGCAGCACTGATGGTGCCCGCGTATAACGTTTCTTCACGAGGTGTTGACGTGGGTAGCACAGTGACAGCGACACAACATGTGCGCAGTCTTCAAGCTGCTAAACAGTCGCATACCAATTTGGTAAACGTATTCGTACGTGATCCATACTTGGAAGCGAAAGTGTTTCCGTGGCTATTTCCGTACGGCATCGGTGGATGGTCGACGGTAAATGGCTTTTGTGTTACGCGCGGCATCTACATGCATTGGCGAATGCGTATGTATGATGGTCGTTTTCGTGATGAGGCAGACTACATGTTTTATATGTTAGATATACTCATCAAAGAGCGCCTGCAGTATTATGCTAGTGTAAAGGTTAATGTAGCTAGATTAGTTAAACCATTGACCGTACAAGAGATAAAGACAGCAGGACCATATGATCAGTATGGTACAGAAGTTCCGGCAACAATTCCAAACTCTCGGAATTACTGGGCTTCGAAAACGCTCGATTTGATCGCCATGTCTGAGTACATGGGCCGTGTACCTGATTTTTTCGTTACTCTAACGGAGAATGATAGTTGGCCCGAATTGCAAGCAATCATTCGTGATGGCATTGCAGGTGTGCATCAGGCGCCCACATCCAAAGAATTTGAGGACATCCATAAACGCGGAGCACCGGCTATGAAATATCCTGTACAAACGGTGATTGCTTTCTATCGCCGTTTTCAGTTATTTCGTGCCAAGTTCGTGCAGGATCCAAAAGGTCCATTTGGTAAAGTCCTTGACTATTGGATGCGGATTGAATACCAAAAGCGTGGTTCTCTACATGCGCATTTGGTAGTGTGGTGCGATAAACAAACTATACCGAAAGGTGTAGTGTCAGCAGAGATGCCACGATTCGAACATCCAATGAACGGAAAGTGGCGTGATATAGTTGGAAATTACCAGAAACACACTTGCTCTCAGCAGAGGTGTTTTACTGGAAAACGTGGCAAAGTATTGATTCACTGTAAGTCCGGTTATCCATTTGATGTGAACGATACGGTAGTCCCAGAAAAAAGCGGCGCAAGGTATAAGTACATTCGACGTAGTCGTGAAGACAGCTCGATTGTTCCGTATAACTTGGCGCTGTTACTTTTATGGGACGGCCATGTTAATGTCCAACAGGTGACAAACGGAGGTTGGGAACTTTATCTCGCCAAGTATGTCGCCAAATCCGAGTACCCTATAAATATGCGCTTTTCGCGAAAACGTAGTGATTGCGAAACATATTTGCGTACTCGGGTTGTGTCATTGCTGGAAGCAGCGACACTTCTGCTGCAACGTCCACACGTTTTTAGTAGTCGTGACATTATTTATTTGCCTATAGATGTTAGTCCAGCGCATCGATTCCTCAAAAGGGCATCTGATTTGCCGGCACAAACATCTGCGGCAGATAGTGATGATTTGTACTACGACACAAAGCTACACAAGTACCTCGATCGTCCTAATGCGCTCAGCCATTTGACATATCCGCAGTTTTATGCGCAATATCGTTATTTTGGTCGGGCTGCTAAGGAGAATGAGGAACTTGACAGCGACATCGATTGCGACGATGATTTAGCCCATACTACGGGAAATGAAACATTACGCGATCGTAAAGGTCGTCAGATACGTAAGCGAGTACGACATGAGGCGGTCATTCGTTTCAAGGAGTACTCACCGTATGGTAACGACCTAGAGAGGTATTGCTTGACAAAACTTTTGCAAAATGTACCAGTTGACCGCACGAGCATTGCTGCTCTAAAGGACACAACCGGTTCATATTTGGATGAATGTTTACGTCGCAACCTTATACGGGAGGAAGACGAGGCTATGCAATTTTTAGAAGGCGCAGCTAAACGTGGCAGCACGGTAGAGCGACTTCGGGAAATTGCGTCTCGACTTATTGACGGTAACTGGCTTCAAGATCAAGATATTGATCAGTTGCTGGAAACTGTCGCTCCGTACCATATGCAGGCAGAACGAGTACGTGGCGAACCGGTTGAAGATGATGACGATGACGTTATCATTGACGATCGTGACGGTTTGGATTTAAATATCCGCACGTATTTGCCGGTCGAACAGTATATTGCAGGCTTCACAGCTAGTCAACGTGCTGCTTTCGACTATGTGACCAGCAAATGGCTAAAGAGTGAACAATGTTTAGTTTTCATTACCGGTGGCGGTGGTGTTGGTAAATCATTTTTACTCGATAGCTTTGTCGCATTCTGTCATGAGCATCATAAGACTGTACAAAAGTTGGCAACAACTGGATGTGCAGCCCATCTCATTGGAGGACTGACAATCCATACATTCCTGCGAATGTCTATAGATTTAGTCAGTAACATTGAGCGTGGTTCAACGGACGCTTTCTTCATTGACCACTTGCAAGTGTTGTTGATCGATGAAGTGTCCATGCTTGACGAACGTGTCATGCAGAAACTCGAGGAATGTTTGATTACTCATAGCAGTCTCGATGATTCTACAAAACGGTTTGCAGGCAAGAGCATCATCATGTTTGGTGATCCCGCTCAGTTACCACCGATAGGGAAACACATTTGGCAACCGACGTTGTTGAAAGGTTTTGAATACGTGGTACTAAAGGAAGTAGTGCGACAGAAAGATGATCGTCAGTTCATTGATCTGTTGAACCGCATTCGTTTAGGGCAACCTATACAAGCCGACATAGATTTGTTGAAAACGCGTGAGATTTCGCAAGCAGATTTGAAGCAAATCGATATCGGTGACGGTGGTCTACTGCTATTTCCGACCCGTCGACAAAAGGACGAGATGAACGAGCTTGAACTGGCCAAGTTGCAAGTGACCGAGCGCGTTTATACTGCTCAGGATGTTGACGGGAACGGAATGCCATTACCAAAGAGTGTGCGCGAGTATATTGCCGATGTTGAGCGACGTATACAGCTATTCCCAGCTGTATTAAAACTTAAGATTGGTGCTCGCGTAATGCTTACTCGCAACCGTGACATTGAACACGGTTGGGTAAACGGTACTTTGGCATTGGTTGTCAATATGTCAGAAGATTATGTAGTCTTGGCGGCATTAGACAATCCGAAAAAGCGGTTAGTGACTTTCCGGGTCAAGCAGGAGATTCGTAGTAAAGATGCGAATCAACAGTATTTCCGAAAACAGTTTCCCCTCGATTTAGCGTACGGTGTCACCATACACAAGTCACAGGGGCAAACGTTGAACGTAATAGCTGTATCTGCGAGTGGTTTGAGTTTTTCCGGACAATTTTATACGGCCATCAGTCGTGTACGTGAATTTACCGGATTATACTTGATAAACTTTGATCCAGAGTCGATATTTCTTGCACCTGATTTACGGCGGTTTATTAACTGGATAAATGAAGTCGATATTATTCGACAACGTCCACCCGGTTGGAGTAGACCGCCTATGCCAGTAGTGTCGCAAGTACTATCACTCGCCATAGGGTATACAACAAGTGTTACAGTTCCGCCGCGAGTTGTACAACAAGTTGAAAATACCTCAAAGAATAAACGTCCTGTACAATCAATGTTACCCAAAGCCACTGTAATTGATAATAAACAACATGACGTTGCAAAACGTCCCCGTTGTGAAACACAACAACAGTTGGATGTGGTTGAAATATTGACGCGTATACACAGGATAAACCCTAACGTTCCATTGAGACATTATTGGAGAGCTTTAGACGTTATTCTTAACGATGATAGAGTTGTACAATATTTTATTCATCTGGAATGCCAAATTCTTACTGATTCTTTGCGCCATTTGTATAACGATCAGTCGCCACATTTACGTGTGGATCAACGACGAAGTCGCGAAACATACGCCGCAATTTCAGAGGATTATGGCAGGGTTATTGTGACGTCTGCGGACGGATCGTGTATGTTCCATGCATTGTCTCTGTGTTTGGTCGGAAGCGAAATGTACAGCTCTGCTCTCAGACTGGCAAGTATTTTCGGCTTTAGACAACACAATGACATATTCGAAACGGTACACGCTCAGAATCATATGGACTACACTAGTGTGCAGGATTTGATTCATCAGACGTCCAATATGCATGGAGGCACGGAAACTTGGGGTGGCGCTGCTCATCTAAAGTCTTTGGCCTGCATGACATGTCGTGAAATTTATGTGTACACAAGTTTCACACAAGATACGAACGGTCGTATCCATCCGCGATGTTTGGCCAACCGAGATCTTTCGGTTGACGAATTGCAACGGAAAAGTGACGATGGTACTTTGTTTGGGGCTTATTTCACACGCTACGAGCCTCAATGCTATCTGTCCGGACGGCCATTAACTGTTTTGTTGTCGGGTGCTGGAGCGAGTGCGCATTATTCAGCTGTGTTGCCAGTAGATGAAGATGCGCCGATGGTAATACCTCGTGTTGTTATACCACCGAATCCAGAAAACGACGAACAAGAACCGGTTGTAAGAGACCACATCGACATTAGTGAAAGTGACAATAGTTATTAATACTATAACTCATTTCAGAATAACATATTGACCGGTAGTATTTATTGTTAAACAGGGGTGTTTAAGCGTTGACTAAAGTAACAAATTCAGTTGTTTTTTAATCACCTGAATGTATTTCTAAATGGTAGTCATGGTAATTAGTTAGTCAAGGTGACTAAAATTTTGATTAAATACTACCGGTCATTGTTATTAAATGTCGGTCAGTATGACTAAATATGTATAGAAAGTCTTGCTCTGAGTGCTTGAATACAACGAGAATTTAGTCATCGTAATACTTTTTTTTAGGTTCATAACTTATTAGTATATAAACAGGGTGCCCATTTTATAAGTTTCCGCCTTAAAGTTTAAAACTGGGCAACCCTTGACATATTTCATAAGTGATTTGGTTTTTAAAATTTTGTTTTGTTCTTATACCTACTGCGATTATTCATTTCAAAGTACTAATATTTACCAAATGGCTCATGAAATGTAACATGGATTGCCTATTTTGAAACTTTAAGGTGAAAACTTATACAATGGGCACCGTATATTACTAATAACAGTGAAATGTCGAGCATACATGACTTAATTTAAATGTGTATAAAAAGTCTGGCTTCGAGTGCTTGAATACATTAAAAAAAATTAAATCATGTGTCGAGCACATAAACACATGCCTGTTGTACTACGTATGAATACAGCACCTATTCATCATCTACAAAGAGACGTCGATGCAACAAATTCATCAAACAATAAACGAAGAACTTCTAATTCACATGCACTCCAGCAAGTTTTCCATATTTATACGACGCAGAACAATTACAAAGTACTATTCTTCAAATATTTGGTGATAAACTTCAGCAATGGACAGAAATACATTTGAATGCAGGAATGAAAAACAGGCGAAGAATATAAATTTCAAGTAGGTTAAATTCTATTATTCAAATTTACTTATTCCGTTCTATATATATGAATTATGAATGATTTTAAAATTATCAATTTATGAATCTATGCATGTTATAATAATTTAAATATAAAAGTTTTATCAAGTATTTTGTATATACGTATTTAAGAAACAAAATAATATCTCAAGCATGTTTTATAGAATTGGAATAAGTAAATGTAAAAACCATAATTATTTCTATATTGAGATTGATTGATTATTGTGGTACAATTTTAAAAGTTATTAAAACAATTGAAATTGTTGCAAAGTCAATTATCAAATTTAAAATTTTTATGGTTTATAAAAATAATTTTTTTTCAAGTAAATGTAAAATATATTCAACGTTAAACCATAATTATTTCTATATTGAGATTGATTGATTATTGTGGTACAATTTTAAAAGTTTTTAAAACAATTGAAATTGTTGCAAAATCAATTAACAAAATTAAAATTTTTATGGTTTATTAAAATATTTTTTACAGTGAGTCTAGAAAATGTTATAATTATTGTATTATCTTTTAAAATTGCAAACTTATTTTTATAAAAATTGAGTAATTTTTTCCTATAAATATTTTTACGAAACAAAACAATGTTTAATATTTCATCAACTACAAATTTATAATATTATAAAATAACATCTTTTATAGTACCTATTAAACAAATTAATAGTGTAAAATAATTGTAATATATTACACTTATGGCCAATTTTATAAATGACGGATAAATTTACTTCCAAAGTAAATAAAATTTATTCCTTCAAATGATAGTCGATATTTTGTCAATAATGTTATAAATTCCATAAAATGAGTAAAATTGATTTGAATTTGTTAGTTTGAATAAATTTACTGCAGAAGTAAATTTATTCTGTCCTTTATAAAACCGAGGGTAACAGTTGTTAATAACAATCGCTTTAATATAAACAAATTTTCTAGACTCACAATTTATTTCTTTTGTTCCATTTGTTCTAAATATTATTGATTTATATTAGTAATTTATTTATTTTTCATAAATATCTCCAATTTTAAATTCTTTCAAAATGATAACTATAGATTAAAATATTGATTATGACTAAATGATGATTGTGGGGTAATTTTAAACGTTTAAAAACATTTGAAATTGTAGCAAGATGTCATTTTATCTTTTCAATATTTTTAATGGACAATTGAAATAAATTTTACATGCAGTATTTTTCGTCAAGTAACCACTTTTAATCAAATGTAATATCTTTTTCGGAATTATAATATTGAAATTTAAAAATATTATCAACGCAATATAATCATGTACGATTATAAAATATTAGCTTCTATAATTATTACCATAATTACTATAAATTCAGAAATACATTATTGTTGTATTTTTTATATGACATATTTTAAAATGTTGTAACAACAATTATTATAGGAATAATTAATTGTCTATAAATATATTCGGCATATAAAGTGTTACTTGAAGGAAAATCTATACATGTAGTATAATTATTTCATTGGGATCATAATAAACATTGTTGTCTTTGCAAATATATTTTGTCAATATGATTTATTTTCATATATCTGTGACAAATTTTATTTAAGGCAAAGATAATATGTGCTTTTATTTATTGTTTTCGTTGTGTTTAACAATTTAATTAACCGTTGAATTGTAACAAATGATGAACAATAATAATTGTGAGTAAATGAAATAAAATATTACGTGCACTCAAATAATATTGACAGTACAACAGTGTGCCCATTTTATAAGTTCCCACCTTAAAGCTTATAAACAGGCAACCCATGTTACATTTCATAAGTGACTTGATTTAAAATGTTGTTTTGATCTTATACCTACCGTGATTATTTGTTTTAAAGTACTAATATTTACCACGTAGCTTATGAAATGTATTCTGTTTTGGCTATTTTCAAACATTAAGGCTGGAACTTATTAAATGGGCAGCCTGTATATATACAGGATGTTAAAAAATAAGTGTCACAAATTATGAGGACATATAGTACTGACTAAAATGGGTCCGATCTTCAATAGTTTCCGAGTTATAAGGCAATAAAAAATGAGTTTTTTCGGTATTTACCTCTGCTATCTCGAAAATTGTAAGAATTACGACTTTGATTAAATGATACATTTTGTTCACCTTTCAGAGGTCATGTGTTTTTGTTTTTCAAAAAACATCAAATAATTGTACTGCGACACAAGTTGTGGCACATATGGC
This sequence comes from Ophonus ardosiacus, assembly GCA_943142095.1. NCBI lineage: Eukaryota > Metazoa > Arthropoda > Insecta > Coleoptera > Carabidae > Ophonus > Ophonus ardosiacus. The sequence goes on along the minus strand of OW964825.1, from coordinate 22,304,720 downwards.
CAATACTTAGTTTTCAAAAAACTTCGTAACTATTAGAAAGTGAAAAAATGTCTCATATAAAATGTTATTGTTTTTTTATAGTCTATTTATTGGCATAGACTAAATTTTGTTCAACCACTATCTTAGTCAGTTTTTTCCAAAACGGCCTCTTTCTCAAAATCAGTTGAAGATCGGACCCATGTTGATTAAACTTTTTCTACTCATTTTGATCAGTACTATATGCCCTCATAATTTGTGACACTTATTTTTTAACAACCTGTATATATAAATGACAATATAATTTGTAAATGTTTTTATTATTGATATCTGTCCAACAATTTTTTAAATTTAAATGATTGAAATTGTAGCAAGATGTGTGATGATTGCGTGACAATTTTATAGTTTAAATTTTTGGAAAATTGTTCTAAACTATCAATAATAAAAACAATGACAATCAGTAATAATTGTAATAACTCAAAATTGTAATAGTAGACACATGTATATTTGCCGTCAAATAAGTATGGATTAAAGATTTTTACAATATCGCTAATTCAGTGGCAATGTTGAAAATGCTAAATTACAAAAAAAAAATACGGGCACGGCAAGGGACAAGGTCATGGAGAAGGGGAAAAGTCGAGCGTTGGCCAATACTTATTTGACGGTGAAAATTGTAAATTATTTTTAAAATTTAATACATAATGTAAAATCAGTATGATTAAAAAAACACAATGAAAGTTTTTTATATAAACTATGTAATTTACAATAACATGATGAAAGATAATTGCATGGTATAACTAAATTAGTAGAAAAATAACAAAATTATTTCAAACACTATTTTACTTATTAAATAATTAATTTTGAAATGTAATAAATCATTATGTTGATTCCGTCATTTGTTAAATATTTAAAGTATATATATCATAGAACATTTCTTATATACTTATATATAAAAAAAATATATGAACATTACATATACATATGTACATTTAAAAACAACGTTTCAAAATGGAACTTTATGTAAAAATATTTTGGAAATCACTCATCATACGACATAAATTATTTCGAAGAATAAAACGTTTGACAACCGAAATAAATCACAATAAGGATGGAAAAATTATATGATTTGGAAGAAAAATTTATAAAAACTACATGGAGATACTTCTCAGTATTACTATACTGAAAAATTAAATTTTAAAGGAGTAACATTTTAAATGTTACCTAAATACGGCGTACAAATGAAAGAAGATATTTTGAAGATCTTTTCTCAATCGACATTTGAAAACAAATAATTTGGGAATGAAGTTAAATACGGCGTACAAATGAAAGAAGATATTTTGAAGATCTCTTCTCTTTCGACATTTGAAAACAGAAATAATTTGGGAAAGAAGTTTATAAAAATTTCCAAATCTACATCGTTGAATAAAATATGTATTATATAAAACCAATGTATAGCAAATCCGTCGTACAAAGAAATATTGGAAAAGAAAATGCTCAGCATGAAAACACACAGATGTAGAAGAACTAAAGGATAATGAATAATTTAAATTAATTAAAACAAAGAAATAAAATATTTAAGAATTATTCTATGATAAAGTAAATAAAATATTTTGTTAGAAGTGAAATTAACAATAATGATTTATCACTTTTTAAAACGAAAAATAAATTAAATTCTGTAACGAGTCGACAAATATATAATTTTTAAATCACATTTCATATTAATATAGTTATATAACATGTTAATTATAGTAGGTATATTAATTTGTTATTTCAAATATCAAACATATTGTTTTATAGAAAATATTTCATTGTATTTTTTTTACATCATACAAACATTGAATTGCAATAAGATATAATTTGTAAATAATTTGTATTAATTTGAAATTTATATATATATATATATATATATATATATATATATATATAATGTTTACCATTTTTTTTTTAATATTTGTTGTCAATTAACATTGAAATATATTACAAATAAATAAAACATTATTCCTTTGAAAGAATTTTATAGTTTTCTTGAATATTTTTTTCAGCAATTTGAATGTGCATGTTTGGTAAGTATGTTGAGTAGGCATGTTGCGTGAGCAGTTTGGGACAGGTTGAGTGGGCATTTTCCGTGTTGTGATAACTAATCACTGTACCTAAAGTTGAATGTGCGTTTAGGTTATGTTTAAGTGGGTATGGTTATAAAAGTTTGTGGGCAGTTTGAGTGGGCAGGTTGCGTGGGTAGTTTGTGTGGGCAGTTTGGGTGGGCAGATTGCGTGGGTAGTTTGGGTGGGTATGTTGCGTGGGCAGTTTGGGTGGGTATGTTGCGTGGGCAGTTTGGGTGGGCATTTTGCGTGGGCAGTTTGGGTGGTTTTGTTGCGTGGGCATGTTGCGTGGGCTGTTTGGGTGGGCCTGTTGCGTGGGCTGTTTGGGTGGGCATGTTGCGTGGGCAGTTTGAGTGAGCATGTTGCGTGGGCAGTTTGGGTGGGCAAGTTGAGTGGGTTTTGTTACATGTTCTGATAACGAATCACTGTCTACCTAAAGTCGAGTGTGCGTTAAAGTTAGGTTAGGTTAGGTTTAGTTGGGAATGGTTATAAAAGTTTATCGGCCAGAGTGTTGTACGCAGTGTGGGTGGGCATGTTGCGTGGGCAGTTTGGGTGGGTATGTTGCGTGGGCAGTTTGGGTGGGTATGTTGCGTGGGCAGTTTGGGTGGGTATGCTGAGTGGGCAATTTGGGTGGGCATGTTGCGTGGGCAGTTTGGGTGGGCATGTTGCGTGGGCAGTTTGGGTGGGTATGTTGCGTGGGCAGTTTGGGTGGTTTTGTTGCGTGGGCAATTTGGGTGGGCATGTTGCGTGGGCTGTTTGGGTGGGCATGTTGCGTGGGCAGTTTGAGTGAGCATGTTGCGTGGGCAGTTTGGGTGGGCAAGTTGAGTGGGTTTTGTTACGTATTCTGATAACGAATCACTGTCTACCTAAAGTCGAGTGTGCGTTAAAGTTAGGTTAGGTTAGGTTTAGTTGGGAATGGTTATAAAAGTTTATCGGCCAGAGTGTTGTACGCAGTGTGGGTGGGCAGTTTGGGTGGGCATGTTGCGTGGGCAGTTTGGGTGGGTATGTTGCGTGGGCAATTTGGGTGGGCATGTTGCGTGGGCAGTTTGGGTGGGCAATTTGGGTGGGCATGTTGCGTGGGCCGTTTGGGTGGGTATGTTGCGTGGGCAGTTTTCTGTCTATCTACATTCCGGATTACCTATTTCTCTGTCTGCCTAAAGCCAGTGTCTACCTACCTCACTGTTTAAATTTGTATAGAAAACTTCTGTTTCCGAATGTACTGTTAATGATAGAGCCACCGCAGACCACGCCTCCTAAGTCAAGGCCAGTAATACATCGTTTGGTCACACTATACGTATTGTTGTTTATGTTGGTCACCAATTGTTTTCAACAAATTGTTTGTCAGATTACAGTCAATATTTGGAAAGCGTTTCGTATTATTTGTGTGTGATTTTAGTGATATTTGTCTATATTTTTCTGTAAGTACATTTCATTTTTATGTATTTCATACTATTAGTAGGTATCTATATTATGTTTAAAATCATTTTCAGGTGGGCAGTTTGGGTGGGCATGTTGTGTGGACAGTCTTCTGCCTACCTACATCTCTGTATACCTATTTCTATGTCTACCTACCTCTCTATTTACCAATTCCTCTGTCTACCTAAAATCACCGTCTACCAAATTCTCTGTCTACCTAAAACCACTGTCTACCTACCTCTAATTTACCTAAAACCACTGTTTACCTACCTCTAATTTACCTATCTATAAGCGCTTGTTTTTGAAGGTTATATATATATACAACTTACAAAGTAAGAGTCTCAAAATAGTCCCGTTATATGACATATATGGTTAGAAAGAGGAGAAAAATTGAGAAAGTAACTATGTCTTGATAAAATATTCAACAACGTCGTAGTTTTGAGTAATTTTAATTTAAAGTTGAGCATTTAGGGATTTTTTTCAAAGAATTTGAGATTGGTAATAGATTAGGTTCTTTTATAAACCAGTGGTAGTTAACATGTTCAAGTGTGGAAATATTTCTACTTTAAATTGATGTTTTTTTGGAATAAATTTAATTAAAATATTAATAATATAGTTGGATTTAATGAAAAGTATTAAAATTTTATTTCAAAATGGTCTAGAAAATTTTAAAAATTTAATTTTACAATCACACCTGTCAAATTTGTTTGACAAGCGTATCTGTCATTCATAACCAGTTGACAAGTTGGACGTTATGTTATAAATTAAACGTTTTAAATGGATCAAGTATTGTAATTGACGTAAAATATATAATAATTACAGGTATTTGAATATAAATAAATGTTATTTAAATGATTACTAATATATTATAGGTAAATCGGTCGATTTCACATGACGTCTTTCATTGCCGACCGATCGATAGCATGTAAAAGGCAAGTAAATTAAGATTTAAACTATAAATACTGGACAATACTGTACAATAATGATGGCACAACAATTATTTATTGGTATGTACAACATTTTATACGTTTTTATTGTAGAAAGTTTTAGTTTACACACCAATTTTTGGTTAGGCCTGCGAGTCAATCGATAACATGAAATCTGGATATTTCAACGATAAATACTGGACAATACTGCACAGTTATTATGTAATATTATATAGTAGAACAAATATTTATTGGTATGTATACAAATTTTGTACGTTTACGTGGAAGAAATATTTCTTTTACAGGCCAAGACATCAAAAGTTTGGTTATGTTCAAATTTTCTATTGAAATATGAATAGGAATGATTCTATTTCACTATAGTGAGTACAAATACAGTAAATATGTAACAAATTATTATTTAAAAATGGTCAAGAACGTATAAAACCGGTCAATTTCAGATGTCGTCTCAACGCCTGCCGATCGATAACATGTTTTAGGCAAGTAAATTGAGATTTAAACTATAAATACTGTACAATAATGATGGCGCAACAATTATTTCTTGGTATGTACAACATTTTATACGTTTTTATTGTAGAAATTTTTAGATTACAAACCAATTTTCGGTTAGGCCTGCGAGTCAATCGATAACATGAAATCTGGATATTTCAACGATAAATACTGGACAATACTGCTCAGTTATTATGTTATATTATATAGTAGAACAAATATTTATTGGTATGTATACAAATTTTGTACGTTTACGTGGAAGAAATATTTCTTTTACAGACCAAGACATCAAAAGTTTGGTTATGTTCAAATTTTCTATTGAAATATGAATAGGAATGATTCTATTTCACTATAGTGAGTACAAATACAGTAAATATGTAACAAATTATTGTTTAAAAATGGTCAAGAACGTATAAAACCGGTCGATTTCAGATGTCGTCTCAACGCCTGCCGATCGATAGCATGTTTTAGGCAAGTAAATTGAGATTTAAACTATAAATACTGGACAATACTGTACAATAATGATGGCACAACAGTTATTTATTGGTATGTACAACATTTTATACGTTTTTATTGTAGAAATTTTTTGTTTACAAACCAATTTTTGGTTAGGCCTGCGAGTCAATCGATAGCATGAAATCTGGATATTTTAACAATAAATACTGGACAATAATGCACAGTTATTATGTAATATTATATGGTAGTACAAATACTTATTGGTATGTATACAAATTTTATACGTTTTTTTGTAGAAATGATTTTTTTTAGGTCTTCAACATAATTTTTGGTTATAACATCACGTCGTTTTAGTAGTAATGGTTTTGGACGTTGAAAATGATTCCATTAAACTATTTCAAGTACAAATACATTAATATGTAAGTAATATGTACGTATAATTCACAGATGTTGACACAATTTTAATGTTTTCCAATCGATTTTCAGAAGATCTTATCCATCCAGTTGAAATTCAAAGAGAGTTTGCTTATTTTGATATGCTAGTGTGCTAAATTTATAAAATGAATATCAAGGGATTCATTGTTGGGCATATTTTGAGCTAATTTTAAAAGTATTGTAAAGTTATAAGTGAAATAAGACATCCAATATTCAATCCAAAGAGAACCACAACAGAAAATCGATTTTGACATTTCATCTGTCATCGGCCAAGCGTCTGCAACTGCAAGCTAAGAAAAATGTCATTTAAACAATAAATACTGGACAATACGGTACAATAATTATGTAATATTATATGGTAGAACAAATATTTATTGGTATGTATACAAATTTTGTACGTAGAAATAGTTAAAAATATTTTATTATAGACAGTCACTTCCAAAAAGGTTAAAGTTAACGCGATAATACTTTCTTAGCGGAATTGAAGATTTAAAATGATTTAATTTCACTATAGTGAGTACAAATACAGGAATATGTAAGTAATATGTTTATATAATAAACAGAAATCTTTGTAACTTTAAGTTTTTCTGTAGGAAAATTATAGGCGAAAGAAGACATCTAACAACATTCATTTCAAGTACTCTGCGACAAACAATGGATCCCATTACATTTATTAATAAGTTTTGAGTGATGAAAATGACTGTATAAATATTTTAAACTCTAAGAAATTAAATTTTGTTGTATTTTTGACTTCTGTTGTGAACAGAATTATTGTACTAGCCAAACTATTTAAAATAAACAAAGTTAATGTACTGCCAATAATAAAATTAGTGTTTGAGCAGTTCACGGGTAAATTTAAAGCTTATTTAAAGCTGTGTGGCAGCGCGACAAAGTATTTGCTGAGTTTTACTACAAGTCTGAAGGCGTTGCGCTTTCATACCGCGACTAAATTCATAGGCATAAGAATTTTTAAGGTTATAATACGGTCCGCAAAAAATGCGGCCAAAACAACTAAATTAAATAAATAACTTCCGCGAAATGCTTAAAACTATGAAGAAATATGACACTTAAATACATAAGTAAAAATATTATTAAATAATCGCTGATAAAATATGAAAATCTTAACTAGGTCAAGATCAACAGAACTACGTAATTGATTATTACAAAAAATAAACAGAGAATCTTGACTAGATCAGGGACAACACACGAAGTGTTTAAAACTACGAAGAAATATGACCGTAAAATACGTAAGTACAAAAACTATTAAAAATTCGCTGATAAAATATGAAAATCTTAACTAGGTCAAGATCAACAGAACTAGGTCAAGATCAACAGAACTACGTAATTGATTATTACACAAAATAAAGAGAATCTTGACTAGATCAGGGACAACACAATAAAATAAAGTAAGAGGGCTTAGTTGTTAGAAGTAGTCCGTCCGAGTGGACTGACGGCGAGTCATCTGTCACGGTAGGAAAGTTCGTCGTGGTCAACTGCCAAATCGGAGAAAGCGCCCTTTTGCTCCAACCTCAGATAGCACCTACGACGAGGATGTCACAGGAGATGGTGTGTAGTTTACATACGATGATGGTATGACACAAATCGCACACGAGAATGTATGAGTTAAAAATATGAAGTTATAAAACACAAAAGTTAACATAAGTGTGGTTATGTAATAAAACATTTCATTGGTTCTGCAAGTTTCAAATATATTATAGTTGTTGTATTTTGAGCTAATTATAGAATAAATTCAAGTATATTATACTTATTTATTTCATTTAAAAGATAGTATTATTTCTACAGACATGTCGCAATGAAAACTCATGCAGTCGCGCAAGATAGTAAGTACTTTTAAATCAATACTATAGTTTTTATGTGCATATGAATAAATAAATGATTATATTGTGTAAAAACACACGACTACTAATGCCTAATCATCAAAAAACACTATCATAAATCAAAAAGTACCCTATTTAGATTGTGAAAGGGAAAAACATCGCGAAAAATGTCTTCAGCTTTCATCCAAAGGTAGGTGGTTGTATAACAGTTTATAAATAAAGTTATGATTATTTTATTTTAGTAATTTCACATGTAATGTTAAAATCATTATTGAACAGTTACTAGAAAACTATTAAATACTTTGATCGCAATAATGAATCATTAACAATACTAAATTCAATTCAATCAAAAAAGAATATTGTTCCAGAAAATATAAATTAAAATTAGCATTTAATGTTTGTTTTTTACGATTTAAACATTTTGTAGTCAGCTCCAAACGAGTTTTTCAAACAAAAATTGAAATTTTCATCTTTTAAATACCACATTTGAGAAGTTTTGAATCAAATTTCAACAAAATTTTCTAAGAAAATTTGTTTATAGCTTCAAATAAAGTACCATTTCCAGTTTACCAATTTTAGTAAAAATCTAATATGTCGTTACCATTAATATAAAATTCTTAAATACCAAATTTGAAAAAAATCTATTATATTTGAATGTAGTTTTTCATTAAAAGTTGTTACAGGCTTCAAGTAAAGTACCACTTCCAGGTGTCTAATTTCACCATAAATCTAATCAATTCGTTACATGAATACAGAGCGCTTAAATACGGAAATAGGAAATTGTTTAAAGTTTGATAAGCGAATCCTATAAAGTTTAAAATTTTTATTGGAAATCCTATTGGTTTATAATTGTAAAAGTATTTAAAATGTGTAATTTAAGCCTAAATACAAATGTTGATTCTTTGACAATTTTGTCAAGCTTTCGCTTTTTATTTAAGGCTTTTGCCGGACTTTGTAAAGTTATACTATTTCCAAATTAGCGATGAAAGCATAGTTTAAATTTTTCGTGACTCTGTTTGTATATGGCGTACATATTATTATTTTGTGTACTTACCTACTTCTCTGCTGCAAATAATAAAAATTATTTATTTCAAATAATACATATAATATAATAATAGCATATAATGTTATTATATTTGTTAATTTTCTTTTCTATATCGAGGTATCTATCTTAACCAGGGCATCAAATCAAAACCGGCAACAAATCGTAACATATTAGCGGACCCATAACCGAACCAGTTATTAAAATTCGGATTCAGGGTTCGGCTCCAGTTCAGGTTTATTTACACTTCGGCGTTTGCTTTGCGGCGTGTGTTGATTTGTCGTGAAAATAGTGTTCGTTTCTTGTCAGGCGTAAATTCCAGGTTGCATTTTAAAACCGCATACGGACTCAAAAAACAAAGTAACCTGTTCCGAACCCAGTTCTTGAGAGCGCGTGAAAGACTTGATTATTTAATACTGTATATAATATCATATGAATGCAGTGTTTTATCATAAGAATCGCCATTTCTTAGTCTTCCATTTATTTATTCCAATATATCTTCTTTACACAATCCTACGAATTTCAAATCTTCTGCAAAACAGATCTTCCAATTTCTTTATATTCCCGGCATAAGAATCGGCAACAAATTGGTGTGGTTTGCTTCCTCAATGTTCCATATGTTTCTATTTTATCATTAACGCAAATATTTATTTATATAATACTTATTAAACCATGAAAATCTTACCGTTTAATTTTGAAGTTTTAGAACTTTCGTTACCTATTTCATATTTTGTCAATATTTCAGTTTTACAATGGTATGGTTTGTCCATCATTAATGACTGTATTTACTTTCTCAACATTTATATATTAATAATAAATAATATATAATGAAAAATCAACACTAACCTACAATCTCTATTGTACAGACAACACAAAATCTTTGCGACGACACTGAACATAATTACATATGTTTTAAACAGTAATTTAAAAACACATTTTTCTGCGAATTTTTTGTATTGTACTTACAAAAACTCTACATATATCAAGTAAAGACATAAAATGATTATTTATTTATAAATAATTGCACTAATAATAAAAATTTAATAAAGTTTATAATTCAAATTTCCCGCCAAATATTCATTTAGTATTAGTCTAAAAATAAATTTATCTTTGAATTTTATGCTTTCATTGTATTGAATTTAATAAATTTCATGCCAATTTAATGTGGAAATTGACTAGAAATTATAGAATTTCAAATTTACTTAAATTACATTTGCAAAAATGTTTGAGAAACATAACTGTCCGTTATCTTTAGTGCATTTCTGAAGGCGTTATTGCAAACACTCTTTTCAACATCAATCTGTCAATTTAGGCGACTTTTAAGCGAATAGCTCTTAAAAACCGAGCACGAAAGACCACTGCACAGTGGAGAATCTTCCAAAAATATCCTTTTAAATAGCTCATTTTAGGGAAAAGCAAAGATCAAAATTAAAACCTCAATCCTTAACAAGAAGGTAGTTATTTTTAGCTACCAAGCTAAACTAATATGCATATACTTTTCTCCTATGGTATTTGAGGATGAACACTAGGCTCAAAGGGCAATTTATACTGCTCCAGTTAAAATGAAAGAACATAAGGTCGTTTGAAGAGGTCGCTGTGTAGAAGAAAGGAACCAAATACTATTAATCCGAAAATTATCCTTTCTATTGGGCTATCACAAATAAAAAATTTTCCACAATAAGAACCTTTTAGAGCTAAAAAGTACCTACTGATTTTTTTTACTTAAAAATGCAACCTGAATTACATACAAGTCAGGCTGATCAAGAACTTAAGGAATTTTCAGAATAATTATTTATATGAACAATTTAACATCATACAATTAAGCGATTTGTTATTTTAAAAGAGCTGCAGGCAAGATGGCTTGAGTAGAAGAAATTAAAAAGCTTGGGCGAATGATAGCGAAGAGACCTTCGAACAGGGGTGCAGTACGTTGCGTTAAGAATAAAAATTTGAAACTTTTATAATGAAATGCATATAACCTGTACCAAAAATGTGTAATACACGGCCGTTTCTGTCTCATCTTTTGATTATGTTTATCAAAAACAAGGGTGAGCTTTTCACAACTCACTAAAACTCGAATTAACTTCTTAATCTTTGAATGTTGATCGACTGTTTGCAGAATAGGGCTCTCAACCATAACAGAAAATAATAACATGTACACTTCATACTTAAAGTATTACTTACTAAAGTACGATTAAGATAAAAAAGAAACATAAATAAATAAATATATCATCACGGCATATTACCCATTTCTGGGTGTGCCAGTATCTACAACACATGTAGACAACGGTAATGATGACGATATATTTTACCGTGTGGGCGCTTACCAGGCGTCACCTCGCGGGCACTTATAGCTGGTGTGGAGAGTGCACCACAGGGGTCACTTTTGTGCCATTTAAAATTGGAAATATTTGGCGGCTGTCGGGATCGAACCCGGTTCCCCGGGTTCGCGACCAGACACTCACGCACGCGGCCACGGGACCCAATAAAAAAAGAAACATTCTTTTAATAAGTACTTTGCGAGATATTTTAATTTGTTTTCATTGTCACAGTAATGTCACAGTATCTTTCTCACGCAGCCTATTATAGAAACTGGTGCGAGAAAGATAGCTATGATTTTGCTAAAAATCAAATGCAAATACTACGAACAGCTTCAAAATTAAACGAACTTTCATTTAAAATTATAAAAAAATAAGAGTGGAGGACCTCATTGGTAGAATGAAAAATAATAAGACACGCAATCAAGCCAAATTTGTAGATTGCACAGAATAGAATGAAATAGAATAGGAATAAAAAAAATTTAAGACTATTTTTAGATTGAATAGAAAATAAGATATTATAGTAGAATGACGTTACTTTTGTGTCAAATTTGCATTAAATTAACTATATTGATGAATGAATAATACTCAATAATGAACGATAAAACACAAAAGTCTTGATACTTTTGAAAAAGTAAAGTTTTTCATTAACTTATTATCAAATTGTTTCAGTAGCAATGTAAAAACAAATTTATCCATTAATTTTATGTATTATACTTTAAAAAAACTCTCATAAATAATAATTAAAGATATTATTTATTCATAAATGATAATAATACCAACAAAAATATGAAATGTTAAAAGCAATTTTAAATTTAAATTTCCCGCCAAATTAAATTTCTCAAAATTATGATTCATAAATATATAAATGACATTAAAATGATTGTATAACTTTAAAACACGTATTTCACTTCAATATTAACATAATTATAGTATAAAAAAATTACAAAAATACATATTTTGATCTATTATGTAAAGTTGTTTGGGTTGTTTCCAATCCAACAAATTGTCTGTGAGTTTGCATATTTGGAAAGCGTTTCTTTATATTTGTGTGTGATTTTAGTGAGATTTGTCTAGATATTTCTGTAAGTACATTTCATTTTTATGTATTTCATACTATAAGTAGTTATAAATATGTTTAAAATCATTTTCAAATATTTTATTTCATACATCATGTTGAAACGTACTATATAAGTTATTCATGTATATTTTATATCGTATTATACGTAAAATTAGATAACGTTGCTTCAAAATAAAGGTATAAATGATTGGCCTTGACGCGGAAGGCACGTGCTGACGTAAATACTTAACCAATAACATTTGAGAATTTTGCCGCGAACGCGTAAGTACATACAGAAAAAAAGTAGAAGTGTAGTGGCGGCGGCGGCAGGCGTACTAATAAATGAATTTTGGAGAAGGTATAATAATTGCTTCAAAATTAAACGAACTTTCATTTAAAAATATTTTTAAAAATTAGTTTATGGGCCTATTCAATCAATAATGAGTAGTATTACAGAAAAATATAAATATTTATTAAATTCAGCATTTAACAAAATTTAAGATCTTTCTCGATTTACCGTGCGTTGTCAACATAAACAAATCATAGGGACAAACGTTGAACGGTTGAGTGGTTTGAATATTTTGGGACAATTTTATACGGCCAGCCCGAGAATTTACCGAATTATATTTGATAAATTTTGATCCAGAGTTGATATTTCTTGCACCTGGCTTACGGCGGTTTATTAACTGGATAAATGAAGTCGATATTATTCGACAACTGTCGCAAATATTATCACTCGCCAAAGGGTTTTCAACTAGTGCTACATTTTTTGTTGATCTATTATGTAATGTAAGTTGACGTTCATTTTATTTTGGACAAATTATTGTTTCCTCCTGTCAGCGTGCATTCATTCTGAGTTCAAAGTGTTTTGTGTTATTTGTGTGTCTTTTTTGGTGGATTTTGTCTGGATTTTTCTAAACCTGCATTTAATATTCATGTACGTCATAGTAAAAATACTTATATATTCGTTAAAAAACATTTTTAAATAACGTTTTATTCGATACGGTAAAAATCACCGTCACTGCAGCGCAACGTGGAAAGGCAAAAAATGCAGAAAAAATTTTGCAATTCCCCGAAACCGAAGAAATGCAAGTTCAGCCTTGACTTAAGTCGTCTGCCGCCTACGACCTCTCTCGGCTGGGAGAACGGTAGCGATGAGACCTTCGAACAGGGGTGCAGTACGTTGCGTTAAAAATAAAAGTTTGAAACTTTTATAATGAAATGCATATAACCTGTACCAAAAATGTGTAATACACGGCCGTTTTTGTCTCATCTTTTGATTATGTTTATCAAAAACAAGGGTGAGCTTTTTACAACTCACTAAAACTCGAATTAACTTCTTAATCTTTGAATGTTGATTGACTGTTTGCAGAATGGGGCCCTAAACCATAACAGAAAATAATAACATGTATACTTTATACTTAAAGTACTACTTAATAAAGAACAATTAAGATAAAAAAGAAACATTCTTTTAATAAATACTTTGCGAGATATTTTAATTTGTTTTTATTGTCACAGTATAGCTATCTTTCTCGCGCAGCCTATTATAGAAACTGGTGCGAGAAAGATAGCAATGATTTTGCTAAAAATCAAATGCAAATACTACGAACAGCTTCAAAATTAAACGAACTTTCATTTAAAATTATAAAAAAAATAAGAGTGGAGGACCCCATTGGAAGAATGAAAAATAATAAGACACGCAATCAAGCCAAATTTGTAGATTGTACAGAATAGAATGAAATAGAACAGGAATAAAAAAATTTTAAGACTATTTTTAGATTGAATAGAAAATAAGATATTGTAGTAGAATGACGTTACTTTTGTGTCAAATTTGCATTAAATTAACTATATTGATGAATGAATAATACTCAATAATGAACTATAAAACAAAAAAGTCTTGATACTTTTGAAAAAGTAAGGTTTGTCATTAACTTATTATTAAATTGTTTCAGTAGCAATGTAAAAACAAATTTATCTATTAATTTTATGTATTATACTTTAAAAAAAACTCTCATAAATAATAATTAAAGATATTATTTATTCATAAATGATAATAATACCAACAAAAGTATGAAATGTTAAAAGCAATTTTAAATTTAAATTTCCCGCCAAATTCAATTTCTCAAAATTATGATTCATAAATATATAAATGACATTAAAATGATTGTATAACTTTAAAAGACGTATTTCACTTCAATATTAACATAATTATAGTATAAAACAAATTACAACAATACATATTTTGATCTATTATGTAAAGTTGTTTGGGTTGTTGACCAATTGTTTCCAATCCAACAAATTGTCTGTCAGTTTGCATATTTCATTTTTATGTATTTCATACTATAAGTAGTTATAAATATGTTTAAAATCATTTCCAAATATTTTATTTCATACATCATGTTGAAACGTAATATAAAAGTTTTTCATGTATGTTTTATATCGTATTATACGTAAAATTAGATAACGTTGCTTCAAAATAAAGGTACAAATGATTAATTATTAATAAAAGTTCATAATATAAATAAAAATTTGAAACTTTTATTATAAACTGCATATAACCTGTACCAAAAATGTGTAATACACGGCCGTTTTTGTCCATCTTTTGATTATGTTTTCCATAAACAAGGGTGAGCTTTTTAAAACTCACTAAAATTCGAGTTAACTTCCTAATTTTTGAATGTTGACCGACTGTTTACAGAATGGGGTCCACAACCATAACAAAAAATTATAACGTGTACATTTTTTACTTAAAGTACTACTTAATAAAGAACGATTAAGATAAAAAGAAACATTCTTTTAATAAATACTTTGCGAGATATTTGAATTTGTTTTCAGTGTCACAGTGACGTCACAGTATAGCTATCTTTCTCGCGCAGTGTACTATAGACACTGGTACGAGAAAGATAGGAATGGTTTCGCTAAAAATCAAATTCAGTTAAACTAAAAGCATTTATGACTTTTTAATACTACGAATTGCTTCAAATCTAAACAAACTTTAATTTAGAATAATAAAAGAGTGAAAAAATGGAAAATAATATGACACGCAATCAAGCGAGATTTATAGATTGAACAGAATAGAATAGAATAGAAAAGGAATAGAATTTTTTAAAGACCGTTTATGGATTGCATAGAAAATAAGACATTGGAGTAGAATGACGTTACTTTTTTGTCACATTTAAACCAAATTAACTACATTTTAAAGCTTTTGCTTTATTTATTTCTTGGCCGATGATGTTGTGATTGTGCAACAGTCTTCTTCAGGGCTAGAGAAATGTTTCATTTATTTTTGACCATTTATAGTCCTGAAAAAGGCTGCTTTACAATAAATAATTTATGTAAGATTGCATGTCCGATTATTTCCCATTCTAGATATAAATAAAAGTTGAGTCCCGAAATTAGAGAATCTATACATGTAGTATAATTATTTCATTGGGATCATAATAAACATTGTTGTCTTTGCAAATATGTTTTGTCAATATGATTTGTTTTCATACATCTGTGACAAATTTTATTTAAGGCAAAGGTAATATGTGCTTTTATTTATTGTTTTCGTTGTGTTTAACAATTTAATTAATCGTTGAATTGTAACAAATGATGAACAATAAGTATTATGAGTAAATGAAATAAAATATTACGTGTACTCAAATAATATTGACAGTACGATATATATAGTGTGTGCCCACTTTAAAAGTTCCCGACTTAAAGCTTATAAATAGGCAACCCATGTTACATTTCATAAGTTACTTGATTTAAAATGTTGTTTTGGTCTTATACCAACCGTGATTATTTGATTTAAAGTACTAATATTTACCATGTGGCTTATGAAATGTATTCTGTTTTGCCTATTTTTAAACTTTAAGGCCGGAACTTATTAAATGGGCAGCCTGTATATATACAGGATGTTAAAAAATAAGTGTCACAAATTATGACGACATATAGTACTGACTAAAATGAGTTAAAAAACCTTAATCAATATAGGTCCGATCTTCAATAGTTTCAGAGTTATAAGGCAATGAAAAATGAGTTTTTTCGGTGTTTACCTCTGCTATCTCGAAAATTGTAAGAATTACGACTTTAATTAAATGATACATTTGTTCACTTTTCAGAGGTCATGCGTTTTTGTTTTTCAAAAAACATCAAAAAATTGTACTGCGACACGTTGTGGCGCCCATGGCCAATACTTAGTTTTCAAAAAAATTCGTAACTATTAGAAAAAGAAAAAAATGTCTCATATAAAATGTTATTGTTTTTTTATAGTCTATTTACTGGCATAGACTCAATTTTGTTCAACCACTATCTTAGTCAGTTTGTCTTCGATTTTAATAAAAAATGGCCTCTTTCTCAAAAACAGTTGAAGATCGGACCTATGTTGATTAAACTTTTTCTACTCATTTTGATCAGTACTATATGCCCTCATAATTTGTGACACTTATTTTTTAACAACCTGTATATATAAATGACAATATTATTTGTAAATGTTTTTATTATTGATATCTGTCCAACAATTTTTTAAATTGAAATGATTGAAATTGTAGCAAGATGTGTGATGATTGCGGGACAATTTTATAGTTTAAATTTTTGGAAAATTGTTCTAAACTATCAATAATAAAAACAATGACAATCAGTAATAATTGTAATAACTCAAAATTGTAATAGTAGACACATGTATATTTGCCGTCAAATAAGTATGGATTAAAGATTTTTACAATATTGCTAATTCAGTGGCAATGTTGAAAATGCTAAATTACAAAAAAAAATACGGGCACGGCAAGGGACAAGGTCATGGAGAAGAGGAAAAGTCGAGCGTTGGCCAATACTTATTTGACGGTGAAAATTGTAAATTATTTTTAAAATTTAATACATAATGTAAAATCAGTATGATTAAAAAAACACAATGAAAGTTTTTTATATAAACTATGTAATTTACAATAACATGATGAAAGATAATTGCATGGTATAACTAAATTAGTAGAAAAATAACAAAATTATTTCAAACACTATTTTACTTATTAAATAATTAATTTTGAAATGTAATAAATCATTATGTTGATTCCGTCATTTGTTAAATATTTAAAATATACATCACAGAACATTTCTTATATACTTACCTATATATAAAAAAAATATATGAACATTACATATACATATGTACATTTAAAAACAACGTTTCAAAATGGAACTTTATGTGAAAATATTTTGGAAATCACTCATCATACGACATAAATTATTTCGAAGAATAAAACGTTTGACAACCGAAATAAATCACAATAAGGATGGAAAAATTATATGATTTGGAAGAAAAATTTATAAAAACCACATGGAGATACTTCTCAGTATTACTATACTGAAAAATTAAATTTTAAAGGAGTAACATTTTAAATGTTACCTAAATACGGCGTACAAATGAAAGAAGATATTTTGAAGATCTTTTCTCAATCGACATTTGAAAACAAATAATTTGGGAATGAAGTTAAATACGGCGTACAAATGAAAGAAGATATTTTGAAGATCTCTTCTCATTCGACATTTGAAAACAGAAATAATTTGGGAAACAAGTTTATAAAAAATTCCAAATCTACATCGTTGAATAAAATATGTATTATATAAAACCAATATATAGCAAATCCGTCGTACAAAGAAATATTGGAAAAGAAAATGCTCAGCATGAAAACAGACAGATGTAGAAGAACTAAAGGATAATGAGTAATTTAAATTAATTAAAACAAAGAAATAAAAAATTTAAGAATTATTCTATGATAAAGTAAATAAAATATTTTGTTAGAAGTGAAATTAACAATAATGATTTATCACTTTTTAAAACGAAAAATAAATTAATTTCTGTAACGACTCGACAAATATATAATTTTTAAATCACATTTCATACTAATATAGTTATATAACATGTTAATTATAGTAGGTATATTAATTTGTTATTTCAAATATCAAACATATTGTTTTATAGAAAATATTTCATTGTATTTTTTTTACATCATACAAACGTTGAATTGCAATAAGATATAATTTGTAAATAATTTGTATTAATTTGAAATTTATATATATATATATATATATATATATAATGTTTACCATTTTTCTTTTAATATTTGTTGTCAATTAACATTGAAATATATTACAAATAAATAAAACATTATTCCTTTGAAAGAATTTTATAGTTTTCTTGAATATTTTTTTCAGCAATTTGAATGGGCATGTTTGGTAAGTATGTTGAGTAGGCATGTTGCGTGAGCAGTTTGGGACAGGTTGAGTGGGCATTTTCCGTGTTGTGATAACTAATCACTGTACCTAAAGTTGAATGTGCGTTTAGGTTATGTTTAAGTGGGTATGGTTATAAAAGTTTGTGGGCAGTTTAAGTGGGCAGGTTGCGTGGGTAGTTTGTGTGGGCAGTTTGGGTGGGCAGATTGCGTGGGTAGTTTGGGTGGGTATGTTGCGTGGGCAGTTTGGGTGGGTATGTTGCGTGGGCAGTTTGGGTGGGCATTTTGCGTGGGCAGTTTGGGTGGTTTTGTTGCGTGGGCAATTTGGGTGGGCATGTTGCGTGGGCTGTTTGGGTGGGCATGTTGCGTGGGCTGTTTGGGTGGGCATGTTGCGTGGGCAGTTTGAGTGAGCATGTTGCGTGGGCAGTTTGGGTGGGCAAGTTGAGTGGGTTTTGTTACATGTTCTGATAACTAATCACTGTCTACCTAAAGTCGAGTGTGCGTTAAAGTTAGGTTAGGTTAGGTTTAGTTGGGAATGGTTATAAAAGTTTATCGGCCAGAGTGTTGTACGCAGTGTGGGTGGGCATGTTGCGTGGGCAGTTTGGGTGGGTATGTTGCGTGGGCAATTTGGGTGGGCATGTTGTGTGGGCAGTTTGGGTGGGTATGCTGAGTGGGCAATTTGGGTGGGCATGTTGCGTGGGCCGTTTGGGTGGGCATGTTGCGTGGGCAGTTTGGGTGGGTATGTTGCGTGGGCAGTTTGGGTGGTTTTGTTGCGTGGGCAATTTGGGTGGGCATGTTGCGTGGGCTGTTTGGGTGGGCATGTTGCGTGGGCAGTTTGAGTGAGCATGTTGCGTGGGCAGTTTGGGTGGGCAAGTTGAGTGGGTTTTGTTACATGTTCTGATAACTAATCACTGTCTACCTAAAGTCGAGTGTGCGTTAAAGTTAGGTTAGGTTAGGTTTAGTTGGGACGGCAAAAGCGGAGATGTCGAAAGGCAGCGGCAGAGGTAGGGGACTATGCTGCCTCGTCACAGTAGACATAAAGAATGCCTTCAATTCGGTGCCTTGGCCGAAGATATTAGATGCTCTTTTTGCAGCCAACGTACCCAGGTACTTGATCAATGTTATCGGGAGCTATTTAAACAACCGATGGATAGATTACGATGGGAAAACTTTTCAGGTTACCTGCGGGGTTCCCCAAGGTTCTATACTTGGCCCGGTGTTGTGGAACGTCTTCTACGACAGCATCTTGCGCCTTCCAGTACCGAATAATGTAAAGCTTATAGCTTTTGCCGACGATCTGGCGATAGTAACAGTAGACAAAAGAGAAGAGATGCTGAGTACCAAAGTTAACAGCACACTCCTCACGATAGAGGAATGGATTGAGGAGAATAACATGAAGCTAGCGCCAGAAAAGACGGAGGCAATTATGCTAGTCGGGAGGAAACGATACAACCCGATTAGCTTCCGAGTCTGCGGACAATTAGTCGAACCCCAAACAACGGTCAAGTACCTGGGAGTCGTGTTTGATAAGAACTTGACCTTCTTACCACATGTACGACATGTAGTCTTGAAAGCCAACAATACAGTAGAAGCACTAAAAAAGCTCTTACCGAGAATCGATGGCCCAACAGACATGAAGCGTAAGCTCCTAGCATCCGTGGCTACTAGCATAGTACTATACGCGGCACCTGTATGGGGAGAGGCAACCCGATACAAACAGTGCATGCAGCTACTTAGCGGCCTGAATAGGAAACTAGCCATAGGCATAAATAGAGGATACAGAACTCTGTCCACGGAAGCAGCCCAAATTATAGCCAGTTCAACACCACTGGATCTTGTCATTGAAGCAAGGGTAACAACGTACAGATGTAGGATGGAAGGAGAACCTGTACCGCAGGACGAAACACCTCAAAAATGGCAAGACCAATGGCTAGCAGATAGAGGCAATGTATGGCTGCACAGAATAATGCCCGATATTAGGCCATGGCTAGAACGCAAATTTGGAAAATTGACGTACCACATTACACAAGTCCTAAGTGGGCACGGATGTTTCCAGAACTACCTGCACAGGATATGCAAAGCGACAAGTAGTAAATGCATGTACTGTGAGGATCAGGACTCAGCAGAGCATACAATCTTCTACTGTAACAATTGGACGCTTTCTAGAGACAGCATGGAGAACGATTTAGGTAACAGGTTAACGATAGGCAATTTAGTCCAGCTTATGCTAGCCGAAGAAGAGAAGTGGAACATCATCACGCACTTCATGGAACACGTGATGAAGGGAAAAGAACACGACGAGAGGATGAGAGAGAGAGAGAGAGATGGAGAATGAATTGAGACTGCGATAACGAGACAACAATAATGATGGAGAGTAATGCTTAGGCGGGTCCACATCTTATTGGGCAGTAAGGGAGGGTGGTTTTAGCCGGTAAGAATCCGGCACTACCAGTAACTCCGGACGAGTACTGGTGTCTATGAAGATTTCCACCCTACCCACGGAAAAAAAAAAAAAAAAAAGGTTTAGTTGGGAATGGTTATAAAAGTTTATCGGCCAGAGTGTTGTACGCAGTGTGGGTGGGCATGTTGCGTGGGCAGTTTGGGTGGGTATGTTGCGTGGGCAGTTTGGGTGGGTATGTTGCGTGGGCAATTTGGGTGGGCATGTTGTGTGGGCAGTTTGGGTGGTTATGCTGAGTGGGCAATTTGGGTGGGCATGTTGCGTGGGCCGTTTGGGTGGGCATGTTACGTGGGCAGTTTGGGTGGGTATGTTGCGTGGGCAGTTTGGGTGGTTTTGTTCCGTGGGCAATTTGGGTGGGCATGTTGCGTGGGCTGTTTGGGTGGGCATGTTGCGTGGGCAGTTTGAGTGAGCATGTTGCGTGGGCAGTTTGGGTGGGCAAGTTGAGTGGGTTTTGTTACGTATTCTGATAACGAATCACTGTCTACCTAAAGTCGAGTGTGCGTTAAAGTTAGGTTAGGTTAGGTTTAGTTGGGAATGGTTATAAAAGTTTATCGGCCAGAGTGTTGTACGCAGTGTGGGTGGGCAGTTTGGGTGGGCATGTTGCGTGGGCAGTTTGGGTGGGTATGTTGCGTGGGCAATTTGGGTGGGCATGTTGCGTGGGCAGTTTGGGTGGGCAATTTGGGTGGGCATGTTGCGTGGGCCGTTTGGGTGGGTATGTTGCGTGGGCAGTTTTCTGTCTATCTACATTTCGGATTACCTATTTCTCTGTCTGCCTAAAGCCACTGTCTACCTACCTCATTGTTTACCTACAAACACTGTCTACCTACTACATTTCAACTATATTCACTGTCTACCTAAAACCACTGTCTACCTAAAACCACTGTCTACCTATTACATGTATTACCTATCTATAAGCGCTTGTTTTTTAAAAATTTAACTATATAGAACTTACAAAGTAAGTCTAAAGTCATGGTGGTGTTATATGTTATATATGGTTAGAAAGAGGAGAAAAAATGAAAAAGTAACTATGTCTTGATAAAATACTCAACAACGTCGTAATTTTGAGTAATTTTAATTTAAAGTTGAGCATTTAGGGATTTTTTTGAAAGATTTTTGAATTGGTAATAGATTAGGTTCTTTTATAAACCAGTGGTAGTTAACATTGTAAGTGTGGAAATATTTCTACTTTAAATTGATGTTTTTTGGAATAAATTTAATTAAAATATTAATAATATAGTTGGATTTAATGAAAAGTATTAAAATTTTATTTTAAAATGGTCTAGAAAATTTTAAAAATTATATTTTACAATCACACCTGTCAAATTTGTTTGACGTACACATACCTGTCATTCACAACCAGTTGACAAGTTAGTCTTTATGTTATAAATTAAACGTTTTAAATTGGATAAAGTATTGTAATTTAAATCAAATATACAATAATTACAGGTATTTGAATATAAATAAATGTTATTTAAATGATTACTAATATATTATAGGCAAACCGGTCGATTTCACATGTCATCTCAAATCGCCGGTCGATCGATAACGTGTATTAGGCAAGTAAATTGAGACTTAAACTATAAATACTGGACAATACTATACAATAATGATGGCAGAACAATGATTTATTGGTATGTATAACATTTTATACGTTTTTATTGTAGAAATTTTTAGTTTACAAACCAAGAAGACACAAAATTGTGGTTATGTTCAACTTTTCGAAGGAAATATTAATAGGAATGTTTATACTGATTCTATTTCACTATGGTGAGTACAAATACAGTAAATATGTAACAAATTATTGTTTAAAGATGGTCTAGAACATATAAAACTGTCGATTTCACATGTCGTCTTTCATTGCCGACCGATCGATAGCATGTAAAAGGCAAGTAAATTGAGATTTAAACTATAAATACTGGACAATACTGTACAATAATGATGGCACAACAGTTATTTATTGGTATGTACAACATTTTATACGCTTTTATTGTAGAAATTTTTAGTTTACAAACCAATTTTTGTTAGGCCTTCGAGTCAATCGATAACATGAAATCTGGATATATTCAACGATAAATACTGGACAATACTGCACAGTTATTATGTAATATTATATAGTAGAACAAATATTTATTGGTATGTATACAAATATCCAATCGGTTTAACATGACAGCTGAGGTGTCAACGTGCAAACGTCATCGATTCGATCGATAGCATGAAATCTGGATATTTCAACAATAAATACTCGACAATAATGCACAGTTATTATGTAATATTATATGGTAGTACAAATATTTATTGGTATGTATACAAATTTTATACGTTTTTATGTAGAAATGATTTTTTTTTAGGTCTTGAACATCATTTTTTGGTTAGATTAACATTCGATCTAATAATAATGGTTTTGGACGTTGAAAATTATTCCATTAAACTATTTCAAGTACAAATACATTAATATGTGGGTAATATGTACGTATAATTTACAGATGTTGATATAATTTTAATGTTTTCCAATCGATTTTCAGAAGATCTTATCCAACCAGTTGAAATTCAAAAATAGTTTGCTTATTTTGATATGCTAGTGTGTTAAATTTATAAAATGAATATCAAGGGATTCATTGTTGGGCATATTTTGAGCTAATTTTAAAAGTATTGTAAAGTTATAGGTGAAATAAGACATCCAATATTCAATCCAAAGAGAACCGCAACAGAAAATCAATTTTGACATTTCATCTGTCATCGGCCAAACGTCTGCAACTATAAGCTCAGAAAAATGACATTTAAACAATAAATACTGGATAATATGGTACAATAATTATGTAATATTATATTGTAGAACAAATATTTATTGGTATGTATACAAATTTTGTACGTAAAAATAGTTAAAAATATTTTATTATAGACAGTCACTTCCAAAGAGGTTAAAGTCAACGCCATAATACTTTCTTAGTGGAATTGAAAGTTTAAAATGATTTAATTTCACTATAGTGAGTACAAATACAGGAATATGTAAGTAATATGTGTATATAATAAACAGAAATCTTTGTAACTTTAAGTTTTCTGTAGGTTAACCTCAATAATCTGTAGGAAAATTATAGGCGAAAGAAGACATCTAACAACATTCGTTTCAAGTACTCTGCGACAAACAGTGGATCCCACTATATTTATTAATAAGTTTTGAGTGATGAAAATGACTGTATAAATATTTTAAACCCTAAGAAATTCAATTTTGTTGTATTTTTGACTTATTGTAGCATAATTAAATGTGTTTTTAACATAAATTTGTTTATACATGTATAACCAACAAAGTGACAGCTGTCATTCAGTTCACAATAGGAGACAAGCATTAATAACATTTTAAAGTATTTAAATTGAATAAAATATTGCTATTTGGACAAATTATTGCATAATTAAATGTATCTCATATAAATACAAGTTATTTAAATCGTAATTAATATTTGAAAGTTTACACTTCAACAAATTAAATTTGACAGGTGCACATGTGTCTGAATTGACGTTCCGAATACATAAGTTTGCATATTTCAACGGCGAAAATGAAATTATATATCATGAAATTCTATTTTGTGTATCTTTGCCAACATATTACAAACTGTTGAAGTCTTATTGGCGAAAGAAAATCATTTAAAAGTTACCCCAATTACTTTTCAAGATCACGAAAAGAAATAATCGCTTCCACAATTAAATCATTACTATAGTTCTTATTGAGTATTTTAAATGTAAATTTATATTAATAAATGATTATATTTTTAAAAAATACACGATTACTAATGTCTAATTATCAAAAAATCTTACCATAAACCAATAAGTAACCACTTTATATTGTGAACGGAGAAAACATCGCTGGATATGATTTTCAGATTCATTTAAAGGTAGGTAGGTGTACAACAGTTTATAAATAAAGTGTAAGTATGATTATTTATACATATCTACAAATATTTTTAGTAATTTTCCAAGAAATTTGTTTAAAGCTTCGAAGTTTTAAAATCTTATTGGAATTCCAATATCCAATGCAATCAATAATGAGTAATATTACAGAAAAATATAAATATTTATTAAATTTAGCATTCAATATTTGTTCTTCACGATTTAAACATTCTGTTATTATTAGTTCCAAACGAGTTTTTCAAACAAAATTTAAGATCTTTTCAACTTTTAAAATTCTTTCAATAGCACTAGGAGATACAACCTAGTCATGTATATGTATAAAATTGATGTGGTCAAGACATATACCATATTTAAAATAAATTTCGGATGTTTGATTGTTGTGTCTCGAAATGGAAACTGTGTATAGTTTAATAAGCGAATCATATAAAGTATAAAATTTTTATTGGGAATCCTACCGGTAATCTTATTGGATATCCTATTGGTTTATAATTGTAAAAATATTTAAAGTGATTAATTTAAGCCTAAATACAAATGTTAATTCTTTGACAATTTTGTCATGCTTTCGCCCTTTATTTAAGACTTTTGTCGGACGAAAGTATAGTTTAAATTTTTCTTGAATCTGTTTGTATACGGCGTATATATTATCATTATTATTTTGTGTACTTACCTACTTCACTGCTGCAAATAATAAAAAACTATTTATTTCTAATAATACATACAATATAATAATAGCATATAATGTCATTCTGTTTGTTAATTTTCTTTTTCTATATCGCAGTATCTATTACAATCAGGGCATCGTATCAAAACCGGAAATAAACCGTAACATTTTGGCGAACCCATATTCGAACCAGATATATTTTTAATTGAACTCGAGTCAGAATCGAACCAGTTATTAAAATTCGGATTCAGGGTTCGGCTCCAGTTCAGGTTTATTTACACTTCGGCGTTTGCGTTGCGGCGTGTGTTGATTTGTCGTGAAAATAGTGTTCGTTTCTTGTCAGGCGTAAATTCCAGGTTGCATTTTAAAACCGCACACGGACTCAAAAAACAAAGTAACCTGTTCCGAACCCAGTTCTTGACAGCGCGTGAAAGACTTGATTATTTAATACTGTATATAATATCATATGAATGCAGTGTTTTATCATTCTTAGTCTTCCATTTATTTATTCCAATATATCTTCTTTACTCAATCCTACGAATTTCAAATCTTCTGCAAAACAGATCTTCCAATTTCTTTATATTCCCGGCATAAGAATCGGCATCAAATTGGTGTGGTTTGCTTCCTCAATGTTCCATATGTTTCTATTTTATCATTAACGCAAATATTTATTTATATAATACTTATTAAACCATGAAAATCTTACCGTTTAATTTTGAAGTTTTAGAACTTTCTTTACCTATTTCATATTTTGTCAATATTTCAGTTTTACAATGGTATGGTTTGTCCATCATTAATGACTGTATTTACTTTCTCAACATTTATATATTAATAATAAATAATATATAATGAAAAATCAACACTAACCTACAATCTCTATTGTACAGGCAACACAAAATCTTTGCGACAACACTGAACATAATTACAAATGTTTTAAACAGTAATTTAAAAACACATTTTTCTGCGAATTTTTTGTATTGTACTTACAAAAACTCTACATATATCAAGTAAAGACATAAAATGATTATTTATTTATAAATGATTGCACTAATAATAAAAATTTAATAAAGTTTATAATTCAAATTTCCCGCCAAATATTCATTTAGTATTAGTCTAAAAATAAATTTATCTTTGAATTTTATGCATTCATTGTGTTGAATTTAATAAATATCATGCCAATTTAATGTGGAAATTGACTAGAAATTATAGAATTTCAAATTTACTTAAATTACATTTGCAAAAATGTTTGAGAAACATTTGTCATTGTAAAGAACTGTCAATAAGTTTTTCAAGTTTTAAATAGAGTTTTTCACTGGATAAATATGTTGTATTTTAGGCTAATTATAGAATAACTGTAGATATTTTATAAGAAATTGTTTCAATTAAATGTTCGTTAAATAATATTAAAATTATAACCTCTTTGAGAAGATGTCATCAAGTGAATTCACCCAAGGTTAATTTTGGTTTGGAAATTGGACATATAAAAGGCAAAGATGAAAATTTTACAATTTAAATATACTATTAGAGGTAACTGTCCGTTATCTTTAGTGCATTTCTGAAGGCGTTATTGTAAACACTCTTTTCAACATCAATCTGTCAATTTAGGCGACTTTTAAGCGAATAGCCTCTTAAAAACCGAACACGAAAGACCACTGCACAGTGGAGAATCTTCCAAAAATATCCTTTTAAATAGCTCATTTTAGGGAAAAGCAAAGATCAAAATTAAAACCTCAATCCTTGACAAGAAGGTAGTTATTTTTAGCTACCAAGCTAAACTAATATGCATATACTTTTCTCCTATGGTATTTGAGGATGAAAACTAGGCTCAAAGGGCAATTTATACTGCTCCAGTTAAAATGAAAGAACATAAGGTCGTTTGAAGAGATCACTGTGTAGGAGAAAGGAACCAAATAATATTAATCCGAAAATTATCCTTTCTATTGGGCTATCACAAATAAAAAGAGACCTTCGAACAGGGGTGCAGTACGTTGCGTTAAGAATAAAAATTTGAAACCTGTACCAAAAATGTGTAATACACGGCCGTTTCTGTCTCATCTTTTGATTATGTTTATCAAAAATAAGGGTGAGGTTTTCACAACTCACTAAAACTCGAATTAACTTCTTAATCTTTGAATGTTGATCGACTGTTTGCAGAATGGGGCTCTCAACCATAACAGAAAATAATAACATGTACACTTCATACCTAAAGTATTACTTACTAAAGTACGATTAAGATAAAAAAGAAACATAAATAAATAAATATATCATCACGGCATATTACCCATTTCTGGGTGTGCCAGTATCTACAACACATGTAGACAACGGTAATGATGACGATATATTTTACCGTGTGGGCGCTTACCAGGCGTCACCTCGCGGGCACTAATAGCTGGTGTGGAGAGTGCACCACAGGGGTCACTTTTATGCCATTTAAAATTGGAAATATTTGGCGGCTGTCGGGATCGAACCCGGTTCCCGGGTTCGCGACCAGACACTCACGCACGCGGCCACGGGACCCAATAAAAAAAAGAAACATTCTTTTAATAAGTACTTTGCGAGATATTTTAATTTGTTTTCATTGTCACAGTATCTTTCTCACGCAGCCTATTATAGAAACTGGTGCGAGAAAGATAGCAATGATTTTGCTAAAAATCAAATGCAAATACTACGAACAGCTTCAAAATTAAACGAACTTTCATTTAAAATTATAAAAAAATAAGAGTGGAGGACCCCATTGGAAGAATGAAAAATAATAAGACACGCAATCAAGCCAAATTTGTAGATTGTACAGAATAGAATGAAATAGAACAGGAATAAAAAAATTTTAAGACTATTTTTAGATTGAATAGAAAATAAGATATTGTAGTAGAATGACGTTACTTTTGTGTCAAATTTGCATTAAATTAACTATATTGATGAATGAATAATACTCAATAATGAACTATAAAACAAAAAAGTCTTGATACTTTTGAAAAAGTAAGGTTTTTCATTAACTTATTATCAAATTGTTTCAGTAGCAATGTAAAAACAAATTTATCTATTAATTTTATGTATTATACTTTAATAAAACTCTCATAAATAATAATTAAAGATATTATTTATTCATAAATGATAATAATACCAACAAAAGTATGAAATGTTAAAAGCAATTTTAAATTTCCCGCCAAATTCAATTTCTCAAAATTATGATTCATAAATATATAAATGACATTAAAATGATTGTATAACTTTAAAACACGTATTTCACTTCAATATTAACATAATTATAGTATAAAAAAAATTACAAAAATACATATTTTGATCTATTATGTAAAGTTGTTTGGGTTGTTGACCAATTGTTTCCAATCCAACAAATTGTCTGTCAGTTTGCATATTTCATTTTTATGTATTTCATACTATAAGTAGTTATAAATATGTTTAAAATCATTTCCAAATATTTTATTTCATACATCATGTTGAAACGTAATATAAAAGTTTTTCATGTATGTTTTATATCGTATTATACGTAAAATTAGATAACGTTGCTTCAAAATAAAGGTACAAATGATTAATTATTAATAAAAGTTCATAATATAAATAAAAATTTGAAACTTTTATTATAAACTGCATATAACCTGTACCAAAAATGTGTAATACACGGCCGTTTTTGTCCATCTTTTGATTATGTTTTCCATAAAGAAGGGTGAGCTTTTTACAACTCACTAAAATTCGAGTTAACTTCCTAATTTTTGAATGTTGACCGACTGTTTACAGAATGGGGTCCACAACCATAACAAAAAATTATAACGTGTACATTTTTTACTTAAAGTACTACTTAATAAAGAACGATTAAGATAAAAGAAAATATTCTTTTAATAAATACTTTGCGAGATATTTGAATTTGTTTTCAGTGTCACAGTGACGTCACAGTATAGCTATCTTTCTCGCGCAGTGTACTATAGACACTGGTGCGAGAAAGATAGGAATGGTTTCGCTAAAAATCAAATTCAGTTAAACTAAAAGCATTTATGACTTTTTAATACTACGAATTGCTTCAAATCTAAACAAACTTTCATTTAGAATAATAAAAGAGTGAAAAAATGGAAAATAATATGACACGCAATCAAGCGAGATTTATAGATTGAACAGAATAGAATGGAATAGAAAAGGAATAGAATTTTTTAAAGACCGTTTATGGATTGCATAGAAAATAAGACATTGGAGTAGAATGACGTTACTTTTTTGTCACATTTAAACCAAATTAACTACAATTTAAAGCTTTTGCTTTATTTATTTCTTGGCCGATGATGTTGTGATTGTGCAACAGTCTTCTTCAGGGCTAGAGAAATGTTTCATTTATTTTTGACCATTTATAGTCCTGAAAAAGGCTGCTTTACAATAAATAATTTATGTAAGATTGCATGTCCGATTATTTCCCATTCTAGATATAAATAAAAGTTGAGTCCCGAAATTTGAGAATCTATACATGTAGTATAATTATTTCATTGGGATCATAATAAACATTGTTGTCTTTGCAAATATGTTTTGTCAATATGATTTGTTTTCATACATCTGTGACAAATTTCATTTAAGGCAAAGATAATATGTGCTTTTATTTATTGTTTTCGTTGTGTTTAACAATTTAATTAATCATTGAATTGTAACAAATGATGAACAATAAGTATTATGAGTAAATGAAATAAAATATTACGTGTACTCAAATAATATTGACAGTACGATATATATAGTGTGTGTCCACTTTAAAAGTTCCCGACTTAAAGCTTATAAATAGGCAACCCATGTTACATTTCATAAGTTACTTGATTTAAAATGTTGTTTTGGTCTTATACCAACCGTGATTATTTGATTCAAAGTACTAATATTTACCATGTGGCTTATGAAATGTATTCTGTTTTGCCTATTTTTAAACTTTAAGGCCGGAACTTATTAAATGGGCAGCCTGTATATATACAGGATGTTAAAAAATAAGTGTCACAAATTATGACGACATATAGTACTGACTAAAATGAGTTAAAAAACCTTAATCAATATTGGTCCGATCTTCAATAGTTTCAGAGTTATAAGGCAATGAAAAATGAGTTTTTTCGGTGTTTACCTCTGCTATCTCGAAAATTGTAAGAATTACGACTTTAATTAAATGATACATTTTGTTCACGTTTCAGAGGTCATGCGTTTTTGTTTTTCAAAAAACATCAAAAAATTGTACTGCGACACGTTGTGGCGCCCATGGCCAATACTTAGTTTTCAAAAAAATTCGTAACTATTAGAAAATGAAAAAAATGTCTCATATAAAATGTTATTATTTTTTTAAAGTCTATTTACTGGCATAAACTAAATTTTGTTGAACCACTATCTTAGTCAGTTTGTCTTCGATTTTATTACAAAATGGCCTCTTTGTCAAAAACAGTTGAAGATCGGACCCATGTTGATTAAACTTTTTCTACTCACTTTGGTCAGTACTATATGCCCTCATAATTTGTGACACTTATTTTTTAACACCCTTTATATACAAATGACAATATTATTTGTAGATGTTTTTATTATTGATATCTGTCGGACAACTTTTTAAATTTAAATGATTGAAATTGTAGCAAGATGTGTGATGATTGCGGGACAATTTTATAGTTTAAATTTTTTGCAAAATTGTTCTAAACTATCAATAATAAAAAACAATGACAATCAGTAATAATTCTAATAACTCAAAATTGTAATAGTAGACACATGTATATTTGCCGTCAAATAAGTATGGATTAAAGATTTTTACAATATTGCTAATTCAGTGGCAATGTTGAAAATGCTAAATTACAAAAAAAAAATACGGGCACGGCAAGGGACAAGGTCATGGAGAAGGGGAAAAGTCGAGCGTTGGCCAATACTTATTTGACGGTGAAAATTGTAAATTATTTTTAAAATTTAATACATAATGTAAAATTAGTATGATTAAAAAAACACAATGAAAGTTTTTTATATAAACTATGTAATTCACAATAACATGATGAAAGATAATTGCATGGTATAACTAAATTAGTAGAAAAATAACAAAATTATTTCAAACACTATTTTACTTATTAAATAATTAATTTTGAAATGTAATAAATCATTATGTTGATTCCGTCATTTGTTAAATATTTAAAATATATATATCATAGAACATTTCTTATATACTTATATATAAAAAAAAATATATGAACATTACATATACATATGTACATTTAAAAACAACGTTTCAAAATGGAACTTTATGTGAAAATAATTTGGAAATCACTCATCATACGACATAAATTATTTCGAAGAATAAAACGTATGACAACCGAAATAAATCACAATAAGGATGGAAAAATTATATGATTTGGAAGAAAAATTTATAAAAACTACATGGAGATACTTCTCAGTATTACTATAATGAAAAATTAAATTTTAAAGGAGTAACATTTTAATTGTTACCTAAATACGGTGTACAAATGAAAGAAGATATTTTGAAGATCTCTTCTCATTCGACATTTGAAAACAGAAATAATTTGGTAAAGAAGTTTATAAAAATTTCCAAATCTACATCTTTGAATAAAATATGTATTATATAAAACCAATATATAGCAAATCCGTCGTACAAAGAAATATTGGAAAAAAATGCTCAGCATAAAAACAGACAGATGTAGAAGAACTAAAGGATAATGAATAATTTAAATTAATTAAAACAAAGAAATAAAATATTTAAGAATTATTCTATGATAAAGTAAATAAAATATTTTGTTAGAAGTGAAATTAACAATAATGATTTATCACTTTTTAAAACGAAAAATAAATTAAATTCTGTAACGACTCGACAAATATATAATTTTTAAATCACATTTCATACTAATATAGTTATATAACATGTTAATTATAGTAGGTATATAAATTTGTTATTTCAAATATCAAACATATTGTTTTATAGAAAATATTTCATTGTATTTTTTTTACATCATACAAACGTTGAATTGCAATAAGATATAATTTGTAAATAATTTGTATTAATTTGAAATTTATATATATATATAATGTTTACCATTTTTCTTTTAATATTTGTTGTCAATTAACATTGAAATATATTACAAATAAATAAAACATTATTCCTTTGAAAGAATTTTATAGTTTTCTTGAATATTTTTTTAAGCAATTTGAATGGGCATGTTTGGTAAGTATGTTGAGTAGGCATGTTGCGTGAGCAGTTTGGGACAGGTTGAGTGGGCATTTTCCGTGTTGTGATAACTAATCACTGTACCTAAAGTTGAATGTGCGTTTAGGTTATGTTTAAGTGGGTATGGTTATAAAAGTTTGTGGGCAGTTTGAGTGGGCAGGTTGCGTGGGTAGTTTGAGTGGGTATGTTGCGTGGGCAGTTTGGGTGGGTATGTTGCGTGGGCAGTTTGGGTGGGCATTTTGCGTGGGCAGTTTGGGTGGTTTTGTTGCGTGGGCAATTTGGGTGGGCATGTTGCGTGGGCTGTTTGGGTGGGCATGTTGCGTGGGTTGTTTGGGTGGGCATTTTGCGTGGGCAGTTTGAGTGAGCATGTTGCGTGGGCAGTTTGGGTGGGCAAGTTGAGTGGGTTTTGTTACGTGTTCTGATAACTAATCACTGTCTACCTAAAGTCGAGTGTGCGTTAAAGTTAGGTTAGGTTAGGTTTAGTTGGGAATGGTTATAAAAGTTTATCGGCCAGAGTGTTGTAGGCAGTTTGGGTGGGCATGTTGCGTGGGCAGTTTGGGTGGGTATGTTGCGTGGGCAATTTGGGTGGGCATGTTGTGTGGGCAGTTTGGGTGGGTATGCTGAGTGGGCAATTTGGGTGGGCATGTTGCGTGGGCAGTTTGGGTGGGCATGTTGCGTGGGCAGTTTGGGTGGGTATGTTGCGTGGGCAGTTTGGGTGGTTTTGTTGCGTGGGCAATTTGGGTGGGCATGTTGCGTGGGCTGTTTGGGTGGGCATGTTGCGTGGGCAGTTTGAGTGAGCATGTTGCGTGGGCAGTTTGGGTGGGCAAGTTGAGTGGGTTTTGTTACATGTTCTGATAACTAATCACTGTCTACCTAAAGTCGAGTGTGCGTTAAAGTTAGGTTAGGTTAGGTTTAGTTGGGAATGGTTATAAAAGTTTATCGGCCAGAGTGTTGTAGGCAGTTTGGGTGGGCATGTTGCGTGGGCAGTTTGGGTGGGTATGTTGCGTGGGCAATTTGGGTGGGCATGTTGTGTGGGCAGTTTGGGTGGGTATGCTGAGTGGGCAATTTGGGTGGGCATGTTCCGTGGGCCGTTTGGGTGGGCATGTTGCGTGGGCAGTTTGGGTGGGTATGTTGCGTGGGCAGTTTGGGTGGTTTTGTTGCGTGGGCAATTTGGGTGGGCATGTTGCGTGGGCTGTTTGGGTGGGCATGTTGCGTGGGCAGTTTGGGTGGGCAAGTTGCGTGGGCAGTTTGGGTGGGCAAGTTGAGTGGGTTTTGTTACGTATTCTGATAACGAATCACTGTCTACCTAAAGTCGAGTGTGCGTTTAGGGTAGGTTAGGTTAGGTTTAGTTGGGAATGGTTATAAAAGTTTATCGGCCAGAGTGTTCTAGGCAGTTTGTGTGGGCAGGTTTCGTGGGCAGTTTGGGTGGGCATGTTGAGTGGGCAGTTTGGGTGGCCAGATTACGTGGGTAGTTTGGGTGGGTATGTTGCGTGGGTAGTTTGGGTGGGTATGTTGCGTGGGCAGTTTGGGTGGGCATTTTGCGTGGGTAGTTTGGGTGGGTATGTTGCGTGGGCATGTTGCGTGGGCAGTTTGGGTGGGCAGATTGCGTGGATAGTTTTCTGTCTATCTACATTTCGGATTACCTATTTCTCTGTCTGCCTAAAGCCAGTTTCTACCATGCCTCACTGTTTAAATTTGTATAGAAAACTTCTGTTTCCGAATGTACTGTTAATGATAGAGCCACCGCAGACCACGCCTCCTATGTCGAGGCCAGTAATACATCGTTTGGTCACACTATACGTATTGTTGTTTATGTTGGTCACCAATTGTTTCCAACAAATTGTTTGTCAGATTACAGTCAATATTTGGAAAGCGTTTCGTGTTATTTGTGTGTGATTTTAGTGAGATTTGTCTATATTTTTCTGTAAGTACATTTCATTTTTATGTATTTCATACTATTAGTAGGTATCTATATGTTTAAAATCATTTTCAGGTGGGCAGTTTGGGTGGGCATGTTGTGTGGACAGTCTTCTGCCTACCTACATCTCTGTATACCTATTTCTATGTCTACCTACCTCTCTATTTACCAATTCCTCTGTCTACCTAAAATCACCGTCTACCAAATTCTCTGTCTACCTAAAACCACTGTCTACCTACCTCTAATTTACCTAAAACCACTGTCTACCTACCTACAGTTATTACCTATCTATAAGCGCTTGTTTTTTAAAAATATTAGTATATACAACTTACATAGCATTCACGTACTTATAGTCCCGTTATATGTTATATATGGTTAGAAAGAGGAGAAAAAATGAAAAAGTAACTATATCTTGATAAAAATACTCAACAACGTCGTAATTTTGAGTAATTTTAATTTAAAGTTGAGTATTTAGGGATTTTTTTCAAAGATGTTGAGATTGGTAATAGATTAGGTTCTTTTATAAACCAGTGGTAGTTAACATGTTCAAGTGTGGAAATATTTCTACTTTAAATTGATGTTTTTTTGTAATAAATTTATTTAAAATATTAATAATATAGTTGGATTTAATGAAAAGTATTAAAATTTTATTTCAAAATGGTCTAGAAAATTTTAAAAATTATATTTTATAATCACACCTGTCAAATTAGTTTGACGTACACATACCTGTCATTCACAATCAGTTGACAAGTTAGTCTTTATGTTATAAATTAAACGTTTTAAATGGATAAAGTATTGTAATTGAGGTAAAATATATAATAATTACAGGTATTTGAATATAAATAAATGTTATTTAAATGATTACTAATATATTATAGGTAAATCGGTCGATTTCACATGTCGTCTTTCATTGCCGACCGATCGATAGCATGTTTTAGGCAAGTAAATTGAGATTTAAACTATAAATACTGGACAATACTGTACAATAATGATGGCACAACAATTATTTATTGGTATGTACAACATTTTATACATTATTATTGAAGAAATTTTTAGTTTACAAACCAATTTTTGGTTAGGCCTGTGAGTCAATCGATAGCATGAAATCTGGATTTTTCAACGATAAATACTGGACAATACTGCACAGTTATTATGTAATATTATATAGTAGAACAAATATTTATTGGTATGTATACAAATTTTGTACGTTTAAGTGGAAGAAATATTTCTTTTACAGACCAAGACATCAAAAGTTTGGTTATGTTCAAATTTTCTATTGAAATATGAATAGGAATGATTCTATTTCACTATGGTGAGTACAAATACAGTAAATATGTAACAAATTATTGTTTTAAAAATGGTCAAGAACGTATGAAACCGGTCGATTTCAGATGTCGTCTCAACGCCTGCCGATCGATAGCATGTTTTAGGCAAGTAAATTGAGATTTAAACTATAAATACTGGACAATACTGTACAATAATGATGGCACAACAGTTATTTATTGGTATGTACAACATTTTATACGTTTTTATTGTAGAAATTTTTAGTTTACAAACCAATTTTTGGTTAGGCCTGCGAGTCAATCGATAGCATGAAATCTGGATATTTCAACAATAAATACTGGACAATAATGCACAGTTATTATGTAATATTATATGGTAGTACAAATACTTATTGGTATGTATACAAATTTTATACGTTTTTTTGTAGAAATGATTTTTTTTAGGTCTTCAACATAATTTTTGGTTATAACATCACGTCGCTTTAGTAATAATGGTTTTGGACGTTGAAAATGGTTCCATTAAACTATTTCAAGTACAAATACATTAATATGTACGTATAATTTACAGATGTTGACACAATTTTAATGTTTTCAAATCGATTTTCAGAAGATCCTTATCCAGCCAGTTGAAATTCAAAGAGAGTTTGCTTATTTTGATAGCTAGTGTGGTAAATTTATAAAATGAATATCAAGGGATTCATTGTTGGGCATATTTTGAGCTAATTTTAAAAGTATTGTAAAGTTATAAGTGAAATAAGACATCCAATATTCAATCCAAAGAGAACCACAACAGAAAATCGATTTTGACATTTCATCTGTCATCGGCCAAGCGTCTGCAACTGCAAGCTAAGAAAAATGTCATTTAAACAATAAATACTGGACAATACGGTACAATAATTATGTAATATTATATGGTAGAACAAATATTTATTGGTATGTATACAAATTTTGTACGTAAAAATAGTTAAAAATATTTTATTATAGACAGTCACTTCCAAAGAGGTTAAAGTCAACGCCATTATACTTTTTTAGTGGAATTGAAAGTTTAAAATGATTTAATTTCACTATAGTGAGTACAAATACAGGAATGTGTAAGTAATATGTGTATATAATAAACAGAAATCTTTGTAACTTTAAGTTTTTCTATAGGTTAACCTCAATAATCTGTAGGAAAATTATAAGCGAAAGAAGACATCTTCCAACATTCATTTCAAGTACTCTCCGACAAACAATGGATCCCACTACATTTATTAATAAGTTTTGAGTGATGAAAATGACTGTATAAATTTTTTAAACCCTAAGAAATTCAATTTTGTTGTATTTTTGACTTCTGTTGTGAACAAAATTATTGTACTACCCAAAATATTTAAAATAAACAACGTTAATGTAAACAGAATTATTGTACTAACTAAAATATTTAAAATAAACAACGTTAATGTGAATAGAATTATTGTACTAGCCAAAATATTTAAAATAAACAATGTTAAAGTGTACAGAATTATTGTACTAGCCAAACTATTTAAAATAAACAAAGTTAATGTACTGCCAATAATAATATTAGTGTTTGAGCAGTTCGCGGGTAAATTTAAAGCTGTACGACAGCGCGACAAAATATTTGCCGAGTTTTACTACAAGTCTGAAGTCGTTGCGCTTTCATATCGCGACTAAATTCATAGACCTGAGAATTTTTAAGGTTATAATTCGGCCCGCAAAAGATGCGGCCAAAACAACTAAATTAAATAAATAACTTCCGCGAAATGCTTAAAACTAAGAAGAAATATGACACTTAAATACGTAAGTACAAATACTATTAAATAATCGCTGATAAAATATGAAAATCTTAACTAGGTCAAGATCAACAGAACTACGTAATTGATTATTACAAAAAATAAACAGAGAATCTTGACTAGATCAGGGACAACACAATAAAATAAAGTAAGAAGGCTTAGTTGGTAGAAGTAGTCCATCCGAGTGGACTGAAGGAGTCATCTCTCACGGTAGGAAAGTTCGTCGTGGTAAACTGCCAAATCGGAGGATGTCACAGGAGATGGTGCGTAGTTTACAGACGATGATGGTATGACACAAATCGCACACGAGAATGTATGAGTCAAAAATATGAAGTTATAAAACACAAAAGTTCGTCAGTAATCACTTTGACACTGAACGTGAAAGGTTAACGCCAAAAGTAACGTTAAAAACCTGTAAGGAACAACAGAATTAGCGTATGGAAACGCGCTATGTCAAAGGAAATAGGTAAGTGGTGAAAAACATACCTGTGGTGTTGGGCGACTTATAAGTGAATAAATTTTTTCCAGTGACTTTAACTCCCGCCAATCCGGTGGAAACTATGTTTCCTATGAGACATTGCGGCACAACTCCCTCACTCAGTAGAGTACCACAAATTTACGGAACGAAGATTCGGTACGGTAAAAATAACCACGTCTGGCACTCACTACAGCGCAACGTGGAAAGGCCAACAAATGCATAAAAAATCTTGCAATTCCCCGAAACCGAAGAAATGCAAACTTAGCCTTAACTTAAGTCGTCTGCCGCCTACGACCACCCTCGGCCTTGAACACTGGAAGAGCGGTAGCGAAGAGTCCTTCGGACAGGGGTGCAGTACGTTGCAGAAACCAAAGCGTGAGTAAGCTGAGTGTAACAATATCACGATGTAGTAAACGTAGCTATTCATAAATACAAGATATTTTTAAAGTTTTAAAAGCCAAGTTTGAAAAACTTATTGGGAATCCAATTGGTTACTATATCGAATAGGCTAATAAACTATAACAAAAAATAATAAAATGTACACTTTATCCTTAAATTACTACACAATAAATAACGATTAAGGTAAAAAAAAAATTTAATAATTGCTTTGCGAGATTTTTGAATTTATATCCAGGGATACAGATGACGTTACACTATTGGTATCTTTCTCGCGCAGCCTACTACAGAAACTGGTGTGAGAAAGATAGCTATAGGTTTCTTTAAAAGTCAAATTCAGCTATACAAAACACAATTATGACTGTTTGATACCACGAATTGCTTCAAAATTAAACGAACTGTCATTTAAAAATATTTTTAAAAATTGGTTTATGGGCCTATTCAATCAATAATGAGTAGTATTATAGAAAAATATAAATATTTATTAAATTCAGCATTCAACAAAATTTAAGATCTTTCTCAATTAACCGTGCGTTGTCACCATAAACAAATCATAGGGACAAACGTTGAACGGTTGAGGGTTTGAATATTTTGGGGCAATTTTATACGGCAACGTGGAAAAGCAAAAAAATGCAGAAAAAAATTTGCAATTCCCCGAAACCGAAGAAATACAAGCTCAGCCTTGACGTAAGTCGTCTGCCGCTTACGACCACTCTCGGCCTTCAACACTGGACGAACGGTAGCGAAAAGACCTTCGAACAGGGGTGCAGTACGTTGCGTTAAGAATAAAAATTTGAAACTTTTATAATGAAATGCATATAACCTGTACCAAAAATGTGTAATACACGGCCGTTTTTGTCTCATCTTTTGATTATGTTTATCAAACACAAGGGTGAGCTTTTTACAACTCAGTAAAACTCAAATTAACTTCTTAATCTTTGAATGTTGATCGATTGTTTTGCAGAATGGGGCCCTCAACCATAACAGAAAATAATAAGAGAAACATTCTTTTAATAAATACTTTGCGAGATATTTTAATTTGTTTTCATTGTCACAATATAGCTATCTTTATCGCGCAACCTATTATAGAAACTGGTGCGAGAAAGATAGCAATGATTTTGCTAAAAATCAAATGCAAATACTACGAATAGCTTCAAAATTAAACGAACTTTTATTTAAAATAATTAAAAAATTAGAGTGGAGGACCCCATTGGAGGAATGAAAAATAATAAGACATGCAATCAAGCCAAATTTGTAGATTGTACAGAATAGAATGAAATAGATTAGGAATAAAAAAATTTTAAGACTATTTTTAGATTGAATTTGAAAATAAGATATTGTAGTAGAATGACGTTACTTTTGTGTCAAATTTGCACTAAATTAACTATATTGGTGAAAGAATAATGCTCAATAATGAACTATAAAACACAAAAGTCTTGATACTTTTGAAAAAGTAAGGTTTTTCATTAACTTATTATCAAATTGTTTCAGTAGCAATGTAAAAACAAATTTATCTATTAATTTTATGTATTATACTTAAAAAAACTCTCATAAATATTAATTAAAGATATTATTTATTCATAAATGATAATAATACCAACAAAAGTATGAAATGTTAAAAGCAATTTTAAATTTAAATTTCCCGCCAAATTCAATTTCTCAAAATTATGATTCATAAATATATAAATGACATTAAAATGATTGTATAACATTAAAACACGCATTTCACTTCAATATTAACATAATTATAGTATAAAAAAATTACAAAAATACATATTTTGATCTATTATGTAAAGTTGTTTGGGTTGTTCACCAATTGTTTCCAATCCAACAAATTGTCTGTCAGTTTGCATATTTGGAAAGCGTTTCTTTATATTTGTGTGTGATTTTAGTGAGATTTGTCTAGATATTTCTGTAAGTACATTTCATTTTTATGTATTTCGTACTATAAGTAGTTATAAATATGTTTAAAATCATTTTCAAATATTTTATTTCATACATCATTGAAACGTAATATAAAAGTTATTTATGTATGTTTTATATCGTATTATACGTAAAATTAGATAACGTTGCTTAAAAATAAAGGTATAAATGAGTAATTATTAATAAAAGTTCATAATATAAATAAAAATTTGAAACTTTTATTATAAATTGCATATAACCTGTACCAAAAATGTGTAATACACGGCCGTTTTTGTCCATCTTTGGATTATGTTTTCCATAAACAAGGGTGAGCTTTTTACAACTCACTAAAACTCGAGTTTACTTCCTAATTTTTGAATGTTGACCGACTGTTTACAGAATGGGGTCCTCTGCCATAACAAAAAATTATAACAAGTACATTTTTTACTTAAAGTAATACTTAATAAAGAACGATTAAGATAAAAAAGAAACATGCTTTTAATAAATACTTTGCGAGATATTTGAATTTGTTTTCAGTGTCACAGTGACGTCACAGTATAGCTATCTTTCTCGCGCAGTGTACTATAAACACTGGTGGGAGGAAGATAGGAATGGTTTCGCTAAAAATCAAATTCAGTAAAACTAAAAGCAATTATGACTTTTTAATACTACGAATTGCTTTAAAACTAAACAAACTTTCATTTAGAATAATAAAAAAATAAGAGTGAAAAAATGGAAAATAATAAGATACGCAATCAAGTCAGATTTACAGATTGTACAGAATAGAATGGAATAGAATAGAAATAGACATTTTTTTAAGACCATTTATGGATTGCATAGAAAATAAGACATTGGAGTAGAATGACGTTAATTTTGTGTCACATTGAAACTAAATTAACAATATTTATTGGTGATTGAATAGTCATTGTATGCTTTTGTTATAAAATATTGTAATTTTTCAGAAAAACTGTTGTCTACAATAAGTTTTTAGGTTAGGCGATAGGCCAAAAATAATGAAGTCACACGAATATTATCAGAGCAAGCCGAATGGAATAGAATAAGAAATAAAATTTGGTTTTATCCTATTCTATTCCATTTTGGGCAAGTATAAATGGTTCCATATTTAGGCAAAATGCGCGGGAAATTTGAATTCATATGTTTAAGTGGGTATGGTTATAAAAGTTTGTGGGCAGTTTGAGTGAGCATGTTGCGTGGGCAGTTTGGGTGGGCAGGTTGAGTGGGTATGTTACGTGTTTTGATAACGAATCACTGTCTATCTAAAGTCGAGCGTGCGTTTAGGGTAGGTTAGGTTAGGTTTAGTTGGGAATGGTTATAAAAGTTTATCGGCCAGAGTGTTGTAGGCAGTTTGGGTGGGCATGTTGCGTGGGCAGTTTGGGTGGGTATGTTGCGTGGGCAATTTGGGTGGGCATGTTGTGTGGGCAGTTTGGGTGGGTATGCTGAGTGGGCAATTTGGGTGGGCATGTTGCGTGGGCAGTTTGGGTGGGTATGTTGCGTGGGCAGTTTGGGTGGTTTTGTTGCGTGGGCAATTTGGGTGGGTATGTTGCGTGGGCTGTTTGGGTGGGCATGTTGCGTGGGCAGTTTGAGTGAGCATGTTGCGTGGGCAGTTTGGGTGGGCAAGTTGAGTGGGTTTTGTTACGTATTCTAATAACGAATCACTGTCTACCTAAAGTCGAGTGTGCGTTAAAGTTAGGTTAGGTTAGGTTTAGTTGGGAATGGTTATAAAGGTTTATCGGCCAGAGTGTTGTACGCAGTGTGGGTGGGCAGTTTGGGTGGGCATGTTGCGTGGGCAGTTTGGGTGGGTATGTTGCGTGGGCAATTTGGGTGGGCATGTTGCGTGGGCAGTTTGG
The DNA here is from genome assembly GCA_943142095.1 of Ophonus ardosiacus. Classification (NCBI taxonomy): domain Eukaryota; kingdom Metazoa; phylum Arthropoda; class Insecta; order Coleoptera; family Carabidae; genus Ophonus; species Ophonus ardosiacus. The sequence goes on along the minus strand of OW964825.1, from coordinate 22,262,604 downwards.
GTGGGCAGTTTGGGTGGTTTTGTTGCGTGGGCAATTTGGGTGGGTATGTTGCGTGGGCTGTTTGGGTGGGCATGTTGCGTGGGCAGTTTGAGTGAGCATGTTGCGTGGGCAGTTTGGGTGGGCAAGTTGAGTGGGTTTTGTTACGTATTCTAATAACGAATCACTGTCTACCTAAAGTCGAGTGTGCGTTAAAGTTAGGTTAGGTTAGGTTTAGTTGGGAATGGTTATAAAGGTTTATCGGCCAGAGTGTTGTACGCAGTGTGGGTGGGCAGTTTGGGTGGGCATGTTGCGTGGGCAGTTTGGGTGGGTATGTTGCGTGGGCAATTTGGGTGGGCATGTTGCGTGGGCAGTTTGGGTGGGCAATTTGGGTGGGCATGTTGCGTGGGCCGTTTGGGTGGGTATGTTGCGTGGGCAGTTTTCTGTCTATCTACATTTCGGATTACCTATTTCTCTGTCTGCCTAAAGCCACTGTCTACCTACCTCACTGTTTACCTACAAACACTGTCTACCTACTACATTTCAACTATATTCACTGTCTACCTAAAACCACTTTCTACCTAAAACCACTGTCTACCTACCTACAGTTATTACCTATCTATAAGCGCTTGTTTTGAAGAAAAATTACTATATAGAACTTACATGAATATTTTATAATTGTAGTACAGTTATATGCTATATATGGTTAGAAAGAGGAGAAAAATTGTGGAAGTAACTATGTCTTGGTAAAAATACTCAACAACGTCGTAATTTTGAGTAATTTTAATTTAAAGTTGAGCATTTAGGGATTTTCTTTAAAGATGTTTGAATTGGTAATAGATTAGGTGCTTTTATAAACCAGTGGTAGTTAACATGTTCAAGTGTGGAAATATTTCTACTTTAAATTGATGTTTTTTTGTAATAAATTTAATTAAAATATTAATAATATAGTTGGATTTAATGAAAAGTATTAAAATTTTATTTTAAAATGGTCTAGAAAATTTTTAAAATTTAATTTTATAATCACACCTGTCAAATTTGTTTGAGAAGCGTATCTGTCATTCATAACCAGTTGACAAGTTGGACGTTATGTTTTAAATTAAACGTTTTAAATGGATAATATATTGTAATTGACGTAAAATTTATAATAATTACAGGTATTTGAATATAAATAAATGTTATTTAAATGATTACTAATATATTATAGGTAAATCGGTCGATTTCACATGACGTCTTTCATTGCCGACCGATCGATAGCATGTAAAAGGCAAGTAAATTGAGATTTCAACTATAAATACTGGACAATACTGTACAATAATGATGGCACAACAGTTATTTCTTGGTATGTACAACATTTTATACGTTTTTATTGTAGAAAGTTTTAGTTTACAAACCAATTTTTGGTTAGGCCTGCGAGTCAATCGATAACATGAAATCTGGATATTTCAACGATAAATACTGGACAATACTGCACAGTTATTATGTAATATTATATAGTAGAACAAATATTTATTGGTATGTATACAAATTTTGTACGTTTACGTGGAAGAAATATTTCTTTTACAGGCCAAGACATCAAAAGTTTGGTTATGTTCAAATTTTCTATTGAAATATGAATAGGAATGATTCTATTTCACTATAGTGAGTACAAATACAGTAAATATGTAACAAATTATTATTTAAAAATGGTCAAGAACGTATAAAACCGGTCAATTTCAGATGTCGTCTCAACGCCTGCCGATCGATAGCATGTTTTAGGCAAGTAAATTGAGATTTAAACTATAAATACTGTACAATAATGATGGCGCAATAATTATTTCTTGGTATGTACAACATTTTATACGTTTTTATTGTAGAAATTTTTAGATTACAAACCAATTTTCGGTTAGGCCTGCGAGTCAATCGATAACATGAAATCTGGATATTTCAACGATAAATACTGGACAATACTGCTCAGTTATTATGTAATATTATATAGTAGAACAAATATTTATTGGTATGTATACAAATTTTGTACGTTTTTATGTAGAAATGATTTTTTTTAGGTCTTCAACATAATTTTTGGTTATAACATCACGTCGTTTTAGTAGTAATGGTTTTGGACGTTGAAAATGATTCCATTAAACTATTTCAATTACAAATACATTAATATGTAAGTAATATGTACGTATAATTCACAGATGTTGACACAATTTTAATGTTTTCCAATCGATTTTCAGAAGATCTTATCCATCCAGTTGAAATTCAAAGAGAGTTTGCTTATTTTGATATGCTAGTGTGCTAAATTTATAAAATGAATATCAAGGGATTCATTGTTGGGCATATTTTGAGCTAATTTTAAAAGTATTGTAAAGTTATAAGTGAAGTAAGACATCCAATATTCAATCCAAAGAGAACCACAACAGAAAATCGATTTTGACATTTCATCTGTCATCGGCCAAGCGTCTGCAACTGCAAGCTAAGAAAAATGTCATTTAAACAATAAATACTGGACAATACGGTACAATAATTATGTAATATTATATGGTAGAACAAATATTTATTGGTATGTATACAAATTTTGTACATAGAAATAGTTAAAAATATTTTATTATAGACAGTCACTTCCAAAAAGGTTAAAGTCAACGCGATAATACTTTCTTAGCGGAATTGAAGATTTAAAATGATTTAATTTCACTATAGTGAGTACAAATAAAGGAATATGTAAGTAATATGTTTATATAATAAACAGAAATCTTTGTAACTTTGAGTTTTTCTGTAGGAAAATTATAGGCGAAAGAAGACATCTAACAACATTCATTTCAAGTACTCTGCGACAAACAATGGATCCCATTACATTTATTAATAAGTTTTGAGTGATGAAAATGACTGTATAAATATTTTAAACTCTAAGAAATTAAATTTTGTTGTATTTTTGACTTCTGTTGTGAACAGAATTATTGTACTAGCCAAACTATTTAAGAATTTTTAAGGTTATAATACGGTCCGCAAAAGATGCGGCCAAAACAACTAAATTAAATAAATAACTTCCGCGAAATGCTTAAAACTATGAAGAAATATGACACTTAAATACATAAGTAAAAATATTATTAAATAATCGCTGATAAAATATGAAAATCTTAACTAGGTCAAGATCAACAGAACTACGTAATTGATTATTACAAAAAATAAACAGAGAATCTTGACTAGATCAGGGACAACACACGAAGTGTTTAAAACTACGAAGAAATATGACCGTAAAATACGTAAGTACAAAAACTATTAAAAATTCGCTGATAAAATATGAAAATCTTAACTAGGTCAAGGTCAACAGAACTAGGTCAAGATCAACAGAACTACGTAATTGATTATTACACAAAATAAAGAGAATCTTGACTAGATCAGGGACAACACAATAAAATAAAGTAAGAGGGCTTAGTTGTTAGAAGTAGTCCGTCCGAGTGGACTGACGGCGAGTCATCTGTCACGGTAGGAAAGTTCGTCATGGTACACTGCCAAATCGGAGAATGCCTTCTTTTGCTCTAGCCTCAGATAACACCTACGACGAGGATGTCACAGGAGATGGTGTGTAGTTTACATACGATGATGGTATGACACAAATCGCACACGAGAATGTATGAGTTAAAAATATGAAGTTATAAAACACAAAAGTTAACATAAGTGTGGTTATGTAATAAAACATTTCATTGGTTCTGCAAGTTTCAAATATATTATAGTTGTTGTATTTTGAGCTAATTATAGAATAAATTCAAGTATATTATACTTATTTATTTCATTTAAAAGATAGTATTATTTCTACAGACATGTCGCAATGAAAACTCATGCAGTCGCGCAAGATAGTAAGTACTTTTAAATCAATACTATAGTTTTTATGTGCATATGAATAAATAAATGATTATATTGTGTAAAAACACACGACTACTAATGCCTAATCATCAAAAAACACTATCATAAATCAAAAAGTACCCTATTTAGATTGTGAAAGGGAAAAACATCGCGAAAAATGTCTTCAGCTTTCATCCAAAGGTAGGTGGTTGTATAACAGTTTATAAATAAAGTTATGATTATTTTATTTTAGTAATTTCGCATGTAATGTTAAAATCATTATTGAACAGTTACTAGAAAACTATTAAATACTTTGATCGCAATAATGAATCATTAACAATACTAAATTCAATTCAATCAAAAAAGAATATTGTTCCAGAAAATATAAATTAAAATTAGCATTTAATGTTTGTTTTTTACGATTTAAACATTTTGTAGTCAGCTCCAAACGAGTTTTTCAAACAAAAATTGAAATTTTCATCTTTTAAATACCACATTTGAGAAGTTTTGAATCAAATTTCAACAAAATTTTCTAAGAAAATTTGTTTAGAGCTTCAAATAAAGTACCATTTCCAGTTTACCAATTTTAGTAAAAATCTAATATGTCGTTACCATTAATATAAAATTCTTAAATACCAAATTTGAAAAAAATCTATTATATTTGAATGTAGTTTTTCATTAAAAGTTGTTAGAGGCTTCAAGTAAAGTACCACTTCCAGGTGTCTAATTTCACCATAAATCTAATCAATTCGTTACATGAATACAGAGCGCTTAAATACGGAAATAGGAAATTGTTTAAAGTTTGATAAGCGAATCCTATAAAGTTTAAAATTATTGGAAATCCTATTGGTTTATAATTGTAAAAGTATTTAAAATGTGTAATTTAAGCCTAAATACAAATGTTGATTCTTTGACAATTTTGTCAAGCTTTCTCTTTTTATTTAAGGCTTTTGCCGGACTTTGTAAAGTTATACTATTTCCAAATTAGCGATGAAAGTATAGTTTAAATTTTTTGTGAATCTGTTTGTATATGGCGTACATATTATTATTTTGTGTACTTACCTACTTCTCTGCTGCAAATAATAAAAACTATTTATTTCAAATAATACATATAATAAAATAATAGCATATAATTTTGAGATTATATTTATATTTAAATATACACAAAGGCACAGAATAAAATCATTGACAGTTTTTCATCAAGTCTATTTATTTTTTTATATTATTTTCATAACAACTACAACGCATACTATATTTATAAATATTTTATCAACGCATACTATATAAACAATATCAATATTTCAATACCTCCCCTCAATTTTTAGTTGTCAAAAACAAATAAAAATTGCAAATTAATAATTTCGAATAACTACTTGATCAACACAATAATTAAACAATGTTAAGTAATTTTCTAAATTTGTCAAATTTCACAAATGATAAAGGTTTAGTCATAATATCAGCAATATTATCTTCTGTACTAACATATTTAATATTTAATTTGCCTGTTATAACTAAATCTTTAATGAAATGGTATTTAATATCAATATGTTTGCTTCTTCGGCTATTTTCAAATCCTTTTGTTAATTGTATTGCCCCTTGATTATCTAATAAGAGAATATTTTGTTCTTCACACTGAAGATCTGAAGAAATTCCTAACAATGAGATTAGTTCTGCTGCTGCCATTGAAGCTGCTACATATTCGGCTTCAGTTGACGACAGAGAGACGCATTGTTGCTTTCTTGAGTACCACATTACTAAATTTCCACAAAAAAATGATACGCAGCCGGACACGCTTTTTCTGTCTGTTTTATCTGACGCCCAATCTGCATCTGAATAACAAACTAATCCAGTACTTTTATTATCGTATTTAATTCCTAATTCTTTGGTTTCCTTCAAATATCTTAATATTCTCTTCGCTGCTGTCCATAATACCATACTTGGCTTGTCAAGAAATTGACTGAGATACGAAACTGCGTATGTAATATCCGGTCTTGAACCCAATGCTATGTACATCATACTTCCAATCATTTCTCTATAAGGTACATTTATTATTTCATCTTTTTCGAAAATATTACTTGAAAAATTTATTTCCATTGGCAGTTTTACTCCTTTACATTCACTCATGTTAAACTTTAGTAACATCTTTTCTATCATCTTGTTTTGGTGTATTTTTATGTAGTTTTCTTTTCTTTCTATTTGCAATCCTAAAAATGACTTAATTTCTCCGAAGTCCTTTGTTTCAAATTCTTCTTTCAATAATTGTATAACTTTTTTCGTTTCAGGACCTGTAACAAGAATATCATCTACAAATATTATCATTATAGTTTCATTCTTTAAATATAAACAAAAATCATATTTAGATCTTCGGAAATTATTCCTGACAGCGAATTCATTAAATCTTTCGTTCCAACATCTCGGAGATTCTTTAAGACCATATAGTGCTTTTTTCAATTTCAGTACTCCTGAATAATTTGTTCCTTCAGGGGGGTTAATAAATACTTCACTATTTAATTTTCCATTTAGAAAAGCTGATGATACATCTAGTTGTCTTAGTGACCACTTTTTAATACCTGCTAGTGCTATTACCATTCTTATTGTTGAAAGTCTTGCAACTGGCGCGTAAACGTTTTCATTACATTCTTCTTGGTAGCCCTTCGCTACTAATCTTGCTTTCTTGATTCCATTATCTTTAGTTTTAAAAATCCATTTTGTATCAATAGGTTTCTTTCCTTCTGTTAAAGTTGATTTTTCCCATGTTCCTAATTTTTCTAACGAATTCAGTTCTTTGTCTATTGCTTCTTTCCATTCTTTTCCTTTATTTATTGCTTCATTAAAATTCTGTGGATCAGATTCAGTAAATAGACAATATGCAGTATATAATTCGTATTCATTAAATCTTGATGGTAACTTTATACTTCTTTTTGGTCTTTCTTTAGTTTCTTTATTTGTCTCCTCCGTATAAGTGTCTTTGACTAATTCTTCATTATCTTCCGATGTAACTTGTATTTGTGTTTGTGGTATTATTTTCATTTCTTCATTTTCATCAAATACAACGTCTCGTCCACAAATAACTTTATTTTGTTCTGAAATCCATAGTCTGTAGCCGTTGTCACAATATCCAACCATTCTACATTCTATTGCTCTATCTTCTAATTTATTTTGCTTTGGTAGTCTATGTAGCCAAGCTCGACACCCAAAAATTCTTAATTTGGATAAGTCGTTTTTCCCATACCATCTTCTTGCTGGAACGTCTCCTTTTAATGCATTTGTTGGTGATCTGTTCAATTGATATGCAGCAGTTTTAATTGCTTCTCCCCATAATACTTTTGACAAATCTGCTTCTCCCAATATTGTTCTAGCTTTATCAAGAAGAGTTCTATTCATTCTTTCAGCCACTGAATTTTGCTGTGGTGTATATGGGATGGTGTACTGCATACGTATTCCTTCTGTATGACAAAAATCTTTAATGTTATTATTTGAAAATTCTCTACCATTATCGCATCTAATTTTATAAATAGGTTTATTAAATTCAGCTTTAAATTGTTTAATATAATTAATTAGATTTCTAGTTGCTTCATCTTTAGTTCTTAGAAGATACACTTTTGTAAAATGAGTATAGTCATCAATAATGGTTTGAAAATATTTAAAATCATCGTAAGTATTAGGTGTAATAGGCCCACAAATATCTGTATGGATTAATTCTCCTATACGTCTTGATCTTGGTAAAGGTACAGATTTAAATGGTTGTCTTGTTGATTTTCCTTTTAAACAAGCTTCACATATTTTATCGCTAAAAGGTAAATTTAATATTTTTAAACCCTTTCTATTAATATGTCCCAATCTTCTATGCCATAAGCTTTCGTCTATTTTTGATAAAACACAACTATTTTTATTTATTTCACTGTTTTGTAATTTAAAATTTATTGTGTAAAGTTTTCCAATAGTTTTACATTTTATGAAAATGTCTTTTCCAATAATCTTTACACCTTCATTACAAAATATTACTTGTTTTCCATTTGATATTAATTTGTTAACAGATAATAAATTATGCGATATTCCTTTTACAATTAAAGCTTCTACATTTATTTTCAAATTATTAAATTGTAAATTTAATATACCTTTTTTGGTTGCTGTTAAAATCTCTCCGTTTGCTACTTTAATATTTACATCATTGTCTAATGCTTTTACATTTACCATTTTTGTTTCTAAATTTTCTCTAACAAGATGTTCAGTAGCCCCCGAATCAATAATAAAAGATACTTTTTCATTTATTTCATCAACGTGTTGTGTATTTAAAGCTATAAAAGTAGTTCCATTACTTTCATCATTTTTAGATGAATATGCACGATAATTAACATATTTATTTCTATTAAAATTATATTTTTTATCTTCATTATAATTACTATACATTTGTCTGTTCTGTTTGTTTTTACTATTATGTTTAAAATTTGGACAATTAGGCTTTATATGTCCTTTTTGGCCACAATTATAACATTGTATATTATGTTTAAATGACTTTTTAGCCGCAAATGTACTTTCACTAGTATTTCTCGTTTCATGATTATTAAATTTTAATTCTGCATCAAGTAATCGTGTTTTTACAAAATCTAACGTTACTCCTGATGTCATAGTTTCTATTGCAGTGATGACATTATCATATTGTTCGGGTAAAGTAAGTAAAAGATGGCATACCTTATCACTTTCATCTAGTGTACAACCTATTGCTTCTAAATCTCTCACTAAAGAATCAAACTGTACAAAATATTCCTCCATTGTTTGGTCTGTCAGCTTTAAATTTAATAGTTTTCGTTTTAAATATAGTTTTGAAAAGGTACTTTTACGCTGAAATACTTCTTCCAAAGCATTCATCATTTCCTTCGCTGTTTTCGCATCTTTAATATATTCTAAATGTTTATCTGTAACACATGAAATTATTATTGATCTTGCTTTTGCATCCTTTTCCGAATATTCGCTTATTTTTGCGGGGTCATCTGTTAATACACTTTTTACTCCTTTTTCTTCCAATATTACTTCTACTCTGAACTTCCAGTTTCCGAAATTTTTCCCAGTTAGTTGTGGCAATTGAAAAGTTGTCATAATGGCTTGTAATATTTTTATTAATACTTTGCAATTACTATTTTAACACTGTGAGCCTGGGCCCATAACCTTTTGAGATTATATTTATATTTAAATATACACAAAGGCACAGAATAAAATCATTGACAGTTTTTCATCAAGTCTATTTATTTTTTTATATTATTTTCATAACAACTACAACGCATACTATATTTATAAATATTTTATCAACGCATACTATATAAACAATATCAATATTTCAATATATAATGTTATTATATTTGTTAATTTTCTTTTCTATATCGAGGTATCTATCTTAACCAGGGCATCAAATCAAAACCGGCAACAAATCGTAACATATTAGCGGACCCATAACCGAACCAGTTATTAAAATTCGGATTCAGGGTTCGGCTCCAGTTCAGGTTTATTTACACTTCGGCGTTTGCTTTGCGGCGTGTGTTGATTTGTCGTGAAAATAGTGTTCGTTTCTTGTCAGGCGTAAATTCCAGGTTGCATTTTAAAACCGCATACGGACTCAAAAAACAAAGTAACCTGTTCCGAACCCAGTTCTTGAGAGCGCGTGAAAGACTTGATTATTTAATACTGTATATAATATCATATGAATGCAGTGTTTTATCATAAGAATCGCCATTTCTTAGTCTTCCATTTATTTATTCCAATATATCTTCTTTACACAATCCTACGAATTTCAAATCTTCTGCAAAACAGATCTTCCAATTTCTTTATATTCCCGGCATAAGAATCGGCAACAAATTGGTGTGGTTTGCTTCCTCAATGTTCCATATGTTTCTATTTTATCATTAACGCAAATATTTATTTATATAATACTTATTAAACCATGAAAATCTTACCGTTTAATTTTGAAGTTTTAGAACTTTCGTTACCTATTTCATATTTTGTCAATATTTCAGTTTTACAATGGTATGGTTTGTCCATCATTAATGACTGTATTTACTTTCTCAACATTTATATATTAATAATAAATAATATATAATGAAAAATCAACACTAACCTACAATCTCTATTGTACAGACAACACAAAATCTTTGCGACGACACTGAACATAATTACATATGTTTTAAACAGTAATTTAAAAACACATTTTTCTGCGAATTTTTCGTATTGTACTTACAAAAACTCTACATATATCAAGTAAAGACATAAAATGATTATTTATTTATAAATAATTGCACTAATAATAAAAATTTAATAAAGCTTATAATTCAAATTTCCCGCCAAATATTCATTTAGTATTAGTCTAAAAATAAATTTATCTTTGAATTTTATGCATTCATTGTATTGAATTTAATAAATTTCATGCCAATTTAATGTGGAAATTGACTAGAAATTATAGAATTTCAAATTTACTTAAATTACATTTGCAAAAATGTTTGAGAAACATTTGTCATTCTAAAGAACTGTCAATAAGTTTTTCAAGTTTTAAATAAAGTTTTTCACGGGATAAATATGTTGTATTTTAGGCTAATTATAGAATAACTGTAGATATTTTATAAGAAATTGTTTCAATTAAATGTTCGTTAAATAATATTAAAATTATAACCTCTTTGAGAAGATGTCATCAAGTGAATTCACCCAAGGTATAATTTTGGTTTGGAAATTAGACATATAAAAGGCAAAGATGAAAATTTTACAATTTAAATATACTATTAGAGGTAACTGTCTGTTATCTTTAGTGCATTTCTGAAGGCGTTATTGTAAACACTCTTTTCAACATCACTCTGTCAATTTAGGCGACTTTTAAGCGAATAGCCTCTTAAAAACCGAACACGAAAGACCACTGCACAGTGGAGAATCTTCCAAAAATATCCTTTTAAATAGCTCATTTTAGGGAAAAGCAAAGATCAAAATTAAAACCTCAATCCTTGACAAGAAGGTAGTTATTTTTAGCTACCAAGCTAAACTAATATGCATATACTTTTCTCCTATGGTATTTGAGGATGAAAACTAGGTTCAAAGGGCAATTTATACTGCTCCAGTTAAAATGAAAGAACATAAGGTCGTTTGAAGAGGTCGCTGTGTAGAAGAAAGGAACCAAATACTATTAATCCGAAAATTATCCTTTCTATTGGGCTATCACAAATAAAAAATATTCCACAATAAGAACCTTTTAGAGCTAAAAAGTACCTTCTGATTTTTTTTACTTAAAAATGCAACCTGAATTACATACAAGTCAGGCTGATCAAGAACTTAAGGAATTTTCAGAATAATTATTTATATGAACAATTTAACATCATACAATTAAGCGATTTGTTATTTTAAAAGAGCTGCAGGCAAGATGGCTTGAGTAGAAGAAATTAAAAAGCTTGGGCGAATGATAGCGAAGAGACCTTCGAACAGGGGTGCAGTACGTTGCGTTAAGAATAAAAATTTGAAACTTTTATAATGAAATGCATATAACCTGTACCAAAAATGTGTAATACACGGCCGTTTCTGTCTCATCTTTTGATTATGTTTATCAAAAACAAGGGTGAGCTTTTCACAACTCACTAAAACTCGAATTAACTTCTTAATCTTTGAATGTTGATCGACTGTTTGCAGAATAGGGCTCTCAACCATAACAGAAAATAATAACATGTACACTTCATACTTAAAGTATTACTTACTAAAGTACGATTAAGATAAAAAAGAAACATAAATAAATAAATATATCATCACGGCATATTACCCATTTCTGGGTATGCCAGTATCTACAACACATGTAGACAACGGTAATGATGACGATATATTTTACCGTGTGGGCGCTTACCAGGCGTCACCTCGCGGGCACTCATAGCTGGTGTGGAGAGTGCACCACAGGGGTCACTTTTGTGCCATTTAAAATTGGAAATATTTGGCGGCTGTCGGGATCGAACCCGGTTCCCCGGGTTCGCGACCAGACACGCACGCGGCCACGGGACCCAATAAAAAAAGAAACATTCTTTTAATAAGTACTTTGCGAGATATTTTAATTTGTTTTCATTGTCACAGTAATGTCACAGTATCTTTCTCACGCAGCCTATTATAGAAACTGGTGCGAGAAAGATAGCTATGATTTTGCTAAAAATCAAATGCAAATACTACGAACAGCTTCAAAATTAAACGAACTTTCATTTAAAATTATAAAAAAATAAGAGTGGAGGACCTCATTGGAAAAATGAAAAATAATAAGACACGCAATCAAGCCAAATTTGTAGATTGTACAGAATAGAATGAAATAGAATAGGAATAAAAAAAATTTAAGACTATTTTTAGATTGAATAGAAAATAAGATATTGTAGTAGAATGACGTTACTTTTGTGTCAAATTTGCATTAAATTAACTATATTGATGAATGAATAATACTCAATAATGAACGATAAAACACAAAAGTCTTGATACTTTTGAAAAAGTAAGGTTTTTCATTAACTTATTATCAAATTGTTTCAGTAGCAATGTAAAAACAAATTTATCTATTAATTTTATGTATTATACTTTAAAAAAACTCTCATAAATAATAATTAAAGATATTATTTATTCATAAATGATAATAATACCAACAAAAATATTAAATGTTAAAAGCAATTTTAAATTTAAATTTCCCGCCAAATTAAATTTCTCAAAATTATGATTCATAAATATATAAATGACATTAAAATGATTGTATAACTTTAAAACACGTATTTCACTTCAATATTAACATAATTATAGTATAAAAAAATTACAAAAATACATATTTTGATCTATTATGTAAAGTTGTTTGGGTTGTTGACCAATTGTTTCCAATCCAACAAATTGTCTGAGTTTGCATATTTGGAAAGCGTTTCTTTATATTTGTGTGTGATTTTAGTGAGATTTGTCTAGATATTTCTGTAAGTACATTTCATTTTTATGTATTTCATACTATAAGTAGTTATAAATATGTTTAAAATCATTTTCAAATATTTTATTTCATACATCATGTTGAAACGTACTATATAAGTTATTCATGTATATTTTATATCGTATTATACGTAAAATTAGATAACGTTGCTTCAAAATAAAGGTATAAATGATTGGCCTTGACGCGGAAGGCACGTGCTGACGTAAATACTTAACCAATAACATTTGAGAATTTTGCCGCGAACGCGTAAGTACATACAGAAAAAAAGTAGAAGTGTAGTGGCGGCGGCGGCAGGCGTACTAATAAATGAATTTTGGAGAAGGTATAATAATTGCTTCAAAATTAAACGAACTTTCATTTAAAAATATTTTTAAAAATTAGTTTATGGGCCTATTTAATCAATAATGAGTAGTATTACAGAAAAATATAAATATTTATTAAATTCAGCATTTAACAAAATTTAAGATCTTTCTCGATTTACCGTGCGTTGTCAACATAAACAAATCATAGGGACAAACGTTGAACGGTTGAGTGGTTTGAATATTTTGGGACAATTTTATACGGCCAGCCCGAGAATTTACCGAATTATATTTGATAAATTTTGATCCAGAGTTGATATTTCTTGCACCTGGCTTACGGCGGTTTATTAACTGGATAAATGAAGTCGATATTATTCGACAACTGTCGCAAATATTATCACTCGCCAAAGGGTTTTCAACTAGTGCTACATTTTTTGTTGATCTATTACGTAATGTAAGTTGACGTTCATTTTATTTTGGACAAATTATTGTTTCCTCCTGTCAGCGTGCATTCATTCTGAGTTCAAAGTGTTTTGTGTTATTTGTGTGTCTTTTTTGGTGGATTTTGTCTGGATTTTTCTAAACCTGCATTTAATATTCATGTACGTCATAGTAAAAATACTTATATATTCGTTAAAAAACATTTTTAAATAACGTTTTATTCGATACGGTAAAAATCACCGTCACTGCAGCGCAACGTGGAAAGGCAAAAAATGCAGAAAAAATTTTGCAATTCCCCGAAACCGAAGAAATGCAAGTTCAGCCTTGACTTAAGTCGTCTGCCGCCTACGACCTCTCTCGGCTGGGAGAACGGTAGCGATGAGACCTTCGAACAGGGGTGCAGTACGTTGCGTTAAAAATAAAAATTTGAAACTTTTATAATGAAATGCATATAACCTGTACCAAAAATGTGTAATACACGGCCGTTTTTGTCTCATCTTTTGATTATGTTTATCAAAAACAAGGGTGAGCTTTTTACAACTCACTAAAACTCGAATTAACTTCTTAATCTTTGAATGTTGATTGACTGTTTGCAGAATGGGGCCCTAAACCATAACAGAAAATAATACCATGTATACTTTATACTTAAAGTACTACTTAATAAAGAACAATTAAGATAAAAAAGAAACATTCTTTAAATAAATAAGTACTTTGCGAGATATTTTAATTTGTTTTTATTGTCACAGTGTAGCTATCTTTCTCGCGCAGCCTATTATAGAAACTGGTGCGAGAAAGATAGCAATGATTTTGCTAAAAATCAAATGCAAATACTACGAACAGCTTCAAAATTAAACGAACTTTCATTTAAAATTATAAAAAAAATAAGAGTGGAGGACCCCATTGGAAGAATGAAAAATAATAAGACACGCAATCAAGCCAAATTTGTAGATTGTACAGAATAGAATGAAATAGAACAGGAATAAAAAAATTTTAAGACTATTTTTAGATTGAATAGAAAATAAGATATTGTAGTAGAATGACGTTACTTTTGTGTCAAATTTGCATTAAATTAACTATATTGATGAATGAATAATACTCAATAATGAACTATATAACAAAAAAGGCTTGATACTTTTGAAAAAGTAAGGTTTGTCATTAACTTATTATCAAATTGTTTCAGTAGCAATGTAAAAACAAATTTATCTATTAATTTTATGTATTATACTTTAAAAAAACTCTCATAAATATTAATTAAAGATATTATTTATTCATAAATGATAATAATACCAACAAAAGTATGAAATGTTAAAAGCAATTTTAAATTTAAATTTCCCGCCAAATTCAATTTCTCAAAATTATGATTCATAAATATATAAATGACATTAAAATGATTGTATAACTTTAAAACACGTATTTCACTTCAATATTAACATAATTATAGTATAAAAAAAATTACAAAAATACATATTTTGATCTATTATGTAAAGTTGTTTGGGTTGTTGACCAATTGTTTCCAATCCAACAAATTGTCTGTCAGTTTGCATATTTCATTTTTATGTATTTCATACTATAAGTAGTTATAAATATGTTTAAAATCATTTCCAAATATTTTATTTCATACATCATGTTGAAACGTAATATAAAAGTTTTTCATGTATGTTTTATATCGTATTATACGTAAAATTAGATAACGTTGCTTCAAAATAAAGATACAAATGATTAATTATTAATAAAAGTTCATAATATAAATAAAAATTTGAAACTTTTATCATAAACTGCATATAACCTGTACCAAAAATGTGTAATACACGGCCGTTTTTGTCCATCTTTTGATTATGTTTTCCATAAGCAAGGGTGAGCTTTTTACAACTCACTAAAATTCGAGTTAACTTCCTAATTTTTGAATGTTGACCGACTGTTTACAGAATGGGGTCCACAACCATAACAAAAAATTATAACGTGTACATTTTTTACTTAAAGTACTACTTAATAAAGAACGATTAAGATAAAAGAAAATATTCTTTTAATAAATACTTTGCGAGATATTTGAATTTGTTTTCAGTGTCACAGTGACGTCACAGTATAGCTATCTTTCTCGCGCAGTGTACTATAGACACTGGTGCGAGAAAGATAGGAATGGTTTCGCTAAAAATCAAATTCAGTTAAACTAAAAGCATTTATGACTTTTTAATACTACGAATTGCTTCAAATCTAAACAAACTTTCATTTAGAATAATAAAAGAGTGAAAAAATGGAAAATAATATGACACGCAATCAAGCGAGATTTATAGATTGAACAGAATAGAATGGAATAGAATTTTTTAAAGACCGTTTATGGATTGCATAGAAAATAAGACATTGGAGTAGAATGACGTTACTTTTTTGTCACATTTAAACCAAATTAACTACAATTTAAAGCTTTTGCTTTATTTATTTCTTGGCCGATGATGTTGTGATTGTGCAACAGTCTTCTTCAGGGCTAGAGAAATGTTTCATTTATTTTTGACCATTTATAGTCCTGAAAAAGGCTGCTTTACAATAAATAATTTATGTAAGATTGCATGTCCGATTATTTCCCATTCTAGATATAAATAAAAGTTGAGTCCCGAAATTTGAGAATCTATACATGTAGTATAATTATTTCATTGCGATCATAATAAACATTGTTGTCTTTGCAAATATGTTTTGTCAATATGATTTGTTTTCATACATCTGTGACAAATTTCATTTAAGGCAAAGATAATATGTGCTTTTATTTATTGTTTTCGTTGTGTTTAACAATTTAATTAATCGTTGAAATGTAACAAATGATGAACAATAAGTATTATGAGTAAATGAAATAAAATATTACGTGTACTCAAATAATATTGACAGTACAATATATATAGTGTGTGCCCACTTTAAAAGTTCCCGACTTAAAGCTTATAAATAGGCAACCCATGTTACATTTCATAAGTTACTTGATTTAAAATGTTGTTTTGGTCTTATACCAACCGTGATTATTTGATTTAAAGTACTAATATTTACCATGTGGCTTATGAAATGTATTCTGTTTTGCCTATTTTTAAACTTTAAGGCCGGAACTTATTAAATGGGCAGCCTGTATATATACAGGATGTTAAAAAATAAGTGTCACAAATTATGACGACATATAGTACTGACTAAAATGAGTTAAAAAACCTTAATCAATATAGGTCCGATCTTCAATAGTTTCAGAATTATAAGGCAATGAAAAATGAGTTTTTTCGGTGTTTACCTCTGCTATCTCGAAAATTGTAAGAATTACGACTTTAATTAAATGATACATTTTGTTCACGTTTCAGAGGTCATGCGTTTTTGTTTTTCAAAAAACATCAAAAAATTGTACTGCGACAAGTTGTGGCGCCCATGGCCAATACTTAGTTTTCAAAAAAATTCGTAACTATTAGAAAATGAAAAAAATGTTATTGTTTTTTTATAGTCTATTTACTGGCATAGACTCAATTTTGTTCAACCACTATCTTAGTCAGTTTGTCTTCGATTTTAATAAAAAATGGCCTCTTTCTCAAAAACAGTTGAAGATCGGACCCATGTTGATTAAACTTTTTCTACTAATTTTGGTTAGTACTATATGCCCTTATAATTTGTAACACTTATTTTTTTAAACCCTGTATATATAAATGACAATATTATTTGTAAATGTTTTTATTATTGATATCTGTCGAACTACTTTTTAAATTTAAATGATTGAAATTGTAGCAAGATGTGTGATGATTGCGGGACAATTTTATAGTTTAAATTTTTTGCAAAATTGTTCTAAACTATCAATAATAAAAAACAATGACAATCAGTAATAATTCTAATAACTCAAAATTGTAATAGTAGACACATGTATATTTGCCGTCAAATAAGTATGGATTAAAGATTTTTACAATATTGCTAATTCAGTGGCAATGTTGCAAATACTAAATTACAAAAAAAAATACGGGCACGGCAAGGGACAAGGTCATGGAGAAGGGGAAAAGTCGAGCGTTGGCCAATACTTATTTGACGGTGAAAATTGTAAATTATTTTTCAAATTTAATACATAATGTAAAATCAGTATGATTAAAAAAACACAATGAAAGTTTTTTATATAAACTATGTAATTCACAATAACATGATGAAAGATAATTGCATGGTATAACTAAATTAGTAGAAAAATAACAAAATTATTTCAAACACTATTTTACTTATTAAATAATTAATTTTGAAATGTAATAAATCATTGCTGATTCCGTCATTTGTTAAATATTTAAAATATATATATCATAGAACATTTCTTATATACTTATATATAAAAAAAAATATATGAACATTACATATACATATGTACATTTAAAAACAACGTTTCAAAATGGAACTTTATGTGAAAATATTTTGGAAATCACTCATCATACGACATAAATTATTTCGAAGAATAAAACGTTTGACAACCGAAATAAATCACAATAAGGATGGAAAAATTATATGATTTGGAAGAAAAATTTATAAAAACTACATGGAGATACTTCTCAGTATTACTATACTGAAAAATTAAATTTTAAAGGAGTAACATTTTAAATGTTATCTAAATACGGCGTACAAATGAAAGAAGATATTTTGAAGATCTTTTCTCAATCGACATTTGAAAACAAATAATTTGGGAAAGAAGTTAAATACGGCGTACAAATGAAAGAAGATATTTTGAAGATCTCTTCTCATTCGACATTTGAAAACAGAAATAATTTGGGAAAGAAGTTTATAAAAATTTCCAAATCTACATCGTTGAATAAAATATGTATTATATAAAACCAATATATAGCAAATCCGTCGTACAAAGAAATATTGGAAAAGAAAATGCTCAACATGAAAACAGACAGATGTAGAAGAACTAAAGGATAATGAATAATTTAAATTAATTAAAACAAAGAAATAAAATATTTAAGAATTATTCTATGATAAAGTAAATAAAATATTTTGTTAGAAGTGAAATTAACAATAATGATTTATCACTTTTTAAAACGAAAAATAAATTAAATTCTGTAACGACTCGACAAATATATAATTTTTAAATCACATTTCATATTAATATAGTTATATAACATGTTAATTATAGTAGGTATATTAATTTGTTATTTCAAATATCAAACATATTGTTTTATAGAAAATATTTCATTGTATTTTTTTTACATCATACAAACGTTGAATTGCAATAAGATATAATTTGTAAATAATTTGTATTAATTTGAAATTTATATATATATAATGTTTACCATTTTTCTTTTAATATTTGTTGTCAATTAACATTGAAATATATTACAAATAAATAAAACATTATTCCTTTGAAAGAATTTTATAGTTTTCTTGAATATTTTTTTCAGCAATTTGAATGGGCATGTTTGGTAAGTATGTTGAGTAGGCATGTTGCGTGAGCAGTTTGGGACAGGTTGAGTGGGCATTTTCCGTGTTGTGATAACTAATCACTGTACCTAAAGTTGAATGTGCGTTTAGGTTATGTTTAAGTGGGTATGGTTATAAAAGTTTGTGGGCAGTTTGAGTGGGCAGGTTGCGTGGGCATGTTCCGTGGGCAGTTTGGGTGGGCAGATTGCGTGGGTAGTTTGGGTGGGTATGTTGCGTGGGCAGTTTGGGTGGGTATGTTGCGTGGGCAGTTTGGGTGGGCATTTTGCCTGGGCAGTTTGGGTGGTTTTGTTGCGTGGGAAATTTGGGTGGGCATGTTGTGTGGGCTGTTTGGGTGGGCATGTTGCGTGGGCTGTTTGGGTGGGCATGTTGCGTGGGCAGTTTGAGTGAGCATGTTGCGTGGGCAGTTTGGGTGGGCAAGTTGAGTGGGTTTTGTTACATGTTCTGATAACTAATCACTGTCTACCTAAAGTCGAGTGTGCGTTAAAGTTAGGTTAGGTTAGGTTTAGTTGGGAATGGTTATAAAAGTTTATCGGCCAGAGTGTTGTACGCAGTGTGGGTGGGCATGTTGCGTGGGCAGTTTGGGTGGGTATGTTGCGTGGGCAATTAGGGTGGGCATGTTGTGTGGGCAGTTTGGGTGGGTATGCTGAGTGGGCAATTTGGGTGGGCATGTTGCGTGGGCAGTTTGGGTGGGCATGTTGCGTGGGCAGTTTGGGTGGGTATGTTGCGTGGGCAGTTTGGGTGGTTTTGTTGCGTGGGCAATTTGGGTGGGCATGTTGCGTGGGCTGTTTGGGTGGGCATGTTGCGTGGGCAGTTTGAGTGGGCATGTTGCGTGGGCAGTTTGGGTGGGCAAGTTGAGTGGGTTTTGTTACATGTTCTGATAACGAATCACTGTCTACCTAAAGTCGAGTGTGCGTTAAAGTTACGTTAGGTTAGGTTTAGTTGGGAATGGTTATAAAAGTTTATCGGCCAGAGTGTTGTACGCAGTGTGGGTGGGCATGTTGCGTGGGCAGTTTGGGTGGGTATGTTGCGTGGGCAATTTGGGTGGGCATGTTGTGTGGGCAGTTTGGGTGGGTATGCTGAGTGGGAAATTTGGGTGGGCATGTTGCGTGGGCAGTTTGGGTGGGCATGTTGCGTGGGCAGTTTGGGTGGGTATGTTGCGTGGGCAGTTTGGGTGGTTTTGTTTCGTGGGCAATTTGGGTGGGCATGTTGCGTGGGCAGTTTGAGTGAGCATGTTGCGTGGGCAGTTTGGGTGGGCAAGTTGAGTGGGTTTTGTTACATGTTCTGATAACTAATCACTGTCTACCTAAAGTCGAGTGTGCGTTAAAGTTAGGTTAGGTTAGGTTTAGTTGGGAATGGTTATAAATGTTTATCGGCCAGAGTGTTGTACGCAGTGTAGGTGGGCAGTTTGGGTGGGCATGTTGCGTGGGCCGTTTGGGTGGGTATGTTGCGTGGGCAGTTTTCTGTCTATCTACATTTCGGATTACCTATTTCTCTGTCTGCCTAAAGCCACTGTCTACCTACCTCACTGTTTACCTACAAACACTGTCTACCTACTACATTTCAACTATATTCACTGTCTACCTAAAATCACTGTCTACCTAAAACCACTGTCTACCTACCTATAATTATACCTTTCTATAAGCGCTTGTTTTTTAAAAATATAACTATATAGAACTTACAAAGTAAGTCTAAAGTCATGGTGGCGTTATATGTTATATATGGTTAGAAAGAGGAGAAAAAATGAAAAAGTAACTATGTCTTGGTAAAAATACTCAACAACGTCGTAGTTTTGAGTAATTTTAATTTAAAGTTGAGCATTTAGGGATTTTTTTTAAAGATATTTGAATTGGTAATAGATTAGGTTCTTTTATAAACCAGTGGTAGTTAACATGTTCAAGTGTGGAAATATTTCTACTTTAAATTGATGTTTTTTTGTAATAAATTTAATTAAAATATTAATAATATATTTGGATTTAATGAAAAGTATTAAAATTTTATTTTAAAATGGTCTAGAAAATTTTAAAAATTATATTTTACAATCACACCTGTCAAATTTGTTTGAGAAGCGTATCTGTCATTCATAATCAGTTGACAAGTTGGACGTTATGTTATAAATTAAACGTTTTAAATGGATAAAGTATTGTAATTTAAATCAAATATACAATAATTACAGGTATTTGAATATAAATAAATGTTATTTAAATGATTACTAATATATTATAGGCAAACCGGTCGATTTCACATGTTATCTCAAACCGCCGGCCGATCGATAGCGTATTTTAGGCAAGTAAATTGAGATTTAAACTATAAATACTGGACAATAATATACAATAATGATGGCAGAACAATGATTTATTGGTATGTATAACATTTTATACGTTTTTATTGTAGAAATTTTTAGTTTACAAACCAAGAAGACACAAAATTGTGGTTATGTTCAACTTTTCAAAGGAAATATGAATAGGAATGTTTATACTGATTCTATTTCACTATGGTGAGTACAAATACAGTAAATATATAACAAATTATTGTTTAAAGATGGTCTAGAACATATAAAATCGGTCGATTTCAGATGTTGTCTTTTAACGCCGGCCGATCGATAGCATGTTTTAGGCAAGTAAATTGAGATTTAAACTATAAATACTGGACAATACTGTACAATAATGATGGCACAACAATTATTTATTGGTATGTACAACATTTTATACGTTTTTATTGTAGAAATTTTTAGTTTACACACCAATTTTTGGTTAGGTCTTGGAGCCGATCGATAACATCAAATCTGGATATTTCAACGATAAATACTGGACAATACTGCACAGTTATTATGTAATATTATATAGTAGAACAAATATTTATTGGTATGTATACAAATTTTGTACGTTTACGTGGAAGAAATATTTCTTTTACACACCAAGACATCAAAAGTTTGGTTATGTTCAACTTTTCGAAGGAAATATGAATGTGAAAGTTTAGACTGATTCTATTTCACTATGGTGAGTACAAATACAGGAAATATGTAACAAATTATTGTTTAAAGATGGTCTAGAACATATAAAAATTTAATTTTACAATCACGTATGTCCAATTCTTTCACAAACATATCTGTCATTCGTTGTAATTTAAATTAAAGCTTCTCTTAGATAAAATATAAATGTATTTCAATATAAATAAACGTTTCTTTTAAATAGTTTTTTAATATTTTACAAGGTAATTTCATATCCAATCGGTTTGACATGACAGCTGAGCTGTCAACGTGCAAACGTCATCGATTCGATCGATAGCATGAAATCTGGGTATTTCAACAATAAATACTGGACAATAATGCACAGTTATTATGTAATATTATATGGTAGTACAAATATTTATTGGTATGTATACAAATTTTATACGTTTTTATGTAGAAATGATTTTTTTTTAGGTCTTGAACATCATTTTTTTGGTTAGATTAACATTCGATCTAATAATAATGGTTTTGGACGTTGAAAATTATTCCATTAAACTATTTCAAGTACAAATACATTAATATGTGGGTAATATGTACGTATAATTTACAGATGTTGATATAATTTTAATGTTTTCCAATCGATTTTCAGAAGATCTTATCCAACCAGTTGAAATTCAAAAATAGTTTGCTTATTTTGATATGCTAGTGTGTTAAATTTATAAAATGAATATCAAGGGATTCATTGTTGGGCATATTTTGAGCTAATTTTAAAAGTATTGTAAAGTTATAGGCGAAATAAGACATCCAATATTCAATCCAAAGAGAACCGCAACAGAAAATCAATTTTGACATTTCATCTGTCATCGGCCAAACGTCTGCAACTATAAGCTCAGAAAAATAACATTTAAACAATAAATACTGGATAATACGGTGCAATAATTATGTAATATTATATGGTAGAACAAATATTTATTGGTATGTATACAAATTTTGTACGTAAAAATAGTTAAAAATATTTTATTATAGACAGTCACTTCCAAAGAGGTTAAAGTCAACGCCATAATACTTTCTTAGTGGAATTGAAAGTTTAAAATGATTTAATTTCACTATAGTGAGTACAAATACAGGAATATGTAAGTAATATGTGTATATAATAAACAGAAATCTTTGTAACTTTAAGTTTTTCTATAGGTTAACCTCAATAATCTGTAGGAAAATTATAAGCGAAAGAAGACATCTAACAACATTCATTTCAAGTACTCTGCGACAAACAGTGAATCCCACTACATTTATTAATAAGTTTTGAGTGATGAAAATAACTGTATAAATATTTTAAACCCTAAGAAATTCAATTTTGTTGTATTTTTGACTTATTGTAGCATAATTAAATGTGTTTTAACATAAATTTGTTTATACATGTATAACCAACAAAGTGACAGCTGTCATTCAGTTCACAATAGGAGACAAGCATTAATAACATTTTAAAGTATTTAAATTGAATAAAATATTGCTATTTGGACAAATTATTGCATAATTAAATGTATCTCATATAAATACAAGTTATTTAAATCGTAATTAATATTAGAAAGTTTACACTTCAACAAATTAAATTTGACAGGTGCACATGTGTCTGAATTGACGTTCCGAATACATAAGTTTGCATATTTCAACGGCGAAAATGAAATTATATATCATGAAATTCTATTTTGTGTATCTTTGCCAACATATTACAAACTGTTGAAGTCTTATTGGCGAAAGAAAATCATTTAAAAGTTACCCCAATTACTTTTCAAGATCACGAAAAGAAATAATCGCTTCCACAATTAAATCATTACTATAGTTCTTATTGAGTATTTTACATGTAAATTTATATAAATAAATGATTATATTTTTTAAAAATACACGATTACTAATGTCTAATTATCAAAAAATCCTACCATAAACCAATAAGTAACCACTTTATATTGTGAACGGAGAAAACATCGCTGGATATGATTTTCAGATTCATTTAAAGGTAGGTAGGTGTACAACAGTTTATAAATAAAGTGTACGTATGATTATTTATACATATCTACAAATATTTTTAGTAATTTTCCAAGAAATTTGTTTAAAGCTTCGAAGTTTTTAAATCTTATTGGAATTCCAATATCCAATGCAATCAATAATGAGTAATATTACAGAAAAATATAAATATTTATTAAATTTAGCATTCAATATTTGTTCTTCACGATTTAAACATTCTGTTATTAGTTCCAAACGAGTTTTTCAAACAAAATTTAAGATCTTTTCAACTTTTAAAATTCTTTCAATAGCACTAGGAGATACAACCTAGTCATTATGTATAAAACTGATGTGGTCAAGACATATACCATATTTAAAATAAATTTCGGATGTTTGATTGTTGTGTCTCGAAATGGAAACTGTGTATAGTTTAATAACCGAATCATATAAAGTATAAAAATTTTATTGGGAATCCTACCGGTAATCTTATTGGATATCCTATTGGTTTATAATTGTAAAAATATTTAAAGTGATTAATTTAAGCCTAAATACAAATGTTAATTCTTTGACAATTTTGTCATGCTTTCGCCCTTTATTTAAGACTTTTGCCGGACTTTGTAAAGTTATACTATTTCCAAATTGGCGATGAAAGTATAGTTTAAATTTTTCTTGAATCTGTTTGTATACGGCGTATATATTATCATTATTATTTTGTGTACTTACCTACTTCTCTGCTGCAAATAATAAAAAAACTATTTATTTCTAATAATACATACAATATAATAATAGCATATAATGTCATTCTGTTTGTTAATTTTCTTTTTCTATATCGCAGTATCTATTACAATCAGGGCATCGAATCAAAACCGGAAATAAACCGTAACATTTTGGCGAACCCATATTCGAACCAGATATATCTTTGAATTGAACTCGAGTCAGAATCGAACCAGTTATTAAAATTCGGATTCAGGGTTCGGCTCCAGTTCAGGTTTATTTACACTTCGGCGTTTGCGTTGCGGCGTGTGTTGATTTGTCGTGAAAATAGTGTTCGTTTCTTGTCAGGCGTAAATTCCAGGTTGCATTTTAAAACCGCACACGGACTCAAAAAACAAAGTAACCTGTTCCGAACCCAGTTCTTGACAGCGCGTGAAAGACTTGATTATTTAATACTGTATATAATATCATATGAATGCAGTGTTTTATCATAAGAATCGCCATTTCTTAGTCTTCCATTTATTTATTCCAATATATCTTCTTTACACAATCCTACGAATTTCAAATCTTCTGCAAAACAGATCTTCCAATTTCTTTATATTCCCGGCATAAGAATCGGCATCAAATTGGTGTGGTTTGCTTCCTCAATGTTCCATATGTTTCTATTTCATCATTAACGCAAATATTTATTTATATAATACTTATTAAACCATGAAAATCTTACCGTTTAATTTTGAAGTTTTAGAACTTTCGTTACCTATTTCATATTTTGTCAATATTTCAGTTTTACAATCGTATGGTTTGTCCATCATTAATGACTGTATTTACTTTCTCAACATTTATATATTAATAATAAATAATATATAATGAAAAATCAACACTAACCTACAATCTCTATTGTACAGGCAACACAAAATCTTTGCGACAACACTGAACATAATTACAAATGTTTTAAACAGTAATTTAAAAACACATTTTTCTGCGAATTTTTTGTATTGTACTTACAAAAACTCTACATATATCAAGTAAAGACATAAAATGATTATTTATTTATAAATGATTGCACTAATAATAAAAATTTAATAAAGTTTATAATTCAAATTTCCCGCCAAATATTCATTTAGTATTAGTCTAAAAATAAATTTATCTTTGAATTTTATGCATTCATTGTATTGAATTTAATAAATTTCATGCCAATTTAATGTGGAAATTGACTAGAAATTTTAGAATTTCAAATTTACTTAAATTACATTTGCAAAAATGTTTGAGAAACATTTGTCATTGTAAAGAACTGTCAATAAGTTTTTCAAGTTTTAAATAAAGTTTTTCACGGGATAAATATGTTGTATTTTAGGCTAATTATAGAATAACTGTAGATATTTTATAAGAAATTGTTTCAATTAAATGTTCGTTAAATAATATTAAAATTATAACCTCTTTGAGAAGATGTCATCAAGTGAATTCACCCAAGGTTAATTTTGGTTTGGAAATTGGACATATAAAAGGCAAAGATGAAAATTTTACATTTTAAATATACTATTAGAGATAACTGTCCGTTATCTTTAGTGCATTTCTGAAGGCGTTATTGCAAACACTCTTTTCAACATCAATCTGTCAATTTAGGCGACTTTTAAGCGAATAGCTCTTAAAAACCGAGCACGAAAGACCACTGCACAGTGGAGAATCTTCCAAAAATATCCTTTTAAATAGCTCATTTTAGGGAAAAGCAAAGATCAAAATGAAAACCTCAATCCTTGACAAGAAGGTAGTTATTTTTAGCTACCAAGCTAAACTAATATGCATATACTTTTCTCCTATGGTATTTGAGGATGAAAACTAGGCTCAAAGGGCAATTTATACTGCTCCAGTTAAAATGAAAGAACATAATAAGGTCGTTTGAAGAGATCACTGTGTAGGAGAAAGGAACCAAATACTATTAATCCGAAAATTATCCTTTCTATTGGGCTATCACAAATAAAAAGAGACCTTCGAACAGGGGTGCAGTACGTTGCGTTAAGAATAAAAATTTGAAACTTTTATAATGAAATACCTGTACCAAAAATGTGTAATATACGGCCGTTTCTGTCTCATCTTTTGATTATGTTTATCAAAAACAAGGGTGAGCTTTTCACAACTCACTAAAACTCGAATTAACTTCTTAATCTTTGAATGTTGATCGACTGTTTGCAGAATGGGGCTCTCAACCATAACAGAAAATAATAACATGTACACTTCATACTTAAAGTATTACTTACTAAAGTACGATTAAGATAAAAAAGAAACATAAATAAATAAATATATCATCACGGCATATTACCCATTTCTGGGTGTGCCAGTATCTACAACACATGTAGACAACGGTAATGATGACGATATATTTTACCGTGTGGGCGCTTACCAGGCGTCACCTCGCGGGCACTCATAGCTGGTGTGGAGAGTGCACCACAGGGGTCACTTTTATGCCATTTAAAATTGGAAATATTTGGCGGCTGTCGGGATCGAACCCGGTTCCCCGGATTCGCGACCAGACACTCACGCACGCGGCCACGGGACCCAATAAAAAAAAGAAACATTCTTTTAATAAGTACTTTGCGAGATATTTTAATTTGTTTTCATTGTCACAGTAATGTCACAGTATCTTTCTCACGCAGCCTATTATAGAAACTGGTGCGAGAAATATAGCAATGATTTTGCTAAAAATCAAATGCAAATACTACGAACAGCTTCAAAATTAAACGAACTTTCATTTAAAATTATAAAAAAAATAAGAGTGGACGACCCCATTGGAAGAATGAAAAATAATAAGACACGCAATCAAGCCAAATTTGTAGATTGTACAGAATAGAATGAAATAGAACAGGAATAAAAAAAATTTAAGACTATTTTTAGATTGAATAGAAAATAAGATATTGTAATAGAATGACGTTACTTTTGTGTCAAATTTGCATTAAATTAACTATATTGATGAATGAATAATACTCAATAATGAACTATAAAACAAAAAAGTCTTGATACTTTTGAAAAAGTAAGGTTTCTCATTAACTTATTATCAAATTGTTTCAGTAGCAATGTAAAAACAAATTTATCTATTAATTTTATGTATTATACTTTAAAAAAACTCTCATAAATATTAATTAAAGATATTATTTATTCATAAATGATAATAATACCAACAAAAGTATGAAATGTTAAAAGCAATTTTAAATTTAAATTTCCCGCCAAATTCAATTTCTCAAAATTATGATTCATAAATATATAAATGACATTAAAATGATTGTATAACTTTAAAACACGTATTTCACCTCAATATTAACATAATTATAGTATAAAAAAAATTACAAAAATACATATTTTGATCTATTATGTAAAGTTGTTTGGGTTGTTGACCAATTGTTTCCAATCCAACAAATTGTCTGTCAGTTTGCATATTTCATTTTTATGTATTTCATACTATAAGTAGTTATAAATATGTTTAAAATCACTTCCAAATATTTTATTTCATACATCATGTGGAAACGTAATATAAAAGTTTTTCATGTATGTTTTATATCGTATTATACGTAAAATTAGATAACGTTGCTTCAAAATAAAGGTACAAATGATTAATTATTAATAAAAGTTCATAATATAAATAAAAATTTGAAACTTTTATTATAAACTGCATATAACCTGTACCAAAAATGTGTAATACACGGCCGTTTTTGTCCATCTTTTGATTATGTTTTCCATAAACAAGGGTGAGCTTTTTACAACTCACTAAAATTCGAGTTAACTTCCTAATTTTTTAATGTTGACCGACTGTTTACAGAATGGGGTCCACAACCATAACAAAAAATTATAACGTGTACATTTTTTACTTAAAGTACTACTTAATAAAGAACGATTAAGATAAAAAAGAAACATTCTTTTAATAAATACTTTGCGAGATATTTGAATTTGTTTTCAGTGTCACAGTGACGTCACAATATAGCTATCTTTCTCGCGCAGTGTACTATAGACACTGGTGCGAGAAAGATAGGAATGGTTTCGCTAAAAATCAAATTCAGTTAAACTAAAAGCATTTATGACTTTTTAATACTACGAATTGCTTCAAATCTAAACAAACTTTCATTTAGAATAATAAAAGAGTGAAAAAATGGAAAATAATATGACACGCAATCAAGCGAGATTTATAGATTGAACAGAATAGAATGGAATAGAAAAGGAATAGAATTTTTTAAAGACCGTTTATGGATTGCATAGAAAATAAGACATTGGAGTAGAATGACGTTACTTTTTTGTCACATTTAAACCAAATTAACTACAATTTAAAGCTTTTGCTTTATTTATTTCTTGGCCGATGATGTTGTGATTGTGCAACAGTCTTCTTCAGGGCTAGAGAAATGTTTAATTTATTTTTGACCATTTATAGTCCTGAAAAAGGCTGCTTTACAATAAATAATTTATGTA
Source organism: Ophonus ardosiacus (assembly GCA_943142095.1). Taxonomy (NCBI): domain Eukaryota; kingdom Metazoa; phylum Arthropoda; class Insecta; order Coleoptera; family Carabidae; genus Ophonus; species Ophonus ardosiacus. The sequence continues at coordinate 22,233,575 of OW964825.1, read as the reverse complement.
AGATTGCATGTCCGATTATTTCCCATTCTAAATATAAATAAAAGTTGAGTCCCGAAATTTGAGAATCTATACATGTAGTATAATTATTTCATTGGGATCATAATAAACATTGTTGTCTTTGCAAATATGTTTTGTCAATATGATTTGTTTTCATACATCTGTGACAAATTTCATTTAAGGCAAAGATAATATGTGCTTTTATTTATTGTTTTCGTTGTGTTTAACAATTTAATTAATCGTTGAATTGTAACAAATGATGAACAATAAGTATTATGAGTAAATGAAATAAAATATTACGTGTACTCAAATAATATTGACAGTACGATATATATAGTGTGTGCCCACTTTAAAAGTTCCCGACTTAAAGCTTATAAATAGGCAACCCATGTTACATTTCATAAGTTACTTGATTTAAAATGTTGTTTTGGTCTTATACCAACCGTGATTATTTGATTTAAAGTACTAATATTTACCATGTGGCTTATGAAATGTATTCTGTTTTGCCTATTTTTAAACTTTAAGGCCGGAACTTATTAAATGGGCAGCCTGTATATATACAGAGTGTTAAAAAATAAGTGTCACAAATTATGACGACATATAGTACTGACTAAAATGAGTTAAAAAACCTTAATCAATATAGGTCCGATCTTCAATAGTTTCAGAGTTATAAGGCAATGAAAAATGAGTTTTTTCGGTGTTTACCTCTGCTATCTCGAAAATTGTAAGAATTACGACTTTAATTAAATGATACATTTTGTTCACCTTTCAGAGTTCATGCGTTTTTGTTTTTCAAAAAACATCAAAAAATTGTACTGCAACACGTTGTGGCGCCCATGGCCAATACTTAGTTTTCAAAAAAAAAAAACGGGCACGGCAAGGGACAGAGTCGTGGAGAAGGGGAAAAGTCGAGCATTGGCCAATATTTATTTGATGGTGAAAATTGTAAATTATTTTTAAAATTCAATACATAATGTAAAAACAGTATGATTAAAAAAACACAATGAAAGTTTTTTATATAAACTATGTAATTTACAATAACATGATGAAAGATAATTGCATGGTATAACTAAATTAGTAGAAAAATAACAAAATTATTTCAAACACTATTTTACATATTAAATAATTAATTTTGAAATGTAATAAATCATTATGTTGATTCCCTCATTTGTTAAATATTTAAAATATATATATCATAGAACATTTCTTATATACTTATATATAAAAAAATATATGAACATTACATATACATATGTACATTTAAAAACAACGTTTCAAAATGGAACTTTATGTGAAAATATTTTGGAAATCACTTATCATACGACATAAATTATTTCGAAGAATAAAACGTTTGACAACCAAAATAAATCACATCGTTGAATAAAATATGTATTATATAAAACCAATATATAGCAAATCCGTCGTACAAAGAAATATTGGAAAAGAAAATGCTCAGCATGAAAACAAACAGATGTAGAAGAACTAAAGGATAATGAATAATTTAAATTAATTAAAACAAAGAAATAAAAAAATTAAGAATTATTCTATGATGAAGTAAATAAAATATTTTGTTAGAAGTGAAATTATCAATAATGATTTATCACTTTTTAAAACGAAAAATAAATTAAATTCTGTAACGACTCGACAAATATATAATTTTTAAATCACTTTTCATACTAATATAGTTATATAACATTTTAATTATAGTAGGTATATTAATTTGTTATTTCAAATATCAAACATATTGTTTTATAGAAAATATTTCATTGTATTTTTTTTACATCATACAAACGTTGAATTGCAATAAGTTATAATTTGTAAATAATTTGTATTAATTTGAAATTTATATATATATATATATATATATATATATAATGTTTATCATTTTTCTTTTAATATTTGTTGTCAAATAACATTGAAATATATTACTAATAAATAAAACATTATTCCTTTGAAAGAATTTTATAGTTTACTTGAATATTTTTTAAGGAATTTGAATGGGCACGTTTGGTAAGTATGTTGAGTAGGCATGTTGCGTGAGCAGTTTGGGACAGGTTGAGTGGGCATTTTACGTGGTGTGATAACTAATCACTGTACCTAAAGTTGAATGTGCGATTAGGTTATGTTTAAGTGGGTATGGTTATAAAAGTTTGTGGGTAGTTTGAGTGGGCAGGTTGCGTGGGTAGTTTCCGTGGGCAGTTTGGGTGGGCAGATTGCGTGGGTAGTTTGGGTGGGTATGTTGCGTGGGCAGTTTGGGTGGGTATGTTGCGTGGGCAGTTTGGGTGGGCATTTTGCGTGGGCAGTTTGGGTGGTTTTGTTGCGTGGGCAATTTGGGTGGGCATGTTGCGTGGGCTGTTTGGGTGGGCATGTTGCGTGGGCAGTTTGAGTGAGCATGTTGCGTGGGCAGTTTGGGTGGGCAAGTTGAGTGGGTTTTGTTACATGTTCTGATAAATAATCACTGTCTACCTAAAGTCGAGTGTGCGTTAAGGTTAGGTTAGGTTAGGTTTAGTTGGGAATGGTTATAAAAGTTTATCGGCCAGAGTGTTGTAGGCAGTTTGGGTGGGCATGTTGCGTGGGCAGTTTGGGTGGGTATGTTGCGTGGGCAATTTGGGTGGGCATGTTGTGTGGGCAGTTTGGGTGGGTATGCTGAGTGGGCAATTTGGGTGGGCATGTTGAGTGGGCAATTTGGGTGGGCATGTTGCGTGGGTAGTTTGGGTGGGTATGTTGCGTGGGCAGTTTGGGTGGTTTTGTTGCGTGGGCAATTTGGGTGGGCATGTTGCGTGGGCTGTTTGGGTGGGCATGTTGCGTGGGCAGTTTGGGTGGGCAAGTTGCGTGGGCAGTTTGGGTGGGCAAGTTGAGTGGGTTTTGTTACATGTTCTGATAACTAATCACTGTCTACCTAAAGTCGAGTGTGCGTTAAGGTTAGGTTAGGTTAGGTTTAGTTGGGAATGGTTATAAAAGTTTATCGGCCAGAGTGTTGTAGGCAGTTTGGGTGGGCATGTTGCGTGGGCAGTTTGGGTGGGTATGTTGCGTGGGCAATTTGGGTGGGCATGTTGTGTGGGCAGTTTGGGTGGGTATGCTGAGTGGGCAATTTGGGTGGGCATGTTGCGTGGGCAGTTTGGGTGGGCATGTTGCGTGGGCAGTTTGGGTGGGTATGTTGCGTGGGCAGTTTGGGTGGTTTTGTTGCGTGGGCAATTTGGGTGGGCATGTTGCGTGGGCTGTTTGGGTGGGCATGTTGCGTGGGCAGTTTGAGTGAGCATGTTGCGTGGGCAGTTTGGGTGGGCAAGTTGAGTGGGTTTTGTTACGTATTCTGATAACGAATCACTGTCTACCTAAAGTCGAGTGTGCATTTAGGGTAGGTTAGGTTTAGTTGGGTATGGTTATAAAAGTTTATCGGCCAGAGTGTTCTAGGCAGTTTGTGTGGGCAGTTTGGGTGGGCATGTTGAGTGGGCAGTTTGGGTGGCCAGATTACGTGGGTAGTTTGGGTGGGTATGTTACGTGGGTAGTTTGGGTGGGTATGTTGCGTGGGCAGTTTGGGTGGGCATTTTGCGTGGGTAGTTTGGGTGGGTATGTTGCGTGGGCAGTTTGGGTGGGCAGATTGCGTGGACAGTTTTCTGTCTATCTACATTTCGGATTACCTATTTCTCTGTCTGCCTAAAGCCAGTGTCTACCTACCTCACTGTTTAAATTTGTATAGAAAACTTCTGTTTCCGAATGTACTGTTAATGATAGAGCCACCGCAGACCACGCCTCCTAAGTCGAGGCCAGTAATACATCGTTTGGTCACACTATACGTATTGTTGTTTATGTTGGTCACCAATTGTTTTCAACAAATTGTTTGTCAGATTACAGTCAATATTTGGAAAGCGTTTCGTGTTATTTGTGTGTGATTTTAGTGAGATTTGTCTATATTTTTCTGTAAGTACATTTCATTTTTATGTATTTCAGACTATTAGTAGGTATCTATATTATGTTTAAAATCATTTTCAGGTGGGCAGTTTGGGTGGGCATGTTGTGTGAACAGTCTTCTGCCTACCTACATCTCTGTATACCTATTTCTATGTCTACCTACCTCTCTATTTACCAATTCCTCTGTCTACCTAAAATCACCGTCTACCAAATTCTCTGTCTACCTAAAACCACTGTCTACCTACCTCTAATTTACCTAAAACCACTGTCTACCTACCTACAGTTATTACCTATCTATAAGCGCTTGTTTTTTTAAAAAATTTATATATACAACTTACAAAGTAAGTCTAAAGTCATGGTGGTGTTATATGTTATATATGGTTAGAAAGAGGAGAAAAATTGTGGAAGTAACTATGTCTTGATAAAATACTCAACAACGTCCTAATTTTGAGTAATTTTAATTTAAAGTTGAGCATTTAGGGATTTTTTTCAAAGATGTTGAGATTGGTAATAGATTAGGTTCTTTTATAAACCAGTGGTAGTTAACATGTTCAAGTGTGGAAATATTTCTACTTTAAATTGATGTTTTTTTGTAATAAATTTATTTAAAATATTAATAATATAGTTGGATTTAATGAAAAGTATTAAAATTTTATTTCAAAATGGTCTAGAAAATTTTAAAAATTATATTTTATAATCACACCTGTCAAATTAGTTTGACGTACACATACCTGTCATTCACAATCAGTTGACAAGTTAGTCTTTATGTTATAAATTAAACGTTTTAAATGGATAAAGTATTGTAATTGAGGTAAAATATATAATAATTACAGGTATTTGAATATAAATAAATGTTATTTAAATGATTACTAATATATTATAGGTAAATCGGTCGATTTCACATGTCGTCTTTCATTGCCGACCGATCGATAGCATGTAAAAGGCAAGTAAATTGAGATTTAAACTATAAATACTGGACAATACTGTACAATAATGATGGCACAACAATTATTTCTTGGTATGTACAACATTTTATACGTTTTTATTGTAGAAATTTTTAGTTTACAAACCAATTTTTGGTTAGGCCTGCGAGTCAATCGATAACATGAAATCTGGATTTTTCAACGATAAATACTGGACAATACTGCACAGTTATTATGTAATATTATATAGTAGAATATCTTAGATAAAATATAAATGTATTTCAATATAAAGAAACGTTTCTTTTAAACAGTTATTCATATTTTACAAGGTAATTCAATATCCAATCGGTTTGACATGACAGCTGAGCTGTCAACGTGCAAACGTCATTGATTCGATCGATAGCATGAAATCTGGATATTTTAACAATAAATACTGGACAATAATGCACAGTTATTATGTAATATTATATGGTAGTACAAATATTTATTGGTATGTATACAAATTTTATACGTTTTTATGGAGTAATGTTTTTTTTTTAGGTCTTCAACATCATTTTTTGGTTAGATTAACATTCGATCTAATAATAATGGTTTTGGACGTTGAAAATGATTCCATTAAACTATTTCAAGTACAAATACATTAATATGTGGGTAATATGTACGTATAATTTACAGATGTTGATATAATTTTAATGTTTTCCAATCGATTTTCAGAAGATAAAAAGATCCAGTTGAAATTCAAAAATAGTTTGCCTATTTTGATATGCTAGTGTGTTAAATTTATAAAATGAAAATCAAGGGATTAATTGTTGGGCATATTTTGAGCTAATTTTAAAAGTATTGTAAAGTTATAGGCGAAATAAGACATCCAATATTCAATCCAAAGAGAACCACAACAGAAAATCGATTTTGACATTTCATCTGTCATCGGCCAAGCGTGTGCAACTGTAAGCTAAGAAAAATGACATTTAAACAATAAATACTGGACAATACGGTACAATAATTATGTAATATTATATGGTAGAACAAATATTTATTGGTATGCATACAAATTTTGTACGTAGAAATAGTTAAAAATATTTTATTATAGACAGTCACTTCCAAAGAGGTTAAAGTCAACGCGATAATACTTTCTTAGTGGAATTGAAGATTTAAAATGATTTAATTTCACTATAGTGAGTACAAATACAGGAATATGTAAGTAATATGTGTATATAATAAACAGAAATCTTTGTAACTATAAGTTTTTCTGTAGGTTAACCTCAATAATCTGTAGGAAAATTATAGGCGAAAGAAGACATCTAACAACATTCGTTTCAAGTACTCTGCGACAATCAATGGATCCCACTACATTTATTAATAAGTTTTGAGTGATGAAAATGACTGTATAAATATTTTAAACCCTAAGAAATTCAATTTTGTTGTATTTTTGACTTATTACAGCATAATTAAATGTGTTTAACATAAATTTGTTTATACATGTATAACCAACAAAGTGACAGCTGTCATTCAGTGCCACCTGTCAATCACAATAAGAGACAAGCATTAATAACATTTTAAAGTATTTAAATTGAATAAATTATTGCATAATTAAATGTATCTCATATAAATACAAGGTATTTAAATCGTAATTAATATTTGAAAGTTTACACTTCAACAAATTAAATTTGACAGGTGCAGATGTGTCTGAATTGACGTTCCGAATACATAAGTTTGCATATTTCAACGGCGAAAATGAAATTATATATCATGAAATTCTATTTTGTGTATCTTTGCAAACATATTACAAACTGTTGAAGTCTTATTGGCGAAAGAAAATCATTTTTCAACGTTTAAAAGTTACCCCAATTACTTTTCAAGATCACGAAAAGAAATAATCGCTTCCACAATTAAATCATTACTATAGTTCGTATTGAGTATTTTACATGTAAATTTATATAAATAAATGATTATATTTTTTAAAAATACACGATTACTAATGTCTAATTATCAAAAAATCCTACCATAAACCAATAAGTAACCACTTTATTATTGTGAACGGAGAAAACATCGCTGGATATGATTTTCAGATTCATTTAAAGGTAGGTAGGTGTACAACAGTTTGTAAATAAAGTGTACGTATGATTATTTATACATATCTACAAATATTTTTAGTAATTTTCCAAGAAATTTGTTTAGAACTTCAAAGTTTGAAAATCTTATTGGAATTCCAATTGGTTACAATATCTAATGCAATCAATAATGAGTAATATTACAGAAAAATATAAATATTTATTAAATTTAGCATTCAATATTTGTTTTTCACGATTTAAACATTCTGTTATTAGTTTCAAACGAGTTTTTCAAACAAAATTTAAGATCTTTTCAACTTTTAAAATTCTTTCAATAACATTAGGAGATACAACCTAGTCATTATGTATAAAAATGATGTGGTCAACACGTATTCCATATTTAAAATAAATTTCGGATGTTTGATTGTTGTGTCTCGAAAATGGAAACTGTTTAAAGTTTGATAAGCGAATCATATAAAGAATAAAAATCTTATTGGGAATCCTACCGGTAATCTTATTGGATATCCTATTGGTTTATAATTGTAAAAGTATTTAAAGTGTTTAATTTAAGCCTAAATACAAATGTTAATTCTTTGACAATTTTTTCATGCTTTCGCCCTTTATTTAAGGCTTTTGCCGGACTTTATAAAGTTATACTATTTCCAAATTGGCGATGAAAGTACAGTTTAAATTTTTCTTGAATCTGTTTGTATACGGCGTACATATTATCATTATTATTTTGTGTACTTACCTACTTCTCTGCTGCAAATAATAAAAACTATTTATTTCAAATAATACATATAATAAAATAATAGCATATAATGTTATTATATTTGTTAATTTTCTTTTCTATATCGAGGTATCTATCTTAACCAGGGCATCAAATCAAAACCGGCAACAAATCGTAACATTTTAGCGGACCCATAACCGAACCAGATATGTTTTTCAAATGAACTCGAGTCAGAATCGAACCAGTTATTAAAATTCGGATTCAGGGTTCGGCTCCAGTTCAGGTTTATTTTCACTTCGGCGTTTGCGTTGCGGCGTGTGTTGATTTGTCGTGGAAATAGTGTTCGTTTCTTGTCAGGCGTAAATTCCGGGTTGCATTTTAAAACCACACACGGACTCAAAAAACAAAGTAACCTGCTCCGAACCCAGTTTTAGCGGGTTCGATGCCCTGATTACGAAACAAATGTAATAGTGTTTAATCATAAAAATCGCCATTTCTTAGTCTTCCTTTTATTTTTTTCCACTATATCTTCTTTACACAATCCTACGAATTTCAAATCTTCTGCAACAGGTCTTCCAACTTTGTCGTACTCCCGTCGTAAGAATCGGCAACAAATTGGTGTGGTTTGCTTCCTCCATGTTCCATATGTTTCTATTTTATCGATAATGCAATTATTTATTCATAGAATACTTATTAAACCATGAAAATCTTACCATTTAATTAAGAAGTTTTAGAACTTTCGTTACCTATTTCATATTTTGTCAATATTTCTGTTTTACAGTGGTATGGTTTGTCTGACATTAATGTTTACACTGTATTTACTTTCTCGACATTCATATATTAATAATAATAATAATATATAATGATAAATCAACACTAACCTACAATCTCTATTGTACAGGCAACACAAAATCTTTGCGACAACACTGAACATATCTACAAATGTTTTAAACAGTAGTCTAAAAACACATTTTTCTGCGAATTTTTTGTATTGTACTTAAGAAAAACCTCTTACATATATATCAAGTAAAGACAGAGATTAAAATAAATTTTGGATGATTGATTGTTGTGTCTTGAAAATATGTTAAGTACACAAACACATGAGCACAGACAGACATTCTACAACAGGTAAAACTTTATGTACATAATATGTTGTATTTTAGGCTAATTACAGAATATTTGTACATATTTGACGTGTTCAACGCGGCATTTAAAACATACACTTAAATTTTAACATCCTGTAGTACTAAACAAATTTAATAAAAAAGTTTTTGTATTTGTTTCTAGATCGAACCCAGTTTTTAGCGGGTTCGTACTATATGCCCTCATAATTTGTTACATTTATTTTTAACACTTTATATATACCCTTAAAATTTGTGACACAGGTTATAATAATTGTAATTAGTTTTATCTGCGTTGAATTTTTCGCGATAAATTTAACGCAATCAATTTATCGGCGATAGAATTTCTAGACATGTTGAGCTTTTGTCTCATTAATTTTATAATTTTAATTAATTTTTTATAGGAAGTCTATTTAGCGCCTTGGCAGTGGCCACATCTTGCGATTATTTTAAATGTTGTATATGGCTGCACATTTAAATTTCCCGCCAAATTTCATTTCTTAAAATTATGACTCACAACATTATAAATGACATTAAAATGATTATATAATTTTCTAAACACATATTTTAATCCAATATTAACATAATTATAATTAAAGGTAATACAAAAATACATTTTTTTGATCTATTATGTAATGTAAGTTGTCAAGTTGTTATCCATTTTGTTTTGGACAAATTGTTTGTTCTCTCGCGTCGGCGTGCGTTCAAAGTGTCTTGGTGTAATTTGTGTGTCTTTTTTGGAGGATTTCGTGTGGATTTTTCTGTAAGTGCATTTAATTTTCATGTATTTCATACTATAAATACTTATATATTCGTTCGTAAACATAATTTTTAAAAATCGTTTTATTCACCATTTCAAAACACAATTTCCATTTTTATTCACGTGAAAATATATCGCATTCCTTAAAATTGAAGACGTAAGTGATTATTTATTAACTAAAGCTCATAACTTGATTAAAAAAATAATCTTTTATGAACAAAATACATAACCTATATTGTGAACAAGAGATTTGTGCTCCTGGCCTTGCGACGGAATGCATGCGTTGACGTAAATACTTAACCAATAACATTTGAGAATTTTGCCGCGAATGCGTAAGTACGTACAAAAAGAAGTGTAGTGGCGGCAGCTGCATGCGTACTAATAAATGAATTTTGGCAAAGGTATAATATGTATATAATAAATGACATTTAAAGAAATGTTTATGTATTTCATTTGTGTTCTAATTAAATTCATTTCGTGGTATATGAACCGTTAAAATTTGTATAGAAAACTTCTGTCTCCGTATATACTGTTAATGATAGAGTAACCGCAGATCACGCATCCCAAGTCGATGCCAAGGGCACATATTCTTTGGTCACACTATACGTATTGTTGTTTGTGTTTGTCATAAATAGTTTCCAACAAATTGTTTGTCACATTGCAGTCAATATTTGGAAAGCGTTTCGTGTTATTTGCGTGTGATTTTAGTGAGATTTGTCTAGGTTTTGCTGCAAGTACATTTCATTTTTATGTATTTCATACTAATAGTAGTTATAAATATATTTAAAATGACTTTATTTTATACATCATGTTAAAACGTAATATACAAGTTATTCATGTATATATTGTACCGCATTATACATAAAAATAGATCGCATTGCTTCAAAATAAAGGCATAAATGATTAATTATTAATAAAAGTTCGTAGTATGAATAAAAATTTAAAACTTTTATAATGAAATGCATATAACCTATACCTAAAATGTGGAATGCACGGTTGTTTTTGTCTCATCTTTTGATTATGTTTTCCATAAACAAGGGTGAGCTTTTCACAATTCACTAAAACTCGAGTTAAATTCCTAATCTTTGAATGTTGATCGACTGTTTGAAGAATGGGGTCCTCAACCATAATAGAAAATAATAACATGTACACTTTATAGTTAAAGTACTATTCAGTAAAGGACGATTAAGATAAAAAAAAATATTCTTTTAATAAATACTTTGCGAGATATTTGAATTTGATTTCAGTGTCACAGTGACGTCACAGTATAGCTATCTTTCTCGCGCAGTGTACTATAGACACTGGTGCGAGAAAGATAGGAATGGTTTCACTAAAAATCAAATTCAGTTAAACTAAAAGCATTTATGACTTTTTAATACTACGAATTGCTTCAAATCTAAACAAACTTTCATTTAGAATAATAAAAGAGTGAAAAAATGGAAAATAATATGACACGCAATCAAGCGAGATTTATAGATTGAACAGAATAGAATGGAATAGAAAAGGAATAGAATTTTTTAAAGACCGTTTATGGATTGCATAGAAAATAAGACATTGGAGTAGAATGACGTTACTTTTTTGTCACATTTAAACCAAATTAACTACATTTTAAAGCTTTTGCTTTATTTATTTCTTGGCCGATGATGTTGTGATTGTGCAACAGTCTTCTTCAGGGCTAGAGAAATGTTTCATTTATTTTTGACCATTTATAGTCCTGAAAAAGGCTGTTTTACAATAAATAATTTATGTAAGATTGCATGTCCGATTATTTCCCATTCTAGATATAAATAAAAGTTGAGTCCCGAAATTTGAGAATCACTGTTCCAAAAATAGAATTTTTCTTTTATTTAAATTGTTTGCCTAATTACCAGTCTTCTTAGCTCTTAATAATTCAATTCTCGAGAGAGTAAATGTGGCCCATTCAAAATTAATATCCCGTATAATCTATAAATATTAAATTTTTTGAGCGTATAAATTTTGTTATATAAATGTTGGTGTACAGTTCAAAAAATCGGACATAATTTACTAATACCGAATGTGCGAAATTAGTGTTTAGTAAAAAAATATAGTATGTACCGCAAAATTTACAGAAAAGATAGTGTTTAATGAAAAAAGTGTGTGACACAGTATTTCTAAAATAAGTAGTACTTAGTGAAAAAGAAAATCTTATGCGCGGCGCGTTATTCCAAGAATAATTATTGTTTTTTAAGAAAATTGTGAACTGTTATAGTTATATAATTATGTATGGACAATTGTCGACAGTCAACAATAAACATGATTATTTTCATTTCATTATTATAATACGAATGCGTTGTTTCAAATATTTTCAATGTGACAGATATATTTCTGACAAAGTAAAACATCATTATACATATTTGTTTGTAAGTTTACCTATCAGAAACGCTCTGCTTTGAGTTATCATTATTACTGAAAATGGAGAATTATTCACACTAAGAGAAGATAGTAGTTTTATTTTAATACCATGGCTAACACTGTAAGTTCTATAAAAGTTTAAATTCAATTTTCTCGGCTACCAAAGATGCAAAAGAAAATATGAATATTGATTTAGATGCAGAATTTAATTCTCCACTACATTTATTTAAAGCATTTTTGTCTAAAATTACTAGACCACTTTTAGCCAAGGAAAAACTGTTTTCCCATGTTAAACGCCTATGGCCCGATTTTGTATTATACCCGAAATGTAAGATATGTAATAAAAGAACAAAATAACAAATACAAAATACACGCGCATAGTAACTGCTAGCGCCATCTGTGTTTCCAATGGCACATATTTATTCGGGAATGAGCAACAATATATAGAATGTACGTCATATTTTTCAAGGACGTTTATAGAAATGACAAGAATTTATTTTTTCTAACATCAAAGTATGGACGAAAACTTTTTTCTAATGACGTTTTATTATATATTATTGTTGCCACAGAAAGATGTAAACTATAGGAAAAATCTGATGTAGCCAACACAATACCTCCCGCTATTTAATTTTTATTAATTTAAATACATTTCTACATATAGTGCGGTACACTAATCTTGACCTGAGGGGCAAGGGAAAGAAATGATCATATCGTGATATGTCATAGACGCCGTAAAATAATAATTATTACAGTAACTTTGTGGTTTTAATTTATTTGTGTATTCTTTTTATTCGAGTGTAAACAAGACAGGAACTAATAGGAACACCAATTGCACAGACGCCGTAAAATAATAATTATTACAGTAACTTTGTGGTTCTAACTTATTTGTGTATGCTTTTTATTCGAGTGTAAACAAGACAATAACTAATACGAACACCAAATGAACAGATCAACTGCCAATATAACAAAGGCTGTGTAGCTTTAAAACGTATTTGTGCAAGTTTTATAAGTTATACTATGCGGAATGTAAATTAATTATATTTCATGTGGATTTAAACGGCGCATGTTAGACAGTGATTTGTGCTAAAATATTTACCATAGTTCATTTTAAGTGTCCCGGACTATACTTACTAATGATGCAAACTATGTTAAATTTCTTTGCATATAACTATTTTTTTGTTTACTATATTCTTTTTAAAATCTCACCATTATTAATTTGTAATAATTAGTTTTCTTTTTGACAGTGACATTTTTTTCTGTCATTTACATGTATTTGAAATATGAACATTGTAACAAAAGAATCTTTAAGTTATAGTTTCTGAGATTTATAAAAAATATTATTTTTCAAATTTATCTGTTTTTGAAGAAAAACCATTATAAGCTTTAATTGAAGTGCCATTTTCGGTTATCCGATTTATATTAAAATCTAATGTTTTTTTCTATAATAGAATAGGGTCGAAATACAAGCTTTAAGAATTTTATGAATGATAGTTTTAGAGTTAGAGTGTAGACAAAATTTATACACAAATACACACCTACATACATACAGACATTATCATGAAAATGTTATAGTTGTATTCTAGGGACCTCAAACCATGGTCATATACTAAAATCTTTATATGCGGGAAGTAAAAAGATACTATTTGGCGTAAATTTCATAACAAAATACCACATTACAAATATCCATTTTTACCTCCCGCTACCCTAGGTAAGGGAGGTATAGGGATCGTGCTAAAAATCGCATATATAGATCTTAGTGAATATGTCCCCAGAATTCGATTTTAACATTTTTACAATAATGTCTCTCTCTCTCTGTGTGTGTGTGTGTGTGTGTGTGTGTGTGTGTGTGTGAATGCGCGTGTGTGTGTGTGTGTGTGGAAATTTTATATACCCATTCTATACTTATGCGGGAAGAGCTCATTAGTTTTTAGGGTATATCGGATATTCGAATACATTGAATATAATTTTTCAGCAACTTTTGCCTACTAATAAAAAATGAAAATAATGGTACAATCTTCAATTTTATAGTAATAGTATTTAGTAAATAATTTTAAATAACTTTAAATATAAAATTAAAAAATAATTTATTTCGACATATATAAACAAATGTGACTGTCAGGAAGCAATTACATTAAAATTAATAATGAAATCGTGTTGAGGAGAATATAGTAGTAACATATTTGATTCTAATGAAATTAAAGTTTGTAAAAATAATATAATATTTTCGAATGGTACGGCTCTGAAAAGATTTTGTGTAAAGATATGAGTACTAATTTGAATTTTTGTTAAGTAATTCTATAAGTTTTGTCAATATATGTGAAATTTATTTTGTGTATGATATATTTGTAAAAAATTAAAATGAATTTTTTTTTATCAATGAATATAAAAATATTTGAACATGATGATTGCTTTATTTATACTGAGTGGTTAAATACCAGTGATCTCTATGATATAATATGTTATAGAGATCACTGTTAAATACCCAGCGGGAAATTATGGGCTGGCCACATCAAATTTTTTACCTACTTTCTATGTATTAATTTGAAGTGTACTTTATGATTTTCGTGTTATTTTTGTACGTATTTGGTGAAAATAACAATAATAATATATGTGGATTAGTTTTCATTATATAAAGTTATATTTACAAAAGTTGCAAGCAAAGATTGTTGATTTAAAAAAGAGTGTTGTGACTTCAGTTATGTGCTATGGGTTTCATTATATGACATTTGGTGTAATATAATTTAAACCAAAGAATACCGCATTATGTAAGTATAAAGAAATAATGTAAGTTATAATTTGAATATGTAAGAATATTATTTTTAGGTCCCACATAAATTTTAATTAATGTTTGTTGATTGCCAAATTTAGTCAAATTTTTAACTAATGGAAAGAAGAAATATAATAATAATTACTTAAATAAAAATTGATTTTCTATCAATTTTAAATACATATGTAATATAACACATTTTTATATAGCTGCTCGCAATATATTTTATCTCTAGAAATAATATTTCATGAAAATATTAAGTAATATGTATATGAAAATAATTGCCAATTAGTAATATTTGAATATCATTACTGCTTTAATAATTGTAACATAAGTTGTTGTATTTATGAAACTATTTTTTTTTACTTATAAAATAAATATGTTGTACTACTTAAAGAGTTGAATTTATTTACTTTAAACCTATAAAAAAATTACAACATGAAATATTATACAATTGTGTATTTCTTTAATTTAGACGATGCCAGTTCGTAAGCGGCAACAACCGTTCGCGTGGGATGAAGAGAAGAAGAGGGTTGTTGCGGAGTGTCTCGCCCGGGCTCGCGAAGCAGGTGGAACGTACTCTGTGGTCGCCAAGGCAATTCTTAAGAAATTTGTTAAGGCGTACCCAGAGTGCAAACTTGCAGCAACTACGTTGTATAAACTTGCACTCGATGCTGCGAGTAATAAACAACTTCCGGGCGAGACAGAGTCTCGTGTACCTCGCTGGACATTCGAAAAGGATCGGTTCCTAATCGAATGTGAGGCACGAGCCCGTGAAGAAGACCTTCGTTCTCAGCAACAAGGTTTGCACGCGGGTAAGCGTGGCTATTCAGGCCAATACCGAAAGCTCGTCGTGCAGTACTTCATGGAAAAGTACAATGAGCATACATCAAATGCTATTTATACGCGAATTTCACATCTCCGCAAGGAGAAACAAATTGTAATAAATGATGTTGATGATAATGTTCATTTGTACAAGCTTTCTGTTACTAGTCTTACGACTAGTGATGCAGAAAATTCGTCTGTTGCCAGTCTTTTGATTGGTGGTGCAGACAATCCATCTGGTGCCAATCTTTTGATTGGTGGTACGGATAGCCTTCAGTCACCTATTGCCAATTTTCGAATTGGTGATGTAGGTGCCTCATCTGTTGCCAATCGGTCGATTGGTGATGCAGATGAGTTCCACCCACCTATTGTCAATCTTCGGATTGATGGTGTAGGTACCTCATCTGTTGCCAATCGGTCGATTGGTGATGCAGATGAGTTCCACCCACCTATTGTCAATCTTCGGATTGATGGTGTAGGTACCTCATCTGTTGCCAATCTTTCGATTGGTGGTGCAGATAGGTTACAGTCATCTGATACTGATTTTCGGATCGGTGGTGCAGATGCCTCATCGGGTGTCAATCCACTACAGTCACCTATTGCCAATTTTCGAATTGGTGGCGTAGGTGCCTCATCTGTTGTCAATCTAACGATTGATGGTGCAGGTGAGTTACCGTCTGTTGCTAATCTTCGGATTAGTGATGCAGGCAACCCAACTCTGTCTGTTGCCAACAAACCAGTTGGTGGTGCAGACAAACCGCTAGGGCCAACCTATGATCCTGATATGACGTTGTTCTTCCAAAGAACGATGAAGTGTTGGGAGAATGGGTTCAAGTTTGGTACGTTACCGTTATTTATCGGTGCATGTGCTAACTGTTCAGCAGTAATTCCGAACGAGGCGCGTGTGAAAACGGTGGCTGCTTCTCAGCAACCTAAGGTTTTTATGCATTATGCAGAGAAAGATGTAGCGTTGAAGGTTGTTCATCCAACGACAAAGAAATGCTATGCCTGTACTCTGTGCGCTTCAAAGGATCTTTTAACGAGATACCGATTAGCCCCGGAACAAGTTAAAAGTCTGCCGTTGCCAAAGGTTATTACAGATGTAAGTGACGATGATAAACGACACATATCACTAGTCGCTTTAAAGTCAAGTACGGCCAAGGCATCGAATGAAGCGTTGCGAATATTTAGACACCTGAAAGGGGACTATATTGTGCAACGTAAAGGTGAAGCATGTTACTTTGACATGTACGCTATGATTGTAAATCGGGATCCGGCGAAAACCTGCAGTAGTAGTTCTACAACCGTTATAGCTGCTCTAAGATGGTTACGTAAAAATAACCATTTGTACAGGAATTTCGCGGCGAATTATGAAACGTTGATTCGTTTTATGAAACGCCAACCAGGACAACCGGTTACTGTTCCTGTCATAGACGATATGGATTTTGATCCTGTTTCCGATAAACAGACGAAAACCAGTGTTCTTGACGGAGAACCAGCAGCACTGATGGTGCCCGCGTATAACGTTTCTTCACGAGGTGTTGACGTGGGTAGCACAGTGACAGCGACACAACATGTGCGCAGTCTTCAAGCTGCTAAACAGTCGCATACCAATTTGGTAAACGTATTCGTACGTGATCCATACTTGGAAGCGAAAGTGTTTCCGTGGCTATTTCCGTACGGCATCGGTGGATGGTCGACGGTAAATGGCTTTTGTGTTACGCGCGGCATCTACATGCATTGGCGAATGCGTATGTATGATGGTCGTTTTCGTGATGAGGCAGACTACATGTTTTATATGTTAGATATACTCATCAAAGAGCGCCTGCAGTATTATGCTAGTGTAAAGGTTAATGTAGCTAGATTAGTTAAACCATTGACCGTACAAGAGATAAAGACAGCAGGACCATATGATCAGTATGGTACAGAAGTTCCGGCAACAATTCCAAACTCTCGGAATTACTGGGCTTCGAAAACGCTCGATTTGATCGCCATGTCTGAGTACATGGGCCGTGTACCTGATTTTTTCGTTACTCTAACGGAGAATGATAGTTGGCCCGAATTGCAAGCAATCATTCGTGATGGCATTGCAGGTGTGCATCAGGCGCCCGCATCCAAAGAATTTGAGGACATCCATAAACGCGGAGCACCGGCTATGAAATATCCTGTACAAACGGTGATTGCTTTCTATCGCCGTTTTCAGTTATTCCGTGCCAAGTTCGTGCAGGATCCAAAAGGTCCATTTGGTAAAGTCCTTGACTATTGGATGCGGATTGAATACCAAAAGCGTGGTTCTCTACATGCGCATTTGGTAGTGTGGTGCGATAAACAAACTATACCGAAAGGTGTAGTGTCAGCAGAGATGCCACGATTCGAACATCCAATGAACGGAAAGTGGCGTGATATAGTTGGCAATTACCAGAAACACACGTGCTCTCAGCAAAGGTGTTTTACTGGAAAACGTGGCAAAGTATTGATTCACTGTAAGTCAGGTTATCCATTTGATGTGAACGATACGGTAGTCCCAGAAAAAAGTGGCGCAAGGTATAAGTACATTCGACGTAGTCGTGAAGATAGCTCGATTGTTCCGTATAACTTGGCGCTGTTACTTTTATGGGACGGCCATGTTAATGTCCAACAGGTGACAAACGGAGGTTGGGAACTTTATCTGGCCAAGTATGTCGCTAAATCTGAGTACCCTATAAATATGCGCTTTTCGCGAAAACGTAGTGATTGCGAAACATATTTGCGTACTCGGGTTGTGTCATTGCTGGAAGCAGCGACACTTCTGCTGCAACGTCCACACGTTTTTAGTAGTCGTGACATTATTTATTTGCCTATAGATGTTAGTCCAGCGCATCGATTCCTCAAAAGGGCATCTGATTTGCCGGCACAAACATCTGCGGCAGATAGTGATGATCTGTACTACGACACAAAGCTACACAAGTACCTCGATCGTCCTAATGCGCTCAGCCATTTGACATATCCGCAGTTTTATGCGCAATATCGTTATTTTGGTCGGGCTGCTAAGGAGAATGAGGAACTTGACAGCGACATCGATTGCGACGATGATTTAGCCCATACTACGGGAAATGAAACATTACGCGATCGTAAAGGTCGTCAGATACGTAAGCGAGTACGACATGAGGCGGTCATTCGTTTCAAGGAGTACTCACCGTATGGTAACGACCTAGAGAGGTATTGCTTGACAAAACTTTTGCAAAATGTACCAGTTGACCGCACGAGCATTGCTGCTCTAAAGGACACAACCGGTTCATATTTGGATGAATGTTTACGTCGCAACCTTATACGGGAGGAAGACGAGGCTATGCAATTTTTAGAAGGCGCAGCTAAACGTGGCAGCACGGTAGAGCGACTTCGGGAAATTGCCTCTCGACTTATTGACGGTAACTGGCTTCAAGATCAAGATATTGATCAGTTGCTGGAAACTGTCGCTCCGTACCATATGCAGGCAGAACGAGTACGTGGCGAACCGGTTGAAGATGATGACGATGACGTTATCATTGACGATCGTGACGGTTTGGATTTAAATATCCGCACGTATTTGCCGGTCGAACAGTATATTGCAGGCTTCACAGCTAGTCAACGTGCTGCTTTCGACTATGTGACCAGCAAATGGCTAAAGAGTGAACAATGTTTAGTTTTCATTACCGGTGGCGGTGGTGTTGGTAAATCATTTTTACTCGATAGCTTTGTCGCATTCTGTCATGAGCATCATAAGACTGTACAAAAGTTGGCAACAACTGGATGTGCAGCCCATCTCATTGGAGGACTGACAATCCATACATTCCTGCGAATGTCTATAGATTTAGTCAGTAACATTGAGCGTGGTTCAACGGACGCTTTCTTCATTGACCACTTGCAAGTGTTGTTGATCGATGAAGTGTCCATGCTTGACGAACGTGTCATGCAGAAACTCGAGGAATGTTTGATTACTCATAGCAGTCTCGATGATTCTACAAAACGGTTTGCAGGCAAGAGCATCATCATGTTTGGTGATCCCGCTCAGTTACCACCGATAGGGAAACACATTTGGCAACCGACGTTGCTGAAAGGTTTTGAATACGTGGTACTAAAGGAAGTAGTGCGACAGAAAGATGATCGTCAGTTCATTGATCTGTTGAACCGCATTCGTTTAGGGCAACCTATACAAGCCGACATAGATTTGTTGAAAACGCGTGAGATTTCGCAAGCAGATTTGAAGCAAATCGATATCGGTGACGGTGGTCTACTGCTATTTCCGACCCGTCGACAAAAGGACGAGATGAACGAGCTTGAACTGGCCAAGTTGCAAGTGACCGAGCGCGTTTATACTGCTCAGGATGTTGACGGGAACGGAATGCCATTACCAAAGAGTGTGCGCGAGTATATTGCCGATGTTGAGCGACGTATACAGCTATTCCCAGCTGTATTGAAACTTAAGATTGGTGCTCGCGTAATGCTTACTCGCAACCGTGACATTGAACACGGTTGGGTAAACGGTACTTTGGCATTGGTTGTCAATATGTCAGAAGATTATGTAGTCTTGGCGGCATTAGACAATCCGAAAAAGCGGTTAGTGACTTTCCGGGTCAAGCAGGAGATTCGTAGTAAAGATGCGAATCAACAGTATTTCCGAAAACAGTTTCCCCTCGATTTAGCGTACGGTGTCACCATACACAAGTCACAGGGGCAAACGTTGAACGTAATAGCTGTATCTGCGAGTGGTTTGAGTTTTTCCGGGCAATTTTATACGGCCATCAGTCGTGTACGTGAATTTACCGGATTATACTTGATAAACTTTGATCCAGAGTCGATATTTCTTGCACCTGATTTACGGCGGTTTATTAACTGGATTAATGAAGTCGATATTATTCGACAACGTCCACCCGGTTGGAGTAGACCGCCTATGCCAGTAGTGTCGCAAGTACTATCACTCGCCATAGGGTATACAACAAGTGTTACAGTTCCGCCGCGAGTTGTACAACAAGTTGAAAATACCTCAAAGAATAAACGTCCTGTACAATCAATGTTACCCAAAGCCACTGTAATTGATAATAAACAACATGACGTTGCAAAACGTCCCCGCTGTGAAACACAACAACAGTTGGATGTGGTTGAAATATTGACGCGTATACACAGGATAAACCCTAACGTTCCATTGAGACATTATTGGAGAGCTTTAGACGTTATTCTTAACGATGATAGAGTTGTACAATATTTTATTCATCTGGAATGCCAAATTCTTACTGATTCTTTGCGCCATTTGTATAACGATCAGTCGCCACATTTACGTGTGGATCAACGACGAAGTCGCGAAACATACGCCGCAATTTCAGAGGATTATGGCAGGGTTATTGTGACGTCTGCGGACGGATCGTGTATGTTCCATGCATTGTCTCTGTGTTTGGTCGGAAGCGAAATATACAGCTCTGCTCTCAGACTGGCAAGTATTTACGGTTTTAGACAACACAATGACATATTCGAAACGGGACACGCTCAGAATCATATGGACTACACTAGTGTGCAGGATTTGATTCATCAGACGTCCAATATGCATGGAGGCACGGAAACTTGGGGTGGCGCTGCTCATCTCAAGTCTTTGGCGTGCATGACATGTCGTGAAATTTATGTGTACACAAGTTTCACACAAGATACGAACGGTCGTATCCATCCGAGATGTTTGGCCAACCGAGATCTTTCGGTTGACGAATTGCAACGGAAAAGTGACGATGGTACTTTGTTTGGGGCTTATTTCACACGCTACGAGCCTCAATGCTATCTGTCCGGACGGCCATTAACTGTTTTGTTGTCGGGTGCTGGAGCGAGTGCGCATTATTCAGCTGTGTTGCCAGTAAATGAAGATGCGCCGATGGTAATACCTCGTGTTGTTATACCACCGAATCCAGAAAACGACGAACAAGAACCGGTTGTAAGAGACCACATCGACATTAGTGAAAGTGACAATAGTTGTTAATACTATAACTCATTTCAGAATAACATATTGACCGGTAGTATTTATTGTTAAACAGGGGTATTTAAGCGTTGACTAAAGTAACAAATTCAGTTGTTTTTTAATCACCTGAATGTATTTCTAAATGGTAGTCATGGTAATTAGTTAGTCAGGGTGGCTAAAATTTTGAGTAAATACTACCGGTCATTGTTATTAAATGTCGGTAAGTATGACTAAATATGTATAGAAAGTCTTGCTCTGAGTGCTTGAGTACAACGAGAATTTAGTCATCATAATACTTTTTTTTTAGGTTCATAACTTATTAGTATATAAACAGGTTGCCCATTTTAAAAGTTTCCGTCTTAAAGTTTAAAACTGGGGAACCCTTGCCATATTTCATAAATGATTTGGTTTTAAAAGTACTAATATTTACCAAATGGCTCATGAAATGTAACATGGGTTGCCTATTTTTATACTTAAGGCGAAAACTTATACAATGGGCACCGTATATTACTAATAACAGTGAAATGTCGAGCATACATGACTTAATTTAAATGTGTATAAAAAGTCTGGCTTCGAGTGCTTGAATACATTAAAACAAATTATATCATGTGTCGAGCACATAAACACATGCCTGTTGTACTACGTATGAATACAGCACCTATTCATCATCTACAAAGAGACGTCGATGCAACAAACTCATCAAACAATAAACGAAGAACTACTAATTCACATGCACTCCAACAAGTTTTCCATATTTATACGACGCAGAACAATTACAACGTACTATTCTTCAAATATTTGGTGATACACTTCAGCACTGGTCAGAAATACATTTGAATGCAGGAATGAAAAACAGGCGAAGAATAAAAATTTCAAGTAGGTCAAATTCTATCATAAAAAAATTACTTATTCCGTTCTATATATGAATTATGAATGATTTTAAAATTACCAATTTATAAATCTATCCATGTTATAATAATTTAAATATAAAAGTTTTATCAAATATTTTGTATATACGTATTTAAGAAACAAAACAATATCTCAAGAATGTTTTATAGAATTGGAATAAGTAAATGTAAAAACTATAATTATTTCTATATTGAGATTGATTGATTATTGTGGTGCAATTTTAAAAGTTATTAAAACAATTGAAATTGTTGCAAAGTCAATTATCAATATTAATTTTTATGGTTTATAAATATATTTTTTTTAAGTAAATGTAAAATATATTCAATGTTAAACCATAATTATTTCTATATCGAGATTGATTGATTATTGTGGTGCAATTTTAAAAGTTATTAAAGCAATTGAAATTGTTGCAGTCAATTATCAAAATTAAAATTTTTATGGTTTATTAAAATATGTTTTACAGTGAGTCTAGAAAATGTTATAATTATTGTAATAACTTAAAAAATGGCAAACTTATTTTTATAAAAATTGAGTAATTTTTTCCTATAAATATTTTTACGAAACAAAACAATGTTTAATATTTCATCAACTACAAATTTGTAATATTATAAAATGACATCTTTTATAGTACCTATTAAACAAATTAATAGTGTAAAATAATTGTAATATATTACACTTATGGCCAGTTTTATAAACGACGGATAAATTTACTTCCAAAGTAAATAAAATTTATTCCTTCAAATGGTAGTCGATATTTTGTCAATAATGTTATAAATTCCATAAAATGAGTAAAATTGATTTGAATTTGTTAGTTTGAATAAATTTACTGCAGAAGTAAATTTATTCTGTCCTTTATAAAACCGAGGGTAACAGTTGTTAATAACAATTGCTTTAATATAAACAAATTTTCTAGACTCACAATTTATTTCTTTTGTTCCATTTGTTCTAAATATTATAGATTTATAATAAAAATTTATTTATTTTTCATAAATATCTCCAATTTTAAATTCTTTCAAAATGATAACTATAGATTAAAATATTGATTATGACTAAATGATGATTGTGGGGCAATTTTAAACGTTTTAAAACATATGAAATTGTAGCAAGATGTCATTTTATCTTTTCAATATTTTTAATGGACAATTGAAATAAATTTTACACGCAGTATTTTTCGTCAAGTAACCACTTTTAATCAAATGTAATATCTTTTTCGGAATTATATTATTGAAATTTAAAAATATTATCAACGCAATATAATCATGTACGATTATAAAATATTTGGTTCTATAATTACCATAATTACTATAAAATAAGAAATACATTATTGTTGTATTTTTTATATGACATATTTTAAAATGTTGTAACAACAATTATTATAGGAATATTTAATTGTCTATAAATATATTCGCTATATAAAGTGTTACTTGAAGGAAAATCTATACATGTAGTATAATTATTTCATTGGGATCATAATAAACATTGTTGTCTTTGCAAATATGTTTTGTCAATATGATTTGTTTTCATACATCTGTGACAAATTTCATTTAAGGCAAAGATAATATGTGCTTTTTTTTATTGTTTTCGTTGTGTTTAACAATTTAATTAACCATTGAATTGTAACAAATGATGAACAATAATAATTATGAGTAAATGAAATAAAATATTACGTGTACTCAAATAATATTGACAGTACAATATATATAGTGTGCGCCCACTTTAAAAGTTCCCGACTTAAAGCTTATAAATAGGCAACCCATGTTACATTTCATAAGTGACTTGATTTAAAATGTTGTTTTGGTCTTATACCAACCGTGATTATTTGATTTAAAGTACTATTATTTACCATGTGGCTTATGAAATGTATTCTGTTTTGCCTATTTTTAAACTTTAAGGCCGGAACTTATTAAATAGGCAGCCTGTATATATACAGACTATTAAAAAATAAGTGTCACAAATTATGAGGACATATAGTACTGACTAAAATGAGTTAAAAACCCTAATCAATATGGGTCCGATCTTCAATAGTTTCAGAGTTATAAGGCAATGAAAAATGAGTTTTTTCGGTGTTTACCTCTGCTATCTCGAAAATTGTAAGAATTACGACTTTAATTAAATGATACATTTTGTTCACCTTTCAGAGGTCATGTGTTTTTGTTTTTCAAAAAACATCAAATAATTGTACTGCGGCACAAGTTGTGGCGCCCATGGCCAATACTTAGTTTTCAAAAAACTTCGTAACTATTAGAAAATGAAAAAAATGTCTCATATAAAATGTTATTATTTTTTTATAGTCTATTTACTGGCATAAATTAAATTTTGTTGAACCACTATCTTAGTCAGTTTGTCTTCGATTTTATTACAAAATGGCCTCTTTGTCAAAAACAGTTGAAGATCGGACCCATGTTGATTAAACTTTTTCTACTCACTTTGGTCAGTACTATATGCCCTCATAATTTGTGACACTTATTTTTTAACACCCTTTATATACAAATGACAATATTATTTGTAGATGTTTTTATTATTGATATCTGTCGGACAACTTTTTAAATTTAAATGATTGAAATTGTAGCAAGATGTGTGATGATTGCGGGACAATTTTATAGTTTAAATTTTTTGAAAAATTGTTCTAAACTATCAATAATAAAAACAATGATAATCAGTAATAATTGTAATAACTCAAAATTGTAATAGTAGACACATGTATATTTGCCGTCAAATAAGTATGGATTAAAGATTTTTACAATATTGCTAATTCAGTGGCAATGTTGAAAATGCTAAATTACAAAAAAAAAATACGGGCACGGCAAGGGACAAGGTCATGGAGAAGGGGAAAAGTCGAGCGTTGGCCAATACTTATTTGACGGTGAAAATTGTAAATTATTTTTAAAATTTAATACATAATGTAAAATTAGTATGATTAAAAAAACACAATGAAAGTTTTTTATATAAACTATGTAATTCACAATAACATGATGAAAGATAATTGCATGGTATAACTAAATTAGTAGAAAAATAACAAAATTATTTCAAACACTATTTTACTTATTAAATAATTAATTTTGAAATGTAATAAATCATTGCTGATTCCGTCATTTGTTAAATATTTAAAATATATATATATATCATAGAACATTTCTTATATACTTATATATAAAAAAAATATATGAGCATTACATATACATATGTACATTTAAAAACAACGTTTCAAAATGGAACTTTATGTGAAAATATTTTGGAAATCACTCATCATACGACATAAATTACTTCGAAGAATAAAACGTTTGACAACCGAAATAAATCACAATAAGGATGGAAAAAT
This sequence comes from Ophonus ardosiacus, assembly GCA_943142095.1. Classification (NCBI taxonomy): domain Eukaryota; kingdom Metazoa; phylum Arthropoda; class Insecta; order Coleoptera; family Carabidae; genus Ophonus; species Ophonus ardosiacus. Next base: position 22,207,935 of record OW964825.1, on the reverse strand, counting down.
TATATGATTTGGAAGAAAAATTTATAAAAACTACATGGAGATACTTCTCAGTATTACTATACTGAAAAATTAAATTTTAAAGGAGTAACATTTTAAATGTTACCTAAATACGGCGTACAAATGAAAGAAGATATTTTGAAGATCTCTTCTCATTCGACATTTGAAAACAGAAATAATTTGGGAAAGAAGTTTATAAAAATTTCCAAATCTACATCGTTGAATAAAATATGTATTATATAAAACCAATATGTAGCAAATCCGTCGTACAAAGAAATATTGGAAAAGAAAATGCTCAGCATGAAAACAGACAGATGTAGAAGAACTAAAGGATAATGAATAATTTAAATTAATTAAAACAAAGAAATAAAAAATTTAAGAATTATTCTATGATAAAGTAAATAAAATATTTTGTTAGAAGTGAAATGAACAATAATGATTTATCACTTTTTAAAACGAAAAATAAATTAAAATCTGTAACGACTCGACAAATATATAATTTTTAAATCACATTTCATACTAATATAGTTATATAACATGTTAATTATAGTAGGTATATTAATTTGTTATTTCAAATATCAAACATATTGTTTTATAGAAAATATTTCATTGTATTTTTTTTACATCATACAAACGTTGAATTGCAATAAGATATAATTTGTAAATAATTTGTATTAATTTGAAATTTATATATATATATATACATATATATATATATATATATATATATATATATATATATATATTTATATATATATATATATATATTTATATATATATATATATTTTCTTTTAATATTTGTTGTCAATTAACATTGAAATATATTACAAATAAATAAAACATCATTCCTTTGAAAGAATTTTATAGTTTTCTTGAATATTTTTTTAAGCAATTTGAATGGGCATGTTTGGTAAGTATGTTGAGTAGGCATGTTGCGTGAGCAGTTTGGGACAGGTTGAGTGGGCAATTTCCGTGTTGTGATAACTAATCACTGTACCTAAAGTTGAATGTGCGTTTAAGTTATGTTTAAGTGGGTATGGTTATAAAAGTTTGTGGGCAGTTTGAGTGGGCAGGTTGCGTGGGTAGTTTCCGTGGGCAGTTTGGGTGGGCAGATTGCGTGGGTAGTTTGGGTGGGTATGTTGCGTGGGCAGTTTGGGTGGGTATGTTACGTGGGCAGTTTGGGTGGGCATTTTGCGTGGGCAGTTTGGGTGGTTTTGTTACGTGGGCAATTTGGGTGGGCATGTTGCGTGGGCTGTTTGGGTGGGCATGTTGCGTGGGCTGTTTGGGTGGGCATGTTGCGTGGGCAGTTTGAGTGAGCATGTTGCGTGGGCAGTTTGGGTGGGCAAGTTGAGTGGGTTTTGTTACATGTTCTGATAACTAATCACTGTCTACCTAAAGTCGAGTGTGCGTTAAAGTTAGGTTAGGTTAGGTTTAGTTGGGAATGGTTATAAAAGTTTATCGGCCAGAGTGTTGTACGCAGTGTGGGTGGGCATGTTGCGTGGGCAGTTTGGGTGGGTATGTTGCGTGGGCAATTTGGGTGGGCATGTTGTGTGGGCAGTTTGGGTGGGTATGCTGAGTGGGTAATTTGGGTGGGCATGTTGCGTGGGCCGTTTGGGTGGGCATGTTGCGTGGGCAGTTTGGGTGGGTATGTTGCGTGGGCAGTTTGGGTGGTTTTGTTGCGTGGGCATGTTGCGTGGGTTGTTTGGGTGGGCATGTTGCGTGGGCAGTTTGAGTGAGCATGTTGCGTGGGCAGTTTGGGTGGGCAAGTTGAGTGGGTTTTGTTACGTATTCTGATAACGAATCACTGTCTACCTAAAGTCGAGTGTGCGTTAAAGTTAGGTTAGGTTAGGTTTAGTTGGGAATGGTTATAAAAGTTTAACGGCCAGAGTGTTGTACGCAGTGTGGGTGGGCAGTTTGGGTGGGCATGTTGCGTGGGCAGTTTGGGTGGGTATGTTGCGTGGGCAATTTGGGTGGGCATGTTGCGTGGGCAGTTTGGGTGGGCAATTTGGGTGGGCATGTTGCGTGGGCCGTTTGGGTGGGTATGTTGCGTGGGCAGTTTTCTGTCTATCTACATTTCGGATTACCTATTTCTCTGTCTGCCTAAAGCCACTGTCTACCTACCTCACTGTTTACCTACAAACACTGTCTACCTACTACATTTCGACTATATTCACTGTCTACCTAAAACCACTGTCTACCTAAAACCACTGTCTACCTATTACGTTTACTACCTATCTATAAGCGCTTGTTTTTTTAAAAAATTTATATATACAACTTACAAAGTAAGTCTAAAGTCATGGTGGTGTTATATGTTATATATGGTTAGAAAGAGGAGAAAAAATGAAAAAGTAACTATATCTTGATAAAAATACTCAACAACGTCGTAATTTTGAGTAATTTTAATTTAAAGTTGAGCATTTAGGGATTTTTTTTAAAGATATTTGAATTGGTAATAGATTAGGTTCTTTTATAAACCAGTGGTAGTTAACATGTTCAAGTGTGGAAATATTTCTACTTTAAATTGATGTTTTTTTGGAATAAATTTAATTAAAATATTAATAATATAGTTGGATTTAATGAAAAGTATTAAAATTTTATTTTAAAATGGTCTAGAAAATTTTAAAAATTATATTTTATAATCACACCTGTCAAATTTGTTTGAGAAGCGTATCTGTCATTCACAATCAGTTGACAAGTTGGACGTTATGTTATAAATTAAACGTTTTAAATGGATAAAGTATTGTAATTGAGGTAAAATATATAATAATAACAGGTATTTGAATATAAATAAATGTTATTTAAATGATTACTAATATATTATAGGTAAAACGGTCGATTTTACATGTCATCTATTATAGCCGGCCGATCGATAGCATGTTTTAGGCAAGTAAATTGAGATTTAAACTATAAATACTGGACAATAGTCTACAATAATGATGGCACAACAATTATTTCTTGGTATGTACAACATTTTATACGTTTTTATTGTAGAAATTTTTAGTTTACAAACCAATTTTTGGTTAGGCCTGCGAGTCAATCGATAACATGAAATCTGGATATTTCAACGATAAATACTGGACAATACTGCACAGTTATTATGTAATATTATATAGTAGAATATCTTAGATAAAATATAAATGTATTTCAATATAAAGAAACGTTTCTTTTAAACAGTTATTCATATTTTACAAGGTAATTCAATATCCAATCGGTTTGACATGACAGCTGAGCTGTCAACGTGCAAACGTCATTGATTCGATCGATAGCATGAAATCTGGATATTTTAACAATAAATACTGGACAATAATGCACAGTTATTATGTAATATTATATGGTAGTACAAATATTTATTGGTATGTATACAAATTTTATACGTTTTTATGGAGTAATGTTTTTTTTTTAGGTCTTCAACATCATTTTTTGGTTAGATTAACATTCGATCTAATAATAATGGTTTTGGACGTTGAAAATGATTCCTTTAAACTATTTCAAGTACAAATACATTAATATGTGGGTAATATGTACGTATAATTTACAGATGTTGATATAATTTTAATGTTTTCCAATCGATTTTCAGAAGATAAAAAGATCCAGTTGAAATTCAAAAATAGTTTGCCTATTTTGATATGCTAGTGTGTTAAATTTATAAAATGAAAATCAAGGGATTAATTGTTGGGCATATTTTGAGCTAATTTTAAAAGTATTGTAAAGTTATAGGCGAAATAAGACATCCAATATTCAATCCAAAGAGAACCACAACAGAAAATCGATTTTGACATTTCATCTGTCATCGGCCAAGCGTGTGCAACTGTAAGCTAAGAAAAATGTCATTTAAACAATAAATACTGGACAATACGGTACAATAATTATGTAATATTATATGGTAGAACAAATATTTATTGGTATGCATACAAATTTTGTACGTAGAAATAGTTAAAAATATTTTATTATAGACAGTCACTTCCAAAGAGGTTAAAGTCAACGCGATAATACTTTCTTAGTGGAATTGAAGATTTAAAATGATTTAATTTCACTATAGTGAGTACAAATACAGGAATATGTAAGTAATATGTGTATATAATAAACAGAAATCTTTGTAACTATAAGTTTTTCTGTAGGTTAACCTCAATAATCTGTAGGAAAATTATAGGCGAAAGAAGACATCTAACAACATTCGTTTCAAGTACTCTGCGACAATCAATGGATCCCACTACATTTATTAATAAGTTTTGAGTGATGAAAATGACTGTATAAATATTTTAAACCCTAAGAAATTCAATTTTGTTGTATTTTTGACTTATTACAGCATAATTAAATGTGTTTAACATAAATTTGTTTATACATGTATAACCAACAAAGTGACAGCTGTCATTCAGTGCCACCTGTCAATCACAATAGGAGACAAGCATTAATAACATTTTAAAGTATTTAAATTGAATAAATTATTGCATAGTATCTCATATAAATACAAGGTATTTAAATCGTAATTAATATTTGAAAGTTTACACTTCAACAAATTAAATTTGACAGGTGCAGATGTGTCTGAATTGACGTTCCGAATACATAAGTTTGCATATTTCAACGGCGAAAATGAAATTATATATCATGAAATTCTATTTTGTGTATCTTTGCAAACATATTACAAACTGTTGAAGTCTTATTGGCGAAAGAAAATTATTTTTCAACGTTTAAAAGTTACCCCAATTACTTTTCAAGATCACGAAAAGAAATAATCGCTTCCACAATTAAATCATTACTATAGTTCGTATTGAGTATTTTACATGTAAATTTATATAAATAAATGATTATATTTTTTAAAAATACACGATTACTAATGTCTAATTATCAAAAAATCCTACCATAAACCAATAAGTAACCACTTTATTATTGTGAACGGAGAAAACATCGCTGGATATGATTTTCAGATTCATTTAAAGGTAGGTAGGTGTACAACAGTTTGTAAATAAAGTGTACGTATGATTATTTATACATATCTACAAATATTTTTAGTAATTTTCCAAGAAATTTGTTTAGAACTTCAAAGTTTGAAAATCTTATTGGAATTCCAATTGGTTACAATATCTAATGCAATCAATAATGAGTAATATTACAGAAAAATATAAATATTTATTAAATTTAGCATTCAATATTTGTTTTTCACGATTTAAACATTCTGTTATTAGTTTCAAACGAGTTTTTCAAACAAAATTTAAGATCTTTTCAACTTTTAAAATTCTTTCAATAACATTAGGAGATACAACCTAGTCATTATGTATAAAAATGATGTGGTCAACACGTATTCCATATTTAAAATAAATTTCGGATGTTTGATTGTTGTGTCTCGAAAATGGAAACTGTTTAAAGTTTGATAAGCGAATCATATAAAGAATAAAAATCTTATTGGGAATCCTACCGGTAATCTTATTGGATATCCTATTGGTTTATAATTGTAAAAGTATTTAAAGTGTTTAATTTAAGCCTAAATACAAATGTTAATTCTTTGACAATTTTTTCATGCTTTCGCCCTTTATTTAAGGCTTTTGCCGGACTTTATAAAGTTATACTATTTCCAAATTGGCGATGAAAGTACAGTTTAAATTTTTCTTGAATCTGTTTGTATACGGCGTACATATTATCATTATTATTTTGTGTACTTACCTACTTCTCTGCTGCAAATAATAAAAACTATTTATTTCAAATAATACATATAATAAAATAATAGCATATAATGTTATTATATTTGTTAATTTTCTTTTCTATATCGAGGTATCTATCTTAACCAGGGCATCAAATCAAAACCGGCAACAAATCGTAACATTTTAGCGGACCCATAACCGAACCAGATATGTTTTTCAAATGAACTCGAGTCAGAATCGAACCAGTTATTAAAATTCGGATTCAGGGTTCGGCTCCAGTTCAGGTTTATTTTCACTTCGGCGTTTGCGTTGCGGCGTGTGTTGATTTGTCGTGGAAATAGTGTTCGTTTCTTGTCAGGCGTAAATTCCGGGTTGCATTTTAAAACCACACACGGACTCAAAAAACAAAGTAACCTGCTCCGAACCCAGTTTTAGCGGGTTCGATGCCCTGATTACGAAACAAATGTAATAGTGTTTAATCATAAAAATCGCCATTTCTTAGTCTTCCTTTTATTTTTTTCCACTATATCTTCTTTACACAATCCTACGAATTTCAAATCTTCTGCAACAGGTCTTCCAACTTTGTCGTACTCCCGTCGTAAGAATCGGCAACAAATTGGTGTGGTTTGCTTCCTCCACCATGTTCCATATGTTTCTATTTTATCAATAATGCAATTATTTATTCATAGAATACTTATTAAACCATGAAAATCTTACCATTTAATTAAGAAGTTTTAGAACTTTCGTTACCTATTTCATATTTTGTCAATATTTCTGTTTTACAGTGGTATGGTTTGTCTGACATTAATGTTTACACTGTATTTACTTTCTCGACATTCATATATTAATAATAATAATAATATATAATGATAAATCAACACTAACCTACAATCTCTATTGTACAGGCAACACAAAATCTTTGCGACAACACTGAACATATCTACAAATGTTTTAAACAGTAGTCTAAAAACACATTTTTCTGCGAATTTTTTGTATTGTACTTAAGAAAAACCTCTTACATATATATCAAGTAAAGACAGAGATTAAAATAAATTTTGGATGATTGATTGTTGTGTCTTGAAAATATGTTAAGTACACAAACACATGAGCACAGACAGACATTCTACAACAGGTAAAACTTTATGTACATAATATGTTGTATTTTAGGCTAATTACAGAATATTTGTACATATTTGACGTGTTCAACGCGGCATTTAAAACATACACTTAAATTTTAACATCTTGTAGTACTAAACAAATTTAATAAAAAAGTTTTTGTATTTGTTTCTAGATCGAACCCAGTTTTTAGCGGGTTCGTACTATATGCCCTCATAATTTGTTACATTTATTTTTAACACTTTATATATACCCTTAAAATTTGTGACACAGGTTATAATAATTGTAATCAGTTTTATCTGCGTTGAATTTTTCGCGATAAATTTAACGCAATCAATTTATCGGCGATAGAATTTCTAGACATGTTGAGCTTTTGTCTCATTAATTTTATAATTTTAATTAATTTTTTATAGGAAGTCTATTTAGCGCCTTGGCAGTGGCCACATCTTGCGATTATTTTAAATGTTGTATATGGCTGCACATTTAAATTTCCCGCCAAATTTCATTTCTTAAAATTATGACTCACAACATTATAAATGACATTAAAATGATTATATAATTTTCTAAACACATATTTTAATCCAATATTAACATAATTATAATTAAAGGTAATTACAAAAATACATTTTTTTGATCTATTATGTAATGTAAGTTGTCAAGTTGTTATCCATTTTGTTTTGGACAAATTGTTTGTTCTCTCGCGTCGGCGTGCGATCAAAGTGTCTTGGTGTAATTTGTGTGTCTTTTTTGGAGGATTTCGTGTGGATTTTTCTGTAAGTGCATTTAATTTTCATGTATTTCATACTATAAATACTTATATATTCGTTCGTAAACATAATTTTTAAAAATCGTTTTATTCACCATTTCAAAACACAATTTCCATTTTTATTCACGTGAAAATATATCGCATTCCTTAAAATTGAAGACGTAAGTGATTATTTATTAACTAAAGCTCATAACTTGATTAAAAAAATAATCTTTTATGTACAAAATACATAACCTATATTGTGAACAAGAGATTTGTGCTCCTGGCCTTGCGGCGGAATGCATGCGTTGACGTAAATACTTAACCAATAACATTTGATAATTTTGCCGCGAATGTGTAAGTACGTACAAAAAGAAGTGTAGTGGCGGCAGCTGCATGCGTACTAATAAATGAATTTTGGCAAAGGTATAATATGTATATAATAAATGACATTTAAAGAAATGTTTATGTATTTCATTTGTGTTCTAATTAAATTCATTTCGTGGTATATGAACCGTTAAAATTTGTATAGAAAACTTCTGTCTCCGTATATACTGTTAATGATAGAGTAACCGCAGATCACGCATCCCAAGTCGATGCCAAGGGCACATATTCTTTGGTCACACTATACGTATTGTTGTTTGTGTTTGTCATAAATAGTTTCCAACAAATTGTTTGTCACATTGCAGTCAATATTTGGAAAGCGTTTCGTGTTATTTGCGTGTGATTTTAGTGAGATTTGTCTAAGTTTTGCTGCAAGTACATTTCATTTTTATGTATTTCATACTAATAGTAGTTATAAATATATTTAAAATGACTTTATTTTATACATCATGTTAAAACGTAATATACAAGTTATTCATGTATATATTGTACCGCATTATACATAAAAATAGATCGCATTGCTTCAAAATAAAGGCATAAATGATTAATTATTAATAAAAGTTCGTAGTATGAATAAAAATTTAAAACTTTTATAATGAAATGCATATAACCTATACCTAAAATGTGGAATGCACGGTTGTTTTTGTCTCATCTTTTGATTATGTTTTCCATAAACAAGGGTGAGCTTTTCACAATTCACTAAAACTCGAGTTAAATTCCTAATCTTTGAATGTTGATCGACTGTTTGAAGAATGGGGTCCTCAACCATAATAGAAAATAATAACATGTACACTTTATAGTTAAAGTACTATTCAGTAAAGGACGATTAAGATAAAAAAAAATATTCTTTTAATAAATACTTTGCGAGATATTTGAATTTGATTTCAGTGTCACAGTGACGTCACAGTATAGCTATCTTTCTCGCGCAGTGTACTATAGACACTGGTGCGAGAAAGATAGGAATGGTTTCACTAAAAATCAAATTCAGTTAAACTAAAAGCATTTATGACTTTTTAATACTACGAATTGCTTCAAATCTAAACAAACTTTCATTTAGAATAATAAAAGAGTGAAAAAATGGAAAATAATATGACACGCAATCAAGCGAGATTTATAGATTGAACAGAATAGAATGGAATAGAAAAGGAATAGAATTTTTTAAAGACCGTTTATGGATTGCATAGAAAATAAGACATTGGAGTAGAATGACGTTACTTTTTTGTCACATTTAAACCAAATTAACTACATTTTAAAGCTTTTGCTTTATTTATTTCTTGGCCGATGATGTTGTGATTGTGCAACAGTCTTCTTCAGGGCTAGAGAAATGTTTCATTTATTTTTGACCATTTATAGTCCTGAAAAAGGCTGTTTTACAATAAATAATTTATGTAAGATTGCATGTCCGATTATTTCCCATTCTAGATATAAATAAAAGTTGAGTCCCGAAATTTGAGAATCACTGTTCCAAAAATAGAATTTTTCTTTTATTTAAATTGTTTGCCTAATTACCAGTCTTCTTAGCTCTTAATAATTCAATTCTCGAGAGAGTAAATGTGGCCCATTCAAAATTAATATCCCGTATAATCTATAAATATTAAATTTTTTGAGCGTATAAATTTTGTTATATAAATGTTGGTGTACAGTTCAAAAAATCGGACATAATTTACTAATACCGAATGTGCGAAATTAGTGTTTAGTAAAAAAATATAGTATGTACCGCAAAATTTACAGAAAAGATAGTGTTTAATGAAAAAAGTGTGTGACACAGTATTTCTAAAATAAGTAGTACTTAGTGAAAAAGAAAATCTTATGCGCGGCGCGTTATTCCAAGAATAATTATTGTTTTTTAAGAAAATTGTGAACTGTTATAGTTATATAATTATGTATGGACAATTGTCGACAGTCAACAATAAACATGATTATTTTCATTTCATTATTATAATACGAATGCGTTGTTTCAAATATTTTCAATGTGACAGATATATTTCTGACAAAGTAAAACATCATTATACATATTTGTTTGTAAGTTTACCTATCAGAAACGCTCTGCTTTGAGTTATCATTATTACTGAAAATGGAGAATTATTCACACTAAGAGAAGATAGTAGTTTTATTTTAATACCATGGCTAACACTGTAAGTTCTATAAAAGTTTAAATTAAATTTTCTCGGCTACCAAAGATGCAAAAGAAAATATGAATATTGATTTAGATGCAGAATTTAATTCTCCACTACATTTATTTAAAGCATTTTTGTCTAAAATTACTAGACCACTTTTAGCCAAGGAAAAACTGTTTTCCCACGTTAAACGCCTATGGCCCGATTTTGTGTTACACCCGAAATGTAAGATATGTAATAAAAGAACAAAATAACAAATACAAAATACACGCGCATAGTAACTGCTAGCGCCATCTGTGTTTCCAATGGCACATATTTATTCGGGAATGAGCAACAATATATAGAATGTACGTCATATTTTTCAAGGACGTTTATAGAAATGACAAGAATTTATTTTTTCTAACATCAAAGTATGGACGAAAACTTTTTTCTAATGACGTTTTATTATATGTTATTTTTGCCACAGAAAGATGTAAACTATAGAAAAAATCTGATGTAGCCAACACAATACCTCCCGCTATTTAATTTTTATTAATTTAAATACATTTCTACCTATAGTGCGGTACACTAATCTTGACCTGAGGGGTAAGGGAAAGAAATGATCATATAGTGATATGTCACAGACGCCGTAAAATAATAATTATTACAGTAACTTTGTGGTTCTAACTTAATTGTGTATTCTTTTTATTCGAGTGTGAACAAGACAGGAACTAATAGGAACACCAATTGCACAGACGCCGTAAAATAATAATTATTACAGTAACTTTGTGGTTCTAACTTATTTGTGTATGCTTTTTATTCGAGTTTAAACAAGACAAGAACTAATACGAACACCAAATGAACAGATCAACTGCCAATATAACAAAGGCTGTGTAGCTTTAAAACGTATTTGTGCAAGTTTTATAAGTTATACTATGCGGAATGTAAATTAATTATATTTCATGTGGATTTAAACGGCGCATGTTAGACAGTGATTTGTGCTAAAATATTTTCCAAAGTTATTTTTAAGTGTCCCGGACTATACTTACTAATGATGCAAACTATGTTAAGTTTCTTTGCATATAACTATTTTTTTGTTTACTATATTCTTTTTAAAATCTCACCATTATTAATTTGTAATAATTAGTTTTCTTTTTGACAGTGACATTTTTTTCTGTCATTTACATGTATTTGAAATATGAACATTGTAACAAAAGAATCTTTAAGTTATAGTTTCTGAGATTTATAAAAAATATTATTTTTCAAATTTATCTGTTTTTGAAGAAAAACCATTATAAGCTTTAATTGAAGTGCCATTTTCGGTTATCCGATTTATATTAAAATCTAATGTTTTTTTCTATAATAGAATAGGGTCAAAATACAAGCTTTAAGAATTTTATGAATGATAGTTTTAGAGTTAGAGTGTAGACAAAATTTATACACAAATACACACCTACATACATACAGACATTATCATGAAAATGTTATAGTTGTATTCTAGGGAGCTCAAACCATGGTCATATACTAAAATCTTTATATGCGGGAAGTAAAAAGATACTATTTGGCGTAAATTTCATAACAAAATACCACATTACAAATATCCATTTTTACCTCCCGCTACCCTAGGTAAGGGAGGTATAGGGATCGTGCTAAAAATCGCATATATAGATCTTAGTGAATATGTCCCCAGAATTCGATTTTAACATTTTTACAATAATGTCTCTCTCTCTCTGTGTGTGTGTGTGTGTGTGTGAATGCGCGTGTGTGTGTGTGTGTGTGTGGAAATTTTATATACCCATTCTATACTTATGCGGGAAGAGCTCATTAGTTTTTAGGGTATATCGGATATTCGAATACATTGAATATAATTTTTCAGCAACTTTTGCCTACTAATAAAAAATGAAAATAATGGTACAATCTTCAATTTTATAGTAATAGTATTTAGTAAATAATTTTAAATAACTTTAAATATAAAATTAAAAAATAATTTATTTCGACATATATAAACAAATGTGACTGTCAGGAAGCAATTACATTAAAATTAATAATGAAATCGTGTTGAGGAGAATATAGTAGTAACATATTTGATTCTAATGAAATTAAAGTTTGTAAAAATAATATAATATTTTCGAATGGTACGGCTCTGAAAAGATTTTGTGTAAAGATATGAGTACTAATTTGAATTTTTGTTAAGTAATTCTATAAGTTTTGTCAATATATGTGAAATTTATTTTGTGTATGATATATTTGTAAAAAATTAAAATGAATTTTTTTTATCAATGAATATAAAAATATTTGAACATGATGATTGCTTTATTTATACTGAGTGGTTAAATACCAGTGATCTCTATGATATAATATGTTATAGAGATCACTGTTAAATACCCAGCGGGAAATTATGGGCTGGCCACATCAAATTTTTTACCTACTTTCTATGTATTAATTTGAAGTGTACTTTATGATTTTCGTGTTATTTTTGTACGTATTTGGTGAAAATAACAATAATAATATATGTGGATTAGTTTTCATTATATAAAGTTATATTTACAAAAGTTGCAAGCAAAGATTGTTGATTTAAAAAAGAGTGTTGTGACTTCAGTTATGTGCTATGGGTTTCATTATATGACATTTGGTGTAATATAATTTAAACCAAAGAATACCGCATTATGTAAGTATAAAGAAATAATGTAAGTTATAATTTGAATATGTAAGAATATTATTTTTAGGTCCCACATAAATATATTTCATGAATGCAGGAGTTTTCTTTTAATTAATGTTTGTTGATTGCCAAATTTAGTCAAATTTTTAACTAATGGAAAGAAGAAATATAATAATAATTACTTAAATAAAAATTGATTTTCTATCAATTTTAAATACATATGTAATATAACACATTTTTATATAGCTGCTCGCAATATATTTTATCTCTAGAAATAATATTTCATGAAAATATTAAGTAATATGTATATGAAAATAATTGCCAATTAGTAATATTTGAATATCATTACTGCTTTAATAATTGTAACATAAGTTGTTGTATTTATGAAACTATTTTTTTTTTACTTATAAAATAAATATGTTGTACTACTTAAAGAGTATAATTTATTTACTTTAAACCTATAAAAAAATTACAACATGAAATATTATACAATTGTGTATTTCTTTAATTTAGACGATGCCAGTTCGTAAGCGGCAACAACCGTTCGCGTGGGATGAAGAGAAGAAGAGGGTTGTTGCGGAGTGTCTCGCCCGGGCTCGCGAAGCAGGTGGAACGTACTCTGTGGTCGCCAAGGCAATTCTTAAGAAATTTGTTAAGGCGTACCCAGAGTGCAAACTTGCAGCAACTACGTTGTATAAACTTGCACTCGATGCTGCGAGTAATAAACAACTTCCGGGCGAGACAGAGTCTCGTGTACCTCGCTGGACATTCGAAAAGGATCGGTTCCTAATCGAATGTGAGGCACGAGCCCGTGAAGAAGACCTTCGTTCTCAGCAACAAGGTTTGCACGCGGGTAAGCGTGGCTATTCAGGCCAATACCGAAAGCTCGTCGTGCAGTACTTCATGGAAAAGTACAATGAGCATACATCAAATGCTATTTATACGCGAATTTCACATCTCCGCAAGGAGAAACAAATTGTAATAAATGATGTTGATGATAATGTTCATTTGTACAAGCTTTCTGTTACTAGTCTTACGACTAGTGATGCAGAAAATTCGTCTGTTGCCAGTCTTTTGATTGGTGGTGCAGACAATCCATCTGGTGCCAATCTTTTGATTGGTGGTACGGATAGCCTTCAGTCACCTATTGCCAATTTTCGAATTGGTGATGTAGGTGCCTCATCTGTTGCCAATCGGTCGATTGGTGATGCAGATGAGTTCCACCCACCTATTGTCAATCTTCGGATTGATGGTGTAGGTACCTCATCTGTTGCCAATCGGTCGATTGGTGATGCAGATGAGTTCCACCCACCTATTGTCAATCTTCGGATTGATGGTGTAGGTACCTCATCTGTTGCCAATCTTTCGATTGGTGGTGCAGATAGGTTACAGTCATCTGATACTGATTTTCGGATCGGTGGTGCAGATGCCTCATCGGGTGTCAATCCACTACAGTCACCTATTGCCAATTTTCGAATTGGTGGCGTAGGTGCCTCATCTGTTGTCAATCTAACGATTGATGGTGCAGGTGAGTTACCGTCTGTTGCTAATCTTCGGATTAGTGATGCAGGCAACCCAACTCTGTCTGTTGCCAACAAACCAGTTGGTGGTGCAGACAAACCGCTAGGGCCAACCTATGATCCTGATATGACGTTGTTCTTCCAAAGAACGATGAAGTGTTGGGAGAATGGGTTCAAGTTTGGTACGTTACCGTTATTTATCGGTGCATGTGCTAACTGTTCAGCAGTAATTCCGAACGAGGCGCGTGTGAAAACGGTGGCTGCTTCTCAGCAACCTAAGGTTTTTATGCATTATGCAGAGAAAGATGTAGCGTTGAAGGTTGTTCATCCAACGACAAAGAAATGCTATGCCTGTACTCTGTGCGCTTCAAAGGATCTTTTAACGAGATACCGATTAGCCCCGGAACAAGTTAAAAGTCTGCCGTTGCCAAAGGTTATTACAGATGTAAGTGACGATGATAAACGACACATATCACTAGTCGCTTTAAAGTCAAGTACGGCCAAGGCATCGAATGAAGCGTTGCGAATATTTAGACACCTGAAAGGGGACTATATTGTGCAACGTAAAGGTGAAGCATGTTACTTTGACATGTACGCCATGATTGTAAATCGGGATCCGGCGAAAACCTGCAGTAGTAGTTCTACAACCGTTGTAGCTGCTCTAAGATGGTTACGTAAAAATAACCATTTGTACAGGAATTTCGCGGCGAATTATGAAACGTTGATTCGTTTTATGAAACGCCAACCAGGACAACCGGTTACTGTTCCTGTCATAGACGATATGGATTTTGATCCTGTTTCCGATAAACAGACGAAAACCAGTGTTCTTGACGGAGAACCAGCAGCACTGATGGTGCCCGCGTATAACGTTTCTTCACGAGGTGTTGACGTGGGTAGCACAGTGACAGCGACACAACATGTGCGCAGTCTTCAAGCTGCTAAACAGTCGCATACCAATTTGGTAAACGTATTCGTACGTGATCTATACTTGGAAGCGAAAGTGTTTCCGTGGCTATTTCCGTACGGCATCGGTGGATGGTCGACGGTAAATGGCTTTTGTGTTACGCGCGGCATCTACATGCATTGGCGAATGCGTATGTATGATGGTCGTTTTCGTGATGAGGCAGACTACATGTTTTATATGTTAGATATACTCATCAAAGAGCGCCTGCAGTATTATGCTAGTGTAAAGGTTAATGTAGCTAGATTAGTTAAACCATTGACCGTACAAGAGATAAAGACAGCAGGACCATATGATCAGTATGGTACAGAAGTTCCGGCAACAATTCCAAACTCTCGGAATTACTGGGCTTCGAAAACGCTCGATTTGATCGCCATGTCTGAGTACATGGGCCGTGTACCTGATTTTTTCGTTACTCTAACGGAGAATGATAGTTGGCCCGAATTGCAAGCAATCATTCGTGATGGCATTGCAGGTGTGCATCAGGCGCCCGCATCCAAAGAATTTGAGGACATCCATAAACGCGGAGCACCGGCTATGAAATATCCTGTACAAACGGTGATTGCTTTCTATCGCCGTTTTCAGTTATTCCGTGCCAAGTTCGTGCAGGATCCAAAAGGTCCATTTGGTAAAGTCCTTGACTATTGGATGCGGATTGAATACCAAAAGCGTGGTTCTCTACATGCGCATTTGGTAGTGTGGTGCGATAAACAAACTATACCGAAAGGTGTAGTGTCAGCAGAGATGCCACGATTCGAACATCCAATGAACGGAAAGTGGCGTGATATAGTTGGCAATTACCAGAAACACACGTGCTCTCAGCAAAGGTGTTTTACTGGAAAACGTGGCAAAGTATTGATTCACTGTAAGTCAGGTTATCCATTTGATGTGAACGATACGGTAGTCCCAGAAAAAAGTGGCGCAAGGTATAAGTACATTCGACGTAGTCGTGAAGATAGCTCGATTGTTCCGTATAACTTGGCGCTGTTACTTTTATGGGACGGCCATGTTAATGTCCAACAGGTGACAAACGGAGGTTGGGAACTTTATCTGGCCAAGTATGTCGCTAAATCTGAGTACCCTATAAATATGCGCTTTTCGCGAAAACGTAGTGATTGCGAAACATATTTGCGTACTCGGGTTGTGTCATTGCTGGAAGCAGCGACACTTCTGCTGCAACGTCCACACGTTTTTAGTAGTCGTGACATTATTTATTTGCCTATAGATGTTAGTCCAGCGCATCGATTCCTCAAAAGGGCATCTGATTTGCCGGCACAAACATCTGCGGCAGATAGTGATGATCTGTACTACGACACAAAGCTACACAAGTACCTCGATCGTCCTAATGCGCTCAGCCATTTGACATATCCGCAGTTTTATGCGCAATATCGTTATTTTGGTCGGGCTGCTAAGGAGAATGAGGAACTTGACAGCGACATCGATTGCGACGATGATTTAGCCCATACTACGGGAAATGAAACATTACGCGATCGTAAAGGTCGTCAGATACGTAAGCGAGTACGACATGAGGCGGTCATTCGTTTCAAGGAGTACTCACCGTATGGTAACGACCTAGAGAGGTATTGCTTGACAAAACTTTTGCAAAATGTACCAGTTGACCGCACGAGCATTGCTGCTCTAAAGGACACAGCCGGTTCATATTTGGATGAATGTTTACGTCGCAACCTTATACGGGAGGAAGACGAGGCTATGCAATTTTTAGAAGGCGCAGCTAAACGTGGCAGCACGGTAGAGCGACTTCGGGAAATTGCGTCTCGACTTATTGACGGTAACTGGCTTCAAGATCAAGATATTGATCAGTTGCTGGAAACTGTCGCTCCGTACCATATGCAGGCAGAACGAGTACGTGGCGAACCGGTTGAAGATGATGACGATGACGTTATCATTGACGATCGTGACGGTTTGGATTTAAATATCCGCACGTATTTGCCGGTCGAACAGTATATTGCAGGCTTCACAGCTAGTCAACGTGCTGCTTTCGACTATGTGACCAGCAAATGGCTAAAGAGTGAACAATGTTTAGTTTTCATTACCGGTGGCGGTGGTGTTGGTAAATCATTTTTACTCGATAGCTTTGTCGCATTCTGTCATGAGCACCATAAGACTGTACAAAAGTTGGCAACAACTGGATGTGCAGCCCATCTCATTGGAGGACTGACAATCCATACATTCCTGCGAATGTCTATAGATTTAGTCAGTAACATTGAGCGTGGTTCAACGGACGCTTTCTTCATTGACCACTTGCAAGTGTTGTTGATCGATGAAGTGTCCATGCTTGACGAACGTGTCATGCAGAAACTCGAGGAATGTTTGATTACTCATAGCAGTCTCGATGATTCTACAAAACGGTTTGCAGGCAAGAACATCATCATGTTTGGTGATCCCGCTCAGTTACCACCGATAGGGAAACACATTTGGCAACCGACGTTGCTGAAAGGTTTTGAATACGTGGTACTAAAGGAAGTAGTGCGACAGAAAGATGATCGTCAGTTCATTGATCTGTTGAACCGCATTCGTTTAGGGCAACCTATACAAGCCGACATAGATTTGTTGAAAACGCGTGAGATTTCGCAAGCAGATTTGAAGCAAATCGATATCGGTGACGGTGGTCTACTGCTATTTCCGACCCGTCGACAAAAGGACGAGATGAACGAGCTTGAACTGGCCAAGTTGCAAGTGACCGAGCGCGTTTATACTGCTCAGGATGTTGACGGGAACGGAATGCCATTACCAAAGAGTGTGCGCGAGTATATTGCCGATGTTGAGCGACGTATACAGCTATTCCCAGCTGTATTGAAACTTAAGATTGGTGCTCGCGTAATGCTTACTCGCAACCGTGACATTGAACACGGTTGGGTAAACGGTACTTTGGCATTGGTTGTCAATATGTCAGAAGATTATGTAGTCTTGGCGGCATTAGACAATCCGAAAAAGCGGTTAGTGACTTTCCGGGTCAAGCAGGAGATTCGTAGTAAAGATGCGAATCAACAGTATTTCCGAAAACAGTTTCCCCTCGATTTAGCGTACGGTGTCACCATACACAAGTCACAGGGGCAAACGTTGAACGTAATAGCTGTATCTGCGAGTGGTTTGAGTTTTTCCGGGCAATTTTATACGGCCATCAGTCGTGTACGTGAATTTACCGGATTATACTTGATAAACTTTGATCCAGAGTCGATATTTCTTGCACCTGATTTACGGCGGTTTATTAACTGGATTAATGAAGTCGATATTATTCGACAACGTCCACCCGGTTGGAATAGACCGCCTATGCCAGTAGTGTCGCAAGTACTATCACTTGCCATAGGGTATACAACAAGTGTTACAGTTCCGCCGCGAATTGTACAACAAGTTGAAAATACCTCAAAGAATAAACGTCCTGTACAATCAATGTTACCCAAAGCCACTGTAATTGATAATAAACAACATGACGTTGCAAAACGTCCCCGTTGTGAAACACAACAACAGTTGGATGTGGTTGAAATATTGACGCGTATACACAGGATAAACCCTAACGTTCCATTGAGACATTATTGGAGAGCTTTAGATGTTATTCTTAACGATGATAGAGTTGTACAATATTTTATTCATCTGGAATGCCAAATTCTTACTGATTCTTTGCGCCATTTGTATAACGATCAGTCGCCACATTTACGTGTGGATCAACGACGAAGTCGCGAAACATACGCCGCAATTTCAGAGGATTATGGCAGGGTTATTGTGACGTCTGCGGACGGATCGTGTATGTTCCATGCATTGTCTCTGTGTTTGGTCGGAAGCGAAATGTACAGCTCTGCTCTCAGACTGGCAAGTATTTTCGGCTTTAGACAACACAATGACATATTCGAAACGGTACACGCTCAGAATCATATGGACTACACTAGTGTGCAGAAATTGATTCATCAGACGTCCAATATGCATGGAGGTACGGAAACTTGGGGTGGCGCTGCTCATCTAAAGTCTTTGGCCTGCATGACATGTCGTGAAATTTATGTGTACACAAGTTTCACACAAGATACGAACGGTCGTATCCATCCGCGATGTTTGGCCAACCGAAATCTTTCGGTTGACGAATTGCAACGGAAAAGTGACGATGGTACTTTGTTTGGGGCTTATTTCACACGCTACGAGCCTCAATGCTATCTGTCCGGACGGCCATTAACTGTTTTGTTGTCGGGTGCTGGAGCGAGTGCGCATTATTCAGCTGTGTTGCCAGTAGATGAAGATGCGCCGATGGTAATACCTCGTGTTGTTATACCACCGAATCCAGAAAACGACGAACAAGAACCGGTTGTAAGAGACCACATCGACATTAGTGAAAGTGACAATAGTAGTTAATACTATAACCCATTTCAGAATAACATATTGACCGGTAGTATTTATTGTTAAACAGGGGTGTTTAAGCGTTGACTAAAGTAACAAATTCAGTTGTTTTTTAATCACCTGAATGTATTTCTAAATGGTAGTCATGGTAATTAGTTAGTCAAGGTGACTAAAATTTTGATTAAATACTACCGGTCATTGTTATTAAATGTCGGTAAGTATGACTAAATATGTATAGAAAGTCTTGCTCTGAGTGCTTGAGTACAACGAGAATTTAGTCATCATAATACTTTTTTTTTAGGTTCATAACTTATTAGTATATAAACAGGTTGCCCATTTTAAAAGTTTCCGTCTTAAAGTTTAAAACTGGGGAACCCTTGCCATATTTCATAAATGATTTGGTTTTAAAAGTACTAATATTTACCAAATGGCTCATGAAATGTAACATGGGTTGCCTATTTTTATACTTTAAGGCGAAAACTTATACAATGGGCACCGTATATTACTAATAACAGTGAAATGTCGAGCATACATGACTTAATTTAAATGTGTATAAAAAGTCTGGCTTCGAGTGCTTGAATACATTAAAACAAATTATATCATGTGTCGAGCACATAAACACATGCCTGTTGTACTACGTATGAATACAGCACCTATTCATCATCTACAAAGAGACGTCGATGCAACAAACTCATCAAACAATAAACGAAGAACTACTAATTCACATGCACTCCAACAAGTTTTCCATATTTATACGACGCAGAACAATTACAACGTACTATTCTTCAAATATTTGGTGATACACTTCAGCACTGGTCAGAAATACATTTGAATGCAGGAATGAAAAACAGGCGAAGAATGAAAATTTCAAGTAGGTCAAATTCTATCATAAAAAAATTACTTATTCCGTTCTATATATGAATTATGAATGATTTTAAAATTACCAATTTATAAATCTATCCATGTTATAATAATTTAAATATAAAAGTTTTATCAAATATTTTGTATATACGTATTTAAGAAACAAAACAATATCTCAAGAATGTTTTATAGAATTGGAATAAGTAAATGTAAAAACTATAATTATTTCTATATTGAGATTGATTGACTATTGTGGTGCAATTTTAAAAGTTATTAAAACAATTGAAATTGTTGCAAAGTCAATTATCAATATTAATTTTTATGGTTTATAAATATAATTTTTTTTTAAGTAAATGTAAAATATATTCAATGTTAAACCATAATTATTTCTATATTGAGATTGATTGATTATTGTGGTGCAATTTTAAAAGTTATTAAAACAATTGAAATTGTTGCAAAGTCAATTATCAAAATTAAAATTTTTATGGTTTATTAAAATATGTTTTACAGTGAGTCTAGAAAATGTTATAATTATTGTAATAACTTAAAAAATGGCAAACTTATTTTTATAAAAATTGAGTAATTTTTTCCTATAAATATTTTTACAAAACAAAACAATGTTTAATATTTCATCAACTAAAAATTTGTAATATTATAAAATGACATCTTTTATAGTACCTATTAAACAAATTAATAGTGTAAAATAATTGTAATATATTACACTTATGGCCAGTTTTATAAACGACGGATAAATTTACTTCCAAAGTAAATAAAATTTATTCCTTCAAATGATAGTCGATATGTTGTCAATAATGTTATAAATTCCATAAAATGAGTAAAATTGATTTGAATTAGTTAGTTTGAATAAATTTACTGCAGAAGTAAATTTATTCTGTCCTTTATAAAACCGAGGGTAACAGTTGTTAATAACAATTGCTTTAATATAAACAAATTTTCTAGACTCACAATTTATTTCTTTTGTTCCATTTGTTCTAAATATTATAGATTTATAATAAAAATTTATTTATTTTTTATAAATATCTCTAATTTTAAATTCTTTCAAAATGATAACTATAGATTAAAATATTGATTATGACTAAATGATGATTGTGGGGCAATTTTAAACGTTTTAAAACATATGAAATTGTAGCAAGATGTCATTTTATCTTTTCAATATTTTTAATGGACAATTGAAATAAATTTTACGTGCAGTATTTTTCGTCAAGTAACCACTTTTAATCAAATGCAATATCTTTTTCGGAATTATAATATTGAAATTTAAAAATATTATCAACGCAATATAATCATGTACGATTATAAAATATTAGCTTCTATAATTATTACCATAATTACTATAAACTAAGAAATACATTATTGTTGTATTTTTTCTATGACATATTTTAAAATGTTGTAACAACAATTATTATAGGAATATTTAATTGTCTATAAATATATTCGCTATATAAAGTGTTACTTGAAGGAAAATCTATACATGTAGTATAATTATTTCATTGGGATCATAATAAACATTGTTGTCTTTGCAAATATGTTTTGTCAATATGATTTGTTTTCATACATCTGTGACAAATTTCATTTAAGGCAAAGATAATATGTGCTTTTTTTACTGTTTTCGTTGTGTTTAACAATTTAATTAACCGTTGAATTGTAACAAATGATGAACAATAATAATTATGAGTAAATGAAATAAAATATTACGTATACTCAAATAATATTGACAGTACAATATATAGAGTGTGTGCCCACTTTAAAAGTTCCCGACTTAAAGCTTATAAATAGGCAACCCATGTTACATTTCATAAGTGACTTGATTTAAAATGTTGTTTTGGTCTTATACCAACCGTGATTATTTGAGTTAAAGTACTAATATTTACCATGTGGCTTATGAAATGTATTCTGTTTTGCCTATTTTTAAACTTTAAGGCCGGAACTTATTAAATGGGCAGCCTGTATATATATATACAGACTATTAAAAAATAAGTGTCACAAATTATGAGGACATATAGTACTGACTAAAATGAGTTAAAAAACCTTAATCAATATGGGTCCGAACTTCAATAGTTTCAGAGTTATAAGGCAATGAAAAATGAGTTTTTTCGGTGTTTACCTCTGCTATCTCGAAAATTGTAAGAATTACGACTTTAATTAAATGATACATTTTGTTCACCTTTCAGAGGTCATGTGTTTTTGTTTTTCAAAAAACATCAAATAATTGTACTGCGACACAAATTGGCGCCCATGGCCAATACTTAGTTTTCAAAAAACTTCGTAACTATTAGAAAGTGAAAAAAAGTCTCATATAAAATGTTATTGTTTTTTTATAGTCTATTTATTGGCATAGACTAAGTTTTGTTCAACCACTATCTTAGTCAGTTTTTCCTCGATTTCAATACAAAATGGCCTCTTTCTCAAAAACAGTTGAAGATCGGACCCATGTTGATTAAAATTTTTCTACTCATTTTGATCAGTACTATATGTCCTCATAATTTGTGACACTTATTTTTTAACACCCTGTAAATATATTTGACAATATTATTTGTAAATGTTTTTATTATTGATATCTGTCGAACAACTTTTTAAATTTAAATGATTGAAATTGTAGCAAGATGTGTGATGATTGTGGGACAATTTTATAGTTTAAATTTTTTGGAAAATTGTTCTAAACTATCAATAATAAAAAACAATGACAATCAGTAATAATTCTAATAACTCAAAATTGTAATAGTAGACACATGTATATTTGCCGTCAAATAAGTATAGATTAAAGATTTTTACAATATTGCTAATTCAATGGCAATGTTGAAAATGCTAAATTACAAAAAAAAAAAACGGGCACGGCAAGGAACAAAATCGTGGAGAAGGGTAAAGTCGAGCATTGGCCAATACTTATTTGACGGTGAAAATTGTAAATTATTTTTAAAATTCAATACATAATGTAAAAACAGTATGATTAAAAAAACACAATGAAAGTTTTTTTATACAAACTATATAATTTACAATAACATTATGAAAGATAATTGCATGGTATGACTAAATTAGTAGAAAAATAACAAAATTATTTCAAACACTATTTTACTTAATAAATAATTAATTTTAAAATGTAATAAATCATTATATGTTGATTCCGTCATTAGTTAAATATTTAAAATATACATCATAGAACATTTCTTATATATTTACCTATATATATATATATATATATATATATATATATATATATATATATATATATATATAAATATATATATAAACATTACATATACATATGTACATTTAAAAACAACGTTTCAAAATGGAACTTTATGTGAAAATATTTTGGAAATCACTTATCATACGACATAAATTATTTCGAAGAATAAAACGTTTGACAACCGAAATAAATCACAATAAGGATGGAAAAATTATATGATTTGGAAGAAAAAATTATAAAAACTACATGGAGATACTTCTCAGTATTACTATACTGAAAAATTAAATTATATAGGAGTAACATTTTAAATATTACCTAAATTCGGCGTACAAATGAAAGAAGATATTTTGAAGATCTTTTCTCATTCGATATTTGGAAACAGAAATAATTTGGGAAAGAAGTTAAATACGGCGTACAAATGAAAGAAGATATTTTGAAGATCTCTTCTCATTCGACATTTGAAAACAGAAATAATTTGGGAAAAAAGTTTATAAATGCTTCCAAATCTGCATCGTTGAATAAAATATGTATTATATAAAACCAATATATAGCAAATCCGTCGTACAAAGAAATATTGGAAAAGAAAATGCTCAGCATGAAAACAGACAGATGTAGAAGAACTAAAGGATAATGAATAATTTAAATTAATTAAAACAAAGAAATAAAAAATTTAAAAATTATTCTATGATGTAGTAAATAAAATATTTTGTTAGAAGTGAAATTAACAATAATGATTTATCACTTTTTAAAACGAAAAATGAATTAAATTCTGTAACGACTCGACAAATATATAATTTTTAAATCACATTTCATACTAATATAGTTATATAACATGTTAATTATAGTAGGTATATTAATTTGTTATTTCAAATATCAAACATATTGTTTTATAGAAAATATTTCATTGTATTTTTTTTACATCATACAAACGTTGAATTGCAATAAGATATAATTTGTGAATAATTTGTAATAATTTGAAATTTATATATATATATATATATATATATATATATATATATATAATATTTACCATTTTTCTTTTAATATTTGTTGTCAATTAACATTGAAATATATTACATATAATATAAAACATTATTCCTTTGAAAGAATTTTTTAGTTTTCTTGAATATTTTTTTCAGCAATTTGAATTGGCATGTTTGGTAAGTATGTTGATTTGGCATGTTGCGTGAGCAGTTTGGAATAGGTTGAGTGGGCATTTTCCGTGTTGTGATAACTAATCACTGTACCTAAAGTTGAATGTGCGTTTAGGTTATGTTTAAGTGGGTATGGTTATAAAAGTTTGTGGGCAGTTTGAGTGGGCAGGTTGCGTGGGTAGTTTGTGTGGGCAGTTTGGGTGGGCAGATTGCGTGGGTAGTTTGGGTGTGTATGTTGCGTGGGCAGTTTGGGTGGGTATGTTGCGTGGGCAGTTTGGGTGGGCATTTTGCGTGGGCAGTTTGGGTGGTTTTGTTGCGTGGGCAATTTGGGTGGGCATGTTGCGTGGGCTGTTTGGGTGGGCATGTTGCGTGGGCTGTTTGGGTGGGCATGTTGCGTGGGCAGTTTGAGTGAGCATGTTGCGTGGGCAGTTTGGGTGGGCAAGTTGAGTGGGTTTTGTTACATGTTCTGATAACTAATCACTGTCTACCTAAAGTCGAGTGTGCGTTAAAGTTAGGTTAGGTTTAGTTGGGAATGGTTATAAAAGTTTATCGGCCAGAGTGTTGTACGCAGTGTGGGTGGGCATGTTGCGTGGGCAGTTTGGGTGGGTATGTTGCGTGGGCAATTTGGGTGGGCATGTTGTGTGGGCAGTTTGGGTGGGTATGCTGAGTGGGCAATTTGGGTGGGCATGTTGCGTGGGCCGTTTGGGTGGGCATGTTGCGTGGGCAGTTTGGGTGGGTATGTTGCGTGGGCAGTTTGGGTGGTTTTGTTGCGTGGGCAATTTGGGTGGGCATGTTGCGTGGGCTGTTTGGGTGGGCTGTTGCGTGGGCAGTTTGAGTGAGCATGTTGCGTGGGCAGTTTGGGTGGGCAAGTTGAGTGGGTTTTGTTACGTATTCTGATAACGAATCACTGTCTACCTAAAGTCGAGTGTGCGTTAAAGTTAGGTTAGGTTAGGTTTAGTTGGGAATGGTTATAAAAGTTTATCGGCCAGAGTGTTGTACGCAGTGTAGGTGGGCAGTTTGGGTGGGCATGTTGCGTGGGCAGTTTGGGTGGGTATGTTGCGTGGGCAATTTGGGTGGGCATGTTGCGTGGGCAGTTTGGGTGGGCAGTTTGGGTGGGCATGTTGCGTGGGCAGTTTGGGTGGGTATGTTGCGTGGGCAATTTGGGTGGGCATGTTGCGTGGGCAGTTTGGGTGGGCAATTTGGGTGGGCATGTTGCGTGGGCCGTTTGGGTGGGTATGTTGCGTGGGCAATTTGGGTGGGTATGTTGCGTGGGCAATTTGGGTGGGCATGTTGCGTGGGCTATTTGGGTGGGCATGTTGCGTGGGCAGTTTGGGTGGGCAAGTTGAGTGGGCAGTTTGGGTGGGCATGTTGCGTTGGCAGTCTTCTGCTTACCTACATCTCTGTATACCTATTTCTCTGTCTACCTACCTCTCTATTTACCAATTCCTCTGTCTACCTAAAATCACCGTCTACCAAGTTCTCTGTCTACCTAAAATCACTGTTTACCTAAAATCACTGTCTACCTAAAACCACTGTCTACCTATTACATGTATTACCTATCTATAAGCGCTTGTTTTTTTAAAAAATTTATATATACAACTTACAAAGTAAGTCTAAAGTCATGGTGGTGTTATATGTTATATATGGTTAGAAAGAGGAGAAAAAATGAAAAAGTAACTATATCTTGATAAAAATACTCAACAACGTCGTAATTTTGAGTAATTTTAATTTAAAGTTGAGCATTTAGGGATTTTTTTTAAAGATATTTGAATTGGTAATAGATTAGGTTCTTTTATAAACCAGTGGTAGTTAACATGTTCAAGTGTGGAAATATTTCTACTTTAAATTGATGTTTTTTTGGAATAAATTTAATTAAAATATTAATAATATAGTTGGATTTAATGAAAAGTATTAAAATTTTATTTTAAAATGGTCTAGAAAATTTTAAAAATTATATTTTATAATCACACCTGTCAAATTTGTTTGAGAAGCGTATCTGTCATTCACAATCAGTTGACAAGTTGGACGTTATGTTATAAATTAAACGTTTTAAATGGATAAAGTATTGTAATTGAGGTAAAATATATAATAATAACAGGTATTTGAATATAAATAAATGTTATTTAAATGATTACTAATATATTATAGGTAAAACGGTCGATTTTACATGTCATCTATTATAGCCGGCCGATCGATAGCATGTTTTAGGCAAGTAAATTGAGATTTAAACTATAAATACTGGACAATAGTCTACAATAATGATGGCACAACAATTATTTCTTGGTATGTACAACATTTTATACGTTTTTATTGTAGAAATTTTTAGTTTACAAACCAATTTTTGGTTAGGCCTGCGAGTCAATCGATAACATGAAATCTGGATATTTCAACGATAAATACTGGACAATACTGCACAGTTATTATGTAATATTATATAGTAGAATATCTTAGATAAAATATAAATGTATTTCAATATAAAGAAACGTTTCTTTTAAACAGTTATTCATATTTTACAAGGTAATTCAATATCCAATCGGTTTGACATGACAGCTGAGCTGTCAACGTGCAAACGTCATTGATTCGATCGATAGCATGAAATCTGGATATTTTAACAATAAATACTGGACAATAATGCACAGTTATTATGTAATATTATATGGTAGTACAAATATTTATTGGTATGTATACAAATTTTATACGTTTTTATGGAGTAATGTTTTTTTTTTTAGGTCTTCAACATCATTTTTTGGTTAGATTAACATTCGATCTAATAATAATGGTTTTGGACGTTGAAAATGATTCCTTTAAACTATTTCAAGTACAAATACATTAATATGTGGGTAATATGTACGTATAATTTACAGATGTTGATATAATTTTAATGTTTTCCAATCGATTTTCAGAAGATAAAAAGATCCAGTTGAAATTCAAAAATAGTTTGCCTATTTTGATATGCTAGTGTGTTAAATTTATAAAATGAAAATCAAGGGATTAATTGTTGGGCATATTTTGAGCTAATTTTAAAAGTATTGTAAAGTTATAGGCGAAATAAGACATCCAATATTCAATCCAAAGAGAACCACAACAGAAAATCGATTTTGACATTTCATCTGTCATCGGCCAAGCGTGTGCAACTGTAAGCTAAGAAAAATGTCATTTAAACAATAAATACTGGACAATACGGTACAATAATTATGTAATATTATATGGTAGAACAAATATTTATTGGTATGCATACAAATTTTGTACGTAGAAATAGTTAAAAATATTTTATTATAGACAGTCACTTCCAAAGAGGTTAAAGTCAACGCGATAATACTTTCTTAGTGGAATTGAAGATTTAAAATGATTTAATTTCACTATAGTGAGTACAAATACAGGAATATGTAAGTAATATGTGTATATAATAAACAGAAATCTTTGTAACTATAAGTTTTTCTGTAGGTTAACCTCAATAATCTGTAGGAAAATTATAGGCGAAAGAAGACATCTAACAACATTCGTTTCAAGTACTCTGCGACAATCAATGGATCCCACTACATTTATTAATAAGTTTTGAGTGATGAAAATGACTGTATAAATATTTTAAACCCTAAGAAATTCAATTTTGTTGTATTTTTGACTTATTACAGCATAATTAAATGTGTTTAACATAAATTTGTTTATACATGTATAACCAACAAAGTGACAGCTGTCATTCAGTGCCACCTGTCAATCACAATAGGAGACAAGCATTAATAACATTTTAAAGTATTTAAATTGAATAAATTATTGCATAGTATCTCATATAAATACAAGGTATTTAAATCGTAATTAATATTTGAAAGTTTACACTTCAACAAATTAAATTTGACAGGTGCAGATGTGTCTGAATTGACGTTCCGAATACATAAGTTTGCATATTTCAACGGCGAAAATGAAATTATATATCATGAAATTCTATTTTGTGTATCTTTGCAAACATATTACAAACTGTTGAAGTCTTATTGGCGAAAGAAAATTATTTTTCAACGTTTAAAAGTTACCCCAATTACTTTTCAAGATCACGAAAAGAAATAATCGCTTCCACAATTAAATCATTACTATAGTTCGTATTGAGTATTTTACATGTAAATTTATATAAATAAATGATTATATTTTTTAAAAATACACGATTACTAATGTCTAATTATCAAAAAATCCTACCATAAACCAATAAGTAACCACTTTATTATTGTGAACGGAGAAAACATCGCTGGATATGATTTTCAGATTCATTTAAAGGTAGGTAGGTGTACAACAGTTTGTAAATAAAGTGTACGTATGATTATTTATACATATCTACAAATATTTTTAGTAATTTTCCAAGAAATTTGTTTAGAACTTCAAAGTTTGAAAATCTTATTGGAATTCCAATTGGTTACAATATCTAATGCAATCAATAATGAGTAATATTACAGAAAAATATAAATATTTATTAAATTTAGCATTCAATATTTGTTTTTCACGATTTAAACATTCTGTTATTAGTTTCAAACGAGTTTTTCAAACAAAATTTAAGATCTTTTCAACTTTTAAAATTCTTTCAATAACATTAGGAGATACAACCTAGTCATTATGTATAAAAATGATGTGGTCAACACGTATTCCATATTTAAAATAAATTTCGGATGTTTGATTGTTGTGTCTCGAAAATGGAAACTGTTTAAAGTTTGATAAGCGAATCATATAAAGAATAAAAATCTTATTGGGAATCCTACCGGTAATCTTATTGGATATCCTATTGGTTTATAATTGTAAAAGTATTTAAAGTGTTTAATTTAAGCCTAAATACAAATGTTAATTCTTTGACAATTTTTTCATGCTTTCGCCCTTTATTTAAGGCTTTTGCCGGACTTTATAAAGTTATACTATTTCCAAATTGGCGATGAAAGTACAGTTTAAATTTTTCTTGAATCTGTTTGTATACGGCGTACATATTATCATTATTATTTTGTGTACTTACCTACTTCTCTGCTGCAAATAATAAAAACTATTTATTTCAAATAATACATATAATAAAATAATAGCATATAATGTTATTATATTTGTTAATTTTCTTTTCTATATCGAGGTATCTATCTTAACCAGGGCATCAAATCAAAACCGGCAACAAATCGTAACATTTTAGCGGACCCATAACCGAACCAGATATGTTTTTCAAATGAACTCGAGTCAGAATCGAACCAGTTATTAAAATTCGGATTCAGGGTTCGGCTCCAGTTCAGGTTTATTTTCACTTCGGCGTTTGCGTTGCGGCGTGTGTTGATTTGTCGTGGAAATAGTGTTCGTTTCTTGTCAGGCGTAAATTCCGGGTTGCATTTTAAAACCACACACGGACTCAAAAAACAAAGTAACCTGCTCCGAACCCAGTTTTAGCGGGTTCGATGCCCTGATTACGAAACAAATGTAATAGTGTTTAATCATAAAAATCGCCATTTCTTAGTCTTCCTTTTATTTTTTTCCACTATATCTTCTTTACACAATCCTACGAATTTCAAATCTTCTGCAACAGGTCTTCCAACTTTGTCGTACTCCCGTCGTAAGAATCGGCAACAAATTGGTGTGGTTTGCTTCCTCCACCATGTTCCATATGTTTCTATTTTATCAATAATGCAATTATTTATTCATAGAATACTTATTAAACCATGAAAATCTTACCATTTAATTAAGAAGTTTTAGAACTTTCGTTACCTATTTCATATTTTGTCAATATTTCTGTTTTACAGTGGTATGGTTTGTCTGACATTAATGTTTACACTGTATTTACTTTCTCGACATTCATATATTAATAATAATAATAATATATAATGATAAATCAACACTAACCTACAATCTCTATTGTACAGGCAACACAAAATCTTTGCGACAACACTGAACATATCTACAAATGTTTTAAACAGTAGTCTAAAAACACATTTTTCTGCGAATTTTTTGTATTGTACTTAAGAAAAACCTCTTACATATATATCAAGTAAAGACAGAGATTAAAATAAATTTTGGATGATTGATTGTTGTGTCTTGAAAATATGTTAAGTACACAAACACATGAGCACAGACAAACATTCTACAACAGGTAAAACTTTATGTACATAATATGTTGTATTTTAGGCTAATTACAGAATATTTGTACATATTTGACGTGTTCAACGCGGCATTTAAAACATACACTTAAATTTTAACATCTTGTAGTACTAAACAAATTTAATAAAAAAGTTTTTGTATTTGTTTCTAGATCGAACCCAGTTTTTAGCGGGTTCGTACTATATGCCCTCATAATTTGTTACATTTATTTTTAACACTTTATATATACCCTTAAAATTTGTGACACAGGTTATAATAATTGTAATCAGTTTTATCTGCGTTGAATTTTTCGCGATAAATTTAACGCAATCAATTTATCGGCGATAGAATTTCTAGACATGTTGAGCTTTTGTCTCATTAATTTTATAATTTTAATTAATTTTTTATAGGAAGTCTATTTAGCGCCTTGGCAGTGGCCACATCTTGCGATTATTTTAAATGTTGTATATGGCTGCACATTTAAATTTCCCGCCAAATTTCATTTCTTAAAATTATGACTCACAACATTATAAATGACATTAAAATGATTATATAATTTTCTAAACACATATTTTAATCCAATATTAACATAATTATAATTAAAGGTAATTACAAAAATACATTTTTTTGATCTATTATGTAATGTAAGTTGTCAAGTTGTTATCCATTTTGTTTTGGACAAATTGTTTGTTCTCTCGCGTCGGCGTGCGTTCAAAGTGTCTTGGTGTAATTTGTGTGTCTTTTTTGGAGGATTTCGTGTGGATTTTTCTGTAAGTGCATTTAATTTTCATGTATTTCATACTATAAATACTTATATATTCGTTCGTAAACATAATTTTTAAAAATCGTTTTATTCACCATTTCAAAACACAATTTCCATTTTTATTCACGTGAAAATATATCGCATTCCTTAAAATTGAAGACGTAAGTGATTATTTATTAACTAAAGCTCATAACTTGATTAAAAAAATAATCTTTTATGTACAAAATACATAACCTATATTGTGAACAAGAGATTTGTGCTCCTGGCCTTGCGGCGGAATGCATGCGTTGACGT
Source organism: Ophonus ardosiacus (assembly GCA_943142095.1). Taxonomy (NCBI): domain Eukaryota; kingdom Metazoa; phylum Arthropoda; class Insecta; order Coleoptera; family Carabidae; genus Ophonus; species Ophonus ardosiacus. Next base: position 22,176,115 of record OW964825.1, on the reverse strand, counting down.
AAATACTTAACCAATAACATTTGATAATTTTGCCGCGAATGTGTAAGTACGTACAAAAAGAAGTGTAGTGGCGGCAGCTGCATGCGTACTAATAAATGAATTTTGGCAAAGGTATAATATGTATATAATAAATGACATTTAAAGAAATGTTTATGTATTTCATTTGTGTTCTAATTAAATTCATTTCGTGGTATATGAACCGTTAAAATTTGTATAGAAAACTTCTGTCTCCGTATATACTGTTAATGATAGAGTAACCGCAGATCACGCATCCCAAGTCGATGCCAAGGGCACATATTCTTTGGTCACACTATACGTATTGTTGTTTGTGTTTGTCATAAATAGTTTCCAACAAATTGTTTGTCACATTGCAGTCAATATTTGGAAAGCGTTTCGTGTTATTTGCGTGTGATTTTAGTGAGATTTGTCTAAGTTTTGCTGCAAGTACATTTCATTTTTATGTATTTCATACTAATAGTAGTTATAAATATATTTAAAATGACTTTATTTTATACATCATGTTAAAACGTAATATACAAGTTATTCATGTATATATTGTACCGCATTATACATAAAAATAGATCGCATTGCTTCAAAATAAAGGCATAAATGATTAATTATTAATAAAAGTTCGTAGTATGAATAAAAATTTAAAACTTTTATAATGAAATGCATATAACCTATACCTAAAATGTGGAATGCACGGTTGTTTTTGTCTCATCTTTTGATTATGTTTTCCATAAACAAGGGTGAGCTTTTCACAATTCACTAAAACTCGAGTTAAATTCCTAATCTTTGAATGTTGATCGACTGTTTGAAGAATGGGGTCCTCAACCATAATAGAAAATAATAACATGTACACTTTATAGTTAAAGTACTATTCAGTAAAGGACGATTAAGATAAAAAAAAATATTCTTTTAATAAATACTTTGCGAGATATTTGAATTTGATTTCAGTGTCACAGTGACGTCACAGTATAGCTATCTTTCTCGCGCAGTGTACTATAGACACTGGTGCGAGAAAGATAGGAATGGTTTCACTAAAAATCAAATTCAGTTAAACTAAAAGCATTTATGACTTTTTAATACTACGAATTGCTTCAAATCTAAACAAACTTTCATTTAGAATAATAAAAGAGTGAAAAAATGGAAAATAATATGACACGCAATCAAGCGAGATTTATAGATTGAACAGAATAGAATGGAATAGAAAAGGAATAGAATTTTTTAAAGACCGTTTATGGATTGCATAGAAAATAAGACATTGGAGTAGAATGACGTTACTTTTTTGTCACATTTAAACCAAATTAACTACATTTTAAAGCTTTTGCTTTATTTATTTCTTGGCCGATGATGTTGTGATTGTGCAACAGTCTTCTTCAGGGCTAGAGAAATGTTTCATTTATTTTTGACCATTTATAGTCCTGAAAAAGGCTGTTTTACAATAAATAATTTATGTAAGATTGCATGTCCGATTATTTCCCATTCTAGATATAAATAAAAGTTGAGTCCCGAAATTTGAGAATCACTGTTCCAAAAATAGAATTTTTCTTTTATTTAAATTGTTTGCCTAATTACCAGTCTTCTTAGCTCTTAATAATTCAATTCTCGAGAGAGTAAATGTGGCCCATTCAAAATTAATATCCCGTATAATCTATAAATATTAAATTTTTTGAGCGTATAAATTTTGTTATATAAATGTTGGTGTACAGTTCAAAAAATCGGACATAATTTACTAATACCGAATGTGCGAAATTAGTGTTTAGTAAAAAAATATAGTATGTACCGCAAAATTTACAGAAAAGATAGTGTTTAATGAAAAAAGTGTGTGACACAGTATTTCTAAAATAAGTAGTACTTAGTGAAAAAGAAAATCTTATGCGCGGCGCGTTATTCCAAGAATAATTATTGTTTTTTAAGAAAATTGTGAACTGTTATAGTTATATAATTATGTATGGACAATTGTCGACAGTCAACAATAAACATGATTATTTTCATTTCATTATTATAATACGAATGCGTTGTTTCAAATATTTTCAATGTGACAGATATATTTCTGACAAAGTAAAACATCATTATACATATTTGTTTGTAAGTTTACCTATCAGAAACGCTCTGCTTTGAGTTATCATTATTACTGAAAATGGAGAATTATTCACACTAAGAGAAGATAGTAGTTTTATTTTAATACCATGGCTAACACTGTAAGTTCTATAAAAGTTTAAATTAAATTTTCTCGGCTACCAAAGATGCAAAAGAAAATATGAATATTGATTTAGATGCAGAATTTAATTCTCCACTACATTTATTTAAAGCATTTTTGTCTAAAATTACTAGACCACTTTTAGCCAAGGAAAAACTGTTTTCCCACGTTAAACGCCTATGGCCCGATTTTGTGTTACACCCGAAATGTAAGATATGTAATAAAAGAACAAAATAACAAATACAAAATACACGCGCATAGTAACTGCTAGCGCCATCTGTGTTTCCAATGGCACATATTTATTCGGGAATGAGCAACAATATATAGAATGTACGTCATATTTTTCAAGGACGTTTATAGAAATGACAAGAATTTATTTTTTCTAACATCAAAGTATGGACGAAAACTTTTTTCTAATGACGTTTTATTATATGTTATTTTTGCCACAGAAAGATGTAAACTATAGAAAAAATCTGATGTAGCCAACACAATACCTCCCGCTATTTAATTTTTATTAATTTAAATACATTTCTACCTATAGTGCGGTACACTAATCTTGACCTGAGGGGTAAGGGAAAGAAATGATCATATAGTGATATGTCACAGACGCCGTAAAATAATAATTATTACAGTAACTTTGTGGTTCTAACTTAATTGTGTATTCTTTTTATTCGAGTGTGAACAAGACAGGAACTAATAGGAACACCAATTGCACAGACGCCGTAAAATAATAATTATTACAGTAACTTTGTGGTTCTAACTTATTTGTGTATGCTTTTTATTCGAGTTTAAACAAGACAAGAACTAATACGAACACCAAATGAACAGATCAACTGCCAATATAACAAAGGCTGTGTAGCTTTAAAACGTATTTGTGCAAGTTTTATAAGTTATACTATGCGGAATGTAAATTAATTATATTTCATGTGGATTTAAACGGCGCATGTTAGACAGTGATTTGTGCTAAAATATTTTCCAAAGTTATTTTTAAGTGTCCCGGACTATACTTACTAATGATGCAAACTATGTTAAGTTTCTTTGCATATAACTATTTTTTTGTTTACTATATTCTTTTTAAAATCTCACCATTATTAATTTGTAATAATTAGTTTTCTTTTTGACAGTGACATTTTTTTCTGTCATTTACATGTATTTGAAATATGAACATTGTAACAAAAGAATCTTTAAGTTATAGTTTCTGAGATTTATAAAAAATATTATTTTTCAAATTTATCTGTTTTTGAAGAAAAACCATTATAAGCTTTAATTGAAGTGCCATTTTCGGTTATCCGATTTATATTAAAATCTAATGTTTTTTTCTATAATAGAATAGGGTCAAAATACAAGCTTTAAGAATTTTATGAATGATAGTTTTAGAGTTAGAGTGTAGACAAAATTTATACACAAATACACACCTACATACATACAGACATTATCATGAAAATGTTATAGTTGTATTCTAGGGAGCTCAAACCATGGTCATATACTAAAATCTTTATATGCGGGAAGTAAAAAGATACTATTTGGCGTAAATTTCATAACAAAATACCACATTACAAATATCCATTTTTACCTCCCGCTACCCTAGGTAAGGGAGGTATAGGGATCGTGCTAAAAATCGCATATATAGATCTTAGTGAATATGTCCCCAGAATTCGATTTTAACATTTTTACAATAATGTCTCTCTCTCTCTGTGTGTGTGTGTGTGTGTGTGAATGCGCGTGTGTGTGTGTGTGTGTGTGGAAATTTTATATACCCATTCTATACTTATGCGGGAAGAGCTCATTAGTTTTTAGGGTATATCGGATATTCGAATACATTGAATATAATTTTTCAGCAACTTTTGCCTACTAATAAAAAATGAAAATAATGGTACAATCTTCAATTTTATAGTAATAGTATTTAGTAAATAATTTTAAATAACTTTAAATATAAAATTAAAAAATAATTTATTTCGACATATATAAACAAATGTGACTGTCAGGAAGCAATTACATTAAAATTAATAATGAAATCGTGTTGAGGAGAATATAGTAGTAACATATTTGATTCTAATGAAATTAAAGTTTGTAAAAATAATATAATATTTTCGAATGGTACGGCTCTGAAAAGATTTTGTGTAAAGATATGAGTACTAATTTGAATTTTTGTTAAGTAATTCTATAAGTTTTGTCAATATATGTGAAATTTATTTTGTGTATGATATATTTGTAAAAAATTAAAATGAATTTTTTTTATCAATGAATATAAAAATATTTGAACATGATGATTGCTTTATTTATACTGAGTGGTTAAATACCAGTGATCTCTATGATATAATATGTTATAGAGATCACTGTTAAATACCCAGCGGGAAATTATGGGCTGGCCACATCAAATTTTTTACCTACTTTCTATGTATTAATTTGAAGTGTACTTTATGATTTTCGTGTTATTTTTGTACGTATTTGGTGAAAATAACAATAATAATATATGTGGATTAGTTTTCATTATATAAAGTTATATTTACAAAAGTTGCAAGCAAAGATTGTTGATTTAAAAAAGAGTGTTGTGACTTCAGTTATGTGCTATGGGTTTCATTATATGACATTTGGTGTAATATAATTTAAACCAAAGAATACCGCATTATGTAAGTATAAAGAAATAATGTAAGTTATAATTTGAATATGTAAGAATATTATTTTTAGGTCCCACATAAATATATTTCATGAATGCAGGAGTTTTCTTTTAATTAATGTTTGTTGATTGCCAAATTTAGTCAAATTTTTAACTAATGGAAAGAAGAAATATAATAATAATTACTTAAATAAAAATTGATTTTCTATCAATTTTAAATACATATGTAATATAACACATTTTTATATAGCTGCTCGCAATATATTTTATCTCTAGAAATAATATTTCATGAAAATATTAAGTAATATGTATATGAAAATAATTGCCAATTAGTAATATTTGAATATCATTACTGCTTTAATAATTGTAACATAAGTTGTTGTATTTATGAAACTATTTTTTTTTTACTTATAAAATAAATATGTTGTACTACTTAAAGAGTTTAATTTATTTACTTTAAACCTATAAAAAAATTACAACATGAAATATTATACAATTGTGTATTTCTTTAATTTAGACGATGCCAGTTCGTAAGCGGCAACAACCGTTCGCGTGGGATGAAGAGAAGAAGAGGGTTGTTGCGGAGTGTCTCGCCCGGGCTCGCGAAGCAGGTGGAACGTACTCTGTGGTCGCCAAGGCAATTCTTAAGAAATTTGTTAAGGCGTACCCAGAGTGCAAACTTGCAGCAACTACGTTGTATAAACTTGCACTCGATGCTGCGAGTAATAAACAACTTCCGGGCGAGACAGAGTCTCGTGTACCTCGCTGGACATTCGAAAAGGATCGGTTCCTAATCGAATGTGAGGCACGAGCCCGTGAAGAAGACCTTCGTTCTCAGCAACAAGGTTTGCACGCGGGTAAGCGTGGCTATTCAGGCCAATACCGAAAGCTCGTCGTGCAGTACTTCATGGAAAAGTACAATGAGCATACATCAAATGCTATTTATACGCGAATTTCACATCTCCGCAAGGAGAAACAAATTGTAATAAATGATGTTGATGATAATGTTCATTTGTACAAGCTTTCTGTTACTAGTCTTACGACTAGTGATGCAGAAAATTCGTCTGTTGCCAGTCTTTTGATTGGTGGTGCAGACAATCCATCTGGTGCCAATCTTTTGATTGGTGGTACGGATAGCCTTCAGTCACCTATTGCCAATTTTCGAATTGGTGATGTAGGTGCCTCATCTGTTGCCAATCGGTCGATTGGTGATGCAGATGAGTTCCACCCACCTATTGTCAATCTTCGGATTGATGGTGTAGGTACCTCATCTGTTGCCAATCGGTCGATTGGTGATGCAGATGAGTTCCACCCACCTATTGTCAATCTTCGGATTGATGGTGTAGGTACCTCATCTGTTGCCAATCTTTCGATTGGTGGTGCAGATAGGTTACAGTCATCTGATACTGATTTTCGGATCGGTGGTGCAGATGCCTCATCGGGTGTCAATCCACTACAGTCACCTATTGCCAATTTTCGAATTGGTGGCGTAGGTGCCTCATCTGTTGTCAATCTAACGATTGATGGTGCAGGTGAGTTACCGTCTGTTGCTAATCTTCGGATTAGTGATGCAGGCAACCCAACTCTGTCTGTTGCCAACAAACCAGTTGGTGGTGCAGACAAACCGCTAGGGCCAACCTATGATCCTGATATGACGTTGTTCTTCCAAAGAACGATGAAGTGTTGGGAGAATGGGTTCAAGTTTGGTACGTTACCGTTATTTATCGGTGCATGTGCTAACTGTTCAGCAGTAATTCCGAACGAGGCGCGTGTGAAAACGGTGGCTGCTTCTCAGCAACCTAAGGTTTTTATGCATTATGCAGAGAAAGATGTAGCGTTGAAGGTTGTTCATCCAACGACAAAGAAATGCTATGCCTGTACTCTGTGCGCTTCAAAGGATCTTTTAACGAGATACCGATTAGCCCCGGAACAAGTTAAAAGTCTGCCGTTGCCAAAGGTTATTACAGATGTAAGTGACGATGATAAACGACACATATCACTAGTCGCTTTAAAGTCAAGTACGGCCAAGGCATCGAATGAAGCGTTGCGAATATTTAGACACCTGAAAGGGGACTATATTGTGCAACGTAAAGGTGAAGCATGTTACTTTGACATGTACGCCATGATTGTAAATCGGGATCCGGCGAAAACCTGCAGTAGTAGTTCTACAACCGTTGTAGCTGCTCTAAGATGGTTACGTAAAAATAACCATTTGTACAGGAATTTCGCGGCGAATTATGAAACGTTGATTCGTTTTATGAAACGCCAACCAGGACAACCGGTTACTGTTCCTGTCATAGACGATATGGATTTTGATCCTGTTTCCGATAAACAGACGAAAACCAGTGTTCTTGACGGAGAACCAGCAGCACTGATGGTGCCCGCGTATAACGTTTCTTCACGAGGTGTTGACGTGGGTAGCACAGTGACAGCGACACAACATGTGCGCAGTCTTCAAGCTGCTAAACAGTCGCATACCAATTTGGTAAACGTATTCGTACGTGATCTATACTTGGAAGCGAAAGTGTTTCCGTGGCTATTTCCGTACGGCATCGGTGGATGGTCGACGGTAAATGGCTTTTGTGTTACGCGCGGCATCTACATGCATTGGCGAATGCGTATGTATGATGGTCGTTTTCGTGATGAGGCAGACTACATGTTTTATATGTTAGATATACTCATCAAAGAGCGCCTGCAGTATTATGCTAGTGTAAAGGTTAATGTAGCTAGATTAGTTAAACCATTGACCGTACAAGAGATAAAGACAGCAGGACCATATGATCAGTATGGTACAGAAGTTCCGGCAACAATTCCAAACTCTCGGAATTACTGGGCTTCGAAAACGCTCGATTTGATCGCCATGTCTGAGTACATGGGCCGTGTACCTGATTTTTTCGTTACTCTAACGGAGAATGATAGTTGGCCCGAATTGCAAGCAATCATTCGTGATGGCATTGCAGGTGTGCATCAGGCGCCCGCATCCAAAGAATTTGAGGACATCCATAAACGCGGAGCACCGGCTATGAAATATCCTGTACAAACGGTGATTGCTTTCTATCGCCGTTTTCAGTTATTCCGTGCCAAGTTCGTGCAGGATCCAAAAGGTCCATTTGGTAAAGTCCTTGACTATTGGATGCGGATTGAATACCAAAAGCGTGGTTCTCTACATGCGCATTTGGTAGTGTGGTGCGATAAACAAACTATACCGAAAGGTGTAGTGTCAGCAGAGATGCCACGATTCGAACATCCAATGAACGGAAAGTGGCGTGATATAGTTGGCAATTACCAGAAACACACGTGCTCTCAGCAAAGGTGTTTTACTGGAAAACGTGGCAAAGTATTGATTCACTGTAAGTCAGGTTATCCATTTGATGTGAACGATACGGTAGTCCCAGAAAAAAGTGGCGCAAGGTATAAGTACATTCGACGTAGTCGTGAAGATAGCTCGATTGTTCCGTATAACTTGGCGCTGTTACTTTTATGGGACGGCCATGTTAATGTCCAACAGGTGACAAACGGAGGTTGGGAACTTTATCTGGCCAAGTATGTCGCTAAATCTGAGTACCCTATAAATATGCGCTTTTCGCGAAAACGTAGTGATTGCGAAACATATTTGCGTACTCGGGTTGTGTCATTGCTGGAAGCAGCGACACTTCTGCTGCAACGTCCACACGTTTTTAGTAGTCGTGACATTATTTATTTGCCTATAGATGTTAGTCCAGCGCATCGATTCCTCAAAAGGGCATCTGATTTGCCGGCACAAACATCTGCGGCAGATAGTGATGATCTGTACTACGACACAAAGCTACACAAGTACCTCGATCGTCCTAATGCGCTCAGCCATTTGACATATCCGCAGTTTTATGCGCAATATCGTTATTTTGGTCGGGCTGCTAAGGAGAATGAGGAACTTGACAGCGACATCGATTGCGACGATGATTTAGCCCATACTACGGGAAATGAAACATTACGCGATCGTAAAGGTCGTCAGATACGTAAGCGAGTACGACATGAGGCGGTCATTCGTTTCAAGGAGTACTCACCGTATGGTAACGACCTAGAGAGGTATTGCTTGACAAAACTTTTGCAAAATGTACCAGTTGACCGCACGAGCATTGCTGCTCTAAAGGACACAGCCGGTTCATATTTGGATGAATGTTTACGTCGCAACCTTATACGGGAGGAAGACGAGGCTATGCAATTTTTAGAAGGCGCAGCTAAACGTGGCAGCACGGTAGAGCGACTTCGGGAAATTGCGTCTCGACTTATTGACGGTAACTGGCTTCAAGATCAAGATATTGATCAGTTGCTGGAAACTGTCGCTCCGTACCATATGCAGGCAGAACGAGTACGTGGCGAACCGGTTGAAGATGATGACGATGACGTTATCATTGACGATCGTGACGGTTTGGATTTAAATATCCGCACGTATTTGCCGGTCGAACAGTATATTGCAGGCTTCACAGCTAGTCAACGTGCTGCTTTCGACTATGTGACCAGCAAATGGCTAAAGAGTGAACAATGTTTAGTTTTCATTACCGGTGGCGGTGGTGTTGGTAAATCATTTTTACTCGATAGCTTTGTCGCATTCTGTCATGAGCACCATAAGACTGTACAAAAGTTGGCAACAACTGGATGTGCAGCCCATCTCATTGGAGGACTGACAATCCATACATTCCTGCGAATGTCTATAGATTTAGTCAGTAACATTGAGCGTGGTTCAACGGACGCTTTCTTCATTGACCACTTGCAAGTGTTGTTGATCGATGAAGTGTCCATGCTTGACGAACGTGTCATGCAGAAACTCGAGGAATGTTTGATTACTCATAGCAGTCTCGATGATTCTACAAAACGGTTTGCAGGCAAGAACATCATCATGTTTGGTGATCCCGCTCAGTTACCACCGATAGGGAAACACATTTGGCAACCGACGTTGCTGAAAGGTTTTGAATACGTGGTACTAAAGGAAGTAGTGCGACAGAAAGATGATCGTCAGTTCATTGATCTGTTGAACCGCATTCGTTTAGGGCAACCTATACAAGCCGACATAGATTTGTTGAAAACGCGTGAGATTTCGCAAGCAGATTTGAAGCAAATCGATATCGGTGACGGTGGTCTACTGCTATTTCCGACCCGTCGACAAAAGGACGAGATGAACGAGCTTGAACTGGCCAAGTTGCAAGTGACCGAGCGCGTTTATACTGCTCAGGATGTTGACGGGAACGGAATGCCATTACCAAAGAGTGTGCGCGAGTATATTGCCGATGTTGAGCGACGTATACAGCTATTCCCAGCTGTATTGAAACTTAAGATTGGTGCTCGCGTAATGCTTACTCGCAACCGTGACATTGAACACGGTTGGGTAAACGGTACTTTGGCATTGGTTGTCAATATGTCAGAAGATTATGTAGTCTTGGCGGCATTAGACAATCCGAAAAAGCGGTTAGTGACTTTCCGGGTCAAGCAGGAGATTCGTAGTAAAGATGCGAATCAACAGTATTTCCGAAAACAGTTTCCCCTCGATTTAGCGTACGGTGTCACCATACACAAGTCACAGGGGCAAACGTTGAACGTAATAGCTGTATCTGCGAGTGGTTTGAGTTTTTCCGGGCAATTTTATACGGCCATCAGTCGTGTACGTGAATTTACCGGATTATACTTGATAAACTTTGATCCAGAGTCGATATTTCTTGCACCTGATTTACGGCGGTTTATTAACTGGATTAATGAAGTCGATATTATTCGACAACGTCCACCCGGTTGGAATAGACCGCCTATGCCAGTAGTGTCGCAAGTACTATCACTCGCCATAGGGTATACAACAAGTGTTACAGTTCCGCCGCGAATTGTACAACAAGTTGAAAATACCTCAAAGAATAAACGTCCTGTACAATCAATGTTACCCAAAGCCACTGTAATTGATAATAAACAACATGACGTTGCAAAACGTCCCCGTTGTGAAACACAACAACAGTTGGATGTGGTTGAAATATTGACGCGTATACACAGGATAAACCCTAACGTTCCATTGAGACATTATTGGAGAGCTTTAGATGTTATTCTTAACGATGATAGAGTTGTACAATATTTTATTCATCTGGAATGCCAAATTCTTACTGATTCTTTGCGCCATTTGTATAACGATCAGTCGCCACATTTACGTGTGGATCAACGACGAAGTCGCGAAACATACGCCGCAATTTCAGAGGATTATGGCAGGGTTATTGTGACGTCTGCGGACGGATCGTGTATGTTCCATGCATTGTCTCTGTGTTTGGTCGGAAGCGAAATGTACAGCTCTGCTCTCAGACTGGCAAGTATTTTCGGCTTTAGACAACACAATGACATATTCGAAACGGTACACGCTCAGAATCATATGGACTACACTAGTGTGCAGAAATTGATTCATCAGACGTCCAATATGCATGGAGGTACGGAAACTTGGGGTGGCGCTGCTCATCTAAAGTCTTTGGCCTGCATGACATGTCGTGAAATTTATGTGTACACAAGTTTCACACAAGATACGAACGGTCGTATCCATCCGCGATGTTTGGCCAACCGAAATCTTTCGGTTGACGAATTGCAACGGAAAAGTGACGATGGTACTTTGTTTGGGGCTTATTTCACACGCTACGAGCCTCAATGCTATCTGTCCGGACGGCCATTAACTGTTTTGTTGTCGGGTGCTGGAGCGAGTGCGCATTATTCAGCTGTGTTGCCAGTAGATGAAGATGCGCCGATGGTAATACCTCGTGTTGTTATACCACCGAATCCAGAAAACGACGAACAAGAACCGGTTGTAAGAGACCACATCGACATTAGTGAAAGTGACAATAGTAGTTAATACTATAACTCATTTCAGAATAACATATTGACCGGTAGTATTTATTGTTAAACAGGGGTGTTTAAGCGTTGACTAAAGTAACAAATTCAGTTGTTTTTTAATCACCTGAATGTATTTCTAAATGGTAGTCATGGTAATTAGTTAGTCAAGGTGACTAAAATTTTGATTAAATACTACCGGTCATTGTTATTAAATGTCGGTAAGTATGACTAAATATGTATAGAAAGTCTTGCTCTGAGTGCTTGAGTACAACGAGAATTTAGTCATCATAATACTTTTTTTTTAGGTTCATAACTTATTAGTATATAAACAGGTTGCCCATTTTAAAAGTTTCCGTCTTAAAGTTTAAAACTGGGGAACCCTTGCCATATTTCATAAATGATTTGGTTTTAAAAGTACTAATATTTACCAAATGGCTCATGAAATGTAACATGGGTTGCCTATTTTTATACTTTAAGGCGAAAACTTATACAATGGGCACCGTATATTACTAATAACAGTGAAATGTCGAGCATACATGACTTAATTTAAATGTGTATAAAAAGTCTGGCTTCGAGTGCTTGAATACATTAAAACAAATTATATCATGTGTCGAGCACATAAACACATGCCTGTTGTACTACGTATGAATACAGCACCTATTCATCATCTACAAAGAGACGTCGATGCAACAAACTCATCAAACAATAAACGAAGAACTACTAATTCACATGCACTCCAACAAGTTTTCCATATTTATACGACGCAGAACAATTACAACGTACTATTCTTCAAATATTTGGTGATACACTTCAGCACTGGTCAGAAATACATTTGAATGCAGGAATGAAAAACAGGCGAAGAATGAAAATTTCAAGTAGGTCAAATTCTATCATAAAAAAATTACTTATTCCGTTCTATATATGAATTATGAATGATTTTAAAATTACCAATTTATAAATCTATCCATGTTATAATAATTTAAATATAAAAGTTTTATCAAATATTTTGTATATACGTATTTAAGAAACAAAACAATATCTCAAGAATGTTTTATAGAATTGGAATAAGTAAATGTAAAAACTATAATTATTTCTATATTGAGATTGATTGACTATTGTGGTGCAATTTTAAAAGTTATTAAAACAATTGAAATTGTTGCAAAGTCAATTATCAATATTAATTTTTATGGTTTATAAATATAATTTTTTTTTAAGTAAATGTAAAATATATTCAATGTTAAACCATAATTATTTCTATATTGAGATTGATTGATTATTGTGGTGCAATTTTAAAAGTTATTAAAACAATTGAAATTGTTGCAAAGTCAATTATCAAAATTAAAATTTTTATGGTTTATTAAAATATGTTTTACAGTGAGTCTAGAAAATGTTATAATTATTGTAATAACTTAAAAAATGGCAAACTTATTTTTATAAAAATTGAGTAATTTTTTCCTATAAATATTTTTACAAAACAAAACAATGTTTAATATTTCATCAACTAAAAATTTGTAATATTATAAAATGACATCTTTTATAGTACCTATTAAACAAATTAATAGTGTAAAATAATTGTAATATATTACACTTATGGCCAGTTTTATAAACGACGGATAAATTTACTTCCAAAGTAAATAAAATTTATTCCTTCAAATGATAGTCGATATGTTGTCAATAATGTTATAAATTCCATAAAATGAGTAAAATTGATTTGAATTAGTTAGTTTGAATAAATTTACTGCAGAAGTAAATTTATTCTGTCCTTTATAAAACCGAGGGTAACAGTTGTTAATAACAATTGCTTTAATATAAACAAATTTTCTAGACTCACAATTTATTTCTTTTGTTCCATTTGTTCTAAATATTATAGATTTATAATAAAAATTTATTTATTTTTTATAAATATCTCTAATTTTAAATTCTTTCAAAATGATAACTATAGATTAAAATATTGATTATGACTAAATGATGATTGTGGGGCAATTTTAAACGTTTTAAAACATATGAAATTGTAGCAAGATGTCATTTTATCTTTTCAATATTTTTAATGGACAATTGAAATAAATTTTACGTGCAGTATTTTTCGTCAAGTAACCACTTTTAATCAAATGCAATATCTTTTTCGGAATTATAATATTGAAATTTAAAAATATTATCAACGCAATATAATCATGTACGATTATAAAATATTAGCTTCTATAATTATTACCATAATTACTATAAACTAAGAAATACATTATTGTTGTATTTTTTCTATGACATATTTTAAAATGTTGTAACAACAATTATTATAGGAATATTTAATTGTCTATAAATATATTCGCTATATAAAGTGTTACTTGAAGGAAAATCTATACATGTAGTATAATTATTTCATTGGGATCATAATAAACATTGTTGTCTTTGCAAATATGTTTTGTCAATATGATTTGTTTTCATACATCTGTGACAAATTTCATTTAAGGCAAAGATAATATGTGCTTTTTTTACTGTTTTCGTTGTGTTTAACAATTTAATTAACCGTTGAATTGTAACAAATGATGAACAATAATAATTATGAGTAAATGAAATAAAATATTACGTATACTCAAATAATATTGACAGTACAATATATAGAGTGTGTGCCCACTTTAAAAGTTCCCGACTTAAAGCTTATAAATAGGCAACCCATGTTACATTTCATAAGTGACTTGATTTAAAATGTTGTTTTGGTCTTATACCAACCGTGATTATTTGAGTTAAAGTACTAATATTTACCATGTGGCTTATGAAATGTATTCTGTTTTGCCTATTTTTAAACTTTAAGGCCGGAACTTATTAAATGGGCAGCCTGTATATATATATACAGACTATTAAAAAATAAGTGTCACAAATTATGAGGACATATAGTACTGACTAAAATGAGTTAAAAAACCTTAATCAATATGGGTCCGAACTTCAATAGTTTCAGAGTTATAAGGCAATGAAAAATGAGTTTTTTCGGTGTTTACCTCTGCTATCTCGAAAATTGTAAGAATTACGACTTTAATTAAATGATACATTTTGTTCACCTTTCAGAGGTCATGTGTTTTTGTTTTTCAAAAAACATCAAATAATTGTACTGCGACACAAATTGGCGCCCATGGCCAATACTTAGTTTTCAAAAAACTTCGTAACTATTAGAAAGTGAAAAAAAGTCTCATATAAAATGTTATTGTTTTTTTATAGTCTATTTATTGGCATAGACTAAGTTTTGTTCAACCACTATCTTAGTCAGTTTTTCCTCGATTTCAATACAAAATGGCCTCTTTCTCAAAAACAGTTGAAGATCGGACCCATGTTGATTAAAATTTTTCTACTCATTTTGATCAGTACTATATGTCCTCATAATTTGTGACACTTATTTTTTAACACCCTGTAAATATATTTGACAATATTATTTGTAAATGTTTTTATTATTGATATCTGTCGAACAACTTTTTAAATTTAAATGATTGAAATTGTAGCAAGATGTGTGATGATTGTGGGACAATTTTATAGTTTAAATTTTTTGGAAAATTGTTCTAAACTATCAATAATAAAAAACAATGACAATCAGTAATAATTCTAATAACTCAAAATTGTAATAGTAGACACATGTATATTTGCCGTCAAATAAGTATAGATTAAAGATTTTTACAATATTGCTAATTCAATGGCAATGTTGAAAATGCTAAATTACAAAAAAAAAAAACGGGCACGGCAAGGAACAAAATCGTGGAGAAGGGTAAAGTCGAGCATTGGCCAATACTTATTTGACGGTGAAAATTGTAAATTATTTTTAAAATTCAATACATAATGTAAAAACAGTATGATTAAAAAAACACAATGAAAGTTTTTTTATACAAACTATATAATTTACAATAACATTATGAAAGATAATTGCATGGTATGACTAAATTAGTAGAAAAATAACAAAATTATTTCAAACACTATTTTACTTAATAAATAATTAATTTTAAAATGTAATAAATCATTATATGTTGATTCCGTCATTAGTTAAATATTTAAAATATACATCATAGAACATTTCTTATATATTTACCTATATATATATATATATATATATATATATATATATATAAATATATATATAAACATTACATATACATATGTACATTTAAAAACAACGTTTCAAAATGGAACTTTATGTGAAAATATTTTGGAAATCACTTATCATACGACATAAATTATTTCGAAGAATAAAACGTTTGACAACCGAAATAAATCACAATAAGGATGGAAAAATTATATGATTTGGAAGAAAAAATTATAAAAACTACATGGAGATACTTCTCAGTATTACTATACTGAAAAATTAAATTATATAGGAGTAACATTTTAAATATTACCTAAATTCGGCGTACAAATGAAAGAAGATATTTTGAAGATCTTTTCTCATTCGATATTTGGAAACAGAAATAATTTGGGAAAGAAGTTAAATACGGCGTACAAATGAAAGAAGATATTTTGAAGATCTCTTCTCATTCGACATTTGAAAACAGAAATAATTTGGGAAAAAAGTTTATAAATGCTTCCAAATCTGCATCGTTGAATAAAATATGTATTATATAAAACCAATATATAGCAAATCCGTCGTACAAAGAAATATTGGAAAAGAAAATGCTCAGCATGAAAACAGACAGATGTAGAAGAACTAAAGGATAATGAATAATTTAAATTAATTAAAACAAAGAAATAAAAAATTTAAAAATTATTCTATGATGTAGTAAATAAAATATTTTGTTAGAAGTGAAATTAACAATAATGATTTATCACTTTTTAAAACGAAAAATGAATTAAATTCTGTAACGACTCGACAAATATATAATTTTTAAATCACATTTCATACTAATATAGTTATATAACATGTTAATTATAGTAGGTATATTAATTTGTTATTTCAAATATCAAACATATTGTTTTATAGAAAATATTTCATTGTATTTTTTTTACATCATACAAACGTTGAATTGCAATAAGATATAATTTGTGAATAATTTGTAATAATTTGAAATTTATATATATATATATATATATATATATATATATATATATATAATATTTACCATTTTTCTTTTAATATTTGTTGTCAATTAACATTGAAATATATTACATATAATATAAAACATTATTCCTTTGAAAGAATTTTTTAGTTTTCTTGAATATTTTTTTCAGCAATTTGAATTGGCATGTTTGGTAAGTATGTTGATTTGGCATGTTGCGTGAGCAGTTTGGAATAGGTTGAGTGGGCATTTTCCGTGTTGTGATAACTAATCACTGTACCTAAAGTTGAATGTGCGTTTAGGTTATGTTTAAGTGGGTATGGTTATAAAAGTTTGTGGGCAGTTTGAGTGGGCAGGTTGCGTGGGTAGTTTGTGTGGGCAGTTTGGGTGGGCAGATTGCGTGGGTAGTTTGGGTGTGTATGATGCGTGGGCAGTTTGGGTGGGTATGTTGCGTGGGCAGTTTGGGTGGGCATTTTGCGTGGGCAGTTTGGGTGGTTTTGTTGCGTGGGCAATTTGGGTGGGCATGTTGCGTGGGCTGTTTGGGTGGGCATGTTGCGTGGGCTGTTTGGGTGGGCATGTTGCGTGGGCAGTTTGAGTGAGCATGTTGCGTGGGCAGTTTGGGTGGGCAAGTTGAGTGGGTTTTGTTACATGTTCTGATAACTAATCACTGTCTACCTAAAGTCGAGTGTGCGTTAAAGTTAGGTTAGGTTTAGTTGGGAATGGTTATAAAAGTTTATCGGCCAGAGTGTTGTACGCAGTGTGGGTGGGCATGTTGCGTGGGCAGTTTGGGTGGGTATGTTGCGTGGGCAATTTGGGTGGGCATGTTGTGTGGGCAGTTTGGGTGGGTATGCTGAGTGGGCAATTTGGGTGGGCATGTTGCGTGGGCCGTTTGGGTGGGCATGTTGCGTGGGCAGTTTGGGTGGGTATGTTGCGTGGGCAGTTTGGGTGGTTTTGTTGCGTGGGCAATTTGGGTGGGCATGTTGCGTGGGCTGTTTGGGTGGGCTGTTGCGTGGGCAGTTTGAGTGAGCATGTTGCGTGGGCAGTTTGGGTGGGCAAGTTGAGTGGGTTTTGTTACGTATTCTGATAACGAATCACTGTCTACCTAAAGTCGAGTGTGCGTTAAAGTTAGGTTAGGTTAGGTTTAGTTGGGAATGGTTATAAAAGTTTATCGGCCAGAGTGTTGTACGCAGTGTGGGTGGGCAGTTTGGGTGGGCATGTTGCGTGGGCAGTTTGGGTGGGTATGTTGCGTGGGCAATTTGGGTGGGCATGTTGCGTGGGCAGTTTGGGTGGGCAGTTTGGGTGGGCATGTTGCGTGGGCAGTTTGGGTGGGTATGTTGCGTGGGCAATTTGGGTGGGCATGTTGCGTGGGCAGTTTGGGTGGGCAATTTGGGTGGGCATGTTGCGTGGGCCGTTTGGGTGGGTATGTTGCGTGGGCAATTTGGGTGGGTATGTTGCGTGGGCAATTTGGGTGGGCATGTTGCGTGGGCTATTTGGGTGGGCATGTTGCGTGGGCAGTTTGGGTGGGCAAGTTGAGTGGGCAGTTTGGGTGGGCATGTTGCGTTGGCAGTCTTCTGCTTACCTACATCTCTGTATACCTATTTCTCTGTCTACCTACCTCTCTATTTACCAATTCCTCTGTCTACCTAAAATCACCGTCTACCAAGTTCTCTGTCTACCTAAAATCACTGTTTACCTAAAATCACTGTCTACCTAAAACCACTGTCTACCTATTACATGTATTACCTATCTATAAGCGCTTGTTTTTTTAAAAAATTTATATATACAACTTACAAAGTAAGTCTAAAGTCATGGTGGTGTTATATGTTATATATGGTTAGAAAGAGGAGAAAAAATGAAAAAGTAACTATATCTTGATAAAAATACTCAACAACGTCGTAATTTTGAGTAATTTTAATTTAAAGTTGAGCATTTAGGGATTTTTTTTAAAGATATTTGAATTGGTAATAGATTAGGTTCTTTTATAAACCAGTGGTAGTTAACATGTTCAAGTGTGGAAATATTTCTACTTTAAATTGATGTTTTTTTGGAATAAATTTAATTAAAATATTAATAATATAGTTGGATTTAATGAAAAGTATTAAAATTTTATTTTAAAATGGTCTAGAAAATTTTAAAAATTATATTTTATAATCACACCTGTCAAATTTGTTTGAGAAGCGTATCTGTCATTCACAATCAGTTGACAAGTTGGACGTTATGTTATAAATTAAACGTTTTAAATGGATAAAGTATTGTAATTGAGGTAAAATATATAATAATAACAGGTATTTGAATATAAATAAATGTTATTTAAATGATTACTAATATATTATAGGTAAAACGGTCGATTTTACATGTCATCTATTATAGCCGGCCGATCGATAGCATGTTTTAGGCAAGTAAATTGAGATTTAAACTATAAATACTGGACAATAGTCTACAATAATGATGGCACAACAATTATTTCTTGGTATGTACAACATTTTATACGTTTTTATTGTAGAAATTTTTAGTTTACAAACCAATTTTTGGTTAGGCCTGCGAGTCAATCGATAACATGAAATCTGGATATTTCAACGATAAATACTGGACAATACTGCACAGTTATTATGTAATATTATATAGTAGAATATCTTAGATAAAATATAAATGTATTTCAATATAAAGAAACGTTTCTTTTAAACAGTTATTCATATTTTACAAGGTAATTCAATATCCAATCGGTTTGACATGACAGCTGAGCTGTCAACGTGCAAACGTCATTGATTCGATCGATAGCATGAAATCTGGATATTTTAACAATAAATACTGGACAATAATGCACAGTTATTATGTAATATTATATGGTAGTACAAATATTTATTGGTATGTATACAAATTTTATACGTTTTTATGGAGTAATGTTTTTTTTTTAGGTCTTCAACATCATTTTTTGGTTAGATTAACATTCGATCTAATAATAATGGTTTTGGACGTTGAAAATGATTCCTTTAAACTATTTCAAGTACAAATACATTAATATGTGGGTAATATGTACGTATAATTTACAGATGTTGATATAATTTTAATGTTTTCCAATCGATTTTCAGAAGATAAAAAGATCCAGTTGAAATTCAAAAATAGTTTGCCTATTTTGATATGCTAGTGTGTTAAATTTATAAAATGAAAATCAAGGGATTAATTGTTGGGCATATTTTGAGCTAATTTTAAAAGTATTGTAAAGTTATAGGCGAAATAAGACATCCAATATTCAATCCAAAGAGAACCACAACAGAAAATCGATTTTGACATTTCATCTGTCATCGGCCAAGCGTGTGCAACTGTAAGCTAAGAAAAATGTCATTTAAACAATAAATACTGGACAATACGGTACAATAATTATGTAATATTATATGGTAGAACAAATATTTATTGGTATGCATACAAATTTTGTACGTAGAAATAGTTAAAAATATTTTATTATAGACAGTCACTTCCAAAGAGGTTAAAGTCAACGCGATAATACTTTCTTAGTGGAATTGAAGATTTAAAATGATTTAATTTCACTATAGTGAGTACAAATACAGGAATATGTAAGTAATATGTGTATATAATAAACAGAAATCTTTGTAACTATAAGTTTTTCTGTAGGTTAACCTCAATAATCTGTAGGAAAATTATAGGCGAAAGAAGACATCTAACAACATTCGTTTCAAGTACTCTGCGACAATCAATGGATCCCACTACATTTATTAATAAGTTTTGAGTGATGAAAATGACTGTATAAATATTTTAAACCCTAAGAAATTCAATTTTGTTGTATTTTTGACTTATTACAGCATAATTAAATGTGTTTAACATAAATTTGTTTATACATGTATAACCAACAAAGTGACAGCTGTCATTCAGTGCCACCTGTCAATCACAATAGGAGACAAGCATTAATAACATTTTAAAGTATTTAAATTGAATAAATTATTGCATAGTATCTCATATAAATACAAGGTATTTAAATCGTAATTAATATTTGAAAGTTTACACTTCAACAAATTAAATTTGACAGGTGCAGATGTGTCTGAATTGACGTTCCGAATACATAAGTTTGCATATTTCAACGGCGAAAATGAAATTATATATCATGAAATTCTATTTTGTGTATCTTTGCAAACATATTACAAACTGTTGAAGTCTTATTGGCGAAAGAAAATTATTTTTCAACGTTTAAAAGTTACCCCAATTACTTTTCAAGATCACGAAAAGAAATAATCGCTTCCACAATTAAATCATTACTATAGTTCGTATTGAGTATTTTACATGTAAATTTATATAAATAAATGATTATATTTTTTAAAAATACACGATTACTAATGTCTAATTATCAAAAAATCCTACCATAAACCAATAAGTAACCACTTTATTATTGTGAACGGAGAAAACATCGCTGGATATGATTTTCAGATTCATTTAAAGGTAGGTAGGTGTACAACAGTTTGTAAATAAAGTGTACGTATGATTATTTATACATATCTACAAATATTTTTAGTAATTTTCCAAGAAATTTGTTTAGAACTTCAAAGTTTGAAAATCTTATTGGAATTCCAATTGGTTACAATATCTAATGCAATCAATAATGAGTAATATTACAGAAAAATATAAATATTTATTAAATTTAGCATTCAATATTTGTTTTTCACGATTTAAACATTCTGTTATTAGTTTCAAACGAGTTTTTCAAACAAAATTTAAGATCTTTTCAACTTTTAAAATTCTTTCAATAACATTAGGAGATACAACCTAGTCATTATGTATAAAAATGATGTGGTCAACACGTATTCCATATTTAAAATAAATTTCGGATGTTTGATTGTTGTGTCTCGAAAATGGAAACTGTTTAAAGTTTGATAAGCGAATCATATAAAGAATAAAAATCTTATTGGGAATCCTACCGGTAATCTTATTGGATATCCTATTGGTTTATAATTGTAAAAGTATTTAAAGTGTTTAATTTAAGCCTAAATACAAATGTTAATTCTTTGACAATTTTTTCATGCTTTCGCCCTTTATTTAAGGCTTTTGCCGGACTTTATAAAGTTATACTATTTCCAAATTGGCGATGAAAGTACAGTTTAAATTTTTCTTGAATCTGTTTGTATACGGCGTACATATTATCATTATTATTTTGTGTACTTACCTACTTCTCTGCTGCAAATAATAAAAACTATTTATTTCAAATAATACATATAATAAAATAATAGCATATAATGTTATTATATTTGTTAATTTTCTTTTCTATATCGAGGTATCTATCTTAACCAGGGCATCAAATCAAAACCGGCAACAAATCGTAACATTTTAGCGGACCCATAACCGAACCAGATATGTTTTTCAAATGAACTCGAGTCAGAATCGAACCAGTTATTAAAATTCGGATTCAGGGTTCGGCTCCAGTTCAGGTTTATTTTCACTTCGGCGTTTGCGTTGCGGCGTGTGTTGATTTGTCGTGGAAATAGTGTTCGTTTCTTGTCAGGCGTAAATTCCGGGTTGCATTTTAAAACCACACACGGACTCAAAAAACAAAGTAACCTGCTCCGAACCCAGTTTTAGCGGGTTCGATGCCCTGATTACGAAACAAATGTAATAGTGTTTAATCATAAAAATCGCCATTTCTTAGTCTTCCTTTTATTTTTTTCCACTATATCTTCTTTACACAATCCTACGAATTTCAAATCTTCTGCAACAGGTCTTCCAACTTTGTCGTACTCCCGTCGTAAGAATCGGCAACAAATTGGTGTGGTTTGCTTCCTCCACCATGTTCCATATGTTTCTATTTTATCAATAATGCAATTATTTATTCATAGAATACTTATTAAACCATGAAAATCTTACCATTTAATTAAGAAGTTTTAGAACTTTCGTTACCTATTTCATATTTTGTCAATATTTCTGTTTTACAGTGGTATGGTTTGTCTGACATTAATGTTTACACTGTATTTACTTTCTCGACATTCATATATTAATAATAATAATAATATATAATGATAAATCAACACTAACCTACAATCTCTATTGTACAGGCAACACAAAATCTTTGCGACAACACTGAACATATCTACAAATGTTTTAAACAGTAGTCTAAAAACACATTTTTCTGCGAATTTTTTGTATTGTACTTAAGAAAAACCTCTTACATATATATCAAGTAAAGACAGAGATTAAAATAAATTTTGGATGATTGATTGTTGTGTCTTGAAAATATGTTAAGTACACAAACACATGAGCACAGACAGACATTCTACAACAGGTAAAACTTTATGTACATAATATGTTGTATTTTAGGCTAATTACAGAATATTTGTACATATTTGACGTGTTCAACGCGGCATTTAAAACATACACTTAAATTTTAACATCTTGTAGTACTAAACAAATTTAATAAAAAAGTTTTTGTATTTGTTTCTAGATCGAACCCAGTTTTTAGCGGGTTCGTACTATATGCCCTCATAATTTGTTACATTTATTTTTAACACTTTATATATACCCTTAAAATTTGTGACACAGGTTATAATAATTGTAATCAGTTTTATCTGCGTTGAATTTTTCGCGATAAATTTAACGCAATCAATTTATCGGCGATAGAATTTCTAGACATGTTGAGCTTTTGTCTCATTAATTTTATAATTTTAATTAATTTTTTATAGGAAGTCTATTTAGCGCCTTGGCAGTGGCCACATCTTGCGATTATTTTAAATGTTGTATATGGCTGCACATTTAAATTTCCCGCCAAATTTCATTTCTTAAAATTATGACTCACAACATTATAAATGACATTAAAATGATTATATAATTTTCTAAACACATATTTTAATCCAATATTAACATAATTATAATTAAAGGTAATTACAAAAATACATTTTTTTGATCTATTATGTAATGTAAGTTGTCAAGTTGTTATCCATTTTGTTTTGGACAAATTGTTTGTTCTCTCGCGTCGGCGTGCGTTCAAAGTGTCTTGGTGTAATTTGTGTGTCTTTTTTGGAGGATTTCGTGTGGATTTTTCTGTAAGTGCATTTAATTTTCATGTATTTCATACTATAAATACTTATATATTCGTTCGTAAACATAATTTTTAAAAATCGTTTTATTCACCATTTCAAAACACAATTTCCATTTTTATTCACGTGAAAATATATCGCATTCCTTAAAATTGAAGACGTAAGTGATTATTTATTAACTAAAGCTCATAACTTGATTAAAAAAATAATCTTTTATGTACAAAATACATAACCTATATTGTGAACAAGAGATTTGTGCTCCTGGCCTTGCGGCGGAATGCATGCGTTGACGTAAATACTTAACCAATAACATTTGATAATTTTGCCGCGAATGTGTAAGTACGTACAAAAAGAAGTGTAGTGGCGGCAGCTGCATGCGTACTAATAAATGAATTTTGGCAAAGGTATAATATGTATATAATAAATGACATTTAAAGAAATGTTTATGTATTTCATTTGTGTTCTAATTAAATTCATTTCGTGGTATATGAACCGTTAAAATTTGTATAGAAAACTTCTGTCTCCGTATATACTGTTAATGATAGAGTAACCGCAGATCACGCATCCCAAGTCGATGCCAAGGGCACATATTCTTTGGTCACACTATACGTATTGTTGTTTGTGTTTGTCATAAATAGTTTCCAACAAATTGTTTGTCACATTGCAGTCAATATTTGGAAAGCGTTTCGTGTTATTTGCGTGTGATTTTAGTGAGATTTGTCTAAGTTTTGCTGCAAGTACATTTCATTTTTATGTATTTCATACTAATAGTAGTTATAAATATATTTAAAATGACTTTATTTTATACATCATGTTAAAACGTAATATACAAGTTATTCATGTATATATTGTACCGCATTATACATAAAAATAGATCGCATTGCTTCAAAATAAAGGCATAAATGATTAATTATTAATAAAAGTTCGTAGTATGAATAAAAATTTAAAACTTTTATAATGAAATGCATATAACCTATACCTAAAATGTGGAATGCACGGTTGTTTTTGTCTCATCTTTTGATTATGTTTTCCATAAACAAGGGTGAGCTTTTCACAATTCACTAAAACTCGAGTTAAATTCCTAATCTTTGAATGTTGATCGACTGTTTGAAGAATGGGGTCCTCAACCATAATAGAAAATAATAACATGTACACTTTATAGTTAAAGTACTATTCAGTAAAGGACGATTAAGATAAAAAAAAATATTCTTTTAATAAATACTTTGCGAGATATTTGAATTTGATTTCAGTGTCACAGTGACGTCACAGTATAGCTATCTTTCTCGCGCAGTGTACTATAGACACTGGTGCGAGAAAGATAGGAATGGTTTCACTAAAAATCAAATTCAGTTAAACTAAAAGCATTTATGACTTTTTAATACTACGAATTGCTTCAAATCTAAACAAACTTTCATTTAGAATAATAAAAGAGTGAAAAAATGGAAAATAATATGACACGCAATCAAGCGAGATTTATAGATTGAACAGAATAGAATGGAATAGAAAAGGAATAGAATTTTTTAAAGACCGTTTATGGATTGCATAGAAAATAAGACATTGGAGTAGAATGACGTTACTTTTTTGTCACATTTAAACCAAATTAACTACATTTTAAAGCTTTTGCTTTATTTATTTCTTGGCCGATGATGTTGTGATTGTGCAACAGTCTTCTTCAGGGCTAGAGAAATGTTTCATTTATTTTTGACCATTTATAGTCCTGAAAAAGGCTGTTTTACAATAAATAATTTATGTAAGATTGCATGTCCGATTATTTCCCATTCTAGATATAAATAAAAGTTGAGTCCCGAAATTTGAGAATCACTGTTCCAAAAATAGAATTTTTCTTTTATTTAAATTGTTTGCCTAATTACCAGTCTTCTTAGCTCTTAATAATTCAATTCTCGAGAGAGTAAATGTGGCCCATTCAAAATTAATATCCCGTATAATCTATAAATATTAAATTTTTTGAGCGTATAAATTTTGTTATATAAATGTTGGTGTACAGTTCAAAAAATCGGACATAATTTACTAATACCGAATGTGCGAAATTAGTGTTTAGTAAAAAAATATAGTATGTACCGCAAAATTTACAGAAAAGATAGTGTTTAATGAAAAAAGTGTGTGACACAGTATTTCTAAAATAAGTAGTACTTAGTGAAAAAGAAAATCTTATGCGCGGCGCGTTATTCCAAGAATAATTATTGTTTTTTAAGAAAATTGTGAACTGTTATAGTTATATAATTATGTATGGACAATTGTCGACAGTCAACAATAAACATGATTATTTTCATTTCATTATTATAATACGAATGCGTTGTTTCAAATATTTTCAATGTGACAGATATATTTCTGACAAAGTAAAACATCATTATACATATTTGTTTGTAAGTTTACCTATCAGAAACGCTCTGCTTTGAGTTATCATTATTACTGAAAATGGAGAATTATTCACACTAAGAGAAGATAGTAGTTTTATTTTAATACCATGGCTAACACTGTAAGTTCTATAAAAGTTTAAATTAAATTTTCTCGGCTACCAAAGATGCAAAAGAAAATATGAATATTGATTTAGATGCAGAATTTAATTCTCCACTACATTTATTTAAAGCATTTTTGTCTAAAATTACTAGACCACTTTTAGCCAAGGAAAAACTGTTTTCCCACGTTAAACGCCTATGGCCCGATTTTGTGTTACACCCGAAATGTAAGATATGTAATAAAAGAACAAAATAACAAATACAAAATACACGCGCATAGTAACTGCTAGCGCCATCTGTGTTTCCAATGGCACATATTTATTCGGGAATGAGCAACAATATATAGAATGTACGTCATATTTTTCAAGGACGTTTATAGAAATGACAAGAATTTATTTTTTCTAACATCAAAGTATGGACGAAAACTTTTTTCTAATGACGTTTTATTATATGTTATTTTTGCCACAGAAAGATGTAAACTATAGAAAAAATCTGATGTAGCCAACACAATACCTCCCGCTATTTAATTTTTATTAATTTAAATACATTTCTACCTATAGTGCGGTACACTAATCTTGACCTGAGGGGTAAGGGAAAGAAATGATCATATAGTGATATGTCACAGACGCCGTAAAATAATAATTATTACAGTAACTTTGTGGTTCTAACTTAATTGTGTATTCTTTTTATTCGAGTGTGAACAAGACAGGAACTAATAGGAACACCAATTGCACAGACGCCGTAAAATAATAATTATTACAGTAACTTTGTGGTTCTAACTTATTTGTGTATGCTTTTTATTCGAGTTTAAACAAGACAAGAACTAATACGAACACCAAATGAACAGATCAACTGCCAATATAACAAAGGCTGTGTAGCTTTAAAACGTATTTGTGCAAGTTTTATAAGTTATACTATGCGGAATGTAAATTAATTATATTTCATGTGGATTTAAACGGCGCATGTTAGACAGTGATTTGTGCTAAAATATTTTCCAAAGTTATTTTTAAGTGTCCCGGACTATACTTACTAATGATGCAAACTATGTTAAGTTTCTTTGCATATAACTATTTTTTTGTTTACTATATTCTTTTTAAAATCTCACCATTATTAATTTGTAATAATTAGTTTTCTTTTTGACAGTGACATTTTTTTCTGTCATTTACATGTATTTGAAATATGAACATTGTAACAAAAGAATCTTTAAGTTATAGTTTCTGAGATTTATAAAAAATATTATTTTTCAAATTTATCTGTTTTTGAAGAAAAACCATTATAAGCTTTAATTGAAGTGCCATTTTCGGTTATCCGATTTATATTAAAATCTAATGTTTTTTTCTATAATAGAATAGGGTCAAAATACAAGCTTTAAGAATTTTATGAATGATAGTTTTAGAGTTAGAGTGTAGACAAAATTTATACACAAATACACACCTACATACATACAGACATTATCATGAAAATGTTATAGTTGTATTCTAGGGAGCTCAAACCATGGTCATATACTAAAATCTTTATATGCGGGAAGTAAAAAGATACTATTTGGCGTAAATTTCATAACAAAATACCACATTACAAATATCCATTTTTACCTCCCGCTACCCTAGGTAAGGGAGGTATAGGGATCGTGCTAAAAATCGCATATATAGATCTTAGTGAATATGTCCCCAGAATTCGATTTTAACATTTTTACAATAATGTCTCTCTCTCTCTGTGTGTGTGTGTGTGTGTGTGAATGCGCGTGTGTGTGTGTGTGTGTGTGGAAATTTTATATACCCATTCTATACTTATGCGGGAAGAGCTCATTAGTTTTTAGGGTATATCGGATATTCGAATACATTGAATATAATTTTTCAGCAACTTTTGCCTACTAATAAAAAATGAAAATAATGGTACAATCTTCAATTTTATAGTAATAGTATTTAGTAAATAATTTTAAATAACTTTAAATATAAAATTAAAAAATAATTTATTTCGACATATATAAACAAATGTGACTGTCAGGAAGCAATTACATTAAAATTAATAATGAAATCGTGTTGAGGAGAATATAGTAGTAACATATTTGATTCTAATGAAATTAAAGTTTGTAAAAATAATATAATATTTTCGAATGGTACGGCTCTGAAAAGATTTTGTGTAAAGATATGAGTACTAATTTGAATTTTTGTTAAGTAATTCTATAAGTTTTGTCAATATATGTGAAATTTATTTTGTGTATGATATATTTGTAAAAAATTAAAATGAATTTTTTTTATCAATGAATATAAAAATATTTGAACATGATGATTGCTTTATTTATACTGAGTGGTTAAATACCAGTGATCTCTATGATATAATATGTTATAGAGATCACTGTTAAATACCCAGCGGGAAATTATGGGCTGGCCACATCAAATTTTTTACCTACTTTCTATGTATTAATTTGAAGTGTACTTTATGATTTTCGTGTTATTTTTGTACGTATTTGGTGAAAATAACAATAATAATATATGTGGATTAGTTTTCATTATATAAAGTTATATTTACAAAAGTTGCAAGCAAAGATTGTTGATTTAAAAAAGAGTGTTGTGACTTCAGTTATGTGCTATGGGTTTCATTATATGACATTTGGTGTAATATAATTTAAACCAAAGAATACCGCATTATGTAAGTATAAAGAAATAATGTAAGTTATAATTTGAATATGTAAGAATATTATTTTTAGGTCCCACATAAATATATTTCATGAATGCAGGAGTTTTCTTTTAATTAATGTTTGTTGATTGCCAAATTTAGTCAAATTTTTAACTAATGGAAAGAAGAAATATAATAATAATTACTTAAATAAAAATTGATTTTCTATCAATTTTAAATACATATGTAATATAACACATTTTTATATAGCTGCTCGCAATATATTTTATCTCTAGAAATAATATTTCATGAAAATATTAAGTAATATGTATATGAAAATAATTGCCAATTAGTAATATTTGAATATCATTACTGCTTTAATAATTGTAACATAAGTTGTTGTATTTATGAAACTATTTTTTTTTTACTTATAAAATAAATATGTTGTACTACTTAAAGAGTTTAATTTATTTACTTTAAACCTATAAAAAAATTACAACATGAAATATTATACAATTGTGTATTTCTTTAATTTAGACGATGCCAGTTCGTAAGCGGCAACAACCGTTCGCGTGGGATGAAGAGAAGAAGAGGGTTGTTGCGGAGTGTCTCGCCCGGGCTCGCGAAGCAGGTGGAACGTACTCTGTGGTCGCCAAGGCAATTCTTAAGAAATTTGTTAAGGCGTACCCAGAGTGCAAACTTGCAGCAACTACGTTGTATAAACTTGCACTCGATGCTGCGAGTAATAAACAACTTCCGGGCGAGACAGAGTCTCGTGTACCTCGCTGGACATTCGAAAAGGATCGGTTCCTAATCGAATGTGAGGCACGAGCCCGTGAAGAAGACCTTCGTTCTCAGCAACAAGGTTTGCACGCGGGTAAGCGTGGCTATTCAGGCCAATACCGAAAGCTCGTCGTGCAGTACTTCATGGAAAAGTACAATGAGCATACATCAAATGCTATTTATACGCGAATTTCACATCTCCGCAAGGAGAAACAAATTGTAATAAATGATGTTGATGATAATGTTCATTTGTACAAGCTTTCTGTTACTAGTCTTACGACTAGTGATGCAGAAAATTCGTCTGTTGCCAGTCTTTTGATTGGTGGTGCAGACAATCCATCTGGTGCCAATCTTTTGATTGGTGGTACGGATAGCCTTCAGTCACCTATTGCCAATTTTCGAATTGGTGATGTAGGTGCCTCATCTGTTGCCAATCGGTCGATTGGTGATGCAGATGAGTTCCACCCACCTATTGTCAATCTTCGGATTGATGGTGTAGGTACCTCATCTGTTGCCAATCGGTCGATTGGTGATGCAGATGAGTTCCACCCACCTATTGTCAATCTTCGGATTGATGGTGTAGGTACCTCATCTGTTGCCAATCTTTCGATTGGTGGTGCAGATAGGTTACAGTCATCTGATACTGATTTTCGGATCGGTGGTGCAGATGCCTCATCGGGTGTCAATCCACTACAGTCACCTATTGCCAATTTTCGAATTGGTGGCGTAGGTGCCTCATCTGTTGTCAATCTAACGATTGATGGTGCAGGTGAGTTACCGTCTGTTGCTAATCTTCGGATTAGTGATGCAGGCAACCCAACTCTGTCTGTTGCCAACAAACCAGTTGGTGGTGCAGACAAACCGCTAGGGCCAACCTATGATCCTGATATGACGTTGTTCTTCCAAAGAACGATGAAGTGTTGGGAGAATGGGTTCAAGTTTGGTACGTTACCGTTATTTATCGGTGCATGTGCTAACTGTTCAGCAGTAATTCCGAACGAGGCGCGTGTGAAAACGGTGGCTGCTTCTCAGCAACCTAAGGTTTTTATGCATTATGCAGAGAAAGATGTAGCGTTGAAGGTTGTTCATCCAACGACAAAGAAATGCTATGCCTGTACTCTGTGCGCTTCAAAGGATCTTTTAACGAGATACCGATTAGCCCCGGAACAAGTTAAAAGTCTGCCGTTGCCAAAGGTTATTACAGATGTAAGTGACGATGATAAACGACACATATCACTAGTCGCTTTAAAGTCAAGTACGGCCAAGGCATCGAATGAAGCGTTGCGAATATTTAGACACCTGAAAGGGGACTATATTGTGCAACGTAAAGGTGAAGCATGTTACTTTGACATGTACGCCATGATTGTAAATCGGGATCCGGCGAAAACCTGCAGTAGTAGTTCTACAACCGTTGTAGCTGCTCTAAGATGGTTACGTAAAAATAACCATTTGTACAGGAATTTCGCGGCGAATTATGAAACGTTGATTCGTTTTATGAAACGCCAACCAGGACAACCGGTTACTGTTCCTGTCATAGACGATATGGATTTTGATCCTGTTTCCGATAAACAGACGAAAACCAGTGTTCTTGACGGAGAACCAGCAGCACTGATGGTGCCCGCGTATAACGTTTCTTCACGAGGTGTTGACGTGGGTAGCACAGTGACAGCGACACAACATGTGCGCAGTCTTCAAGCTGCTAAACAGTCGCATACCAATTTGGTAAACGTATTCGTACGTGATCTATACTTGGAAGCGAAAGTGTTTCCGTGGCTATTTCCGTACGGCATCGGTGGATGGTCGACGGTAAATGGCTTTTGTGTTACGCGCGGCATCTACATGCATTGGCGAATGCGTATGTATGATGGTCGTTTTCGTGATGAGGCAGACTACATGTTTTATATGTTAGATATACTCATCAAAGAGCGCCTGCAGTATTATGCTAGTGTAAAGGTTAATGTAGCTAGATTAGTTAAACCATTGACCGTACAAGAGATAAAGACAGCAGGACCATATGATCAGTATGGTACAGAAGTTCCGGCAACAATTCCAAACTCTCGGAATTACTGGGCTTCGAAAACGCTCGATTTGATCGCCATGTCTGAGTACATGGGCCGTGTACCTGATTTTTTCGTTACTCTAACGGAGAATGATAGTTGGCCCGAATTGCAAGCAATCATTCGTGATGGCATTGCAGGTGTGCATCAGGCGCCCGCATCCAAAGAATTTGAGGACATCCATAAACGCGGAGCACCGGCTATGAAATATCCTGTACAAACGGTGATTGCTTTCTATCGCCGTTTTCAGTTATTCCGTGCCAAGTTCGTGCAGGATCCAAAAGGTCCATTTGGTAAAGTCCTTGACTATTGGATGCGGATTGAATACCAAAAGCGTGGTTCTCTACATGCGCATTTGGTAGTGTGGTGCGATAAACAAACTATACCGAAAGGTGTAGTGTCAGCAGAGATGCCACGATTCGAACATCCAATGAACGGAAAGTGGCGTGATATAGTTGGCAATTACCAGAAACACACGTGCTCTCAGCAAAGGTGTTTTACTGGAAAACGTGGCAAAGTATTGATTCACTGTAAGTCAGGTTATCCATTTGATGTGAACGATACGGTAGTCCCAGAAAAAAGTGGCGCAAGGTATAAGTACATTCGACGTAGTCGTGAAGATAGCTCGATTGTTCCGTATAACTTGGCGCTGTTACTTTTATGGGACGGCCATGTTAATGTCCAACAGGTGACAAACGGAGGTTGGGAACTTTATCTGGCCAAGTATGTCGCTAAATCTGAGTACCCTATAAATATGCGCTTTTCGCGAAAACGTAGTGATTGCGAAACATATTTGCGTACTCGGGTTGTGTCATTGCTGGAAGCAGCGACACTTCTGCTGCAACGTCCACACGTTTTTAGTAGTCGTGACATTATTTATTTGCCTATAGATGTTAGTCCAGCGCATCGATTCCTCAAAAGGGCATCTGATTTGCCGGCACAAACATCTGCGGCAGATAGTGATGATCTGTACTACGACACAAAGCTACACAAGTACCTCGATCGTCCTAATGCGCTCAGCCATTTGACATATCCGCAGTTTTATGCGCAATATCGTTATTTTGGTCGGGCTGCTAAGGAGAATGAGGAACTTGACAGCGACATCGATTGCGACGATGATTTAGCCCATACTACGGGAAATGAAACATTACGCGATCGTAAAGGTCGTCAGATACGTAAGCGAGTACGACATGAGGCGGTCATTCGTTTCAAGGAGTACTCACCGTATGGTAACGACCTAGAGAGGTATTGCTTGACAAAACTTTTGCAAAATGTACCAGTTGACCGCACGAGCATTGCTGCTCTAAAGGACACAGCCGGTTCATATTTGGATGAATGTTTACGTCGCAACCTTATACGGGAGGAAGACGAGGCTATGCAATTTTTAGAAGGCGCAGCTAAACGTGGCAGCACGGTAGAGCGACTTCGGGAAATTGCGTCTCGACTTATTGACGGTAACTGGCTTCAAGATCAAGATATTGATCAGTTGCTGGAAACTGTCGCTCCGTACCATATGCAGGCAGAACGAGTACGTGGCGAACCGGTTGAAGATGATGACGATGACGTTATCATTGACGATCGTGACGGTTTGGATTTAAATATCCGCACGTATTTGCCGGTCGAACAGTATATTGCAGGCTTCACAGCTAGTCAACGTGCTGCTTTCGACTATGTGACCAGCAAATGGCTAAAGAGTGAACAATGTTTAGTTTTCATTACCGGTGGCGGTGGTGTTGGTAAATCATTTTTACTCGATAGCTTTGTCGCATTCTGTCATGAGCACCATAAGACTGTACAAAAGTTGGCAACAACTGGATGTGCAGCCCATCTCATTGGAGGACTGACAATCCATACATTCCTGCGAATGTCTATAGATTTAGTCAGTAACATTGAGCGTGGTTCAACGGACGCTTTCTTCATTGACCACTTGCAAGTGTTGTTGATCGATGAAGTGTCCATGCTTGACGAACGTGTCATGCAGAAACTCGAGGAATGTTTGATTACTCATAGCAGTCTCGATGATTCTACAAAACGGTTTGCAGGCAAGAACATCATCATGTTTGGTGATCCCGCTCAGTTACCACCGATAGGGAAACACATTTGGCAACCGACGTTGCTGAAAGGTTTTGAATACGTGGTACTAAAGGAAGTAGTGCGACAGAAAGATGATCGTCAGTTCATTGATCTGTTGAACCGCATTCGTTTAGGGCAACCTATACAAGCCGACATAGATTTGTTGAAAACGCGTGAGATTTCGCAAGCAGATTTGAAGCAAATCGATATCGGTGACGGTGGTCTACTGCTATTTCCGACCCGTCGACAAAAGGACGAGATGAACGAGCTTGAACTGGCCAAGTTGCAAGTGACCGAGCGCGTTTATACTGCTCAGGATGTTGACGGGAACGGAATGCCATTACCAAAGAGTGTGCGCGAGTATATTGCCGATGTTGAGCGACGTATACAGCTATTCCCAGCTGTATTGAAACTTAAGATTGGTGCTCGCGTAATGCTTACTCGCAACCGTGACATTGAACACGGTTGGGTAAACGGTACTTTGGCATTGGTTGTCAATATGTCAGAAGATTATGTAGTCTTGGCGGCATTAGACAATCCGAAAAAGCGGTTAGTGACTTTCCGGGTCAAGCAGGAGATTCGTAGTAAAGATGCGAATCAACAGTATTTCCGAAAACAGTTTCCCCTCGATTTAGCGTACGGTGTCACCATACACAAGTCACAGGGGCAAACGTTGAACGTAATAGCTGTATCTGCGAGTGGTTTGAGTTTTTCCGGGCAATTTTATACGGCCATCAGTCGTGTACGTGAATTTACCGGATTATACTTGATAAACTTTGATCCAGAGTCGATATTTCTTGCACCTGATTTACGGCGGTTTATTAACTGGATTAATGAAGTCGATATTATTCGACAACGTCCACCCGGTTGGAATAGACCGCCTATGCCAGTAGTGTCGCAAGTACTATCACTCGCCATAGGGTATACAACAAGTGTTACAGTTCCGCCGCGAATTGTACAACAAGTTGAAAATACCTCAAAGAATAAACGTCCTGTACAATCAATGTTACCCAAAGCCACTGTAATTGATAATAAACAACATGACGTTGCAAAACGTCCCCGTTGTGAAACACAACAACAGTTGGATGTGGTTGAAATATTGACGCGTATACACAGGATAAACCCTAACGTTCCATTGAGACATTATTGGAGAGCTTTAGATGTTATTCTTAACGATGATAGAGTTGTACAATATTTTATTCATCTGGAATGCCAAATTCTTACTGATTCTTTGCGCCATTTGTATAACGATCAGTCGCCACATTTACGTGTGGATCAACGACGAAGTCGCGAAACATACGCCGCAATTTCAGAGGATTATGGCAGGGTTATTGTGACGTCTGCGGACGGATCGTGTATGTTCCATGCATTGTCTCTGTGTTTGGTCGGAAGCGAAATGTACAGCTCTGCTCTCAGACTGGCAAGTATTTTCGGCTTTAGACAACACAATGACATATTCGAAACGGTACACGCTCAGAATCATATGGACTACACTAGTGTGCAGAAATTGATTCATCAGACGTCCAATATGCATGGAGGTACGGAAACTTGGGGTGGCGCTGCTCATCTAAAGTCTTTGGCCTGCATGACATGTCGTGAAATTTATGTGTACACAAGTTTCACACAAGATACGAACGGTCGTATCCATCCGCGATGTTTGGCCAACCGAAATCTTTCGGTTGACGAATTGCAACGGAAAAGTGACGATGGTACTTTGTTTGGGGCTTATTTCACACGCTACGAGCCTCAATGCTATCTGTCCGGACGGCCATTAACTGTTTTGTTGTCGGGTGCTGGAGCGAGTGCGCATTATTCAGCTGTGTTGCCAGTAGATGAAGATGCGCCGATGGTAATACCTCGTGTTGTTATACCACCGAATCCAGAAAACGACGAACAAGAACCGGTTGTAAGAGACCACATCGACATTAGTGAAAGTGACAATAGTAGTTAATACTATAACCCATTTCAGAATAACATATTGACCGGTAGTATTTATTGTTAAACAGGGGTGTTTAAGCGTTGACTAAAGTAACAAATTCAGTTGTTTTTTAATCACCTGAATGTATTTCTAAATGGTAGTCATGGTAATTAGTTAGTCAAGGTGACTAAAATTTTGATTAAATACTACCGGTCATTGTTATTAAATGTCGGTAAGTATGACTAAATATGTATAGAAAGTCTTGCTCTGAGTGCTTGAGTACAACGAGAATTTAGTCATCATAATACTTTTTTTTTAGGTTCATAACTTATTAGTATATAAACAGGTTGCCCATTTTAAAAGTTTCCGTCTTAAAGTTTAAAACTGGGGAACCCTTGCCATATTTCATAAATGATTTGGTTTTAAAAGTACTAATATTTACCAAATGGCTCATGAAATGTAACATGGGTTGCCTATTTTTATACTTTAAGGCGAAAACTTATACAATGGGCACCGTATATTACTAATAACAGTGAAATGTCGAGCATACATGACTTAATTTAAATGTGTATAAAAAGTCTGGCTTCGAGTGCTTGAATACATTAAAACAAATTATATCATGTGTCGAGCACATAAACACATGCCTGTTGTACTACGTATGAATACAGCACCTATTCATCATCTACAAAGAGACGTCGATGCAACAAACTCATCAAACAATAAACGAAGAACTACTAATTCACATGCACTCCAACAAGTTTTCCATATTTATACGACGCAGAACAATTACAACGTACTATTCTTCAAATATTTGGTGATACACTTCAGCACTGGTCAGAAATACATTTGAATGCAGGAATGAAAAACAGGCGAAGAATGAAAATTTCAAGTAGGTCAAATTCTATCATAAAAAAATTACTTATTCCGTTCTATATATGAATTATGAATGATTTTAAAATTACCAATTTATAAATCTATCCATGTTATAATAATTTAAATATAAAAGTTTTATCAAATATTTTGTATATACGTATTTAAGAAACAAAACAATATCTCAAGAATGTTTTATAGAATTGGAATAAGTAAATGTAAAAACTATAATTATTTCTATATTGAGATTGATTGACTATTGTGGTGCAATTTTAAAAGTTATTAAAACAATTGAAATTGTTGCAAAGTCAATTATCAATATTAATTTTTATGGTTTATAAATATAATTTTTTTTTAAGTAAATGTAAAATATATTCAATGTTAAACCATAATTATTTCTATATTGAGATTGATTGATTATTGTGGTGCAATTTTAAAAGTTATTAAAACAATTGAAATTGTTGCAAAGTCAATTATCAAAATTAAAATTTTTATGGTTTATTAAAATATGTTTTACAGTGAGTCTAGAAAATGTTATAATTATTGTAATAACTTAAAAAATGGCAAACTTATTTTTATAAAAATTGAGTAATTTTTTCCTATAAATATTTTTACAAAACAAAACAATGTTTAATATTTCATCAACTAAAAATTTGTAATATTATAAAATGACATCTTTTATAGTACCTATTAAACAAATTAATAGTGTAAAATAATTGTAATATATTACACTTATGGCCAGTTTTATAAACGACGGATAAATTTACTTCCAAAGTAAATAAAATTTATTCCTTCAAATGATAGTCGATATGTTGTCAATAATGTTATAAATTCCATAAAATGAGTAAAATTGATTTGAATTAGTTAGTTTGAATAAATTTACTGCAGAAGTAAATTTATTCTGTCCTTTATAAAACCGAGGGTAACAGTTGTTAATAACAATTGCTTTAATATAAACAAATTTTCTAGACTCACAATTTATTTCTTTTGTTCCATTTGTTCTAAATATTATAGATTTATAATAAAAATTTATTTATTTTTTATAAATATCTCTAATTTTAAATTCTTTCAAAATGATAACTATAGATTAAAATATTGATTATGACTAAATGATGATTGTGGGGCAATTTTAAACGTTTTAAAACATATGAAATTGTAGCAAGATGTCATTTTATCTTTTCAATATTTTTAATGGACAATTGAAATAAATTTTACGTGCAGTATTTTTCGTCAAGTAACCACTTTTAATCAAATGCAATATCTTTTTCGGAATTATAATATTGAAATTTAAAAATATTATCAACGCAATATAATCATGTACGATTATAAAATATTAGCTTCTATAATTATTACCATAATTACTATAAACTAAGAAATACATTATTGTTGTATTTTTTCTATGACATATTTTAAAATGTTGTAACAACAATTATTATAGGAATATTTAATTGTCTATAAATATATTCGCTATATAAAGTGTTACTTGAAGGAAAATCTATACATGTAGTATAATTATTTCATTGGGATCATAATAAACATTGTTGTCTTTGCAAATATGTTTTGTCAATATGATTTGTTTTCATACATCTGTGACAAATTTCATTTAAGGCAAAGATAATATGTGCTTTTTTTACTGTTTTCGTTGTGTTTAACAATTTAATTAACCGTTGAATTGTAACAAATGATGAACAATAATAATTATGAGTAAATGAAATAAAATATTACGTATACTCAAATAATATTGACAGTACAATATATAGAGTGTGTGCCCACTTTAAAAGTTCCCGACTTAAAGCTTATAAATAGGCAACCCATGTTACATTTCATAAGTGACTTGATTTAAAATGTTGTTTTGGTCTTATACCAACCGTGATTATTTGAGTTAAAGTACTAATATTTACCATGTGGCTTATGAAATGTATTCTGTTTTGCCTATTTTTAAACTTTAAGGCCGGAACTTATTAAATGGGCAGCCTGTATATATATATACAGACTATTAAAAAATAAGTGTCACAAATTATGAGGACATATAGTACTGACTAAAATGAGTTAAAAAACCTTAATCAATATGGGTCCGAACTTCAATAGTTTCAGAGTTATAAGGCAATGAAAAATGAGTTTTTTCGGTGTTTACCTCTGCTATCTCGAAAATTGTAAGAATTACGACTTTAATTAAATGATACATTTTGTTCACCTTTCAGAGGTCATGTGTTTTTGTTTTTCAAAAAACATCAAATAATTGTACTGCGACACAAATTGGCGCCCATGGCCAATACTTAGTTTTCAAAAAACTTCGTAACTATTAGAAAGTGAAAAAAAGTCTCATATAAAATGTTATTGTTTTTTTATAGTCTATTTATTGGCATAGACTAAGTTTTGTTCAACCACTATCTTAGTCAGTTTTTCCTCGATTTCAATACAAAATGGCCTCTTTCTCAAAAACAGTTGAAGATCGGACCCATGTTGATTAAAATTTTTCTACTCATTTTGATCAGTACTATATGTCCTCATAATTTGTGACACTTATTTTTTAACACCCTGTAAATATATTTGACAATATTATTTGTAAATGTTTTTATTATTGATATCTGTCGAACAACTTTTTAAATTTAAATGATTGAAATTGTAGCAAGATGTGTGATGATTGTGGGACAATTTTATAGTTTAAATTTTTTGGAAAATTGTTCTAAACTATCAATAATAAAAAACAATGGCAATCAGTAATAATTCTAATAACTCAAAATTGTAATAGTAGACACATGTATATTTGCCGTCAAATAAGTATAGATTAAAGATTTTTACAATATTGCTAATTCAATGGCAATGTTGAAAATGCTAAATTACAAAAAAAAAAAACGGGCACGGCAAGGAACAAAATCGTGGAGAAGGGTAAAGTCGAGCATTGGCCAATACTTATTTGACGGTGAAAATTGTAAATTATTTTTAAAATTCAATACATAATGTAAAAACAGTATGATTAAAAAAACACAATGAAAGTTTTTTTATACAAACTATATAATTTACAATAACATTATGAAAGATAATTGCATGGTATGACTAAATTAGTAGAAAAATAACAAAATTATTTCAAACACTATTTTACTTAATAAATAATTAATTTTAAAATGTAATAAATCATTATATGTTGATTCCGTCATTAGTTAAATATTTAAAATATACATCATAGAACATTTCTTATATATTTACCTATATATATATATATATATATATATATATATATATATATATATATAAATATATATATAAACATTACATATACATATGTACATTTAAAAACAACGTTTCAAAATGGAACTTTATGTGAAAATATTTTGGAAATCACTTATCATACGACATAAATTATTTCGAAGAATAAAACGTTTGACAACCGAAATAAATCACAATAAGGATGGAAAAATTATATGATTTGGAAGAAAAAATTATAAAAACTACATGGAGATACTTCTCAGTATTACTATACTGAAAAATTAAATTATATAGGAGTAACATTTTAAATATTACCTAAATTCGGCGTACAAATGAAAGAAGATATTTTGAAGATCTTTTCTCATTCGATATTTGGAAACAGAAATAATTTGGGAAAGAAGTTAAATACGGCGTACAAATGAAAGAAGATATTTTGAAGATCTCTTCTCATTCGACATTTGAAAACAGAAATAATTTGGGAAAAAAGTTTATAAATGCTTCCAAATCTGCATCGTTGAATAAAATATGTATTATATAAAACCAATATATAGCAAATCCGTCGTACAAAGAAATATTGGAAAAGAAAATGCTCAGCATGAAAACAGACAGATGTAGAAGAACTAAAGGATAATGAATAATTTAAATTAATTAAAACAAAGAAATAAAAAATTTAAAAATTATTCTATGATGTAGTAAATAAAATATTTTGTTAGAAGTGAAATTAACAATAATGATTTATCACTTTTTAAAACGAAAAATGAATTAAATTCTGTAACGACTCGACAAATATATAATTTTTAAATCACATTTCATACTAATATAGTTATATAACATGTTAATTATAGTAGGTATATTAATTTGTTATTTCAAATATCAAACATATTGTTTTATAGAAAATATTTCATTGTATTTTTTTTACATCATACAAACGTTGAATTGCAATAAGATATAATTTGTGAATAATTTGTAATAATTTGAAATTTATATATATATATATATATATATATATATATAATATTTACCATTTTTCTTTTAATATTTGTTGTCAATTAACATTGAAATATATTACATATAATATAAAACATTATTCCTTTGAAAGAATTTTTTAGTTTTCTTGAATATTTTTTTCAGCAATTTGAATTGGCATGTTTGGTAAGTATGTTGATTTGGCATGTTGCGTGAGCAGTTTGGAATAGGTTGAGTGGGCATTTTCCGTGTTGTGATAACTAATCACTGTACCTAAAGTTGAATGTGCGTTTAGGTTATGTTTAAGTGGGTATGGTTATAAAAGTTTGTGGGCAGTTTGAGTGGGCAGGTTGCGTGGGTAGTTTGTGTGGGCAGTTTGGGTGGGCAGATTGCGTGGGTAGTTTGGGTGTGTATGTTGCGTGGGCAGTTTGGGTGGGTATGTTGCGTGGGCAGTTTGGGTGGGCATTTTGCGTGGGCAGTTTGGGTGGTTTTGTTGCGTGGGCAATTTGGGTGGGCATGTTGCGTGGGCTGTTTGGGTGGGCATGTTGCGTGGGCTGTTTGGGTGGGCATGTTGCGTGGGCAGTTTGAGTGAGCATGTTGCGTGGGCAGTTTGGGTGGGCAAGTTGAGTGGGTTTTGTTACATGTTCTGATAACTAATCACTGTCTACCTAAAGTCGAGTGTGCGTTAAAGTTAGGTTAGGTTTAGTTGGGAATGGTTATAAAAGTTTATCGGCCAGAGTGTTGTACGCAGTGTGGGTGGGCATGTTGCGTGGGCAGTTTGGGTGGGTATGTTGCGTGGGCAATTTGGGTGGGCATGTTGTGTGGGCAGTTTGGGTGGGTATGCTGAGTGGGCAATTTGGGTGGGCATGTTGCGTGGGCCGTTTGGGTGGGCATGTTGCGTGGGCAGTTTGGGTGGGTATGTTGCGTGGGCAGTTTGGGTGGTTTTGTTGCGTGGGCAATTTGGGTGGGCATGTTGCGTGGGCTGTTTGGGTGGGCTGTTGCGTGGGCAGTTTGAGTGAGCATGTTGCGTGGGCAGTTTGGGTGGGCAAGTTGAGTGGGTTTTGTTACGTATTCTGATAACGAATCACTGTCTACCTAAAGTCGAGTGTGCGTTAAAGTTAGGTTAGGTTAGGTTTAGTTGGGAATGGTTATAAAAGTTTATCGGCCAGAGTGTTGTACGCAGTGTGGGTGGGCAGTTTGGGTGGGCATGTTGCGTGGGCAGTTTGGGTGGGTATGTTGCGTGGGCAATTTGGGTGGGCATGTTGCGTGGGCAGTTTGGGTGGGCAGTTTGGGTGGGCATGTTGCGTGGGCAGTTTGGGTGGGTATGTTGCGTGGGCAATTTGGGTGGGCATGTTGCGTGGGCAGTTTGGGTGGGCAATTTGGGTGGGCATGTTGCGTGGGCCGTTTGGGTGGGTATGTTGCGTGGGCAATTTGGGTGGGTATGTTGCGTGGGCAATTTGGGTGGGCATGTTGCGTGGGCTATTTGGGTGGGCATGTTGCGTGGGCAGTTTGGGTGGGCAAGTTGAGTGGGCAGTTTGGGTGGGCATGTTGCGTTGGCAGTCTTCTGCTTACCTACATCTCTGTATACCTATTTCTCTGTCTACCTACCTCTCTATTTACCAATTCCTCTGTCTACCTAAAATCACCGTCTACCAAGTTCTCTGTCTACCTAAAATCACTGTTTACCTAAAATCACTGTCTACCTAAAACCACTGTCTACCTATTACATGTATTACCTATCTATAAGCGCTTGTTTTTACCGTTTAGGTTAAACCTATATGGAACTTACATGATTTATCAAAAGTCTTAAGGATGTAATATGTTATATATGGTTAGAAAGAGGAGAAAATGGGGATTAACAAGTATGTCTTGACAAAATACTCAATAACGTCGTAATTTTAAGGAATTTACGTTCAAAGTTAAAAGTTGACAGAAATTTGGTGATTTTTATTAAAGATGTTAGAAAAGTTACTAGATTAGGTACTTTTCTAAACCAGTGGTAGTTAACATGTTTCAAGTATAAAAATATTTCTACTTTAAATTGATGTTTTTTTTGCAATAAATCTTATTAAAATATTAATAATATAGCTGGATTCAATGAAAAGTATTAAAATATTATTTCAAAATGGTCTAGAAATTTTAAAAATAATATTTTACAATCACACCTGTCAAATTTGTTTGACAAACCTAACTGTCATTCACAACCAGTTGACTTTACGTTTTAAATTATAGCTTTTAAATGGATAAAATACTGAATTTTAGATAAAATATATAATAATTAAAGGTATTTGAATATAAATAAATGTTATTTAAATGGTTAGTAATATATTATAGGTAAACCAGTCGATTTCATATGTCATCTCTCATCGCCGTCCAGACGTTAGCATGTATAAGGCAAATAAATTGGAATTTAAACTATCAATAATGGGTAATTGTTAGAATACAATAAAGTTTTATGTA
The DNA here is from genome assembly GCA_943142095.1 of Ophonus ardosiacus. NCBI lineage: Eukaryota > Metazoa > Arthropoda > Insecta > Coleoptera > Carabidae > Ophonus > Ophonus ardosiacus. Next base: position 22,132,988 of record OW964825.1, on the reverse strand, counting down.
TGTTACTATGGTTTCATCCTCGCCTCTCTTGATAAATGTTTTCATGATTTTTCAGTAGTAATTCAGATATTACCAATTGTTGTTGTTGACATTACGCCTGTAATCCCTGTATGATTAAAAACTAATATAAAAACGATATCTCCAGTATTATTTTTAACAGGTTATGGGGCCCAGTCACCCAGTATTCTCTAAATAAAGAAAAGATTAAAGATTGAATTTTTCAGTAAATTATGGAGAAATCGGAAATACATTCCTACATTAAACTAAATGGACGCAATTGGCCAGTGTGGAAGTTCCAAATTACTGTCGTCTTAAGGTCTAGAAAACTTTTAGATATTGTGACAGGAAAGTTGAAGAAACCGGAAGGGTCAGATCAAAAGGAAAAAGAATGGGAAGACAAAGATGCATTGGCGCAAGAATTGCTAGTAAACAGGTTGGAGGAAAGTGTATTATCATATATATTATCATGTCAAAATAGTACCGACATGTGGGATAAACTACATACGGTTTTTGAACCAAAATGTAAGGTCAGTGTACATTTATTGCAACAAAAATTTTATAATATTAAATTTGAGGAACCGATGTCAGTCTATTTTTCAAAAATTGAAGATATAACAAATCAGCTTAAAAATATGAACGAAGCGGTTTCTGAAAATATGATAATAACGAAATTATTAATGTCACTACCTGACAAGTACAAGCATTTTATTTCCGCATGGGAATCTGTACCTACTAGTTCACAAAACTTAAAAGAGTTAACTTCAAGATTGCTTGTTGAAGAGGAAAGGCAAAATAATACAAATGAAACAAACAGTTCATCCAATGACATTGCCTTTATAAGTAAGTATAAAAATAAATACGAAGGAAAGTTTTATAAGAATAAAGGTCACGGTAAACATGAACCTAGATTATGCCATTACTGCAAAAAGCCAGGACATTATATAAAAGAATGCAGGTTTAGATTAAGAAAAGAAAAAGAGGGAAGTCAAAAACCAAATGCCTTTATCAGTTTAGCTCTATACAGTAACCTGAATTTGCAAGAGCAAATTTGGTACTTGGACAGCGGTGCTAGTCATCACATGACTTGTAATAGAAACTGGTTAACCGAATATGAAGAAACAGATACAACAATAACCATCGGTGATGGGAGAGAAATTAAAGCAATTGGAAAAGGTAAAATTTCTATTTTAGCTTTTAACGGATCAAGTTGGAATGAAAAGGATATGGTAGATGTATTACATGTTCCTGAATTAAAGACGAACTTATTTTCGCTTGGTAAGGTACTAAGAAAAGGTTACAAAGTAAGCGGATCCTCAGAAGTATGTAAAATTGTTGATTCCAATGACATTACACAAGTTGTAGCAGAGAGAGAAGAAAATATATATATATATATATATATATATATATATATATATATATATATATAATGAAGATAAAAATTAAAACTTCTATTGCTATGGTAAGTGAAAATTTATCTTCTTGGCATGAAAAGTTGGCACATCAAAATGTAGTCCAATGTAAGAAAATATTAGATAAATATAGTATCCAAGTGAGTGGCTCGGATTTTAGTTTTTGTGATACATGTAAAAAAGGTAAAATGCATCGGCTACCTTTCAAAAGTAGTGAACAAAAATCATCTGAAGTAAACACACACAGAGTATCGGTGGCAGTAGATACTTTTTACTTTTCAAAGATGATTATTCACATTTCAGATTTGTGTATTTCATAAAAGAAAAGAAAGAAGTTCCAGAAAAGTTAAAAGAGTTTCTTGAAATAGCAAAAAATGACACTGGAAAAAGAATTAAAATATTGAGATCAGACAATGGTACAGAAATAGTAAATAATAAGGTAAGAGAAATATTAAATAACAAAGGCATTAGACATCAACAAACAGTACCTTACGCACCAGAACAAAACGGGAAAATAGAACGAGAGATGAGAACAATAGTGGAGTCTGCCCGTACTATGATGTTAGCTGCTAATCTTCATAAAAAGTTTTGGGCTGAATGTGTATATACAGCAACTTACATTATTAATCGTACAGGTACAAGTTCAATAGAAAACATGTCACCCTATGAATTGTGGTTTAATAAAACGCCTGACATAAGATATTTCAAAACTATTGGCACTACTGTCTATGTTCACATACCCGATGAGAAGAGAAAGAAATGGGATCCTAAAGGAAAAGAAGGAATATTAGTTGGATACACAGAAAATACAAAAGGATATAGGATATTTCTAAAGAAAGAACAAACCATAGTTACAGCAGTAATTGTAAGATTAACAACGTGGAAATAAATAATGAAAATAGAAAGATTTGTAACTCAGGGATAGAAGTGCAGATAATTAATACTGACACTGAGATACAGGAAAGACAAAACGAAGAAATAGAAGACATAAATGAAGAAATAGAAATAGAAGGTGTAAGCAGTGACCATGAAGAAATAGAAGATAAAAGCGAAGAAATAGAAGGTAAAAGCAGTGAAATACAATCTCCTGAATCACAAACAAATGAAAATACACGTAAAAGCAACAGACAAAGAAGATTACCAAATATATATAAAGATTACGACATGTGTTACATGGCAAAGGAATTAGATCAACCAACTTATGATGAAGTAATAAATGGACCAGAAAAGAATAAATGGAAAGAAGTAATTAAAAGAGAATTAGATGCATTGTATGAAAACAATACATGGACCGAAACAGAATTACCGAAAGGAAATCAAGCAATAGACACCAAGTGGGTTTTTAAAATAAAAAGAGGTTCGAAAGATGAAGCACAATACAAAGCTCGACTTGTTGTGAGAGGATTCCAGCAAAAAGATAACTTTGATCACTCAGAAATATATACACCAGTTGCCAAATTACCTACTTTAAGAATTCTTTTAGCCATAGCAGTACAGTTTAACCTACCTATTTATCAAATGGATGTAAAGAGTGCGTTTCTAAATGGAGATATTCACGAAGAAGTTTATTTAATAAAACCTGATGGTATGAAACAAGATAATAAGGTACTAAAATTAAACAAATCGTTATATGGGCTGAAGAAATCGCCGAGATACTGGAATGATAAGTTCAATGAATTCATAATGAAGCAGAACTTCAAGACATGTAAATCTGACTATTGCTTATATTATAAAGAAGGACAAATATTTTACATTTTACTGTATGTCGATGATTTACTTATAATAGGAGAAGACCCAACAGAAGTCGAAAGATTAAAAGAAGAATTGAATAAAACCTTTAAAATGACAGATCTGGGTAAGGTATCTAATTATTTGGGTATTAACATAAAGCAAGAAAAGAATAAAATAACTATAGATCAGAAGGAATACCTTAAAGATATATTAAGAAAATATAACATGGAAAATTGTAAGCCTTTGTCTACACCAATCGAACCAAATACCGAAATAAGCAAAGAAACATCAACTGATAAAGAAATAGTAACTAGATGCAGACAACTAATAGGATATTTAATGTATTGCATGTTAGCTTGTAGACCTGATTTATATTTTTCAGTAAGTTACCTCAGCAGATACCAGTCAACCGGAAACGAGGAACTATGGAAAGCACTGAAGAGAGTTCTACGTTATATTCAAGGTTCCCTAGACTTGAAACTCGTGTATGAACGGCAGAGTTGCGTGACATTATCTGGTTACGCTGATGCCGACTGGGCCGGTGATAAAAACGACCGCAGATCAACGTCTGGCTATGTGATGAAAATGTATGGTTGTACCGTTTCGTGGTCATCATCAAAACAACAATGTGTGGCACTTTCGTCCTCAAAGGCGGAATATATAGCATTGGGACAGGCCGTCTCCGAAGTTTGTTGGATTAGGAATTTAATGACAGAAATTGGACTTGAATGTAATGAACAAATTGTAATCTTCGAAGATAATCAATCGACAATTTGTGTAGCTAAAAATCCAGAAAATCATAAACGTCTAAAACATATAGACATCAAGTGTCACTTTATTCGTGAAAAGATTGCAAATAAAATTGTAGATATTAAATACATTCCAACCAGTACTCAAATAGCCGACGGATTAACAAAACCATTACATAAGGATAGTTTTAATAACTTTTGTAAAATGTTAAAACTAGTTCCTGATTAGAAATGCCTTTATTGAGAGGGGGTGTTAGAATACAATAAAGTTTTATGTATGTTACTATGGTTTCATCCTCGCCTCTCTTGATGAATGTTTTCATGAATTTTTCAGTAGTAATTCAGATATTACCAATTGTTGTTGCTGACATTACTCCTGTAATCCCTGTATGATTAAAAACTAATATAAAAACGATATCTCCAGTATTATTTTTAACAGTAATAGTACAATAATGATGGCACAACAATTATTTATTGGTATGTATAACATTTTATGTTTTTATTGTAGAAATTTTTTGTTTACAGTCCAAGACGTCATCAATATTTGGTTATGTTGAACTATATAAGAAATAATTATGAATATGAATGTTTAAACTGATTCTATTTCACTATGGAGAGTACAAATACAGTAAATATGTAACAAATTATTGTTTAAAAATGATCTAGAACATACAAATATTTAATTTTACAATCACGTATGTCTAATTCTTTCACAAACATATCTGTCATCCGTTGCAGTTTAAATTATAGCTTTTAAATGGTTAAAATTTTGTTTTTCAATAGTTATTAATATTTTACAAGGTTAGTCAATATCCAATTCCAATGGACTTGACAGCTGAGCTGGAGCTGACATCTTGCAAACGTCATCGATTCGATGGATAGCATGAAATCTGGATATTTCAACAATAAATACTGGACAATGCTGCACAGTTATTATGTAATATTATATGGCAGAACAAATATTTATTGGTATGTATACAAATTTTATTCGTTTTCAAGTATTGCCACTTCCAAAGATAGGTTAGGTTAAAGTGAACATCTCAAACAATTATTAATTAATTTGGAGGTTTAAAATGATTTAATTTCACTATGGTGTCTGCAAATGCAATAATATAAGTAATATGTACGTATACTTTACATATATTTACATAATTTTAAATATTTTATACAGATCTGTTCAAATCAGACAAAAAATACAACAAAATTTGCTCATTTCGATGGTAAATAAATGAAATTTTCAATTATGTGTATTTTTTTCAACAGATTTCAAGACCTTGAAGAGTTATTAGCCTATTTATTGTTATGGGAATAATTCAAGGAAACCACAAGATAGAATCAAAGCAACTTTTTATATTAATTAGTTTTGTATGATGGATATGTTTGACAGACATTACTACAATCAAAAACGTATTCTGTTTATATATAAGGTTAGCAGACACAGCTGCTTGCCTATTCTTTATAGTGAAGGAATTAGAATTTCTGATGTAATGTGATATGACAAATTACACTGTATCCTTTTTTTTAATGCGTAGAAACTTTTTGGACATTTTCGTCGTTCTTTCTTTAATAGAAAAATGTTGAAATCCAGCGAAAATATTTCTTTTGTAAGATATACAAAAAATTTTGCGTTCAATACTATCTATTATATTTTATTCTGTTCTAGAATATATACAGTTCATAATAGGTTGACACTAGCAAAGCAAACGGAAATATGCCCGTGTTGAGAGCGAATCATTGAATGCAAGAACTTTCAATACGAAATCAATCATTTAATGGGCCTTTTTTCATCAAAGATCAATTTCCTGTCTAAAGCTTGAGATTATCAATCTATTTGAGGAGCGGGCCACATAATTTCTTATTGGAATTTTTTTAAATGGATTTCAAACTGTTGGAAGAGTTATTAGCGTATATAATGTTTTGGGAACATTTTAAGGAAACTAAAAAATAGAATTGAAACAACTTTTTATATTAGTTAGTTTTGTGTGATGAAAATGCCCTTTTAGGGCTTAAAAGTACCAACTCATTTTTTTTTACTTAAAAATGCAACCTGAATTACATACAAGTCAGGCTGATCAAGAACTTAAGGAATTTTCAGAAAAAATATTTAAATAAACAATTTAACATCATACAAATAAGCGATTTGTTATTTTAAAAGAGCTGCAGGCAAGATGGCTTCAGTAGAAGAAATTAAAAAGCTACTGGAAGAATTTGGTAAATCAAGATGACTTTATTCCACTACCGTGAATAGAAGATCAATATTATATAACTAATATGTATCTATAATTATTAAAAATTAACATAATTTTCATTTTTATTATAGATTGCGTCACTAATTTGTCTAAATCAACCAGAAAACATAACAAAGTAAATGTAAAGGAATTCTATATTGTGTGTTTTTTCAAATACAAACTGTTGTAGACCTATTAGCGGAAGAATATTACATTTTTAATTTAAAACACATATATAGATAGTAGTACCTAAAATCACTGTCTACCTATTACACGTACTACCTATTTATATATGTTTTAAATTAAAAAATTTAAATGTATAAAATGTACGTGTCAAAATAATGTATGAAAAAATTATAATAAATTGTACTGTACGTTAATTTGTGCTGAATGTTTTATGTTTCGTATTATTTATGTGTAGTAATAACTAATATAGTTACAGCATGTTATTGGTAAACTATATGGAGATTGTACTATCAAAATTAGAAATCCATATCATTTTTAATAACAATATAAAAAATTATTTTTCCCATCGAGTGTTGGAATTTTTACTGCAATTAATGCATACAAATTATCTTACGTGCCTATAAAATACTGTAGTCATAATAACTATTAGTGATAAAATCAACAAATTAAAATATTGACTATCTATAATAATACTGTAAGTTTTTTACTTCTCGAATATTAGAATTTTTACGGTAATTCATTTACATAAATTGCTCTAGAGGATATTATAGCTATAGAATTTTATTAGTAACTATATAGAAATAATTTTAATAAAATTAGTAACAAATTATTTTCATTAACAATAAAGGAAATTAATTTCATAAATTAATTTGAATTAAAAATACATGCATATAAGTAGGTGTTGCAATAAAACATTTAGGAATTTTTTTTCGAAACAAAAGTTGTTACAATTATTGTCAAAATGAGTAAGGCAACTTTTCCCGTAAAGAGTGTAAGTATATTTTATATTTATTCACAAAATTAGGATAAAAATAATTTTATTTTTGCAGAAAATGGCGCCGCCGAAGCCGAAATCGAAGAAAGTTAATAAAAATGGTATGATTTAAAATTTTAATGTTTCATATTTCTGTAATTTAATTTTTTATTCCAGATGAGAGTAAAGAAGAAAGAGAAATGAAGGAAGTTGTTAACGAATGTAAGAATTAAAATATTAAAATAAATAAATAATAAATTATCATAGCATATTACCTATTATTGGGTGTGCTGATATGCTCTATACGCAGATATCACAAATAATGATGATGACAATCGAACTGTGCGGATGTTTATCAGGCATTACCATACGGGATCTTATTGTTGGCGTGAATAGTGCACTATTGGGGTCACTTTTGTGCCATTTAAAAATTTAATTAATTTTTGGTGGCGGTTGAAATCGAACCCGATTCCATAGATACGCGATCAAAGATTCATTTTCTTATTCCCTGTATAATTGTTATGACTACTTATAATACAATTAAATTTTATTACAGCAGCAGCTACGGTCGAAAAAACGAAAAAAGAAGAGTTAAGAAAAGGTACTTTATTTTCAAATTGTTTTATGATTTTTTTTTAAAATTATGTTTTTAGAAAAAAGAAGAGAGAAAAACAGAAAGCGACGGGCTACCAAAAAAAATAAAAAGAATGAAATAAAACTGAAAAAAAATGAAGAAAAAAAAATAAAGAAACCAGTGAGTATATAATATAAAATAATTTACTTTTTGTAAAAATAAAATAATGTATTTCAGGATGAGGACAAAAAGTCCATCAATATTACGTATAATTTTCAATTATAATCTAACAAATAAGTAATAAATCAAATTTAAATAGTTTTGCGTGTTTCAATTCTTTAAATATATTATAATTGATGTTTCATGCTAACTAAAGTAACGATTTGCTACGCTGTATTGAGAACTGTCGTAATTTGTTTTTATTCTTTGGACGACGTTAATGGCATTGTCGTTATCATGAACTAGAAGTGCTATATCGAGATGATTTAAAAATTAAAATGTTTTGGATTATATTTTAATAGTTTTTCAATGAAAACTGTTTTAGACTGGAAGTAAAGTACTCTACTTTCGGTTGTTTGAATATACCAAAAATCTAATCAGTTCTTTACATGAATGCAAACAGCTTAATTGCGGAAGATGTTTAAAAGTTTGATATAAAAGTTATTTTGAATGAAATGTAAACACATATATACAGACAGACATTGTCATACAACCATTACATGTTGTCCCCCAAAACTGGATAAAAATACAAAATCGCCAACTTTGATATTTACAACAAAAATTTATTTAATTTTTTGATCTATTACGTAATGTAAAATGTCATTCATTTTGTTTTGGATATATTGTCTACTGTCAAACTTGAGTTCTATCTGTGTTCAGTATTTTCGTCATTTGTGTCTGTTTTTGGAGGATTTTGTGTTGAATTTTCTGTAAGTGCATTTAATTTTCATGTCCTTTGTACTATAAGTAGATACTTATCAATTAGTTATAGGACATTTTCAAAAAAAATTTTTTGCATTGTTTTAAGTTCGTATTATAGTTTTTCAATAAAAACTGTTATAGGCTTCAAGTAAAGTACCACTTCCAGTTATCCAATTTTACCAAAACTCTAATCACTTCTTTACATGAATACAGAAAGCTTAAATACGGGAAATGGATTTTTTTTTTAAAGTTTGAGAAGCCAAGTTTAAAAATTTTATTGGACATCCAATTGATTATTATGTTCAATTCAATTAATAATGAGTAATATTACAGAAAAATATTAATATTTATTAAATTTAGTATTCAATATTTGTTTTTCACGATTTAAACATTCTGTAATTAGTTCCAAACGAGTTTATCAAACAAAATTTACGATTTTATCAACTTTTAAAATTCTTTCAATAGCAGTAGGAAGGACAACCAAAACATTATGTATAAAACTGATGTGGTCAGTACATATCCTTTTACCAATTCCATGGTTAAAATAAATTTGGAATGTTTGATTGTTGTGTCTTGAAAATATGTCAAGTACACAAACACATGAGCACAGACAGACATTCTACAACAGGTAAAACTTTATGTACATAATATGTTGTATTTTAGGTTAATTACAGAATATTTGTACATATTTTATAAGAATTTGTTTTAATTAAATGATCATTAATTAATAAGGACATTCACAATTAGTCAAATGATTACATTGGCCGCGTTTAGCTGGCAGCGCTGAGCGTCGGAGTTTACTGTACGCAATAAAAGAATGAATGCGATTGGTTCATTTATTGCTTTGGGAATATTCGGAGCTCATTGCTGTGACGTGCTGAACGCGGCATTTAAAACACATTGGTTACACTTAATTTTTAACACCCTGCCGTACTAAACAAAATTAATAAAAAAATCATTGTATTTGTTTCTAGATCGAACCCAGTTTTTAGCGGGTTCGTACTATATGCCCTCATAATTTGTTACACTTATTTTTAACAATCTATATATACCCTTAAAATTTGTGACACAGGTTATAATTGTAATCAGTTTTACCTGCGTTGAATTTATACTATATTTTTGTGTTTCGTGTTATTTGTGTGCGTTTTTAGTGAAAATAACAATAATAAGAAACGTGCATGAGTTCATACAAAGAAAACCGATTCATGTATAAAATATTATTAGTACAAATAATGTAAAGTTATGTATTAAACCTACAAAAAGTCTCTCATAAATATTAAATAAAGACATAATATGATTATTTATTCATAATAATAATAGAAATTTTAAAATATTGTATATGGCTGCACATTTAAATTTCCCGCCAAATTTCATTTCTTAAAATTATGACTCACAACATTATAAATGACATTAAAATGATTATATAATTTTTTAAACACATATTTTAATTCAATATTAACATAATTATAATTAAATGTAATTACGAAAATACATTTTTTTGATTTATTACGTAGTGTAAGTTGTCATCAATTTTGTTTTGGACAAATTGTATGTTCTCTCGTGTCAGCGTGCGTTCATAGTGTTTTGTGTTATTTGTGTGTCTTTTTTGGAGGATTTCGTGTGGATTTTTCTGTAAGTGCATTTAATTTTCATGTATTTCGTACTATAAATACTTATATATTCGTTCGTAAACATAATTTTTAAAAATCATTTTGTTCACCATTTCAAAACACAATTTCCATTTTTATTCACGTGAAAATATATCGCATTGCTTCAAATTGAAGACGTAAGTGATTATTTATTAACTAAAGCTCATAATTTGATTAAAAAAATAATCTTTTATGTACAAAATACCTATATTGCGATCAAGAGATATGTGTCTTAAGGCGGAAGGTACTCGTTGACGTAAATACTTAACCAATAACATTTGAAAATTTTGCCGCGAATGCGTAAGTACGTACAAAAAGAAGTGTAGTGGCGGCGGCTGCATGCGTACTAATAAATGAATTTTGAATTTTGGTAAAGGTATAATATGTATATAATAAATGATATTTACAGAAATGTTTATGTATTTCATTTGTGTTCTAATTAAATTCATTTCTTGGTATATGAACCGTTAAAATTTGTATAGAAAACTTCTGTCTCCATATATATTGTTAATGATAGAGCAACCGCAGATCACGCATCCCAAGTCGATGCCAAGGGCACATATCTTTTGATCGCACTATATGTATTGTTGTTTGTGTTTGTCACAAATAGTTTCCAACAAATTGTTTGTCACATTGCAGTCAATATTTGGAAAGCGTTTCGTATTATTTACGTGTGATTTTAGTGAGATTTGTCTAGGTTTTGCTGCAAGTACATTTCATTTTTATGTATTTGATACTGATAGTAGTTATAAATATATTTAAAATGACTTTATTTTATACATCATGTTAAAACGTAATATGCAAGTTATTCATGTATGTATTGTACCGCATTATACATAAAAAATAGATCGCATTGCTTCAAAATAAAGGCATAAATGATTAATTATTAATAAAAGTTCGTAGTATGAATAAAAATTTAAAACTTTTATAATGAAATGCATATAACCTATACCTAAAATGTGGATTGCACGGTCGTTTTTGTCTCATCTTTTGATTATGTTTTCCATAAACAAGGGTGAACTTTTCACAATTCACTAAAACTCGAATTAAATTCCTAATCTTTAAATGTTGATCGACTGTTTGAAGAATGGGGTCCTCAACCATAATAGAAAATAATAACATATACACTTTATACTTAAAGTACTATTCAATAAAGGACGATTAAGATAAAAAAAAACATTCTTTTAATAAATACTTTGCGAGATATTTGAATTTGTTTTCAGTGTCATAGTGACGTCACAGTATAGCTATCTTTGTCGCCCAGTGTACTATAGACACTGGTGCGAGAAAGATAGAAATGGTTTCGCTAAAAATCAGATTCAGTTAAACTAAAAGCATTTATGACAAACTTTCATTTAGAATAATAAAAGAGTGAAAAAATGGAAAATAATATGACACGCAATCAAGCCAGATTTATAGATTGTACAGAATAGAATAGGAATAGAATTTTTCTAAGACCATTTATGGATTGCATAGAAAATAATACATTGGAGTAGAATGACGTTACTTTTGTGTCACATTTAAACCAAATTAACTACATTTATTGGTGATTAAATAATGTCATTGTATGCTTTTGCTTTATTTATTTCTTGACCGATGATGTGATTGTGCAACAGTCTTCTTCAGGACTAGAGAAATGTTTCATTTATATTTGACCATTTATATTCCTGAAAAAGACTGTTTTACAGTAAATAATTTATGTAAGATTGCATGTCCGATTATTTCCCATTCTAGAAATAAATAACAGTTGAGTCCCGAAATTTGAGAATCACTGTTCCAAAAATAGAATTTTTCTTTTATTTAAATTGTTTGCCTAATTACCAGTCTTTTTAGCTCTTAATAATTCTCGAAAGAGTAAATGTGGCCCATTCAAAATTAACATCCCGTATAATCTATAAATATTAAATTTTTTGAGCGTATAAATTTTGTTATATAAATGTTGGTGTACAGTTAAAAAAATCGGACATAATTTACTAATACCGAATGTACGAAATTTTAGTCTTAGAAAATTTAGTGTTTAGTAAAGAATATAGTATGTATCGCAAAATTTACAGAAAAGATAGCGTTTAATGAAAAAAATGTGTGAAACAATATTTCTAAAATAAATTGTACTCACTGAAAAAGAAAATCTTATGCGCGGCGCGTTTTTCTAAGAATAATTATTGTTTTTTAAGAATATTGTGAACTGTTATAGTTATATAATTATGTATGGACAGTTGTCGACAGTCAACAACAAACCTGATTATTTTCATTTCATTATTATAATACGAATGCGTTGTTTCAAATATTTTCAATGTGAAGATATATTTCTGACAAAGTAAAACATCATTATATTTGTTTGTAAGTTTACCTATCAGAAACGCTGTGCTTTGAGTTATCATTATTACTGAAAATGGAGAATTATTCACACTAAGAGAAGATAGTAGTTTTATTTTAATACCATGGCTAACACTGTAAAGAAGTACATTCTATAAAAGTTTAAATTCAATTTTCTCGGCTACCAAAGATGCAAAAGAAAATATGAATATTGATTTAGATGCAAAATTTAATTCTCCACTACATTTATTTAAAGCATTTTTGTCTAAAATTACTAGACCACTTTTAGCCAAGGAAAAACTGTTTTCCCATGTTCAACGCCTATTGCCCGATTTTTGTGTTACACCCGAAATGTAAGATATGTAATAAAAGAACAAAATAACAAATACAAAATACACGCGCATAGTAACTGATAGCGCCATCTGTGTTTCCAATGGCACATATTTATTTGGGAATGAGCAACAATGTATAGAATATACGTCATTTTTTTCAAAGACGTTTATAGAAATAACAAGAATTTATTTTTTCTAACATCAAAGTTTGAACGAAAACTTTTCTAATGACGTTTTATTATATATTATTGTTGCCACAGAAAGATGTAAACTATAGAAAAAATCTAATGTAGCCAACACAATACCTCCCACTATTTAATTTTTATTAATTTAAATACATTTCTACATCTAGTGCGGGACACTAATCTTGACCTGAGGGGTAAGGGAAAGAAATGATCATATCGTGATATGTCATAGACACCGTAAAATAATAATTATTAGAGTAACTTTGTGGTTCTAACTTATTTGTGTATGCTTTTTATTGGAGTGTAAACAAGACAGGAACTAATACGAACACCAATTGCACAGATCAACTGCCAATATAACAAAGGCTGTGTAGCTTTAACACTTTTTTGGGCAACTTTTATAAGTTATACTATGCGGAATGTAAATTAATTGCATTTCATGTGGATTTAAACGGCGCATGTTAGACAGTGATTTGTGCTAAAATATTTCCTAAGTTATTTTTAAGTGTCCCGGACTATACTTATTAATGATGCAAACTATGTTGAGTTTCTTTGCATATAACTATTTTTTTATTTACTATATTCTTTTTAAAATGTCACCATTATTAATTTGTAATGATTAGTTTTTTTTTGACAGGGACATTTATCTGTCATTTACATATATTTGAAATATGAACAGTATAACAAAAGAATCTTTAAGTCATAGGTTCTGAGATTTATAAAAAAAAACATTTTTTTTTCAAATTTATCTGTAAAATATAGAGAAAAAGTATTGATGTATGTCTGTAGAAAATTCAATAATTTTTAATTTTTACAATGACATAAAATGCAAAAAAAAATGAAATTTAACAATGATGTGTGTGTGTGTGTATGTGTGTGTGTGAATATAAAAATATTTGAACATAATGATTGCTTTATTTATACTGAGTGGTTAAATATCAGTGATCTCTATAACATAATATGTTATAGAGATCACTGTTAAATACACAGCTATGTATTAATTTGAAGTGTACTTTATGAATTTCGTGTTATTTGTGTACGTATTTGGTGAAAATAACAACAATAAAATATGTGGATTAGTTTTCGTTATTTAAAATTATATTTACAAAAGTTGCAAGCAAAGATTGGTGATTTAAAAAAAGAGTGTTATGACTCCAGTTATGTGCTTTGAGTTTCATTATATAACATTTTGTGTAATGTAATTTAAACCAAAGAATACCGCATTATATAAACAGGAATGTAAGTATAAAGAAATAGTGTAAGTTATAATTTGAATATGTAAGAATATTATTTTTAGGTCCCACATAAATATAGTTCATTAATGAAGGAGCTTTTCATATAATGTTTGTTGATTGCCAAAGATAGTTAAATTTTTAACAAATGGAAAGAAGAAATATAATAATAATTACTTAAATAAAAATTGATGTAGTCAATTATATGACTTTCCATTAATTTCAAATACATAATTTATATAAAATATTTTCATAAACATGCTCACAATATATTTTGTTTCTAGAAATAATATTTCATGAAAATACTAAGTAATTTGTATATGCAAATAATTGCCAATTAGTAATATTTGAATATCATTACTGTTTTAATAATTGTAACATAAGTTGTAGTATTTAGGAAACTAATTTTTGTACTTATAAAATAAATATGTTGTACTACTTAAAGAGTTGAATTTATTTATTTTAAAACTATAAAAAAAATTACAACATGAAATATTATACAATTATGTATTTCTTTAATTTAGACGATGCCAGTTCGTAAGCGGTAACAACCGTTCGCGTGGAATGAAGAGAAGAAGAGGGTTGTTGCGGAGTGTCTCGCTCGGGCTCGCGAAGCAGGTGGAACGTACTCTGTGGTCGCCAAGGCAATTTATAAGGAATTTGTTAAGGCGTACCCTGAGTGCAAACTTGCGGCGAGTACGTTGTATAAACTTGCACTCGATGCTGCGAGTAAAAAACAACTTCCGGGCGAGACAGAGTCTCGTGTATCTCGCTGGACTTTCGAAAAGGATCGGTTCCTAATCGAATGTGAGGCACGAGCCCGTGAAGAAGACCTTCGTTCTCAGCAACAAGGTTTGTACGCGGGTAAAACGGGCCATGTAGGCTGTTACCGAACGCTCGTCGTGCAGTACTTTACGGAAAAGTACAATGAGCATACTTCAGACGCTATTTATTTGCGAATCGTACATCTCCGCAAGGAGAATCGAATTGTATTAAATAATGTTGATGATAATACTCATTTGTACAACCTTTCTGTTACTAGTCTCACAACTAGTGATGCAGAAAACTCGTCTGTTGCCAGTCTTTTGATTGGTGGTGCAGACAATCCATCTGGTGCCAATCTATTGATTGGTGGTACAGATGGACTTCAGTCACCTATTGCCAATTTTCGAATTGGTGATGTAGGTGCCTCATCTGTTGCCAATCGGTCGATTGGTGATACAGACGAGTTCCACCCACCTATTGTCTATCTTCGGATTGATGATGTAGGTACCTCATCTGTTGCCAATCAATCGATTGGTGGTGCAGATGGGTTGCAGTCACCTGTTGCCAATTTTCGAATTGGTGGTGTAGGTGCTTCATCTGTTGTCAATCTAACGATTGATGGTGCAGATGGACTACAGTCACCTGTTGCCGATTTTTGGGTCGGTGGTGCAGGTGCCTCATCTGGTGCCAATCTACTGATTGGTGGAACAGGTGGGTTACAGTCACCTATTGCCGATTTTCCAATTGGTGGTGTAGGTGCCTTATCTGTTGCCAATTTAACGATTGGCGGTGCAGATGAGCTACCGCCTGTTGCTAATCTTCAGATTAGCAATGCAGGCAACCCAATTGTTGCCAAAATAAAAAATGGTGTTACAATCGGGTCTTTGTCTGTTGCCAACAAACCAGTTGGTGATGCAGGCAAACAGCTAGGGCCAACCTGTGATCCTGATATGACGTTGTTCTTCCAAAGAACGATGAAATGTTGGGAGAATGGGTTCAAGTTTGGCACGTTACCGTTATTTATCGGTGCATATGCTAACTGTTCAGCAGTAATTCCGAACGAGGCGCGTGTGAAAACGGTAGCTGCTTCTCATCAGCCTAAGGTTTTTATGCATTATGCAGAGAAAGATATAGCGTTGAAGGTAGTTCATCCAACGACAAAGAAATGCTATGCCTGTACTCTGTGCGCTTCAAAGGATCTTTTAACGAGATACCGATTAGCCCCGGAACAAGTTAAAAGTCTGCCGTTGCCAAAGGTTATTACAGATGTAAGCGACGATGATAAACGACACATATCACTAGTCGCTTTAATGTCAAGTACGGCCAAGGCATCGAATGAAGCGTTGCGAATATTTAGACACCTGAAAGAGGAATATATTGTGCAATGTAAAGGTGAAGCATGTTACTTTGACATGTACGCCATGATTGTAAATCGGGATCCGGCGAAAACCTGCAGTAGTAGTTCAACAACCGTTGTAGCTGCTCTAAGATGGTTACGTAAAAATAACCATTTGTAAAGGAATTTCGCGGCGAATTATGAAACGTTGATTCGTTTTATGAAACGCCAACCAGGACAACCGGTTACTGTTCCTGTCATAGACGATATGGATTTTGATCCTGTTTCCGATAAACAGACGAAAACCAGTGTTCTTGACGGAGAACCAGCAGCACTGATGGTGCCCGCGTATAACGTTTCTTCACGAGGTGTTGACGTGGGTAGCACAGTGACAGCGACACAACATGTGCGCAGTCTTCAAGCTGCTAAACAGTCGCATACCAATTTGGTAAACGTAATCGTACGTGATCCATACTTGGAAGCGAAAGTGTTTCCATGGCTATTTCCGTACGGCATCGGTGGATGGTCGACGGTAAATGGCTTTTGTGTTACGCGCGGCATCTACATGCATTGGCGAATGCGTATGTATGATGGTCGTTTTCGTGATGAGGCAGACTACATGTTTTATATGTTAGATATACTCATCAAAGAGCGCCTGCAATATTATGCTAGTGTAAATGTTAATGTAGCCAGATTAGTTAAACCATTGACCGTACAAGAGATAAAGACAGCAGGACCATATGATCAGTATGGTACAGAAGTTCCGGCAACAATTCCAAACTCTCGGAATTACTGGGCTTCGAAAACGCTCGATTTGATCGCCATGTCTGAGTACATGGGCCGTGTACCTGATTTTTTCGTTACTCTAACGGAGAATGATAGTTGGCCCGAATTGCAAGCAATCATTCGTGATGGCATTACAGGTGTGCATCAGGCGCCCGCATCCAAAGAATTTGAGGACATCCATAAACGCGGAGCACCGGCTATGAAATATCCTGTACAAACGGTGATTGCTTTCTATCGCCGTTTTCAGTTATTTCGTGCCAAGTTCGTGCAGGATCCACAAGGTCCATTTGGTAAAGTCCTTGATTATTGGATTCGGATTGAATACCAAAAGCGTGGTTCTCTTCATGCGCATTTGGTAGTGTGGTGCGATAAACAAACTATACCGAAAGGTGTAGTGTCAGCAGAGATGCCACGATTCGAACATCCAATGAACGGAAAGTGGCGTGATATAGTTGGCAATTACCAGAAACACACGTGCTCTCAGCAGAGGTGTTTTACTGGAAAACGTGGCAAAGTATTGGTTCACTGTAAGTCCGGTTATCCATTTGATGTGAACTATACGGTAGTCCCAGAAAAAAGGGGCGCAAAGTATAAGTACATTCGACGTAGTCGTGAAGACAGCTCGATTGTTCCGTATAATTTGGCGCTGTACCCTATATTATATATTTACCCTATAAATATGCGCTTTTCGCGAAAACGTAGTGATTGCGAAACATATTTGCGTACTCGGGTTGTGTCATTGCTGGAAGCAGCGACACTTCTGCTGCAACATCCACACGTTTTTAGTAGTCGTGACATTATTTATTTGCCTATAGATGTTAGTCCAGCGTATCGATTCCTCAAAAGGGCATCTGATTTGCCGGCACAAACATCTGCGGCAGATAGTGATGACCTGTACTACGACACAAAGCTACACAAGTACCTCGATCGTCCTCATGCGCTCAGCCATTTGACATATCCGCAGTTTTATGCGCAATATCGTTATTTTGGTCGGGCTGCTAAGGAGAATGAGGAACTTGACAGCGACATCGATTGCGACGATGATTTAGCCCATACTACGGGAAATGAAACATTACGCGATCGTAAAGGTCGTCAGATACGTAAGCGAGTACGACATGAGGCGGTCATTCGTTTCAAGGAGTACTCACCGTATGGTAACGATCTAGAGAGGTATTGCTTGACAAAACTTTTACAAAATGTACCAGTTGACCGCACGAGCATTGCTGCTCTAAAGGACACAACCGGTTCATATTTGGATGAATGTTTACGTCGCAACCTTATACGGGAGGAAGACGAGGCTATGCAATTTTTAGAAGGCGCAGCTAAACGTGGCAGCACGGTAGAGCGACTTCGGGAAATTGCCTCTCGACTTATTGACGGTAACTGGCTTCAAGATCAAGATATTGATCAGTTGCTGGAAACTGTCGCTCCGTACCATATGCAGGCAGAACGAGTACGTGGCGAACCGGTTGAAGATGATGATGATGACGTTATCATTGACGATCGTGACGGTTTGGATTTAAATATCCGCACGTATTTGCCGGTCGAACAGTATATTGCAGGCTTCACAGCTAGTCAACGTGCTGTTTTCGACTATGTGACCAGCAAATGGCTAAAGAGTGAACAATGTTTAGTTTTCATTACCGGTGGCGGTGGTGTTGGTAAATCATTTTTACTCGATAGCTTTGTCGCATTCTGTCATGAGCACCATAAGACTGTACAAAAGTTGGCAACAACTGGATGTGCAGCCCATCTCATTGGAGGATTGACAATCCATACATTCCTGCGAATGTCTATAGATTTAGTCAGTAACATTGAGCGTGGTTCAACGGACGCTTTTTTCATCGACCACTTGCAAGTGTTGTTGATCGATGAAGTGTCCATGCTTGACGAACGTGTCATGCAGAAACTCGAGGAATGTTTGATTACTCATAGCAGTCTCGATGATTCTGCAAAACGGTTTGCAGGCAAGAGCATCATCATGTTTGGTGATCCCGCTCAGTTACCACCGATAGGGAAACACATTTGGCAACCAACGTTGCTGAAAGGTTTCGAATACGTGGTACTAAAGGAAGTAGTGCGACAGAAAGATGATTGTCAGTTCATTGATCTTTTGAACCGCATTCGTTTAGGGCAACCTACAGTACCGGCCAAATGTATATCACCTTTAAGTTTTTTCAACATAACTAATATTATAGAGCACTGATTATTATTAAATGAAAATATATATATTGATAGTAGGTGTAATTAACTTAATATAAAAACTTTTCAATAAATAATAATAACAATAACGTGGCAAAAATAATTTTATTCGAAATTCTGAAAATAAAAAATATTTAATAAAATTATTAATAAATAATTAACACAAAATAAAATTAATATTTTGTCGCAAATCCTTTTGCGTCGATCACAGCTTGGATGCGTCTTGGTATAGATGCGATGAGTGCATCGATTATTGACTGAGGGATCTTCCTCCACTCCTCCTCAAGTTGGGCGAACTTCTTGGCTGCGCTTGCAGCTCCTTTACTAGCCAAACGTCTTTCAAGCTCGTCCCAGAGTGGTTCAATAATATTTAAGTCGAGTGACTGACTTGGCCATTTCAAAAGAGTCACACGACGGCGTCGGAACCACTCTTGCACATCACGCGCCCTGTGTTTCGGATCATTATCGTGCTGATAAATGAAGCTTCGACCATGAAGACGCTTCGCATATGGAAGCATAACATTTTTGAGGATGTCTATGTACATTTTCCGATCCATAATGCCATGAATTATGTGAAGAGGGCCCATACCTTTCGCCGAGAAAGCCCCCCACACCAAGACTGAACCGCCGCCATGCTTCATAGTCGGCAGTTGATATTTTGGATTGAAACGTTTGCCTTCAGGGCGACGAATCCATTTTATTCCGTCACTACCAAACAACATAAACTTACTTTCATCGTTCCAGATGACTTATGACCATTGCTCAGATGTCCAATTTTTATGCTCTTTAGCCCACTCCACTCGCACCTTCCGATTTTTGGCAGAAATGAACGGCTTCTTCACGGGTCGCCGTGCATTCAGTCCTGCGGCCTGTAGGCGACGGCGTATGGTCCGTATGGATGGATTAGGTTGACAAAAATGCTTGAAATAAATGCTGTAGAAAATTAAATTCTGTATCTAATCACATCATTTTCTTTTACATGTTTCGTAACCGAAGAAATAGAATTTAAAATTTTATAAAAGTTACTTCTTTATAGTGTTGCCATGGTACTGAAATGAAATCTCAAACAAATTTTATGACATTTTGTCTGTCAGTATTTATAAAATATAGTTTTCTTTAAAATAATATTATTCAATGATTTGTATCTTCTCTTCTTGCGCATAATTCTCTATTTTTAATAATTATAATTTAAACAGAGCTTTTCTAATAGGTAAAATATGTCACAATCTAACGGAAACGTTTCTGACAGATAAAACATGTCACAATGTGACAAATATATTCTGACAAGGTACAATGTCATTATATTTGTAATTTTACCTATAAACAACGCTCTGCTCTACGTTATCTCATTACTGAAAATGGAGAATTATTCACAAGAAGAGAAAATAATAGTATTATTTTGATGAAAAAAACTATATCTTATAATTTCTAACAGGTAAAATGTTATAAAATTTGTTTGAAATTATATGTCAATATACCACGGCTAACACTATAAAGAAGTATATTTTAAATCCTGTTTTCTCGGTTAGCAATAGAAAATGTAACTATTGGTTTAGATCAAATATTTAATTCTCTCCAATATTCATTTAAATTATTTTAGTTTAAAATTAATGTCATTTTTGGGCAAAGAAAAACTGTTTTCCCATGTTAAACGCTTATGGGCCGGTTTTCGTGTTACACCCGGTGTAATATTTGCAAGATCTTACCGTCCTAAAGAAAGTGGAAGTATGTAATGAAACATCAGTGTTGTAAGAATATAATATGCTGTTTAACTGAGATTTCAAGTAATTATTAACGTCTTATCTATACCACAGTTGAAAAAATTTTTTTTTTCATCTTTCAAAGAAAACCGATAATTTTGTAGGTTTTCTCGATTGTAACAACTATATGTACTTATATCAAAGATCAATTTACTATCTAAAAAGTCTAGGATTATCAATCTTTTTAAAAAGCGAGTTATATAAAATTATAAATGAAAATTCTATTGTGTTATAAATGTAATCATATGTTATACATGTATGTGTATTATATTTTGTATAAAATTTGTATTATATTATTTATATGTAAATATATTTATATATAAAGCACATGGTAAATATTTCATTTTCTTATATGATTATTTTGCAGTTATGCATTGTTGCTCTAACTAGAAATTTGCATTTATTTATATCTTTTATACTAATTACATTTTATTAATAATTCTTGAAAATCTAAATATAATAATCACATTTATTGCTACATTAATATTTAAAAATAAATTAATTAAGGAATTATTAAATGTTTATTAAAAAAAATCGCCAATCAATGGCAATCAACTTTGTTTTAAGTGCTAATTTTAATAAATTTCATTGTTATTACTATTATTTTTTCCTAATACTCATTATTATTAAATATTATTATCCAATTAATTCATTTAATATTTATTTTTTAACTTTTTTTTAATGATTATTGTACGTTTAAAATCATTTTGAATTCAAATCAGAGTTGCCATGACAAAACAAAAGCAAAATATAAAGCAGCAATTATTTTGTTTACATAAATAAATTGACCTGCAAATGAAGATGAGTGAAGAAAATATAGATATGTCTGAAACAAATTCAGAAATTATGCCTCAGGCAAATTCAGTTAGTAAGTATAACAATTATTTTATTAATACATAATTTTAAAACAATTTCTATTCATAGATTTTCTATTATTACAAATAGAAGAGATGAAAAATACAATGACGGTAATGATGGAGAAAATGAATGCATTAGAAAATAGAGAGGAGAAACGCATCAATAAAAACAGTAATAATATACATATATACAAATATCTTACATTAGAATTAATAACATTTTAAATTTATTATTTTAATTATAGAAACTAACCGTACATTATATAATAAATAACCGATTTTCGGTATCGAAATATCGTACTCGGACTACACTACAATAATATTTATTTACACGACAACATCCTTCGTCACACATCCCTGTCCAAACATACTTCCTTCGTTTCGGCTATATTCATTATTATCATAAACATTCGTAGATTCGTAAGATCTTAAATGTTACTCTATTCTCTTAAGAACATTTATATTAGATAATCATACATTTTCACACTATAATATCTATGAAACAAACATTTTTCGACTCTCATTTCTATCTAAATACATTTTATTCGCTTAATCATATTTTTTATACATGCTTTTCCCATTCGGAAACTTCATTATTTACCATATCTATTCATTTATGCACTGGTCAACCACACAATCCAATATTTTCAATTTCACCAACTTTATACGTTTTACAAGCTGTTCATTTTTTATTCTTTTTATATAATAAAACCATCTCAACTGATTCATTCACACTCTTAAAAACGTTCTTCTTAACCAAATATTCTTCATACATCAAATAACTTTTTACGTGATACCATCTTATATATTTACTTTTCAGATAAGAGATTGAACAAAAATCGTAAACGACGAGAAAATAAAAAAATTAAAAAACAATCCAAACAACTTGATAAATTTAATAATAGAAAACCAGTAAGTTTTATAATATAAAATATTATATTGTTTTCTAATTACAAATATATATTTCAGGATCAAAAACCAGAAAAAACAAGCAAAAATGATAAAAACGAGATACCTACCACATACAATTTTAATTTCGTTAATAATCACTAACCAATAACCAGTAAATTGTTAATATATTAATTAATTAAAATTAAATAATTATATATTTTATATTGTGGTATCAATCATAACATAAATGTAATGTATTATTGTTTAATGCCAGCTGTGTATTAGGGATCACTATTTCTTATTTTCCTGCTCATTTTTATCTCGTCTTCGTCACACACTTCTATCTTTCTCACATCTTCTGCAATACAGTTCTTTCTTCTTGAACTTCCTCAATACTCTTGCCTGACATTGAAAGTTCTAATTTTAAGGATGTTTTTCACTTGGTACAAAAGTCAAAAAAGAACCGACATTAAGTTGATGTGGTTTCCTTCCTCAGTGATTCATAACTTTCCTTTTTATCAGTAATGTAAATAATTATATATCGTCGTAGATACTGCAATAGTTCGTATGTTAAAAAATCCTTTTTTAAGAATATTGCACTGAAGCAATCATTATGTGGCATTCTACGTCCCTGCAAAATTATTTATTAAAAGCCAATACGTCTTATGTGTTAACCCATTAATGCCCGAATTATAATTTTTTTTTTTGAAATTTTGATAATGCTATGCTAATATTTGTCAAGAATAAGTATCAAAAGTATAATATAACAAAATATTTTACTTATTTTATTTAATAATGCTTTTTTTTTGATGTTCCGAAAATGGAACATTGGGTATACTAAGAGTTGTCATTGGAAATAAAGCGACTAAACTACAAATGAAAAGTATATTGAAAATATCGAAAAGTAAACTTAGCTAATAACAAAGTATATAGATTTTTTTGTATTACAAAACATAAAATAACTTAAAACATCTTTCGTGTAATTTTCTGCATTTTTTAGTGAAGTTGTTTTTCAAAATGGCACGCCTGTTTTGTTAAATTTGATACCTCATGGAACACGCGTTTTTATTGCCTTGGAGGAATTGGGCCATACCTGTGGCCACACTGTATATATGTCATGAGCACATTTTAACATGTCTTTTTATAAAATGCTAAGTCTTTTTCAAAATGACTAGGCAAATTGTAAAATGAATAATATGTCGAGAAAAATTACAAGCAATAATGTCCAAATATTCACTTTACAATTGGAGTTGACGTTTTGAATACTACTAGGCGTTAAAAAAAAGACTGATTTTACAATCTGTTGATGACATTTACATTGTAACCGTAGCTTGTGCTTTGACATATGTTTCCACTTAAACATGCGTAATGTCCCGGTGTTCCATTTTCGGAACATAAAGTTTTATATAATGTATAAAACAATCCGAAAACAGTTTCTGTAATAATAATGAATTTACATACATTTACGAATATGATGCAATAATGCCCCGTACAAAATATGATAAAATATAATTTGCATCTATTGCGACGACTTTTGTGTCAGCACTTTTGGCAAAATTTAAAACGGAACCAGACATATATATCCTAAATAAATTCAACGATCTATGTATCAAAATGTACTCACATGTGTGTAGAAATAGCATGGAAAGCAATAAATCTCTATTGATTGAACCTTTGTTCATAATTTGGAGAAAAACCTTATGTTCCAATATTGGAACACCGGGAAAAAATGGGTTAAACAACTTATCAAAGATAAATTTTTTAAATTCAAATTTCATCCAATTTGATGAATTTTATAATTGATCATATTAAAATTATTACTGTTTATTAACGTTTTGTTCCGTTTTAATATAATATACACAATAAATTGTAAAATTGTTTGTTTTTTAAGTAATTTCAATATCTTTCATAATTGTTTTGAGCAAATGGCGAAAAACATAAATATGCCGCCATTTTTCCCAATTGGCGGGAGGTTCCCGTGCTCCGATATCCAAAAATTACTGATATGTTATTCAGCGCATTTTTTGGATAGCATTCCGTTTAAAAGCGTTTCTTGTAATTACTTTGAGATAAAATCATAAATTTCCTGGACTATAAACGTCTTTAGAATGAAAATTAAACAATAAACAATAATGAATATGTATGTATAGTAGTTAAATAATAATAATTAATGAATAATAATAATAGGTTTTTGTAAGAATATTAAAAAAAATAATATAATAAAATATGATCTAAATGAAGCATTAGGGAAATTTTAAAAAATTTGCTCTGTTTGAATCTATTGGTTATAGAAAAAAATGTATTAGATGAAAGTAGTAGGGAATTTTATTCTCAACAAATTGAAAACTAACTATTTTGCCCTAATACAAATAGGTGAAGGGATATTTAGAAAAAACCGCTTTTTCGCGCCTTTCTTCCCAAGTTGGCGGTGCCTCCCGAATGCTCCCGAGGGGGAAAACTTGTATTTTTTATTAGGACCCCTAAATATATAATATATTCAAAAATCAAAAATACCCGACCTTTCGTGGAATAAACCCTTATTTTTCTACCAAATGACTGGACTAAATTTTAACGTTATAAATTATCTGTATATGCATAAGATACATGAAATACATATAAAATATTCCATGAAATAAAATAATAAATAATGTTATATATGCTTTAACTTCATGTTTACTAGTACTATTATCGTTTACAACTGGACTTATTAATGAGTGAAAAACAATAATATAAATGAAAAAATCTGATGTGAACAACGCGTTACCGCCAGGCAATTTCACTTTATTTTACACAAATATTGTACAAAAAGAACTCCACATAAATATGTATACGTATATTTCTATTAAAATTTTGTTCTTGAAGAAAAGTTATTACCAACAAAATATTCAAAAAATAAGGAATACCATGTTTCGTGTTTTAAACATTTCCTGTCAGAAATAATATTATAAACTGTCTTTGAATATATAACATAGACAAAGCACATGTATATAAATATTCTACATCTAATATACATAATATTGGATACTAAAATATTATGATATTACTAAATAACAATAATTGTTACTAGAGTCCATTTTCCGGTGTTCGCTCCTGGGTGTTGTTGACTGGCCAGCAGGTTGACGGGGCTGCATACGATGTCCTATCGACGGCGTGGTCACGAATACCAGTGTCTAACGCTACAAATGAATCGCCGAAGTCCGATCTCACAACAAATTATGTTTAAAGACCACTTCGTGTGGCTTATTAAACCGACAACGAACTAAATACTTTAAATAGTGTATATTCGCCAAAGTGCGAATAATACGACACGATTGAATGTTAACTAAACACTGTTTTTTACAAGTCTCTCGCGCGCGTCAGGCCGCTACGTAGGTCACATGACGGTAACTCACAGCGACGCGTGAAATTCGAAAGAGTAAGAAAAAAAAAATTTTTCTTAAACACTACACAAAATTGAGTTCACGACTGAACACATGTATATTATTTTCTGTTCATTATATCAAATTATTTTTGAATTGAAAATATTTTGCCTACAAGATAAAAAATCTTAGGTATAATCATATTACATATTAAAGATATCAGTTATTCCAAAAATGTCAGATGAATTTGGGGCTGCACAGAGCAAGATTACACAGAAGTCAAAAGAATACGAAAAGTTTTACTAATGGCGATGTTCAAAATTGTGATGTCAAATCTATTGGATTGCTTGCCATTTACCCATAAACCGAACAAACAAGATTATGAATCCAAAATAGAATAAAAACAATTTGTGCAGTTTCATCCACAAAATTTTATTATTTCTTAAAATATGTAGTTTTTTGTGCATATTTTGCACAATACCTAATAATATAGTAATTTACATTGTCATAACAATTCCGTACAAAACTTGCTACTTATACTTACATACTCACAAGTATATACTAATATATGTGGCGACAGAAAAATGGAAGACTACAATTTTGACGGGGTCGGTCCTCATAAATCCACAATACCTAATAAAAAAAATTATTTACATTGTAATAACAATTCCGTAAATAACTTGTCACTTACACTTACATACTTATATACTAATATGTGGCGACAAAGAGAACTGGCAAACTACAACTTTGATGGGATGGGAATATAGGTCCCCTCCACTGCACAATACCTAATAAAAAATTATTTGCATTTTAAAAACAATTCTGACAAGAAATTGCCATTTATACATACGAACTTACGAGTATATACTAATTTAAGTGGCGACAAGACTTAGATCTAAAGAAAAATTGAAGACTACGAGTTTGACAGAATGCGAATGTAAGTCCCCATCACTGCATAATACCTAATAAAAAAATATGTACATTTTAATAACATGGATTACGTGGGTATAACAGAAACAAAGAAGAAAGGCAAAGGAATCACAAAGATACAAAATGGATACTGGATGTACTGGGTAGGAGTATCGAAAAAAGAAAACGCCAAGGCAGGGGTGGCAATTTTAATTAAAGAGGATGAGATGAAATATCGACGACATGCGTGCAATACCTCCTAACTGACTTTTTTGGGGTAATGCTGATTTTATTAAATTTAAATAAATGACATTAAGCGCCATCTACTGTCAAGCTCTCCTAACTTTTAAAAATGTTTAAATGCATAAACTTGAAGTCATTCAATAGCTCCTATAAAAATGACGTTGTCGTAGGTATTGTAATATCTCCTATCTGTTTAGGTTCCATTACAACTTGTATGATCATGTCACGACGTTTGTGCGCTGTATGTTTGTGTTGTTTTAATAAGATATTAGTAAGTACATTATCAATTTATTATTGTATTTACACAATAATTATACATTTACAAGCTCATTTAATTATTGCTTCAGAAGTATTTATTAAGCTGAATAATACTTAAACTGAGATTTTGTTTGTATTTCAGATAGGAGCTATTCCTATACAAATATTTTGTATCCTAAACAAGCAGATAGGATATATTGCAATCATTTTCGCTTCAAAAATTCAATTTAAAAATGTTATCCAGAGGCAAAAAAATGGTATCTTTAGCTCTTGGATTAGAAATCCTAAATGAAAATTCCACTGAAATTACTATTCCATCATGTAGTGACAATTCAAACTGTGATAAAAATACCAAAATACAAGCGAATGATCAAAATATTCATATAAACATAGACAATAATTTAAAAGAAATGATTGAGTTTGAAAATAGTACACAAATAACTACTAGTATTAATCGTGAAAATGAAAACAATTGGCTTGATAATATTCCTATTGTTTTTGACGATGAAATAATTGATAACTCTGATCAAAATATCAAAACGCAAGTAAATGACCATGACCAAAATATAAGCGTAGATAATAATTTAATTTATTTATATGAAAATAAAGAGACTGAAGATATACCAATAAGTATTAATAATGAAAATGAAAATAATTGGACTGATTTTATTCCTGTTGTTTTTGACGGTGAAATAATCGAAAACACAGATGTTCCAACAGAATCAGAACCAATTTTATATGAAGCTACAAAACCAAGTGAGTAAATTTAAAGTAATTATTTTGCAACGTTTTATTTTATATCAATGATTTAAATTAGAATTTTCTAATCAAATTCTCATTTAGCAATGACATTAATAATAATTTTCTTATGTAGATGTAGATTATCAATCTGGAAAGTACAATACGGAAGATGTCTCAGTTCAAAGTTCTTTGAATAATAAAAAGTGCAATAATGATACAAGTGAATCGAATAATGATGATCAGCTAAGTGAAAATGGGCAGACCGATTTGGACTATAATGAAGAATCCGAGACAGATTCCACAACATCTTCAGTGAGTGCAGTAGAAGAGGAATACCCTCCTGGAATAATAGAGCCTAGAGAAGATTTCAATAATGAAAATTTATTAGAAGGACGAAAAAGAAACTTAAAAGCAAATAAAGAGGATTGGAAAAGAAACAAAAATAAACGCTTAAGACTAGAAGGTAAAGCTTATTTAGGGTTTTCAAAACCAAAAAACAATAAAATGTCACAGAACGTCCAGAGAGAATCCAGAAAATTAAAAACCACCTGTGTTTCCAAATACTGTCAAAAATCTAAAGTACGAAGATGTTCGACTATATCTGAAGAGGAGAGGAAAAATCTATTTTCATATTTCTGGAATGAGATGAGTTGGGATCAAAGAAAGGTGTACGTTGCATCTAATGTAAAGAAAGTCCCAAGAAAGAAAAAAACTACTGAAGGAGAATCTAGACGACAAGGAACATTTCAATACTATATAGATAAACAGAATGAAAAAGTTCAGGTCTGTAGAGAAATGTTTCTAAATACATTTGATTTGGGTTATAAAACAGTTCAAGATTGGGTAAATAAAAGCAAGTACGGTATGCATCAAAACACAGAAAAAAAAATAACAGCTCGTGAAAATCAAAGAACTCAAAAAAACAAAAACATTGAATATCTGGAAATGTTTTTGAACAGTCTTCCGAAACTACCATCTCACTACGCCAGGAAAGATTCCATGAAACTGTATTTAGAACCAGTCTTCAAAAATTTAGTTGATGTATATAAGCTATATAAAACCAAATGTGAAAATGAAAACGTGCACTGTCTTAGTAAGAAAATTTTTTATAGAACATTTAAAGAGAAGAATTTCTCTATTTATCAATTGAAGAAAGATCAATGCAACGTTTGCTCTGAATACAAAGTGGGAAATATACCGGAAGATATAATGTTTTAGAAATTGTAATTATTTGACATTTAAAAATATGTTCGGTTAGGTAAATATTAGATGTCATGTGTCAAAAATGTGTTACGTCAATCATGAACTTGAGATGGTAATATTGATATCTGAATCCTACATGTCAATTAGCACTTTTAAATAGAAATATTTACGAAATTAGGACAATTTGAAAGAAGTTAAATTCATAAACATATATTATGACAATGGGCAATTATTTCACAATAGTTAGACATGCCTAAAACATTATATTTAAAAATTATAATTTTGAAGGTTAGTGTGCGTGTTTCGTGTGCATATATCAATTGAAGAAAGATCAATGCAACGTTTGCTCTGAATACAAAGTGGGAAATATACCGGAAGAGCAATGGTTGAAACATAAAACTCGAAAAGATAGAGCTCGTAAAGAAAAGGAAATAGATAAAGAAAATGCTTTAAAGGAAGAATGTTTAGTCCTAGCAGTGGATTTGCAGGCAGTTAAGTTATGCCCTTCTGTAAATGCTAATGCTTTTTATTATAAAACCAAATTATGCATGCACAATTTTACTGTGTACAATTTGAAGACGCATCAAGCTGTTTGTTACTGGTTCTTCGAAGATGAAAACAATGAACTAAAAGCATCTACATTTACATCATGTTTACTAGATTATCTAGATAAATACTGCGTTACAACTAATAAGATACCTATAATAATTTATTCAGATGGTTGCACGTATCAAAATAGAAATAATGTAATGGCAAACGCACTATTAAATTTTTCAATTTGTAAGAATATTACTGTATATCAAAAATATTTAGAACCGGGTCATACACAGATGGAGTGCGATTCAGTACATGCAGCGATTGAACGGAAACTAAAAAATAGAGAAATTCATCTACCTAGTGACTATATATCAGTAACTAAAGAAGCACGTGTACATCCTGAACCATACATTGTTGTTTCTTTGGAGCATAGTTTTTTTAAAAACTATGCTTTACCAGAATATTTAAGATACACTACAATACGCTCTGGGCGTCAAAAGGATGATCCGGTTGTTACGGATATACGCTGTATTAAGTACGATGAGGGCAAAATAGAAGTAAAAATTGATTTCGATGGCAACTGGCTAGACCTTCCAGGCAGGGTCAAGAATTTACAGCCAATTTTGGAATATCAAAAATTGTATAGTCAACGTTGCAAAATAAGTGCATCAAAATTTAAACATCTGCAAGAACTTAAGGCAGTACTACCAAAAGACTGTCATAATTTTTATGATACATTGCCATATGCATAATTTTCTTTTATTTTTATCTGTTTTTAATTTTTAAGAGTTCTGAAATCTTCTATCAGTCTTTAATTACTTTTTTGTTTTAATTTGTATTTTGCTAATTACATTGAATAAACAGTTTAAAAATTATATGTATGTATTAATGCAATAACTCCTATGTGCAATAAAAATAAACAGTAACATCTCCTAAGTGATGATTAACAATAAATAATAATGTCTGAAATATAAATTTCAAAGTTTTTATTTAACAAAAGATTATTATAATAAAGCACTGAAGAGCAATTTTTTATTTATCAATTTAAATCCAAGTTAAACAGTTTTATGTGATTTCTGGAAAACTATGACATCATCACTTAGGACGTATTGCACGCATGTCGTCGATATGTTTCGAAAGAAAAACTAATGAACGAAAGACTACTATCCATAAATGTTAAGGAAGGAGACGAAAACGAAGAATACACTCTAATTGTGGGCTATGGACCAAACGAAGACGCAAGAAAAGAAGAAAAAGATAACTTCTTTAAAGAACTACAAGAAATAGTAGACAGAAGTGAAAAGAGAGTAATAATAATGGGAGACCTTAACGGGAGGGTAGGAAATAAGAATGATGAAACAGAGTGGTGCTTAGGAAGGAATGGAGTGAATGTGATGAATACAAACGGGGAAAGAATAATAGACTTTTGCCTAGAGAATGAATTTAAAATCGGAAATACTCACTTCAAGCACAGAGAAATACATAAAATAACTAGACAAGTTATAAGCAGAAATGAAAAATCGATTATAGATTATTTCCTAACTAACATAGACAGCTGCAATAGAGTAAAAGACATAAAAATAAAAAGAGGACCAGATATTAGAAGCGACAATTTCCTTGTAACAATGCCACTAAATCAAGAAGTAATCACAAAAAACGAAACCAAAAGAAAGATAGTAAATAAGAAAATAAAATGCCATGAACTTAGAAGACAAGAGATAAAAGAAAAATTTCAAAAGAACGTCAACGACGAGTTTAAGAAAAAAGCAAAAGAAAAAGAAGGAAACTTAGAAATGAAATGGAAGAACTTCAAAAAGACAATACTAGAGGTAGCAGAAAAAAGCTGCGGCACGACTAGAATAGTGAACAGAAACACAAAATAAGTAGGGAAAGATAGGGCATTCTAACCCAGCCTACACCCTACACACTGCAGGCTGTCATTAATTTTTATCTTTCTTATTTGTGACGGTGCGTTATGCGCAATGCAATAAGTAAGGTGTTTTTTCCTACTAAATGAAACACGTAAAATACAATGGCGGTGTTATTTTTACAATTTACTTATTATTTTTAAAATATTAATTTTATACTATTACAAAAAGATAACACATTTTGTTAGAGGTACGAGTTTTTTATCATACGCACTTATTTTACATTAAAGTAATACAGGTTGTATACCTTATTTATATAATTATTAAATTAATGGAAACATTAAGAAATACACAATATTAGAGTATAAATAGAGCTTTTATTATTAAGTGTAATATATTAACAAAAATGTTGATTACAAATTGAATTCAATACAATTATTACTAAACTAATTGAAACATTAAAAATATACAGTTATTAAAGTACAAATAAGACTTATTACTAAATACAACATATTAAAAAAACTCCAATTACAAATTAAATTCATTACAATAACAACATGTAACTGACGAATGCCAGTGGAATGCACATGGTACAATAGTTATTATTTTTATCGCATACAAATTATACATATTATTGTTACTTAAAATTATATGTTTTTTTAATATTAGCATAATACCATTTTTCTGATAATAAATTATTAATACACAAAAAAGAATGAAATAAATTTGGGTATTATTGTAAAAGATTTATTTTGCATTTACATACTACTAACAATATTTGTTAATGGATTATAGTTAATTATTTTATCATGTATAATTAAACAATATACAGCTGTATTTTCTGGAACATTTTCATTTGTTTCAAATTCCAATCTTATATCAACTTTACCCGATTTTAATGTTTCACTCTGATGCGAACAATCTATGACTACCAGTGGTGCTGTATTGATAAATTCATGAGGTGTGAATATAGGCTCACATGATCGTTCATAGTAAGACAACTGAAATTGAGTAAACATTTCATATAACATAGCCCAATGATTATTTTTAATATTTAAATTTAAATTATCATATGGGTACATATCAGAATTTAAATGCAACTTAATATTACTCAAATTACAGTGATCAAATTTACTCATGTCCTTATTAGGCTTGTTTTTGCGATCTGTCTGAAATCCAACAATGATGAAGCGAGGTGTTTCCATTTGTGTTGTAGCTTTGATTGGCCAGGAGTGACGTTGTGTTTTTTGTAGGAGTGGATATTCATGAAGTTCCCAGCTACGAAAAGCTATTTCCAAATTAATGCTCTCCTCTATATACTTCATAAGCATTAGTCTCTCAGCATCGGCTACCGATATATGTGGAATTTTCCAGTGAACTTTACTTAATTCAATTTTTATATTTTCATTGGCGGCGCTGTTTTCAATTGCATTCACATCAGTACTGCTTCGTATGAGAACTAATTCTTGTTGTAAATTTAGGATAATTTTTTTAAAATCTTCGCAAAATCCTAAAAGCATATTGAGAGGAATGCATACATTGAAATTACCGTGACTATCAACTATTTGTTTAGTATCAACCAAAGGTGACCAACCAGCATTTTGTAAACGTTTACTTTCATTTATATTGTAGGAGACGTAACCTTTCATAGTTGAAGTAATTCCTGGATTTCGAACCCTATCTATTACTATCCCTCCAATTTCATATCGAATTTCACTAAATAAAAATGCAAATGCATTGTTAATTAATTTAGCTGTGGTCGATACTTTATTATCATTCGTGAGAAGTTTACCCTCAATATAAAGTATACTATTCCATGGTAGAGTATACAAGTCTTGTTGCTGTATTGGAATTCGAATTTCATCATTATTGTTTAAAGTTGTGGAAGCATACGGTTGGTGCGTGTGCTTTTCAGCATGACTGATTGAATCATCAAATAAGGCCTTGTCTGATACGTTTAATACATTACAGTTCATTTTGATGAATGCAGAGAATATTTTTTAGATTTTTTATAATGAACTTCAATCCAAATAATAAATGTTTTTATTCACTTTCTTTGTTTATTGTTGTCCCGATTGAACTTTAAACCCAAGTGATTTTAGAAACTGATAATTGATGGATGTTAACCCTTCAACAGTCTTCTTTTGAGTGATGTAATTATAGTTTCGAGCAGTATTTGTATGCTTGCGAGCAGTATGATTAAAATTAATCCCCATTTTGTTTTTTAAGATGTAGTCTTACCGTTATGTCTTCTCCTCTGAAATTAATTAACTTTCCGTCTTGGTCAACTATTTTAAGGGTTAAAGAATTACACGCGTGCTAATTGGTAAATAGATTATTTGATTTGGAGCCTCTATAATTTTGAATCCTGGCGGGACGCGCGGGAAAAATTCATGAATTATATGCACATTTTTACTATTTGAATAAGAATTTATAGTTATGCTACACTCAATACACACTGCATTTACTTTAATTATAGAAACTGGGTTGTCAGATTCATGTGATTTATTAGCCTCTAATCGACGAGGTTTAAACCCTAGAATATTACCAATTAAATCCTCCGGTACAAAATTTATCTCCTTATTGCTTTTAATTTCACACTTAAGAGTATTGTTATTTGCTACAATGTTTAATTTGGTATTTGTATCTAACTTTTTGGTTAAAAATTTATTTATATCTTCAATTTCGTAAGAACCTTCTGGAATAGTAATTACATGACTACCAATATAAAATTTATCATTTTCAATATTTGGTATAGCATTATAAACTTCAAAACTTATTAAACCAAGAACATATTCCGATTTATCGTCAAGTACAATCGGCGGATAAAAGGTTTTATTTATAATTGATTTATTATGAAAAAGCGTAAATGTGTATGGCATGATGGTTCAATTAATACTGAAGGGTAATTATAATTATTTTTATGAAAATGCTAAACATAAAAGATAATATTTTAGTTTGTTTGGTGGCGCTAGGTTTTCATAACTGTCAAAACAGTTTTTAGTATATTCATAATATTTATAATAATTTTATTATGGAAAAGTAAAGTTACCCATCAGTATACCGAAACATTGAATTTATATTTATAGGAATATCAGGAAACTAATTTTGTACAAATTCATAATTAATTGTAGTAAACTCACATTTAGATATTTCTACTAAACTACAGTAATTATTAACTGTTTTGAATTGTCATTCAACATTAGTTTTACTTATCCAACTATTGTGTTTATTATCAAATCCAAGCCATTTAACAAGTACCATATCACCCTTCCTTTTTAAAATTTTTTCAACAAGATATACATTAGGATACTTTACTCTTTGTAATTCATATTCATAAAATCCCCCTTTTATAA
This sequence comes from Ophonus ardosiacus, assembly GCA_943142095.1. Classification (NCBI taxonomy): domain Eukaryota; kingdom Metazoa; phylum Arthropoda; class Insecta; order Coleoptera; family Carabidae; genus Ophonus; species Ophonus ardosiacus. The sequence continues at coordinate 22,097,651 of OW964825.1, read as the reverse complement.
TTTGTCCCGACTGGTCTTTAAGAATATAAGTAATAGGATTTGTTACTTGAATCGAATGTATATTAAAAATTTCATTAGACCAATTAGGAGTATAACCTTTCACAAAAGCCCCTCTATATTTGCTTATACGCACAAAATCACCCAATTTAAATTTTCCTTTTCCAACCATTTTAATATTACTGTAAACACTGTTAAGAAGTAATTTTTCATTCTTTTTACTAACATCAATAGGTTTCATATTAATAGTTCTGTGCTTTGTATTATTATACTTTTTTGTAAGTTTAGGTAATAGACTCAACCACTTATATGTACCCTGTAAACTAAACTCTTTCCACATCATTAATTTTATGGAACGATTAACTCGCTCAACAACAGATGCCTTTTTAGTACTATAGCTTGAATAATGATTAATATTATATTTACTCATTAAATTTTGAAAATTTTGATTATAAAATTCTTTTCCGAGATCAGTTTGTAAATTTTGAGGAATTCGATTACTACCAAGCAAAATACTTTTCATAGCATCTGAAATTTCAGACCTTGTTTTGTTTTTCACAGGTTTGGTCCACAAAAATTTGGAAAATACATCAATTACAACTAAAATGTATCGATATCCTTTATTTATTCTAGCATAAGGAATCATTTCAACTAAATCCGCTTGAAATAAGTCATCTATTTCTTTTGTAATAACACGCCTTCTGGGAAAATGCACTCGCGCTGGTCTATGTAATTCTTCCACAATTTCGCGTTTAATTTTGGACATAATTAACAGATGTTTCCAGTATAATTTCCATATATAATTCACTAGTTTTTAAGCTAACAGGGCTGGGATATATTGTCAATTTATCTCCTTTTACAACATCTTTATTAACTATTATTGAAATACGGGGATTCTCATTAATTCGATAGTTTAGTCGTTCGTTTGGAATATTTAAATTAATTTGAATTATTTTACCAGTACAAGGTAAATTGTAAAAAGACAAATTAGGGCTATTTATTATATTATAAATATCACCTTGTAGTTTTAATTTTAAATTAATAACAATGGTGGATTTTAAATTATTTTTCACTTTAACCAATTCCACTTTAAATTTATTTTCTAGTATATTTATTTTATTTATACAGCCAAATTCTAATTCCTTAATTTGTTTTGAAACAAGAGATAATAAATTATTAGAATATTTTTTAGTTTTATAATGCTCAATATGACGACCGAACTTGTCAAGAGTCATTATAGCACTGTCGCTATTTTATAACACCCGCTTCTTTTAATTCCTCAATTATTGATATAATTTCATTATTATGACCTGTATGACCGGCATCACGTGACGCAATTAAAAGACGCAGTCTATCAAACAATTCATTCACATTATCCCAGTATACATACTCCACTCGTTTTTTAGTTAATTTTTTTAAATAACTTCCACCTGACGTGGAACTTGGTTTTTTAGATATTGAACTTATATATCTTAAAGCTGGACTCCCTCCTGACGTAGAACTTGATTTTTTAGAAATTGAACTTATTTTTTTAGAAATTGGGGCAACTTTCTTCCGAGGGTCTAACATTGGGGCAATAATGGAAGTATACTTCTGAGATCTGTTCCCCGCAACTTGCTCACTGTCACTATAATTTCGACGGGCAGCGTTTGTTCTTTTTACAATATCAACATAATTTTTACGATCAGTCTCCGTATATCCTATCGGCTGTTTTTTAAATAACAGCTCATATAAACCTGGTGTTCCAATATACTTTAGATCTTGTATAACTATATCCTTACCCACAATTTTTAACTCAGAATCGACTATAGAAAATTTATCAGTATTTACATCATGACGCACGCCATATTTGAAATCATATGAATCTTTGTTATCTGTTATCATTTCTTCAACATATTGTCGAGGTAATGGATCGTACTGATCTAAATACTCCCTAAATGAGGGCTCCTGAGTTAAATTCAAAATATCCTCTCTAGTTAATGATGGACGACTTTCAATCATGGATGACTGATTTTCAATAAATACGTCATCATCATCTCCACCCTCATCCATTGATTCTGCCACTACACTTGTTTCTAAAAATTTAGGACCCAATAAAGTTTCATTTTTGTTAGATATTTTCTCCTCCTCCTCATCCTCCTCCTTTACTTCTTCTTTTGGTTCACTTTTAACTTCTTGTTTTATATTGGCCATTGGTAAATGAACTGCAATATCTTTTAAAGATTTAATTATTGGTTTATACTGCGATTCTAACTCAATTTTTCTATGTAATGCACCAAGCCTAAGGTTTTTAAGCTTCTGTTTAATAATATTCCGGGTATTAATTATATCCTTTGTTAATTTTTCATTCATTTTTAATAACAATAACAGGTAAAAACAGATCCAATAGCAGATAATCAGCTCACAACCAGATAAAAAACAGATCTAACAGCTGTATAAACAAATAAAAAACAGATCCAATAGCAGATAATCAGCTCACAACCAGTTAAAAACAAATCTAATAGCTGTATAAACAACCAGATTGAAAAAACAGATCTAACAGCTGTATAAACAAGTAAAAAAACAGATCCAATAGCAGATAATCAGCTCACAACCAGTTAAAAACAAATCTAATAGCTGTATAAACAAGTCAAAAAACAGGTATGATTTAAATTGAATCTGACGTTGTTCTATTTACCCTGTTTTAGATGTTTACAAAACAACAACTAACTGTTATCTGAAGCTCTTGAGCTTGAGGCACTATTATTTATTATAATATACTGATCAAAGCCTTTACGGTAACGCCCTACATTTAAACCACTTTCTTTATTAATAACCAGAAAACCATACTTGTCTTGCCAGCAAAAAGAACAAATATTCTTAAACTTTTCATATGGTAAATCTGTATTCACGTGATCAGTATATACATGTTTTAAATTCATATCATCTTGTTTAAATAATATTAGCAGGTTAACATTATCCCGTATAAGATGTTTGGGAATTCTGGCATACGTCTGACATAAATAAAAACAATCTATAGCCTTATGGCGACCCATACAAAAGTATTCTCTAATTACATCCTGTTTATCGCACGCTACATCATCAAATATAAACACAGAGTTGCATTGCGCATTACACGGCTTCTCAATATCTACGTTTTCATTATATGCAAAGCAACCTATTCCTTCAATAGGTTTTAGCAACATTTCTCAATACTTATATTTGGGTTGGAATAATGATTTTGAGTATATATAGACATTCGAAAAACATAGACCATTTTCATGCTCCAAAAGTGCAATCATAACATTTGTTTTACCGCATCCAGAAGGACCTGCTATAATACATCTAACTATACCCGGTAACAACGAACTATGACGCGGTTTACTACTAGCATTCATAAAATCATAATTCTTAACCTCAAGATTATTACTTTGCTTTACGGTCTGCATTTTCATATAAATAAGTGTGCAGCGTTAATTTAGCTCTGTTCGTCACTGACTGCGGAAAAGGTGAAACGTGTGCTGCTTAAATAGTCATAATGAGGGTGCAAAACAAGAAATCTGACAAAAGTTTGTCATTCCCCCATGTAGTTAATCGCGCGCGAAAAGCAATAAAAACAAAAAATAACTCAGATATAAATAAGTCTGCAAAAATTGCTTTTCGTACGATTAAAAAAATAAAGCAAAAAATAAAAAAACCAAGAGTTGTATCTGTACCGAAAACTGGAGGGTTCCTACCGTTAATTCCAATTTTTGCCGGCTTGAGTGCTCTAGGTGCACTTGGGGGTGGAGCTGCGGGTATTGCAAAAGCTGTTCACGACGCGCAAGCTGCCACAGAACAATTAAAAGAAGCTCAACGCCATAATAAAATAATTGAAGCCATCGCCATGGGTAAAGGTCTCTATTTAAAACCATATCGAAAAGGACTTGGACTCTATTTAAAAAAAAACTCCTCATAAAATTACCATCGCGGGCATTAAGTAATATTGATCTTCAAAAATATGCAAAAGAACTAAAAATTCCATTTTTTAGAGGGGTATTTATGAGAAATAATTTGCCTATAAAAGTAAATCGTAACGAATGCGCCATTGTTAATTTGGATATCAGTAACGGATTGGGGTCGCACTGGGTAGCTTATAAAAAACGTAATAATTTAGTTATATATTTTGACAGTTATGGAAACCTAGCGCCACCAAAGGAACTAGTTAGTTATTTTGGAAACAGGTGTTCAGTACACTACAATTACAGTAGATATCAACCTGATAATAGTGTAAAATGTGGTCATTTATGTTTAGCATTTTTATATGAAAAAATATAATTATCCCTCAGTATTAAATATTATCTAGCTAATGTTAAAAAAGAACATGTAATTTTAAGTAACAATGATGTGTATACATAAATGTTTTACAATAATACTCAAATTTATTTCATTCTTTTTTGTGTATTAATAATTTATTATCAGAAAAATGGTATTATGCTAATATTAAAAAAACATATAATTTTAAGTAACAATAATATGTATAATTTTTATGCGATAAAAATAATAACTATTGTACCATGTGCATTCCACTGGCATTCGTCAGTTACATGTTGTTATTGTAATGAAATTAATTTGTAATTGGAGTTTTTTTAATATGTTGTATTTAGTAATAAGTCTTATTTGTACTTTAATAACTGTATATTTTTAATGTTTCAATTAGTTTAGTAATAATTGTATTGAATTCAATTTGTAATCAACATATTTGTTAATATATTACACTTAATAATAAAAGCTCTATTTATACTCTAATATTGTGTATTTCTTAATGTTTCCATTAATTTAATAATTATATAAATAAGGTATACAACCTGTATTACTTTAATGTAAAATAAGTGCGTATGCAACTAGTACTACACTAGTGTAAAGTGTAAAATTGTGTGTTTGTGCAACCTGTATTACTTTAATGTGAAATAAATGTGTATGCAACCAGTACTATATAGTATCCTAAATAAAAATAGGTTATGTATAAATTAAATTAAGATTGTATTAGACGTGTTTTAACTTGTTTGTTTTTCTTTAGGTACTTATACAACATATTCAAATAAAAAATGTATAAAAATATTACTCATTTATCTGTAACAGGAAATGTTATCTCTTTAAAATTAATCTTCAAGCAAACTTGTAACATATTCAAATAAAAAATGTATAAAAATATTACTCATTTATCTGTAACAGGAAATGTTATCTCTTTATGCATTAATAATAAATAAAAATAACACCGCCATTGTATTTTACGTGTTTCATTTAGTAGGAAAAAACACCTTACTTATTGCATTGCGCATAACGCACCGTCACAAATAAGAAAGATAAAAATTAATGACAGCCTGCAGTGTGTAGGGTGTAGGCTGGGTTAGAATGCCCTATCTTTCCCTACTACAAAATAAACTAGATGGTGGTCGGAAAGGGTAAAAGTTTCAGTGAAAGAAAAAAAGAACAAGTGGAATAAATATCTACAAACGAAAAAACCTATTGACTATGAAAAATATAAAGAACAAAGGAAAAATGTAAAAAGAGTAATAAAGGAAGAAAAAGCATGGAGAGAATTTGGTGAAAAAATGAAAAATGCAAACAATGAAAACCAGAAATTATTTTTTGGAAGACTTAAAAACATAAGACAAAAGAAGACAGCAACAATTACGAACATTAAAGACAAGGAAGGAAAGACGATAGCAGAAGAAGACTGAATAATGGACAGATGGAGACAGTATTTCATAGACCTACTAGAGGGAAATGATACTAAAGATGAAGAACAACAACAATGGAGGAGTATATGATGCGATATTCATACTAAGACAAATAGGGGAAAAGGCAATAAAGGAAGGGAGGAACGTACATGTGTGCTTCATTGATTATTGAGAAAGCGTTTGATAGAATCAATAGAGAAGACATATGGAAAACGCTAAGAAATAGGGGAACATCAAATACGTTAATAACAGCAATTCAGAGCCTATATTTAAAGACTAAGAGCTATGTAAGAGTGAAACAAGAGGCCTCCAATACATTTGCAACTACAGCCGGAGTAAGACAAGGATGCATTTTGAGCCCGCTTCTGTTTACCCTAATTCTTGAAAAAGGAATAAAAGAGACAAAGAAAGAAGTAAAGAAATACTACATAGGACATTGGAAATTGAGAAGAGTGGAAATAGCATAACTATGCTATGCATATGACATGGTCATCATAGCAGAAGACGAAAAAACGTTAACAAGGAATATAGAAATATATGATAAAGCGCTACAAAAATTAAACATGAAGATCAATAAGGAAAAAACGAAAACCATGATACTAGGAAGACATGAACAGCACCACACGATACAACTAAAAAATGAAAATCTACAACAAGTCCAAAAATTTAAATACCTAGGGTCAATGATCTCAGAAGATGGAAGATTTGATGAAGAAATAAAAGAAAGAAGAACAACAGGAGGCAAAATATTCAATAGCATCAAACACAGCTTCTTAGGAAAGAAAGAAATACCGAAAGAGACCAGAGTACAAATATTTAAGAAAGTAGTGACGCCTATACTCATACACGGAGCTGAAACATGGACATTAACGCAAAGACAAAAAAAAAAAAAATTACGGCCACCGAAATGAGATTCTTGAGAAAAATAGAGGGGAAAACAAGACTGGACAGAATTGAAAACACAACCTACAGGCAAAACTTAAAAGTAAAATCAATAGAAGATAAGATAGCAGAAGGACAGCCGAGATGATATGGTCATGTAGAAAGGATGGGAGAGGAGAAAATAGTTAAAAAGGTGTTTGAAGCAAAAATTGGAAGAAAGAAACCACGAGGACGACCAAGAAGAACGTGGCTGGAAGAAGTAAAGGATGCAGCGCAAAGAAGAGGTCTAACTTGGGAAGAAACGAAGACAGCAACACAAGATAGAGCAGAGTGGAAAGAAATATGGAGAAGACCAACGAACCAGAGCTCAACCCCCTCCCCCGCAAGCCGGGGGAACGCCTTACACCCGTGAGGGTAGAAAGGTGCAGGATTAAGTAACTTAATAACAACTTGCCACTTATACTTACATACTCACGAATATATACTAATATATATGGCGTCACGACTTAGTTTTAAAGAAAAATGAAAGACTACAATTTTGATGGGATGGGAACATAGGTCCTTATGCATTAAGTGTTCATTCTTGGCAGACCGTGTCCTGCGAAATATTCGTTTGAATAGCCTAGATATCAGTAATTCCATTTTTTAATAATAAAACAATTTAATGTCAAAACTTTTAACGTGAGCACAAATTTCTACTCTGTTTCACATCCTATTATAATTTTATGTTAATAAAATATCTTGTACAAATTACTGGTACAGTACAAAACTAAGGTTTGCTCCAAATCTAACTTTCCTATTAAATTGATTAATATATAAATTATTCATTTTACACAGACATATACAAATACAAATACACGAGTACTATAGTAATACGACATTTATACTAATTGTTCAGTTTTACTTATTTTTTAAATATTTTAATGTATTGACATGATTACGTTTTTGTAGACCAACGGGTTTAGGAATAAAATTATTTCACAATTCATATGCATATGGATGAGCTCGGTTATAACGTAGGCATCCTAGATGAGAACAGTGGTTTGTAACGAGCAAAAATTCCGGAATAAAAATTCTTTGTATTTTGCAATTGTATATAATGAACCGTTTATAGAAAACACTTGCAAATAACAACAAAACTAAAACAGAGAAAGGAAAAAAAGAAACGCTTTTTTTTGTGCGGATATAGCAGGTACCGATAAAGGTTTTCCTTTATTGCTTATTAAAAAAAAATCTTAGGTGTTTCAGAAATTATAAAAATTTGCCAGATATATCCGAAATTTTTGAAAATGGGCTAACGAAGAGGAAAAATAGAAAAAGATTGTTAATTAAATGTACAGCACATATGCAAAAAAGGTTTTCATCGTTTATGTTATCGTGTGCAAAGCAAATATTTTAATTCATTCAAATTTTGTAACACATTATGTTCATATATTTTTCGTAACTATTTACATACATGTCATTATTATTTTTTTATTGCAACGTTTGCTGCAGTCGTGCCGTGACAGTTTACTTTGGTTTATGCGCTATGTTCAGAAATTAAATTTCTCTTATTAAGAGTTGAATTATGACTATTATCTTAAAACAAAATACATATTTTAGCGAACATTTATTTACAACAAACGCTTGCTTAGAGCGAACACATTTTGCATTATTTCTAAGTTTGTTATACGAGAGGTTTACCTATATAATAAAAGTCATATCCATTAAATATTTTCTTTCTTATTATTTTCAAATCTATTATATTTCTCGACAAATATGCTTGAAGAAAAAGTTTAATTGAAGTTAGTTAATTATTATAATCCTAAAATATTATTTTCTATTATCAGATATTATTGTTAAAGTTACCATACAGGTAAAAAAATATCTCAAACGCTTTTTTTATTACAAAATGAACTTCATTAATAAGAAGAATCATAAGTATGTTGATATATCCTCCACTAATAAAACAAAGATAAAAAATATTTGTGTTCTTATTTGATGGTATGACAAATCAAGAAACTAAGAAAACACAAACAGAATACATGTGATGTCTCGGTCTTATAGATCGAAAATATATTTGTCCATCACGCCGGCTCGGTCTTATATACCGAGAATTTATTTGTCCGCTGCACCGTCTCGGTCTTATAGACCGAGTCATTTTATATGGCTCATCGCGCCGTAGGTCTGTTCGCTTATGAGCGTTGTTGCTGCTACAGACCGAGACGGCGTTGGCGAACACTTTGCCGTCTATGGTTTGTGGCATAGACCGAGCGGCGCCCACGAACAATTCTTAAATTTGTACGTAAAAAGGTATATTGTATTTATTTTAAAGATATACGACTACGAGTACATTTAAAAATATAAAAAGTATGTTTATTTACAGATTTTAAAAAACAGTAATTATTACATTACAATTAAAACCTCTCTAAAAAAATAATAAACATGTAAAATTTGAAACGAACAATCATTTATTTTAAAGGTTTAAAAATAAAATAGATACCTATGAAAAGGTATATTTATTTATAAAAAAAAAGAATTTGTAATGAGTCATCAATTTCACCACTTTCAGAAAACAAATCGGAGTCTTGTTCAGTAACTTTTAATTTTGGGTTGTCAGTGCGACTGTTTTCATCTTCAGAAGATAATTGATAGTCTGGGTCATTCAAAGAATCATCTAAGGTAGAAAAATAAATAAATAGATAATACAAGTTAAATATTGTCTGTTTTCCTCATCTGATAAATTTATCTCGTTAGCTAGTTTCTGCAAGGTTTCTTCACTAAGGGGCTTTTTACTTAATTTTTTATTATATTCAGACATTTTTCAACATAATATGTTTCCACCATGCAGTTATGTTACATACTAAATTTACTGCAGCTTATACCGAACTAAAAACGACAGGCACATAACATGCACAGACCTGCTATAGACCGAGAAATACAGAACGAGACGGCGTGTGCAAGTAAGATTAATTCGTCTACGTCGAATCGGTCTATAGGGCCGAAATGAAAATAGTAAAAATTTGGATTTCAGAATCACTTTTTTGAAAAAGTGTGAGCAATTTCTCTACTTAGATTATATTGCCTTTGTCCTGGCATGAACGGCCTGGGAGGACAAATTACATATTTATATGGCCGGCCTAGGGGGAAATAAGCTAAAATTTCTCACGGCAGTGAACGTGTTAAGCAATATTGCCAAATTTGGACAATATATTGTAATACAATAAAAATGTTATCCTTGATATTATTGCCACATATTGTAAATACAATCAAAAAGTTTTATTTCCCCTCAACAAATACGATTTTAGAAATTTCTACAAATTTGTATATTTCTAAGATGGAAGATTGAAACTAAATATCTAAATTTAAAAGTTAAACATAATCACAAAACATATTAATTTATATTCATTTATTAATAAAATGACTATTTTCTTTAAAATCAATTTCTACAAAAGAATGATGAAAAAAACTACGAAAGTCCTTTTATATAACTACTATGTGATAGCGCAATTCCAGGTTACAAATATTTTGATATTTGAAATAAATATAAAAATCATTTAAGAAAAATATCTTGCCATATTTGTGATTCACAAAAAAATATATATTTAATAATCGTAACCTGATTTGTTTTCACCTATAAGAACACGATTATAATTTACAAGTATTATTGTATTCTTCAACGAAAAATTGATTTTGTTAAAATTATTTTATTTTGATCATATGATGCACCTCATGAAATATTTTACTAATACACATTTACCAAATAACTCCAAACTAATAGTAAAAATGCTAAAGTTTCTCATACACTATTGACATTAACGAGTTTTTCAGCAGTTCTCATAGCCGAAACCTCAATTTATGATAAATAAAATATAATTTTTTTTGTGAAACAACCTGTATACATTAGCGAAAAATCACAATAATAAGCAAATTTTATTATTAAAAAAAAAAAATAATAATAATTCTTAATCAAATATCGTTCGATTGCCATCGTTTTTTACTTATGTTACTCAGGAATCCTATTAGCCGAAACCTGAATTCCTGATATATTCGTTCTCAATGAAATAATTTTATTTCAAATTTCGCCATTGTCATTAATAGAAAGAACCGTAGCAGTTTTGACGTAATTGCTATACCTAGCCATCTTACAGAGGAAAAAATATTGGATATTTATTTCATTATATAACAAATCAGAAACTACTATAATAGAATTTGTGTACCTACCTAATACATATAAAGCGTTTTAATAAGAAAAAATACCCATTACTGTTAATGATACTACAATTCTAGGTAATAAATATTTTGAAATAAATATGAAAATTACTTTCCCAAATATAAGATTCACAAATCATGACGATATCATACAAATTACTAATTTTACATTACAATTTAAATGAAAATCAATTTTGTAAAACAAAATTCTCAAACGTCTGCATAATATTTCTCTATAATTATCCAGGCCCAGATACAAATTTAACATATAATTATATATCAGATAATTGTATTTCCTTGGCCTATTTTACAATAATGATAAATAATGTTTTTTTTTTTCTAATATAAAATGACTAGTTCGTATTATTGATTTATAGAATAATTATTTTGTTTTAACTCAAATTTGTACGAATGAATGTTATTTCTAAATTTATAAAGTCAAAAACATGCATTATGCATGTGTTTGTTAACATGATATAATATAAAATAAAATATTAATAAAAATACATTTTTTCAAAAACAAGTACTATACTCGTAAAACAGCTGTCATGGACTACTAATCCTTTAAAATTCGTTATAAAAGTTATTGGCTAATAGTCAGAAACTAATTTCTATGTTTTCATATAAGTAAATATCTCCAGCCTACGACTCAATATGTGTCCGTTATTTCATGCAAAAAATTTAAAATAATGTTTGTTTTACTAACATTTGCATTAACGCCTTTTCAGCAGTTATATTCCAAACATGAATTTCTAATAAATAAAATAATTTTCACAAAAAGAGTGCACATTAGCAAAAAAATTTTTTGAATACATTGTTTAAGAACCATAAAGAATAAAATTTAAATTCGTCCTCAATTAAATATAGTTTTATTACAAATTACACCAATGTCATTTAAGGAAGAACCGTAGTAATTTTGTGGTCACTATTCCCGGTCATAGCCATATTATAGAGAAATAAAATTTATATCTGTTTCATAAAAATCAAGAAATTAAAAGATAATTTGAATAGAAAAGCGATGATTATGAATTTATAATGTATTGACAATTATATTATACGACAATAATACTCCAAAAACAAATTTAAAACGCATTATTTCTTCAGTAAATATAATATTAGATATGGTCATAAAATGATTCTGCTAATAGCTCTCATATTGATGGAAATGAGAAATTTCGAAATCAACAAAAATTAAACATTTTTAAGATTCATAATATTAGGGCTGTTCTATTTTTGCTGAGCCTATCTAGCAAGCTGTGATATTATGAAACAAATTTTGTTTGACATTTTAATCTAGTGCTTTCATGTTTAATTGTAGTGTGGGTTGACAAATATACTTCAGTATTATTAAAATACATCGTAAGAAAGTTTTGAGAAAATCCATCGTGTGTTTGGGGACAAGTCGTGTTCCTTGGCTACGCCTGTGGACGAAATTTGAAGCCCGACGCGTAGCGGAGGTTTTTTATTCGTCCAAGGGTGTAAACTTCTTTCGGCCCGAGGTATGTACAATGTTTTACGCACAACTGCAATCAAATGAAACGTTATTAAATTATTTTTTAAATACATTTAAGCTTGTTGATATACGAGCCCTGTCCCATAAGTGTTGGCCCAGTCATAAAATAATGCATTTCTTGTACTTGTGCTCAACTGGAGAAGCTGCATCCAATTGGATTAGTTAGTGTAGATCAGTTATTTCCAGTATTTAATGCATTAAGTTATAATTCAATGGAAATAAATTAGTAGGTGTTTTAATTTTTTGCTTAAATGTCATTTCAATGATTTTATGCAACTGGGTCAACATTTATGGGACAGGGCTCGTATAAAAATATTACGTGGCCATGTCACAAAACAATAAGGCGATGCGTTGTATTGCTAACTATTTGGTTATATGAATATTTTTTTAAATGTCAAACTTGGAGATTTGAGACAATTTCTGAAGTAATTCCTTAAGCAATTCTAATAATATCTAATGGAAATTTAGCGGAACTAATATCATTTTTTAAAAATAAGAGTCTTGATTATATTTTCAATTTTATTTTTGATGTTCTGTTTACTAGTAAGTGGGCTCTTTCAGTATTTTACCGCCCGCATATGCTACTTTACCGCCCGCAGGATGTAATCTATCAGTTTCCGCCATGGTAACTACGACGTAAACAAACAATTTTGAAGCAATGTGCGTAAAATGAATTTCAACGTGGTCGATTTCGTACCAACTACTACTAATGACAGTGCAATTCTAGATTATGAAATAAATACAAAAAGTATATTCCCAAATTCACAAACCATGACGATACCATACAAATCACAAATTTTATATTTACAGTAAATGAAGATCATTTTTAGGAAACAAACTTTTCAGTACGTTGTCCAAATAATACTTCTCAACAATGTGCGTTCAATGAAGTAAGCAAATCAAGCACATGCTAGGTAAGCAAACTAGATTTGGCGCTTAGTTCACTCAACGATTTTCTAGCTCTGTGACGAAATTGAACATATAATTATATCAAATAGTTGTACTTGCTTATTTGTAGAATCCAAACAAACAAAATTTACAATAAAAAGATATGCGCCAAATTCTTGCTACTGAAGTTTATTGTGACCAAACGTAATTAATATAATTATAATATAAAATAACTCTAGTTTTTTGCATAAATGCATACAAAATTAAGTTAAATTCCCGTCCCATACTTCCAAAATAATAAAGAAAACTACATTCGCTACAGATCTTTAATAGCTCAGCTAGAACAAATATGCGGCCAGAATATCCTTCCGATTTCCTTCTACATGCATTTACCTATCAGTAACATAATTGATCAAATGAGCTCTTCTAAGAGCCCATAGATAACAACAACGTAATATTGTGATATTTCTTCAAGAATCCGCACCATATCTGAAGAAGAACCCCAGAAACAATAACAGCCCGAATTTTCGAAGGGTATTAGCTTAACACCAAAATGAGTTTTAGCTAGCACCGCCTTAATACGGTATTAAAATTTAGTCAACACTGAATTCTCGAAACAAAAACGGTATTAGAATAGCTTAACATCAGATTACCACACTGTATCAAAATGGCGGATGATATGGCGGCGAACAAATGTGATCGAAAATCAAATTTTATTTCCAATGAACTAGAGGTAATGACGCAGGAAATTAATAAAAGGTACATTATTTTATCTGGCAAATAATCGCCAAACAATGGACTTATCAAGAAGGTTCGTGTTTGCCAAAAAAATTGTTTGGCCGTAAATACGGTTGCTTCCCAATTAAAAATAAGTGAAAGCAGGAGAAAGTTAAGATACAATCAAAACGTAAGTAAAAAAATACTTATACCGTAAAGTGAGGTTAATTTGTGCCGGCTGGTGTAAATTTGTGCCCTTGCGTTCAAGGCTAACATATGGACTACTGGTATTTTGTCATGAATAATTACATGAGTTCCTACTGTGCAATCCCTACAGATATAAGAGTTTTCATGACAAAATTATAAGTTGATAATTTTACGGTACGGTAATAGTTACTGATGATATGTACTCCTTAGATGCTAGTTTACTAAAAGAAGGAGGAAGATAGGAGGTGATCCGGCTGTAACAAATACAATTTCAGACTACGAGGATAAATTCTTGTCCATCATTGGTTCGGCTTCTGTTTGCGGTTTGAAGGATGCAGTAAATGAGAATTTTACTCAAGTTTTTATTGGTTTTTAGTCTATTAAGTTCATGATGGCAATACGTAAGTACCTACGTTAGTTTTTAAAGTATATTCCTATGATTTATAACTCTAGCCATAACCAAGATCCTACTTCTACACCTTTAATTACTGAGTCCTTTTCCATGTCATTTAATGAAAGTAAATTTAGTATGTACAACATAATATACAACTAAATTTATGTGTATCCCATTCTAGCTCCAATCCAAATTATCGACATCCCTTCTCCTTCTCTAAATTTTGGTATTGAAACTCTTGACATCTTTCCTCCTCCTCCAAATTTTTCTAATTATAATCATACTGTTCATAATATTTCAGTAGAAAACCAGACAAAGTAAAAGGTTGCACTATTTACATATTATGTTGATTAACTATTTATTTTATCTATCACTTTCAATAAATATTCAATAAACACCTCAACGAATTTTTGCTAAAACTGTTACCGACTAAGTTTAAATTTTGGTGCTAAATTTAACCTTCATCAAAAAGTGTTATTTTTTGAGAATAAGATTAGCCCATTTGTTTCTTGAATACGTCGAATGTTAACGATGCTAACACCGGTATTAGATAAGTGTTAAGAGTTTGGTGTTAAGTTGTTTTGAGAGTAGAATTAGCGCTAACCCTGGCAACTAACATAGGTGTTAACGTTAATACTCTTTCCAGAATTCGACTGTAATAAACATCCTAGAAGCTATACCAGATAACATATATTTTGTCATAAAAAAATTATTGTATGTATAGGAAAGTCATACGACAAATAAATCATGAATTAGCACTGAATATGCTATGAACAAATTTTATTTGTTTACATATTTTTACCAAACCTTATACAAATACTTTTCATGATTGGCAGAATACAACAAAAAAGTTTGTTTACATACACCTTATTTCAGTGGTTATTGATAGCATCCCAAATTTAAGTATCTTAAGTTAGTATTTATTTTTTTTAATTTAAAAACAATTTAAAAACATAGAATTTTAATTTTTTGTAATAAAATTATAAATTAGTATTTTCACTATAAGTTATATAAAACAGTATTTAGAAATATGCAAAAAAAAAATATAATTTATTCCACATATCACTTTGAACAATTATATTTTTATGCGACAAATTATTTACGTACCAAGAATGATTTTACTAAAATGCGAAATTATAACAAAACAAATTTTTCATTAACTTCATATTTTCTGCAAATAAAAATTGCTTCTTGTTATCATGCCATAAAAAATTTAAAAATAACTGCATAGATACTTTTCTTTTAATTTTTGCCGTATTTATGCAAATTTCTAAAATAAATGTATTACTTCAGTAAATCCTAATGATTTTAAATTGTTTCATGATATAGATTGAAATAATATTTATTTTAAATTCTTGATTTAAAACATTAAACAAATAATAATTTGAGACATTAAAAATTCATATTTCGTTTATTAATTCGAATTTTAACATCGCAACTCCTAAAAATAAGACAAAGAAATAAAAAAATCGATAAAAGTTTATTCAATTCAGTTTTCGCAATCATTCGTAATAGACACTTTCCTAAATATATTACATAATATATTCTCAGATATTTATACAGTAATGCTTAACAGATTCAAATTAATAAACAAGTAATCTACACTGATTTTGCTCAAAGTTATATTTTTCATATTTTTTAACACATCATATTTTTTTCATATTATGATATTCAATATTATTCAGTAGACCCAAAACAATTTTAAAAACAAGTAATAAATATTGGTTTTCCTTAAGGAACGAAACAAAATTCAAATCAACACAAATCTTTCAAATCTTCATGAGAAAAAAAAATTAAAATAAAAACGAACATAAGTATAAATATATATTATATATATATATCTTTCAAATCTTCATGAGAAAAAAAAAATGAAAATAACGAACATAAGTACAAATATATATATATATATATATATATATATATATATATATAAATTTATAAATTTTGCCAAAAGAAATATTTACTTTCTATTAACTTTTCTTGTTTGGTCGTTCATATAGTTCATATAATTATGTTAATTTACGCGGAAAAAGAAAAAGTATCAACGAAATATAAAATAAAATTCTCGCGCAAAACAAAAGCAAAACGGAAAAAGATAACAAAGAAAGACGACGTGCATCGTGACGCTTACGGAAAGAAAAATTTGAGTTCAAAACGGAAATTGTTATACAATGCATTGACTTGCACATGGCGGTTTATATATACTTCTGTTATTTCAAATAATATGAGAACTGATACTGCTTTTTATCTCTTTATCTTGTTGGAGATTTATGCAACAAAAAAGTGACGTAGAAGTGGTGTTTAAATATTTAAAGTGAAACATATTTCGTAAGGGATTAAAGTGACCATGCCACACTCGCGTTATTTAATTTATAAGTATTTAAACAAGATGCTTTACAATTTTTTTCTCAAATGCCTATATGAAACAGTACAAAAATAACATAACACTTTCATTTTTTTATAATTTTTTAATCTAATAGGTATACTACAAAGCATCAAAATGCATAATCTTTTAGCATATTCGGTAGAGGAAGTTGTATTTAGAAATAATTAAATATTTATGTGCGTTTTATAAAAAATTGTTGTGGGTAACTCTTATTTAAATATCAGTAGAAATGTATTACAATATTATATAAGATATAGTAGCGATATTAGTTTGTTTCTGAGTATCGTAATCTACTCAGCCTTACAAAAAACGAAAAAATATAAAAATGTGCAAAATATCCCGACTATGCTAGGTAAGATAAGCGGTGTATTAGAGTGATATAGAAATGCAATTTTTTTAGTATTAATGTTATAAATAAAAAAAAACCGTCAAATGAATAATTGATTGCTGTCAAAAGCTGGAATTTAATTTTTTGCTTAAGTACTATGAGTATAACATTTAATAATAAAGGATGAAAAATAATTGCTGCACTGATTTTTCAGTTAGATTTCACAGGAAAGGCACACTCGTTAGCATCTGAATTTTTACTAGTATATTTACATGGTCGATAAAAAATGCCGTACGACAAATGTTCCCAAGGGAACAGCGCGTGTCAGTGTAAGTACAAATTTGTAAATTTTAAAATGTTCTGAAAGATAACGCTTGTTTCAGTTTCAAACAATAATAGATTTGTTACTTTTTCTGTAATCAAACAGATCCACAAAGCTGTTTTTTTCCATACTGGATCAGGTAGGAGTAAAGATGAATGAATATTGGTCATATTGGGTTTGATTTACTTAATATGCATGTCACATTGTTCTTTCTAATGATTATTTTGAACCAATTTATGAAGACTTAAACTAATTAAAATCAGATTTTAAAAACAAAATCAATTATTAGATGACATTTGGAATTATTTTACAAGCAAAGATCGTACAACAAAATACACTTTTGGGTCGATTTTAAATTATAGCTCAGGACGGAGGGTTTTTTCTTAATAAAAATTATAGCAATGTAAGAGGTTACATCTATTACATTGTTATAGCTTATATTGCACTGTAAGTAGAAAAATTACAATTACAAGTTAACATGTGTTTCGTAATAACAATCTGTTAGTTTGAACGTGGTTAACGTCTAGAAGCAAACATTGAAAATATTTAATGTGAACAAGATAGAAATTAAATATCCAAGGTTGATAGCATTTATTAAAAGAAAGTCTGTCAGCCAGATTTCAAAGAAATAATCATTTTTTCTCATTGAAAATCCCAACACGAAAACTAATGTGAGAAAATAATTTCCGATATCACCTGGAAATTATGACAGTGTGGATCTTTTGAAACTATTTAAATAAACTACGCCCTTCGGCTTCCAGGAATTGAAAATACAAGATTTTTTATTGGTTACTGTAATGGAAGATGTGCAAGACAATGTGGAGATAAATATAAATTCTAGAATAACAAAATTCTAATTTTTAGTAAATTAGTAAATGTTGTGTTTTTAAATAAGGTGTAAAATATTCATTAACTCAACTGATACAAATATATCATTATTTTTGGACAGAAAATCTGACAAATTGTTTTTATATATAATTTTTATACTTCATTTTGTTTCATAGATCACTATTTTATCAATAATTTTCAATACTTCCCCTTATTGTTAAAATGGTAAAAATAAAATACATATTTTATAAAAAAGTTATTACAGAAAAATATTTTAAACTCATTTCTTGGCACAGGAATATATGTCTCGGTTTTGCCAAAGCCTTTATCAGCGCTGTAGGATGGAAGATACTTTGCTGACACTAATATCTCCTTGCGTAACCATTTCCCGTACGAAGAAATGCCTAATTTGAATGTGCTTCATCGGTTTGTGTAGTTCGTGATTTTGTGCTAGTTTAATAGTAAAGAAACACAAAAAGCATACAAAGAATAGTGAGATATATATCTGGGACAGCGTTTCATTCAAGGGAAGAAGGGCATTATATGTTGTGGAAACAAAAAATACTCTATAAAAAAGAACATTGGAGGGAAATAAAATTTAAAGAAGCTGTCCATATTTCTTAAAATCCAAATAACGTTAGTAAATCAAAATTTGCTTGAATAGTTTTTTGAAAGCCATTGTTAGAATACAATTCCTGGGCTTCAAATAAATAGACACTTCAAAATACTTTCAATACAAATTCTATTTATATATAAATTTCTATAGGTGTGGTTACATTTTTTGATAACAACAACTGTATAATGAATAATTGTATTGAACAGTGTTGCCACCTCTACCGATTTTTCGGTAGATCTACCGAATTTCTCTTCAATTTACCGATCTACCGAAAGACATTGATATCTACCGAATTTGCTGATTGACAAAATTTCTGATTATATTGTTTCAAAAATTTATTTAGTAAAATTTAAATTAAAGGTAGTCAACGTACACTTCCTTACCACTCTTCCCATTGACAAATTGTACAATACTAGGGGAATTCCCGATTTCTTAATCTTATTGCCAAAATGATGATTCTAATTTAAAAAGAAAAAATTCTTAATCTTCATAAGAACTTTTCTTGTTTTTATATAAATTTACATTTTCTGATAAATAAAATTATTCATTTATATTAGTGTTTTGTACAAAAAATCCATAAAACAAACACAACAAATATATTATATATTAAAATAATGCAAAAAAAAATAATCTACCGAAAATTATCGAAATCTACCGATATTCTACGAACAATCTCCCGAATTCGTTACATCGGAACGTGGCAACACTGGTATTGAATCAAGCAGTCAGATTTTGATTATTAAATTTCCATTTCTCATCAGCCCTTATACATTGTTTATATAATTTATAATTTTAATTTATTCTTTTACAACCTGATGACGGCTATTGATATTCACAGTCGAAACGTAATATTTTAAAGTTTAATAAATAGACAATGCAAGTCCAACATATTCATTTTAATAAAATATAGTTACCTATTTTAAAAAATTTAAAAATATGCACAAAACAATAATTATTTTATTGTTAAACTATTTCTTTTTACAGATGCGATTGCCAGTTGACTTACTTAGAAGCAGATAAAGCAAAAGAAAATGAGAAGGAAATTTTCATTTCGTTACTGCAATATAATAATAATAATAATAATAATAATAATAATAATAATATTTCTTTATTGACCCAAGTCAACGGCGAGGTTCAGCCATAGGCTGCTCTTCCACCTAACCGATACAATAAGTGTTATTACATTATTGTCAACTAACAATGAACACATTGAAAAGAAACATAATTAATAATAATAAACAATTAAACAATTACAAATATCATGAACACAGATATTAATTTTATACAGTAACAAAACTACAGAATACGTTTACATAATATGACTAATAGTTATTAAACATGATTTATATGATTTTTAAAAGAGTTAACAGACAGAGATTTCAAATGTGTAGGAACATTATTATAAAGGGTTGGAGCTAAATATGAAAAGGAACATTTAAATTTAGATTTTTTAAAGGTTGGGACATCATACAGATCTTTTTCACGTAATGAATAATGGTAACCTTTGACAACGAGTTTATCATGCAAGTAGGGAGGAATGCCAGTAAGCCTTATTTTATGAGTGAAACAATTAAATGATTTTATTAAATGGTCATCAACCGTGTCCATGTGAGATAATGAGCGATAGTGTGATATATGATCATATTTACGAATACCATAAACATAACGAAGACATGCATTCTGAAACAAAGTTATTCTATGTTTTTCTGATTGTGTTAAATTTGGTATATAAACACAAGCACAATAATTAAGTAATGGTAAGATTAATGTGTTGATTAACCGTAATTTAACTTGCAAGGATAAGAGGTGTCTGAACTGATATAAATGGCGTAGTTTAAGTTTAGCCGCTGTTAATTTTTTTGTTAAGTGACCTCTAAAATTCAAATTTTCATCGATCTCCAGACCTAAGCTTTTTATGGAGGGACTACGTTTTAATTTAACATTATCTAGCTCAATATTATCTAGCTCAATATCTACTGTGTCATTATATCCAAAGATAATAAGAGATGATTTTTCTGCGTTTATTTTGAGGCCATTATTTTTTATCCACCCTGTAAGCAAATATAGATCATTATTGATTAAATCAGTTTTCTCAAGAATTTCAGTAGGACTGAAAGATGCTAAAATTTGCGTATCATCAGCGTAAGAGTGTGCCGAGCAATAATTCAACACTGATGGCATGTCCGCCACATAGATTAAAAAAAATAAGGGGCCCAAAATAGATCCTTGCGGTACCCCACACTGTAAGGGGAATAAAGATGACTGAGAAGTTTTTGTTTCAGATGACATAATGACATAAAAATATCTATCAGTTAAATAACTCCTACACCACTGAACAGCATTTTCGGAAAAATTATAATATTTTAGTTTGGCAATGAGCATGTTGTGATCCACCATGTCGAAAGCTTTGGTAAGATCAATTTGAATTAGTGCAGACAAATTTGATTTGTCCAGATTAGAAATAATGGTATCTACAATGTTCATGAGACTAGACTGAGTGCTGTATCCGCGTCTGAATCCTGACTGTGTACATGGTAAAATATTATTATCAGAAATGTAACTCATTATTTGATCACTACATACCCTTTCCAAGACCTTAGAGAGTGTCGGAAGAATGCTAATTGGGCGCAAGTCATTAAATGTCATAGCATTATTTTTTTTGCAATTGGCTTAACAATAGCCACTTTCCAGATATCAGGGACAACTCCCTCCAACAAAGCCGTATTTATGATATGAGTAACATGACCATTTATCACTGGTAAAAGTAGAGCAATCATTTTTAAGGAAATGCCATCCACCCCAACTGCATTAGACTTCAGTTTGTACAAAATGTTGTATATATTTGCATTATCTACAAGTTTAAAGTTAAAGCATTCTGTATGCAAGTTTGAATATTTATCATTAATGTAATGATTTATAGTATTATCATTAATATTCGATGTTCCAACTTTATTTATTAGATACTGAGCATAAGATTCAGAATTATGTAGAGAAGATGAAATTTTTTGTTCAGCTTCCTTTGTAACTCCAACACGTTTTAGATTTTTCCATAATTTATTAGAGTTTTTGAGATTATTATTTATATCATTCTCAAGAAATGCTTGCTTCTCTCTACGTATCGCAGCAGTAGTAAGGTTACGTAATTGCTTATAATAATTAAATTTGGCCTCTGTTTTATATTTTCTATACTCCTTTAATGCTTTATCCCTTTTTTTCTGCATTATTTGAATGACTGGAGTAATCCAAGGACTGTAATGTTTACCTACTTTAATAGTTTTTAAAGGAGCATGTTCATTAAATAATGCAGAAATTTTGTCATTTAAATAAGCAATTTTATCGTTAATATTACTAAGGTAAAATATTCTATTCCAATCTATTAATTCACTATCTGCGATAAAGTTATTATAGTCAAAATTTTTGAAATCTCTGTAGGTAAGCACTTTCAAAGAAACATGTTGCTTTGGAAAATTAAGAGTACAGAAAATACCACTATGATCCGAAAAATCAGTAGTCAGAACACCTGAATCTATACAGAGAGATTTACTATCAGTTAATATCACATCCAGTAGAGTTTTACTTTTTGGTCTTGTGTACTGATTTATTAACTGATAGATACTATTGGAAGATATTAAATCTGTAAAAAAATTACTGCGAAAATCCTTAACAAGGAGATTAATGTTGATATCACCAGCACATATCAAGTGATCTGACTGCGGTATAAATTCAGTAAATATTGTATCTAATATTTCCAAATCTCTATAAAATTCTGCATGGGGATTATATACTACACCAAAAATTATTTTTTTATTAAGAATGCAACATTGTATCCACAAATGTTCAACATTATTATTTTCAACAAAATCAGTAGGAAGGATTTTAAATGAGATATTGTTACGTACATAAAATGCGACACCTCCTCCACGCTTAGAGGTTCTTTCAGAACTAATTAAGTTATATCCCGGAATATTGAATAATTGTGTAATAATAAAGTTTCTTAGTAATACCGTTTAGTAATATGTATGTACTTAAAACGAATACTTAATTTGAAAAATAAATTCATTCAAATTAAATTATAATTTATATTCAATATATATTGAAAAATATGAACGAAACACTGATTGGTAAAATATAAAAATATGAAATATTTTAGGCGTAATTTATTTAAAAAAAAAATATTGCTTCATAATAGACTTCAAACTATATTCTCAATAAACTACAGATGTAGTTAATAGAATCGTACAAATATTATTTGAAGTTAAGAAAAAAAACTGCAGATTACCACGAAGAATAGTAGCAAATTAGAAAAATTCTAACATAAAAAAAGTAATGTAAGAATGATTACAATAAAAAGATAAATTTTGATACAGATGTGGTACGATCTGAACTGTTTTATTTACTTCAATTGCATAAAAATTAATATGATTCCTACGTAATGGATGAAATGGCAAAGAAAAGTAATAATGTTGTGTGAAGATTACCCATCGTTCATTGAACTGACTAAATGAAGTAGCACCAGAAAATATGTAAATTCACTCGTTAAATTATATTTTGTATTTTAAAAACATTTTAAAAAAATGTACACAAGAGATTGTTAAGTATTTTACTATAAGGGTGTATCTGTCGGCCGGTTTAGTTTTATACTGCGGTTAAAAAAAATTTGAAGTAATAAAAATTTCTGGATTGCAGTCACAAAATTTTATTTTAATTCTCGGGTCGACCGGTTTCGAGCTCCACATGAGCCTTCCTCAGGAGATAAGAATTAAGAATTTTTTTTCTCATCTCCTGAGGAAGGCTCATGTGGAGTGACTGCAATCCAGAAATTTTTATTACCTCATCAATATATAGAGTCAAGGGACTTTTTCTATCAAAAAAAAATTTACAGTTTTTTTCTTTTCGCCTAGTAATGGGAGAAAAATAAGTGTAGGTATTGGCAAATAGACAACAATTGTGATATTTGAAAAATGTATATATGAACGAAATGTACAATTTTTGCCTTGAGAAAAATTATTAACTGATGAAAATTTTGAATTCATATAATATGTTTTGTTACTTAGCACTTTTGCAGATTATATTAATTCAAAATATTTTCTTGGATTTTTTTATTTTCAAAACGTATTTCTGTCCCGGTTTGGAATTTTATAATAATGATAAGCCTAAGTGTAAGAGTAAGTATAGTCATAATATAACTAGATATAGAACTTTGATAATGTAATATTTATAAATATGGACAACAAAAAAAATCTCATAATGTTAATGAACTTAAAGTTCACCTGTCACGACAACAATACCAATAAAATTTATAAATTACTAGAGAGCTCCACACCAGTTGTGATCTGCGCAATTATACTCATTTATACTTTGCTTTTTTCTAGTGAACATGCGAATAGTAAATTATCACCCAAAATGCAAAACTGCGCTATAACAAAATAGAGAATTGACTGGTCTCTGTAATTGTCAACATTTATTACATTTAATATATATATATATATATATATATATATATATATATATATATATATATATATATATATATATATATTTGCCACAATACAAGTAATTATTCGATTTATATTACTAATTATCGAGTAGTTAGTATTAATAATTCCCGACAACTATGAATACAAACCGGATTTATTAGATGAACCGTACCATATTCATTATTAGATAAATATTTAATATCAATAATATCAATATCAATAATATGCAAAATAAACTGCATAAAAAGTTATTTTATAATATTTTATTGCTTAAAACATAGCAAATTTATCCGAACCTAGGGTTTCAAATAGATTTTAATTCAAGCAGTTATCTTCGCATATCATCTCTTTTTACCTTCCGTCAAAAGGAAAGGTATTGTCTTTGGTCAAAAAATTCGGTGGTGAGTTTTTAATGAATAAGCACTTTTTAAGATCCCTAGAATACGATTTTACTAATTTTACATTGATGTCTGTATGTGTGTGTGTGTGTGTGTGTGTGTGTGTGTGTGTGACAAATTTTTCTCCGACGATAACTCCAAAACTACAATTCTAAAAATTATGATTCTTTCGTATTCCTCTTCTTTACAACCATATGAAGAGCTGATTAGATTTTGGTTGTAATTGGTCAACCGGAAGTACTCTTATTTGAAGTTCTTAACAGTTTTTCTGGAAAAAACGCAGTTAAATATCATTTTTCGACATTTTATGATCATTCATATGAAAGAAAATCTTATTCTCTATACGATTTGATTATACATTTTCCTTCATATTCAATAGATATAGAGTTATACAGAGATTAAGAGAGGTTAACTTTCAAAAATCAGTCAGCTTTGCAAAAATTATGGAAACAGCAGATATATACAAAAAATTCTAATTGACAGATGTCAGTGTCAAGTGCAAAATCAAAATGGAAAGTATAGGATCAGAAAGTAACATAAGTGACAGAGTGTCCCTCGCAAGTGACTTGAAGTTTCAATGTCGGGAGTACGAGGAAGGCCAAAGAGAAGATGGAAGGACTATGTAGCAGAATATTTGAGAGAGGAAGAACTGTGTGAAGAAGATGCGTTGGATAGTGTGAAGTGCAATTTACAGAATGTACATTCGTATTATAATTATATTGGATTTATAGAATCTTTTCAAAGGAACTTGCAATATGAAATTTGTAAAAAATAGTGTGTTCGTGTTAAAATTTTACAGAATATATAGAATCTTTTCCAAAGAACTTTTGGTATCGGATTTGTACAAAATACATTGAATTGGCGGAAGGTTTTGTGCTGGCCACAACAGATTTTTTTACTAACAATTTTACTTTTCACATTCTACGAACTGTATGTTTTTTCTTTGCCTGCTTTTTTGTACTTAATAAATAGAATTATTTTTTTTAATGCTTGTACAATTATTAAAATTTTATTATTTTGGTTCACGTTTTTTGCAACATCCCATTACCACTCGGCCCTCGTCAAGTAATTTTGTCTCAACTACACACAGGCATCAATAAACAGAAGTTGAAGTATTTCAGTTCCACTAATAATGAACTAGTATCTGCACATAGCCAGCAATTTCATTTGATATCCATTATTTCTATTTCTGCAGAAGATAAACACTTCATAGTTTAAAATAATCTTTATTTAGAAACACTGCTAATCTAAATATTAACATGTAATTCACTGTAAATACTGATTGTCAAAATTTAAACTTAGACACTACATATTCGCATTCATTTGCAACAATATTAAACAAATAATCTTTTTTTTTCTTGCTGATAATTCTTTTTAAAAACAAGGCACGATAACTACAAAATATTTATAATGATATTCTCAATGTTTAACGTTTTTACTTACACCAATTTCAAACTTCAACTTTATAGAAAAAATGTTTTTCGTATATCTTTATATTTTTTAAATTAGTTTAAGTTTTACGTTGAACAAGTGTAGAGTGAATTATAATACTAAAGTATATTTTACACTCTACAAATTGGTGACCCCTGACATACAAAATGGAGGGCGTACCTGTTCCTGTTCCGGATACACAACCAGCTGAACTTCCACTTCCCGAATCTCTTCATTAACCACTTCCTTCAAGATTCCCGAATTTTGGCCTTCAGACCCGACATTATGGTTCTCTCAAGTCGAAGCAACATTTATGTCACACCGTATAACATCTGAAACAACTAAATTTTACAAATTTATTTCATTACTTAGTCCTCAGTATGCAACAGAAGTCAGATACCTA
Organism: Ophonus ardosiacus; assembly: GCA_943142095.1. Classification (NCBI taxonomy): domain Eukaryota; kingdom Metazoa; phylum Arthropoda; class Insecta; order Coleoptera; family Carabidae; genus Ophonus; species Ophonus ardosiacus. The sequence continues at coordinate 22,070,971 of OW964825.1, read as the reverse complement.
ATTGATAACCCTCCAACATAACTGCCTATATTAACTTATTCAACAAGATAAAAATAAATACTTAAAGAATCATATATTAATCTACATTCAGTTTAATACAAAATAAATACATAATAATTATTATATATCAGCGATTGGTGCTGTCTACATTTTCATATAGTACGAAAATATAATAAAATAAAAGATAACGATATTCCTGATTTCAGTCTACTTTATTGTTATGTCCAACTAGTGTCGACACCACATGTGTCTTCTTCAGGGGCTAAATTTACAGTAAAAGATCGGTTATGCCTTGCATTATTGAATAACCACCGGGTTTAGGCCTTCCCCGCAAAACATGGGTCACTCTCAACAGAATAAGGATCAAAAGTGGCAGATATGGACACTCCCTTCATAAATGGGACAAGCGTTAATCGCCGCAATGTAACTGAGGAGATTAAGATCAAACCATCACCCATATAATTCAAGAATGCGAACGACTTCCTTTTCGCAATTTAGGAATTAATACAATATATAAAAAGTTTAGACATTTGTTGACATTGTGTACACAACCAAAAAAAGTAGCAATATAAATTCATTCCACAAAAATTTTATCAACACAAATAATGTAAGAAAAGAAAAGGCATGTGTTGCAAATATCAAACAAGACAAAGGGTTCAAATGTAAAACATAGATTTTCAATTAAAATTAATAAACGTCGTATCTACTACATCAAATAAATATATGTATAAACTAATGTACTTTCTTAAAAAGAAACCCTCAAATATCAACAACAGGAAAACAAATAACATTTGACACATTACTTTTTTATATACCCACATATAAAAATCAATACTGTTTTGAGTCACAACTAAAACACAAAGAAAATTATAAACACATGTATTTCCTGAACAGGAATACAGTAAAAATTACCAACACAAAAAGAACAGAAAATTAAAGCGTATAAAGAAAATGGAATTAATTCAACAAGATAAATAAAAATCGTACTCATTATTTTTATTTTCTTACAAATACAAAAACCATTGCCAAATTTTATAAATCAGAAATAAATTGGCAATTATAACTGAAGCAAAATATTTACATATAACACATATTGCCTATCAAAAGTTCTGTTACATATCACCAAATTAAAAAAAATATATATGTCATACTACACTATTAATTGGGTACTAAAATATTATTTATCTCCTTCACATTATTTCTATCTTACATTTTATTATTAGAATTATACAGCACATCAATGGAGGTTACAAAATAGATGAATCATTCGACTATATTACCAAAATCGTATTGTTGGAAACGTAATCTGAGAAATATGCTAAAAGTAGTACAAGTAACACACCATAGCGCCATGTGCTCTGAAGATGGCTACGATCGGAGAAACACTAAGTGAGAACTTAGCTCTCATACATGTCTGGTACATAAGATACCGCTAGTGGTGAAATACCAGGAGTAAGACAAACCAAATTGAAGGCTGAGATTCACAAGAGGTCAGGGACCTTGTAATCGTAAGCTAAGCTCTCAACATGCTTCAAAGTTCTTCGAAAAAAAATTAATTTTGCTTATAAAAACCGGACGCTTTATTCGATTTGGATGAAATTTGACAGTTTATATGGTTATAGGTCATCTTGTAAGGTGATACTTGTTATTATTAGTGACCCACTAGTGTATGAATCTTAGGTCTCCCAACATTAATTAGACCGTAACTTTTTAATGGCAATGCCGAAAACGTGAAATTATTTTTCTTCAGAAAGATACATTCAATAGTAAACTTTTGTCTCTCTGTGTAATTTGTGATATCTGTTACGGTTCACACAGAAAAAAATAAAATCTGAGCGTCTGCACTGCTAAATTTTTAAAATAAATTTAATCTAGCAGTCTATCCAAATGTCAAACAAGTAATTTTTCATGACAGTAACAATTGTTTTACGAATTGTCAAAAATTTTCTTCGCAATATTCTAAAATTAGTAACATCCGTTTGTTCGGCCTAATGGTATTTTACTACCATTATTATAAATAAGACGATTACATATCTCAGCTTACTCCTAAACAAGTTGTAAAGAATGACAACTCGTTACTGTCATTAAAAATTACTTGTTTGACATTTGGATAGACTGCTAGATTAAATTTATTTTAAAAATTTAGCAGTGCAAACACTCAGATTTTATTTTTACCTTCCGTCACCTTTAGGTAAGGAAGGTATTGTCTTTGGTCAAAAAATTCGGTGGTGAGTTTTTAATGAATAAGCACGTTTTAGGGTCCCTACAATACGAATATACCATTTTTAAGATGATGTCTGTATGTGTGTGTGTGTGTCCGTGTGTGTGTGTGTCCGTGTGTGTGTGTGTCCGTGTGTGTGTGTGTGTGTCCGTGCGTGACAAATTTTTCTCCGACGATAACTCCAATACTACAATTCCAAAAATTATAATTCTTTCGTATTCCTCTTCTGTACATCCATATGAAGAGTTGATTAGATTTTGGTTATAATTGATCCACCGGAAGTACCCTTATTTGAAGTTTTTAACAGTTTTTCTTAAAAAAACGCAGTTAAATATTATTTTTTGACATTTTGTTATTATATATATTAAAGAAAATACTCTTCTCTATACAGTTTGATTATACATTTTCCTTCATATTCAATAGATGTAAATTTAAAGCATTATAAAGAAATTAATTTTCAAAAATTAGTCAGCTTTGTTATTTATCATGGAAACAGCTGACATAATTATTCAAAAAAATTTAATTGACAGATGTCAGTTGCAAGTGCAAAACCAAATATGGAAAAAGTATAGGATCTAAAATTGGTATGTCATAGTGTTGCTCGCAAGTGACACGCAGAGAAAGGCCAAAGAGAAGATGGAAGGACATTAATTAGTGTAGTTTATGTTATAATTTTATTGGATTTATAGAACCTTTTCAAATGAACTTTTGGTATGGAATTTGTAAAAAATAGTATGTGTTTTTACATGATATTATATAGAATCTGTTCCAAGGACCTTTTGGTATGGGATTTGTACAAAATACATGGAATTGACGGAAGGTCTTGTGCTGGCCACAACAGATTTTTTTCTATGTGAACGGTAACAGATATCACAAATTACACAGAAAGAGAAAAGTTTACTATTGAATGTATCTTTCTGAAGAAAAATAATTTCACGTTTTCGGCATTGCCATTAAAAAGTTACGGTCTAATTAATGTTGGGAGACCTAAGTTTCATACACTAGTGGTTCACTAATAATAACAAGTATCACCTTAAAAGATGACTTTTAACCATATAAACTGTCATACCAAATTTCATCCAAATCGAATAAAGCGTCCGGTTATTATAAGCAAAATTAATTTTTTTTCGAAGATTTTTAGCTAAATGGTACACTTTCCGGTAGAAGCAAGTTTGGTTAAATCGTCTTATTTTAGCCTCAGGAATCTGTGGTTAAGCCATGTCCCCCTATTTAAGTGACACCCTGTATATATATATATATATATTCTTTAATCACGACGATCGGGGAAATTTTGCTCACCTGTACAGACTAAACTGTACAAGCGATTTTAATGAAAATTTTTCCGAGATGTAGAGAATAACTCAACTTGATTTCCTGGTAATAGGTCATTTTTCTGTACGATGCATAGTTTTTGTGTAACAAATTTTTAAAAGTGGAAATTTGGCTTTTTGAAACAATACATCGAAGTCTACATGTACAAAATTAAGAAGAAAAACGATGTCATCTATCACATTTGACATGTCAATGTTAGTGACAAACCAATATAAGAAATGTATAAAGATTAGTTAAAAGTGGATATATATTTTTTATGGAACGATTATTATGGATATAATAATATAATTAAAGGTATTTTATAATTATTTTCTCTACTTAAATGGTAATTAATAAATCATATATAACCTTGAAGTTAAATTTCAACATATGTTCATCCATAGGTAAAACTGTTTGCTTTTTATGACAGAGAAGTTGAAAAGGTGATAATTCAGTGAATATGAACGTACAGTAACATATGTACGCATGTTTCCATTGACAAGATAGTTGCTGAACGACGAAAAAGGCATGTATTTAAATGGAACCTAATTTGGATATGAAATTGATAAATATGGTACCTAGACGGAACGGAAGTGCGTAAAACTATTATAATACACTCTCGGCGGAGCCCTAGGAGAAAGATTGTTTGACATGTCAATCAGAACCTTTAAATGGAAATATTTTTGAAATGAGGATATTTTGAAAGAAGTTAAATTAATGAAAATAAATTATGAGAATGGGCAATGATTTCACAATAGTAAAAATGGCCTAAAATATATTTAAAATTTATAAATTTGATGGTTCCTGTCCGTGGTTCATGTCCACTTCGAAAGTGTTGCCATACGTTCCATAAGTAACTAGGTAAGTACCTATAAAACAAATATTGCTAACTAGATCAATGTGAAATCGGTACACAAGTGTTACCAAATATGCCATAAGTGAAAAACAAATATTCCTAATAGCATTACTGTGAAGTTAGTCAATTAATTTTCTAGCTACTAATAAAAAATGTTGTACATAAATATACGAGAAAGTGTTGCCATAAGTAACTAAGTAAAACACAAATACTCCAATATCAAGATTTTGACAGCTCGATCGTTTTTTTTTTTTTTACATAAAGTTCTCAGAAACATGTCGTTTTTGTATCAAATGAATGGTAACGTCAAGGGCTGCCTTGCAGAAATGCTAAACATTTGACAGCTTGAACGTCTTTTGTTTTTTGCTTAAAGTTGTCAGAACTATATCGTGTTTGGTATCAAATGAAAAGTAACGTCAAGGGCTGTCATGCAGAAGTGTCAAAATTTTGACAGCTCGATCAGCTTTTGTTTTTTGCTTAAAGTTGTCAGAAACATGTCGTGTTTGATATCAAATGAGAGGGTTCGTCAATGGCTGCCATGCAGAAATGCTAAAAATTTGACAGCTTGATCGGCTTTTGTTTTTTGTTTAAAGTTGTCAGAAGTATGTCGTGTTTGGTATCAAATGAAAAGTAACGTCAATGGCTGTCATGCAGAAGTGTCAAAATTTTGACAGCTCGATCAGCTTTTGTTTTTTGCTTAAAGTTGTCAGAAACATGTCGTGTTTGATATCAAATGAGAGGGTTCGTCAAGGGCTGCCATGCAGAAATGCTAAAAATTTGACAGCTTGATCGGCTTTTGTTTTTTGTTTAAAGTTGTTAGAAGTATATCGTGTTTGGTATCAAATGAAAAGTAACGTCAAGGGCTGTCATGCAGAAGTGTCAAAATTTTGACAGCTCGATCAGCTTTTGTTTTTTGCTTAAAGTTGTCAGAAACATGTCGTGTTTGGTATCAAATGAGAGGCATCGACAAGGGCTGCCATGCAGATATGTCAAAATTTTGACAGCTCGATCGGCTTTTGTTTTTTGCATAAAGTTGTCAGAACCATGTCGTGTTTGGTATCAAATGAGAGGGTTCATCCAAGGGCTGCCATGCGGAAATGTCAAAAATTTGACAGTTCGATCGGCTTTTGGGTGGGCAAGTTGCGTAGGCAGTTTGAGTGGGCAGGTTGCGTGGGCATTTTGGGTGGGCAGGTTGCGTGGGTAGTTTGAGTGGGCAGGTTGGGTGGGCAGGTTGCGTGGGCATTTTGGGTGGGCAGTTTGCGTGGGCAGTTTGAGTGGGCAGGTTGGGTGGGCATTTTGGGTGGGCAGGTTGCGTGGGCAGTTTGGGTGGGCAGGTTGCGTGGGCATTTTGTGTGGGCAGGTTGCGTGGGTCGTTTGGGTGGGCATATTGCGTGGGCAGGTTGCGTGAGTAGTTTGAGTGGGCAGGTTGGGTGGGCATTTTGGGTGGGCAGGTTGCGTGGGCAGGTTGCGTGGGCAGTTTGGGTGGGCAGGTTGCGTGGGCATTTTGTGTGGGCAGGTTGCGTGGGTCGTTTGGGTGGGCATATTGCGTGGGCAGGTTGCGTGAGTAGTTTGAGTGGGCAGGTTGCGTGGGCTGTTTGGGTGGGCGGAAAAAAAATATTTTGAAAGACTCTTAGTAATAGCACTTTGCATTTAAATTGTTCCTAGACGGATTGGACATACGTAAAACTATTATAAAACACTATCGGCGGAGCCCTAGGGAATACTCGGCGTAGCCGAGTTTTCGCTAGTTTAGATACTAAATTCAAAGATAATTCAATAGCATGGTAATAGCATCATAAAACTAAAATCGAGAAAATAAATAATGAACTTAGTGATTCTGTTTCCCTGATACCATGGATGGGATCGATGAAAAATTAATATGATTTTATAACTATTAATGCAGAAAAATTAAAAAAACAAAACGAAAAAAAATTTTAAGCCACATTCTGAACGCAGTGAACAATATGTTATCAAGATTATTTCTTTTTAACGGAACAGCAAAAACACTTTTCTACATTACCTAATTATTTTAAGATGTTTGTTAATAGTAGTGGCAAAAACTAGGCCATAAATAAAGTAGGATAATTTGAAAAATAAAAAGAAGGGTAGGTTGTCGTGTGATTTAAAATACAGTTGGACAATAATACTGTCAAAGAAAATTTATATTTTAATATAAATATATATATATATATATTGTAATATAAATTATAACCCTACAAGCTGTATAAATTTAAAACACGAAAAAAAAACAATTGTAAGATTTGGGTAAAAATCGTTTAAATCATTATACCAATATTTTGTATTACCTTTTAGAAATTTGTAGTACACCTCACCATTCCTAACATTAAACAAACTAGATTTGAATAACGAGAGCTTCCATTTTATTTGGTCTTACAACCTGTTTGGGAATTGTATCACAGAGGAACTAGCTAAGATCAGGTCGGCTACTGATATTGTAAAAAAAAAAGCGTAATCCATGAATTGTAAATTATATATAAAAAATAAAAGCCTGTAAAAAACATTTAACACTGCAACAATACAAAAAACCTAGCAATGAAACAAAATATAATATAAATAAACAGTAGTACAAATTTATCTTTTCACGCGTCAACATGTGTTGTAAATGTAAATGTTTTTCAATTAACCTGTACTCGTTCTCTGAATTAAACTCTTTTCGCTTTCAATATAAGTTACTAGTGTTGGGACTTAAACATTTCAGTGAATTTTACTTGTTGTGCATCGAGAATTCAATTCATGTAGCATATTCCTATCCGCCGTTCTATTGGATCCATTTCGTAATTGATATTCTTTATTAAGCTACTGAGTTTAATAATTTTGAACCAATTTAATTGTAGAATTGGTCGCCTCAAGTAAGCGGTTCCTAAGTTCCTGTTCCTTCAGTCCTTTGGAGGTTCAACGTGGTTCCAGTTCCTGTTAGCTACCCCAGTGCAGTCAACGCTGGTTCCTGCTCAAATCTATTCCCGTAGTTCCTGTGCTGGCTCCTTCCTACTAGTTTCACGCTGGTTCCGGGTCATACAAGGTCAGTGGTCTGTACTTCATTTACTGGTTCCTTTGTGATACTGTTCCTACACCTAAGTTCATATTGATTATTGTAACTTTAATTCTCATAAATACCCAACTGTTTCAATTTTATATAAGAAACACAACCGTTCCATCTTGAAAACACAAAGTTAAAACAATTCTTAATAATGTTAATAACGAAATATTACACCTGTTGCCTGGATTGGGATTATAACAATATGGTTGAAAAATGCCAAATATCAAAAAGATTTGAACGCGTGACAGTACATGTATATAAATTTCCTTAGATTTTATAGTTTCATAAATATAACATGCAGCATGGAGAACTAGATAAGGAAAGAACAAACCACTATTAGGGCAAATAGTATAAGTAAGCCCAAACGGTTGATATTGTGTCACGCAAAAGGCCCAACAAATTTTGAACATTTGCGCACAGTAGATCGTAACCTCTATAATACGTATCAGTAAATAACTACCTTCAAGAATGGGTAAATTGTTGTTTGGTCTACACTGAAATGACTTATTTCAGATGTTGAATGATGATGAATTTAGGCTACAAAGCATGGAACCAAAACTTACAGAATTTTAATTGAAAGAAGTACTACCAGAAATCAGAGAAATCTTATAATAAGGGCTTTTACAAAGACTGATTAATGAAATTGTAAGTGTATAAGTTTTGCATTAATACGAGTATATTATGTAAAATATAATTATTTTTAAAATAAAATAAATAATATCTTACATAGATTTTTGAAATGTTAAAATTGTTGCCTGTCTCGTTTTAATATTTCGTAAATCGTAAAGGACTGGGAATACTTGCTACTCCAAGCCACTGCTTTCTCCGTCTCCCACGTCGCAGGCAAGCTTATCTTGTCCGAAAAGTTACAGCGCCTTGTAAGAAACGCAGTTCTAAATGAAACAATTAAAAGAATTATTTACCTATTTAATTTGTTTTTATACATCAACAAACTCAATGATAATTTAAAGGAGGATTATTCCTTACATTATACCAAACGAAAAAAAATGTAAAATGCAAATAAAAATTAATTATGCACATGTACAAACTTAGTGGTCATTGTTTCCTCAGCCTGATAATAAAAAAGCTGTCAACAATGAAAACGATTTTAGATATTAATGCAGAAATATTAGAGAGAAAAATGAAGCATTATTTAATAATATACACATAAAAATTTAAACCTCATTCTAAACGCAGAAAACAGTATAAATTGTCAAGATAAATATTTTTGTTGACGGTCCGGGTGAACAGGAAAAGCATTGTACAATACTTTAAATAGTATTTAAAGGGGAATATAATAAAAAGTTATAACTTTTGCTTGGGCAAGCATCGCAGATACATACATTGTTGAAAGAAGACCAACCCGTTTATTCTATTTGTAAATTATTATTCTCGTCTCTATAACTAATGAAAGTGTGTGAAGTATTAAAAATGCGATTGTAATCATTCGTTACAACGATACCGAAACATGTAGCGATCTAGCTATCCAACTCGCTACCTTATTAGATTTTTGTTATAACTTACTAAAGTCACAATATTCAGAAGATGCAGTTATATTCTAACTCGAATTTATCTTTCTATAATTTCAATTCCATCAAACACTACTAATATTACAGCGATGGATTCTCGCGTACATGCCCTTAATATAATCGATCTGGTATTAAAGAATTTAATGAACAATATGTTACCATTTGATGAAAAACTTCAAACAGTTCTTGCCAATAGTGAACTGCATAAATCACAAAACTGTGATAACAGAAACTTTAAAACCCCGAATTATTTATAACCATTGATTATAAAAAGTTTTCTTTGAGAAATAAACATATGTGTAAATAAAATGAATATTTTGAATATTTATTAACAATAAGTAATTGCCTTAGTATAATTGTAACTATTTCCTCAAACTGTATAAACATATAAATGAAATAACTAGCCCAGATAAAAAATGCCAAATGATATTTACAAATTTACAACTGGAGCAATTCTAGCACCGAAAAATGAGAACTATTATATATTTGAGAAATATGAACCTAATACATGGATTATGCAACGGAACTAGAATCATAGTAAAAGATATGCTAAAAATAATTATTTAGACTTGGAAATAATGTCAGCCAAAGTGCAGTAGTGGTAGCACGCACTTTAAAATTCTATCATAGAAAGCAGGAGAATGCGATTTTACTTTTACGAATCTTGGTAGCATGCACTTTAGAATTCTATATTCGTTTTTTGTTCCAGATTTTTTTTGAATCTTTTATACTAAATAATTTAATTCACTATCTATATATATATATATATTGAATTCATCACGACGATCGGCGAAATTATATTCGTCCCTACAGCTTAAACGGTGCAAGTGATTTTAATGAAAATTTTTCTGGGATGTAGAGAATAACTCAACTTGATTTCCTGGTAGTAGGTCATTTTTCTGTACGGTGCATAGTTTCTGTGTAAAACATTTTTAAAGGTCGTATTTTGGCTTTTTGAAACAATTTGAAATCAAAAATTTAGTCTTCTTTGAAAAATTTAAGACGAAAAACGTTTCTTTGACATGTCAATCAGAACATTTAAATGGAATTATTTATAAAATAAGGACATTTTGAAAAAAGTTAAATTCATAAACATACATTATGGTAATTGGCGGTTATTCCATAGTAGTTTAAAAGACCTAAAACATTATATTTAAAAATTAAATTTTTTGAAGGTTCATGTCCGTGATTCATGTACATTTCCAAAGTGTTGCCAAACATCCCATAAATAACTAAGTAAAAACCAAATATTCCAATGTCAGGAATTTCAAAGCCCCATCGTCTTTTGTTTTTTGTTTAAAGTTGTCAGAACCATATCGTGTTTGGTATCAAATGATAGGTAACTTCAAAAGCTGTCATGCAGTAATGTCAAAAATTTGACAGCTCCATCGGCTTTTGTTTTTTGCTTAAAGTTGTCAGAACTATGTCGTGTTTGGTATCAAATGATAGGTAACTTCAAAAGCTGTCATGCAGTAATTTTAAAAATTTGACAGCTCGCTCGGCTTTTGTTTTTTGCTTAAAGTTGACAGAACCATGTCGTGTTTGGTATCAAATGACAGGTGTCGTCAAGGGCTGTCATGCAAAAATGTGAAAAATTTGACAACTCGATTGGCTTTTGTTTTTTGCTTAAAGTTGTCAGAACCATGTCGTGTTTGGTATCAAATGAAAGGTAACGTCAAGGGCTGTCATGCAGAAATGTAAAAAAATTGGCAGCTCGATCGGCTTTTGTTTTTTGCATAAAGTTGTCAGAACCATGTCGTCTTTGGTATCAAATGAGAGGGTTTGTCAAGGGCTGCCATGCAGAAATGTCAAAAATTTGACAACTCGATTGGCTTTTGTTTTTTGCTTAAAGTTGTCAGAACCATGTCGAGTTTGGCATCAAATGAGAGATATCGTCAAGGGCTGTCATACAGATATGTCGGTTGCGTGGGTTGTTTGGATGGGCGGGAAAAAATATTTTGAAAGACCCTTAGCGTTAGCACTTTGCGTTTAAATTGTTCCTAGACGGATTGAACGTACGTAAAACTATTATAAACACTATCGGCGGAGCCCTAGGGTATACTCGGCGTAGCCGAGTTTACGCTAGTCTTTTATACTAAATAATTTAATTCACTATCTATATTTCTATATTTGAATTCATCATGACGATCGGGGAAATTTTATTCGCCTCTACAGCCTGAACGGTGCGAGTGATGTTAATGAAAATTTTTCTGGGATGTAGAGAATACTTCAACTTGATTTCCTGGTAATAGGTCATTTTTCTGTACGGTGCATAGTTTCTGTGTAAAAAAATTTTAAAGGTCGTATTTTGGCTTTTTGAAACAATTTGAAATCAAAAATTTAGTCTTCTTTGAAAAATTTAAAACGACTAACGTTTCTTTGACATGTCAATCAGAACATTTAAATGGAATTATTTATAAAATAAGGACATGTTGACAAAAGTTAAATTCATAAACATACATTATGGCAATGGGCGGTTATTCCATAGTAGTTTAAAAGGCCTAAAACATTATGTTTAAAAATTATAATTTTCGAAGGTTCATGTCCGTGATTCATGTGCATTTTCAAAGTGTTGCCACACATCCTATAAGTAACTAAGTAAAAAATAAATATTCCAATGTCAAGAATTTGACAGCTCGATCGGCTTCTGTTTTTTGCTTAAAGTTGTCAGAAATATGTCGTGTTTGGTATCAAATGAGAGGTATCGACAAGGGCTGCCATGCATAAATGTCAAAATTTTGACAGCTCGATCGGCTTTTGTTTTTTGCATAAAGTTATCAGAACTATGTCAAGTTTGGTATCAAATGAGTGGTATCGTCGAGGGCTGCCATGCAGAAATATCAATAAATTGACAGCTCGAACGGCTTTTGTATTTTGCTTAAAGTTGTCAGAACCATGTCGTGTTTGGTATCAAATGAGTGGTATCGTCAAAGGCTGTCATGCAGAAATGTTAAAAATTTGACAGCTCGATCGGCTTTTGTTTTTTGCTTAAAGTTGTCAGAACCATGTCGTGTTTGGTATCAAATTAAAGGGTTCCTCAAGGGCTGCCATGCGGAAATGTCAAAAATTTGACAGCTCGATCGGCTTTTGGGTGGGCAAGTTGCGTAGGCAGTTTGAGTGGGCAGGTTGCGTGGGCATTTTGGGTGGGCAGGTTGCGTGGGCATTTTGGGTGGGCAGGTTGGGTAAGCAGGTTACGTGGGCATTTTGGGTGGGTAGGTTGCGTGGGCAGTTTGGGTAGGCAGGTTGCGTGGGCATTTTAGGTGGGCAGGTTGCGTGGGTCATTTGGTTGGGCATATTGCGTGGGCAGGTTGCGTGAGTATTTTGAGTGGGCAGGTCGCGTAGGCTGTTTGGGTGGGCGGGAAAAAAATATTTTGAAAGACTCTTAGCGGTAGCACTTTGCATTTAAATTGTTCCTAGATGGATTGGACATACGTAAAACTATTATAAAACACTATCGGCGGAGCCCTAGGGAATACTCGGCGTAGCCGAGTTTTCGCTAGTCTTTTATACTAAATAATTTAATTCACTATATATATTTATTTATTTCTATATTGAATTCATCACGACAATCGCGAAAATTTTATTCGTCTTATAGCTTAAACGGTGCGAGTGAGTTTAATGAAATTTTTTCTGGGATGTAAAGAATAACTCAACTTGATTTCCTGGTAATAGGTCATTTTTATGTCCGGTGCATAGTTTTTGTGTAAAACATTTTTAAATGTCGTATTTTGGCTTTTTGAAACAATTTGAAATCAAAAATTTAGTCTTCTTTGAAAAATTTAAGACGAAGAACGTTTCTTTGACATGTAATCAGAACATTTAAATGGAATTATTTATAAAATAAGGACATTTTGAAAAAAGTTAAATTCATAAACATACATACATACAATGGGCGGTTATTCAATAGTAGTTTAAAGGAACTAAAATATTAAATTTAAAAATTAAAATTTTTGAAAGTTTATGTCCGTGATTCATGTACATTTCCAAAGTGTTGCCAAACATCCCATAAAAATTTAAGTAAAAAACAAAAATGTCAGGAATTTCACAGCTGCATCGTCTTTTGTTTTTTAAAGGTCGTATTTTGGCTTTTTGAAACAATTTGAAATCAAAAATTTAGTCTTCTTTGAAAAATTTAAAACGACTAACGTTTCTTTGACATGTCAATCAGAACATTTAAATGGAATTATTTATAAAATAAGGACATGTTGACAAAAGTTAAATTCATAAACATACATTATGGCAATGGGCGGTTATTCCATAGTAGTTTAAAAGGCCTAAAACATTATGTTTAAAAATTATAATTTTCGAAGGTTCATGTCCGTGATTCATGTGCATTTTCAAAGTGTTGCCACACATCCTATAAGTAACTAAGTAAAAAATAAATATTCCAATGTCAAGAATTTGACAGCTCGATCGGCTTCTGTTTTTTGCTTAAAGTTGTCAGAACCATGTCGTGTTTGGTATCAAATGAAAGGTAACGTCAAGGGCTCTCGCGCAGAAATGTCAAAAATATGACAGTTCGATCGGCTTTTGTTTTTTGCTTAAAGTTGTCAGAACCATGTCGTGTTTGGTATCAAATGAAAGGTAACGACAAGGACTGTCATGCAGAAATATCAAAAATTTGACAGCTCGATCGGCTTTTGTTTTTTGCTTAAAGTTGTCAGAACCATGTCGTGTTTGGTATCAGATGAAAGGTAACGTCAAGGGCTGTCATGCAGAAATGTCAAAAATTTGACAGCTCCATCGGCTTTTGTTTTTCGCTTAAAGTTGTCAGAACCATGTCGTGTTTGGTATCAAATGAGAGGTATCGTCAAGGGCTGCCATGCAGAAATGTTAAAAATTTGACAGCTCGCTCGGCTTTTGTTTTTTGCATAAACTGTCGTGTTTGGTATCAAATGAAAGGTAACGTCAAAGGCTGTCATGCAGAAATGTCAAAACAGGTTGCGTGGGTAGTTTGAGTGGGCAGGTTGCGTGGGCATTTTGTGTGGGCAGGTTGAGTGGGCAGGTTGGGTCAGCAGGTTACGTGGGCATTTTGGGTAAGCACGTTGGGTGGGCACGTTGGGTGGGCTGGCTGCGTGGGCATTTTGGGTGGGCAGTTTGGGTGGGCAGGTTGCGTGGACAGTTTAGGTGGGCAGGTTGCGTGGGCAATTTGGGTGGGCAGTTTGGGTAGGCAGGTTGCGTGGGTCTTTTGGGTGGGCATATTGCGTGGGCAGGTTGCGTGAGCAAGTTGCTTGAAAAAAATATTTTGAAGGACTCATAGAAAACTTTTAAAAAACACTATCGGCGGAGCCCTACGGAGTTTTCGCTAGTCTTTTATACTAAATAATTTAATTCCCTATCTATATTTCTATATTTGAATTCATCACGACGATCGGGGAAATTTTGTTCGCCTCTACAGCCTGAACGGTGCGAGTAATTTTAATGAAAATTTTTCTGGGATGTAGAGAATAATTCAACTTGATTTCCTGGTAATAGGTCATTTTTCTGTACGGTGCATATTTTTTGTGTAAAAAAATTTAAAATGTCGTATTTTGGCTTTTTGAAACAATTTGAAATCAAAAATTTAGTCTTCTTTGAAAATTTTACGACGAAGAACGTTTCTTTGACATGTCAATCAGAACATTTAAATGGAATTATTTATAAAATAAGGCCATTTTGAAAAAAGTTAATTTCATAAACATACATTATGGCAATAGGCGGTTATTCCATAGTAATTTAAAAAGCCTAAAACATTATATTTAAAAATTATAATTTTTGAAGGTTCATGTCCGAGATTCATGTGCATTTCCAAAGTGTTGCCACACATCCCATAAGTAACTAAGTAAAAAACAAATATTCCAATGTCAAGAATTTGACAGCTCGATCGGCTTCTGTTTTTTGCTTAAAGTTGTCAGAAACATTTCGTGTTTGGTATCAAATGAGAGGTATCGACAAGGGCTGCCATGCATAAATGTCAAAATTTTGACAGCTCGATCGGCTTTTGTTTTTTGCATAAAGTTATCAGAACTATGTCAAGTTTGGTATCAAATGAGAGGTATCGTCAAGGGCTGCCATGTAGACATGTTAAAAATTTGTCAGCTCGATCGGCTTTTGTTTTTTTCTTAAAGTTGTCAGAACCATGTCGTGTTTGGTATCAAATGAGAGGGTTCGTCAAGGGGCTGCCATGCGGAAATGTCAAAAATTTGACAGCTCGATCGGCTTTTGTTTTTTGCTTAAAGTTGTCAGGAACCATGTCGTGTTTGATATCAAATGAGAGGTATCGCAAGGGCTGACATGCAGAAATGCCACTAATTTGACATCTCGAACGGCTTTTGTTTTTTGCTTAAAGTAGTCAGAACCATGTCGTGTTTGGTATCAAATGAAAAGTAACATCAAGGGCTGCCATTCAGATTGGGTGGGCAGGTTGCGTGCATTAGTTTGGGTGGGCAGGTTGCATGGGCATTTTGAGTGGGCAGTTTGAGTGGACAGGTTGGGTGGGCAGGTTGCGTTGGCATTTTGGGTGGGCAGGTTACGTGGGCATTTTGGGTGGGCAGGTTGCGTGGGCATTTTGGGTGGGCAGGTTGCGTGGGCATTTTGGGTGGGCAGGTTGCGTGGGCATTTTGGGTGGGCAGGTTGCGTGGGCAGTTTGGGTGGGCCGTTTGGGTGTGCATTTTGGGTGGGCAGGTTGCGTGAGCATTTTGAGTGGGCAGGTTGCGTGGGCTGTTTGGGTGGGCGGGAAAAAATATTTTGAAAGACTCTTAGCGTTAGAACTTTGCGTTTAAATTGTTCCTAGACGTATTGGACGTAACTAAAACTAATATAAAACACTATCGGCGGGGCCCTAGGGAATACTCTGTCAGCACAAGACCACTGGCCATATCCATATTAGGCTATATAAGTATTGTATTGCATATCGCTTTTATATATTATTATTTATTATATTTAATTTGTATACGTTTTTCATGATTTTGACAATGATATTAGGATGACGAACACATATATTTTTTCACGAATTTTAATTATTTCATGCATGGCTCTCAAGCGCCATCGCTATTTTCTTATGTGAATCGGAGTGTAGAATGATTGTCTTATTTACAATGCTATGGCGTGGCTATGACAAACAATTTCTTTAAAATATTGTAAACAACTTATTTACTTCATTGTTTATTTGGTGAGAATGGCTTCAACAGGTACTTCAGCTTCAGCCGCTTCGGCTGAATTAATTGACCTGGAAAGAGGTAAGTTTTTTTTTTTAAATATTAGTACTGCACTACATTTCACATTAGAAAATGAATATTAACAATTAAAGCAAAGCGTGGTTAAATGTCAATAATTCTGTAGATTTCATTTGATAATTGGCAGCTGACGAAGTGATATTTTTTTCGCTTTAGTGAACCAGGCAAGCAATCTGACCAAAGGGCAGAATTTATATCCCTATCTAAATTAACGCTATTATCCTTCGTGAAATGAAGTATATGTTGAAAAATATCGTTCAAAAAATACTATATTATTATTATTAGATGAATTTACAAATTTTAAATTTAAATCATACATTTCTTAGATTCATTGTAAACCAGTAAAGGCAAATATGGATAATTATTTTAATAAATCTACATTAATTATTCAAAATATCTAAATCACATTGATCCCAAACTAGCCTTTATTCTGTTTCACTTGCGACACATTTTTGTCAATTATAATATTAAAATTTACATTTTTATGATCATTATTCTGTATTGCTGTATAACATAATATTTTTTTTTCATATGGACGTTAAATTATTATTCACTCACTTACCAAAGCCACAGATATAAAGTAAGATTTAGTTTCATTATTAGTAGTTTTATTGCATTTAATTAATATCTTTATATTTAATTTTTATTACAGAAAAAAATTTGGGCTTTATTCAAAATTTTTAAAAATGTAATCTAATAATAACAATACATAATTAAAATAATTCTTTTTGTTGTTATTTTGTTATAAGTGCGCAATATATTAAAATAATTTGTACTCTATAACAAATTCATTATTATAATAAACTTCGTCTATACCAAGCAAGACATGATTCGGACGAATTTATACAAAAATTACTGTACTAGGTTTTTGTGTAATAAATTATTATTGGTGAAAAAACAATGCGTTGAAATCTATCAGAGTCTTTGAAAATTTTAAGATGAATCACGTTGACATCTCTGTCTCATTTGACAAGTCATTGGTAACATGTGTCAAATTTGACAAGTTGAAGATGAACTTCAAATGGTATTATCTTTAAAACCAGAATAGATTTCAAAAAATTTAATATAGATTGATTAAAGGTAAGATTAAACGAATATATCATTTATGAGTAATGACTTTAAACAAATGTTATTAGAAATTGTAAATCTTTGACATTTCAAAGTAGATTGGTTGGGTCATTGTCAATCTTCTGGTGTTTTCTTCCAGTTTTCTCAAACGTACACATATCTGTAATTTTTTAAAATATTTATTATAATATTTGCTCTGATGTAGCAAAAATTTAATATATTTTACTTTTGTTTTTCATTTCCATGTTGGGATAATATTTCGTTGTGTTCTTTGGTTCTTCCATCTAAATACTGACTACAGGCTACGTTGCTACAATTGCGCAGTTTTTATCACAACTGTTAAAACAGAAGCTGCTATGTAAGATAAATTGATAATAGTTATACAATTATAAACAAATGTATTAAACCAAAATTTTTATAGACATATGCCCGTATTAATAAACAATCGTAAAAAATTTGAAACGGATCGTTATAATTTGTATCTAAAAAAAAAACAGTCGACATTGAAAGATAAATCGAAATTTTATTTGTCAAGTTTGATTCTATTTGTCAAAAATTGTAACGAACCGTTTTGAAACTTTTATGCCCGTATTCATAAACACTCGTAAAAAATTTAAACGGTTCGTTACAATTTTTATCCAATAAAAACAGTCGACATTGAAAGAAAAATCGAAATTTTATTTGTCAAGTTTGATTCTATTTGTCAAAAATTATAACGAACCGTTTTGAAACTTTACGAATGTTTATGAATATGGGTATTAGAGTGTTTATGAATAAGGGCAATAATGTATAATTAGATTTAAAGGTAAATGTACAGAAAACTGTAAATATTTAGTTAACTATTAGGTGTTTTCTGACTCTGTCGGTATAATAGATGTTTGTCTGACCAACTGAATGAAATGAAAGTGATTTTTAATTAATAAATCAAAAATTCTATGAAAAATAATTTGTCAAATATGTAAACAATTGCTTATTTATTATTATTGTTTTTTCACATTTCGTGTAAAACGATATTTCTTTATTGTGCTCAGTGCCAATAAATATTATTTAGCGATTTTTGAAGAGAAGAGATTTGTGTAACAAATACAGATTTGTTATTTTAGTGCTGCAGTAGATAAAATCCAGCTGAAAATTATTGTTGGTCGAAGTAGGACGATAATTAATTAAAGGTGAGCACAATCTGCTTAAATATACCATTTAAATGGTAAATGATTTTAACAATGTCAAATTAATAAAATAAGTATGTAAATGAGAATGACTAATATGTTGCTAATAATAATAATAATAATAATAATAATAATAATAATAATATTAATAATAATCTTTATTGCCCAACAGTAATCCATTTACAGGGCATTAAATTAGAAATACATACATATTCACAGAATAATACAAATAAATTAATTATAATTTCAAATGAAACAAGCATAATAATTATTAATTTAAACAAATATATCTTCGAAGTGTTTATCAGCATTGCGGCACATCACATGAATGGGAGACTTTAGTAAGACGTCTGTGTGAGGTGTAGGGAGAAAAAAAAGTCCTAAAATGCTTGAGCCTGGATGCTAACCTAGGAACATAAAATGAAATTTGGGACAGTAGAAAAGGACAATCAACTTTATTATGAATTAACATCCAAAGAAATTTCGCACTGGACACCTCTCTCCTGTGGGATAACGAAGTCATAGTATGTCGTTGAAGGAGTTCTTCTTGATCCGATCCTCGTTCTGGATAAATATTATCAAGCTTATATGAAAGAAATTTCAGAAACCTTCTATGAATTCGATCGAGAGATAAGCATTGATAGGCATAATGTGGATACCAAACCAAAGTGGCATATTCAAGCTTACTAATGACGTAGGCAAAGTATAAAGACTTTAGTAGCGAAATGTCATGGAACATTTTAGATATTTGCATTATGAAGCCAAGAGTTTTACAAGCAGATTTGCAAACGTTATGTATTTGTTCAGTAAATATGAAGTTTGGGGTAAAGATAACCCCCAGGTCCATGAATGAAGTTTTGCGTTCAAGAGTAACATTTAGAATTTGGTATTGGAAGTTAATAGATGTTGAACTACGCGTAAAAGACATCATACAGCATTTGTTAACATTTACCTGTAATTTATGTTTAGCAGACCACAGAATTAGTTTGTCAATATTATTTTGTAGGTTATATGCGTCTTCAAGTGAGGATATACAATTATATATTTTAATGTCATCAGCGTAAGCTAGTGCAGGGCAGGTAAAAGATTGAATAAGTTCATCAATGAATAAGACGAATAGTAAAGGTCCTAAATTAGATCCCTGAGGAACCCTGAAGTAGCTACAAATTTGAATGACGAGAAACCATTATAAAGTACATAACACGTACGGTTACGTAAATATGTACTTAAAAGATTAATTAATTTCGGAGATGCACCAAAAGCACTAACTTTAGTAAGCAATATACCGTGATCAATACAATCAAATGCACGAGAAAAGTCAGTATATATAGTATCAACTTGTCCACGTACATCTAAAGTTTTCGATATAAATTGCGAGAGTGAGGCAAGATTTGTAGTCGTGGAACGGCCTTTTACAAATCCATGTTGATTGGTTGATATAAAAGATTTAGTGTTGCTGTAAATACAATTGTATAATACCATCTCAAAAAGTTTAGCAAAGTTATTTAAAATGGAAATTGGCCTGTAATTCGTGATGTTTGATTTATCGTTCTTTTTGAAGACTGGTGTGATTCTGGTACTTTTCCATTTTTCAGGAAAGATGCATGTTTTGATTGCTAGATTAATAATAGTTGCAAGTGGAGTAGCAAATATGAATCTTTCATCTTTCACTAAATAGCATGAAATTTCGTCATCACCTGCTGTAGTTTTATTCGGAAGAGTTGCCATCAGACGAATGAGCTCTCCTTCAGAAACTATATTGAGTGTAAAATAAGAACAATTAGAACGATCATCAGAAGAGTTATACGTTGAACTGTTCTGAAAAAAAATCGAAAATGAAGTAGCAAAGGCATCAACAATTTGTTGAGGAGTGTCAAATTCTGTTTCGTCATTATGAAGTTTACCTGGGATGCGCGTTACACCTTGCTTCATATGGACATATTTCCACAATTCCGCAGGATTAGATTTGATGTTTGCTTCAGCAGCTCGCATGTAAGAATTATAAGCTTCACTAACTTGCATTTTAATTAGACTTCTCAGTCTTTTAAACTCATTTAAATACATTTCTGACTTATATTTTAACCATTTTCTCCTGTAGTAAAGTTTCGTTTTTAAATTGTATTTAATTTCAAGTGTAAACCAAGGTGGAAAATTAGATTTAACATATGCAGATTTAGGTACCGAAACATCAAAAGTTTTATAAAGCATGTTATAAAATTCATTAAGAGCATCATTAACATTTTGAAACTGATTTAAGACAGACCAATCAATAGTACAGATGTCGTTGTATAGTTGATAAAATTAGCTTTGTTAAATTTGTAACGAACATAGTTAGCTGACGGAAATGTTGTTGGAGGTGAAAATTCAATGTCTAATGACAAAGCTGGATGATGACGATCTTCTGGTACAAAAGGGAAATCAGATTTTTCGATTGTTATTTTGCCGTTTAAGTTGGACATAACAAGATCTAGTATGTTTTGATTCGAATTAGTTATATTATTGAATTGTTTTAAATTTAGTATGTTGCAAAAATTGATGAGTAATGAAGACTTCTGATAATAACAAGATTACAGAAATTGGGGATATTGAAATCACCCACTACCAGAACAGTTTCATTATTTAGCATGAGCTCAAGGGCATCAGTAAATAATTCAAGATTATTACTACTAGTATCTGGAGGGATATAAATTGCGCATATAATTAGTTTGAAGGTACCAAAATAACATCTACATGCAACAATATCTATCAAAGGTGCAAGATTTTTTATGTTTGCGATATCAAGAATATCATAAACTATATTATTAAGAGCTATTAAAACACCACCACCTTTAGAGCGATCTGTAAAAGTAAAATCTCTATCACTTCTAATAATATTGCATGCTGACGGAAAAAAATCCGAATTATTAACTGAATTGCTAAACCAAGTTTCAGTTAAAATTATGATATCTGAAAATAATGTGCAACAATTTACATAAAATATATGACTTTTTGTATTAAGTCCCCTGGTATTTTGATAATAACAACTTAATATAAGTGGATTACTGTTAGGCTGAATTAGTTTTCCGAAACGACTATTTTAGGAATTCCCTGTACATATTTAATCAGAATATTTGTTTCCCCAGCAGCCAAGCGATCATTTAATTCTTTTTTAATGCTTTTATATAAATCAATTTGCATTGTCGTCCGATCCCTAGAAACTGATATGCCAGACCATTTGTCTATAGATTTGTCTTTTAATATTTTTAAATATATTATTTACAACATCGCTTGAGGGAAGATAAAGTTTTATGGGTCGAGATAGAGATTTGGACGGATCATAGCGACCAAGACGAACAGGCTTAATGGGAACTGTTGTAGAATCAAATTCTAAGTCAGATAGAATGTTATTAACTACTGCTGTGTTACTGTCTATTTGTTGTTGTTTATTTAGTGAACTATTCTCTTTTCAACCGAATATCATAATATTTCGAGAACGCTTTTCTCGTTCGGATATTTCATGAATAATAGTTTCAGTGATGACTGCAGATTGTTGTTTAGAAAAAAGTTCGCTGCTTTGATTTTTTAAGATCCTGGATATCACGTTGTAACCCAATAATAACTTCCTTTAAATTATCAATGTCAGTTCCAAGCACCCTACATCTAAGGCAGGTCCATTTAATACCAGATCCAGCAGAATTTATTCTCCGCCCTTCAGCCGGAGTAATTTCAACACAAACAATATTGAACATTTTTTTACAAACAGAACATAAAATAAGACGATGACTTTCGGATTTTTTCTTGCAGCAGTGACAGGAATCCATTTAAGATTAAAGTAGTAACTAATATAATATACCAAAATAAATGAAAGAAAACACCACCTAGTATAATGTTTTGTAAAATCGAAAACAAAAATTGAAAATGAAAGCAAACACCCTGTATACTAAGCGTGGAGCAAACACCCAGTATAAATAAATGACAAGTTTTGTTTGTCAAGTGTTTGTTAATTAGCAATTCAAACAGGAACGTAAGATCACAGCTATACAGAAGTATCGCACACATGCAAAAAATTAAGTAAAAAAATAATAAAATACAAAAAAACTCACCCCTTAAGCAAAGGTATGATAAAGATAATATTATCAATGAACAGATAATCACTATACGAATACAATAATATCAAAATCAAAATTATGAAGATCAAAATAACCACTCAAATTTAATAAATTCTTTCTGGTGACTGAATGTCAATTTATTCAATTTCATACGTACACTCTAACTTGTTTTAAATTTAGGTACTGAAGAACTTAATTCGACTGCAGTTAAGACGATAAATACGAGTGCAGGATTTGAGCAATAAGCCAGTAGAATCGATCCAGTTTTAAGCAATTTGAATGATAAAACAACGCACTCAAAAAACGTAAGTTTTTATTTAGTTGACGTACATCTTTTTTAAATATCTTTTTAATAAACTGACCGTTGGTATTAGTAAGTGATTAAAGGCGATATGCGAGCATTTGCTTAAGGTTGCTTTTTTAAAAAAAAAAAAAAACTCTTAACAGGATTAAATCCCAATTACCGAGTAGGTTCACATACACAAACATCCATGCCTTAGTGGGATTCGAACCCAGAACCCCAAGCACACTTATGACAAGAGGCGTTGCTCTAACCATTGAGCCACCGGAGCTTTATCTCACTTAAACGTTTATGGATTAAAAAGTACTTCAAAGTGTCTAGTCGTGAATCTGGGGAACCGGGTTCGATCCCGACTGACGTCAACCATTTTTTCGGTTTTTAAATGGCACAAAAGCATTTCCTGTGGTGCACACTAGACGCCAGCAATGAGTGCCCGCAGGGTGTCGCCTGGTAAGCACCCGCATTTTATAAATATGTCATCATCATTACCTATGGAATGCCGTTTTACTATTTACCCTACATTTAAAGACATCTTCAATTATTTAAATACGTCAAAAATTTAACTTCATATATCCTTAATTATTAAAAGACATCAAAAATTTAATTATGGGGATCTTTAAATAATTAAGGACGTCAAAATTATCAATTTCAGACATCCTTAAATAATTTAGGATGTCAAAATTATCAGATATCCAGGATTGAATAAAGAATATAAAAAATACTTTTATAGATATAAAAAATCTGTTGTGGCCAACACAAGACCTCTCATTTTAAAATGGTACTGAATTTTCGACATCAAAGGGTAGGTACATTTAACATGTATAGAATTCAAATTTGGATATCTGTATTTGAATTTTTTATATCTTTAATTCCATTTTTGACATCCTTAATTCAATTCTTAATATCCTTAAATGAATTCTTGATAAAATAATAAAATAATCAATAAACGATTGAGAAATATTAAACAGTCATCGTCACTGTATTTTTGTATTGATTTTTTTTTAAATACAATATAAAGTATTCACTAAATGGTTTTAAATATAGGTACTGTGGCGTCCCCAAAAAAATTTATGGTGCAGCACCACTGGATGTGGTGTGGTGGTGGGGAGAGCAGCTAGCAAGCTGCAACCGATCGGTCGGGAAGTGGAGGTCGACCCGTCAACCGTGGAACCACTGTCTGTTTTGCCCGCGTGACAATTACTTAAATATATTGTCTATCGTGTGTTGTTACGTTTTTATGTGGTGTAATTTATCGGAAGAATAAACGTTAAGTTATTATTTACATCTGCAAATACTTGTGTATCTTTATTTCGTCCACGTTACATTGGTGGCAGCGGTGGGATCGGACTCAAGGTTAAGCGCCAGGTGTGCCGGGAATTCGTGCCGTGCGGAAGCGTCCCAGTTGTTAATTCGTGCCGTGCGCAAGTGTCCCAGCTGTTAAATCGTACCGTGCGGAAGTGTCCCAGTTATTAATTCATACCGTGCGGAAGCGTCCCAATTTGAAGTGATATAGTAAATTGAGTATTGTGCAGTGCCGAAGAATAATGGCTGAAATACAAATGCAAAAGTTTTCTTGCGGGGATTGGAATGATTGGCTGAAAACATATGAAGCGTTCGCTGTTTTAAAAGGTTGGACTGAGGAAGAGAAATTGAATGCGTTACCATTTTATTTGCAAGCACCAGCAAAAGAAGCATTTCAAAGTCTGACGGATGTACAGCGAGCTACTTGGCAAGCAACTAGTGACCGTTTGAAACAGGTATTTGCTCCGGAAGAAGATGATACCGAAACAAAATTTTATGGACGACGACAGCAGCCAGGCGAAACTTTAGCAATGTTTGCGGCTGTGCTGCAAGTGTTAGCTGACAAAGCTTTCAATGATTTTAGTGTTGGCAGTATGGAGAAGATACTGCTGCGGCAATTGCTTTTGGGTATAGAGCCTCAAGTAGCAATTGAGGTAGCTAGACATAACCCAGCTTCGTTAGGTGCTGCCTTAATTAAAGCTCAGTCAGTTATTCAAGTTAAGCGGACCATAAATGAGATATAGGCGCAACAACAGGAACAGGGAGCCAGTGTCCATCTGCGGATATAGAGGCACTACGGAAAATGATCGAAAGCCTTACGCTAACAGTCAAAGAATTAGTTGAAAATAGTCACAGGTTAAATCATTCGTACCGGGAGGAATCACCACCTGCTAATCGGCGAGTACGGTGGCGTCATAGTACGCCCCCGTCCGGTAATAAGCACGATAGTTACCAACGTAGTGGATCATCAACACGCTCGCCATCTCCAAAGCGCAGCCCGAAACAAATTCGACAAACGAGGTTACGCTGTTATCTCTGTAATGAACAAGGGCATTTGAAGAGAGAGTGTCCAAACCGTCAGCGGTCGGGAAACTAAAGCGGATACCGATATGCCCCGAGGAGGTATCCACGGTCCAATCGGGTCAGTGGAAGGCAAACACCAACGACGCCGCGATATTACGCGTGAAAGGACAAGTGAATCAAACGCCGGTTGTATGTCTAATTGATACAGGTGAGTCGAGATGTTTTCTTAAGAAGACCGTTTGGGATCGCGTAGCAGGCGGGGAGTTGCGACCAGTTGCAGGACGCGTGGCAACTGCGGACAATAGCCCACTACAAGTAATGGGAATGTGCCATGTTAATTTGACTTTAAATGACGTAAATTATAAAATGGAAATGAGTGTGTGCGAGGAACTTATTGATGACTGTGTCTTAGGATGTAACTTTCTTCGTGCAAATAATTGCAAGTGTTCCAGCTGAGAATTATATAGAGTTGAATGGACACAGAATTTTTGAATATGAAGTTCCGTCGTGTGCCGCCGTGTTATGTGAATTCGTACTAGTCCCCGCGCGTACGGAGGTGATTGGTCGGGTAAAACTTACGGGAGATCCGGTTCAAGTACCGCGAGTGATAGAACCCTCAAATCAATGTTGGGATAAGTTTGGCTGCCTAATCGGAAGGGGTTTAATCTCTACCACTGAAGATAGAATACTGCTCAGAAACCCGTCGAGTGAGAACGTAATATTGCGACAAAATACACGCGTGGGAACTGCTCATGCTTGTACCATAGTGGAAGAGAAGGTCAAGGAAGAAGAACGACCAACGCATGAAGCGTTTGATTGGAGCGAGGCATCCCATCATCTTACTGTCGAGGAACTACGACAAGCTAAACAATGCGTAGATGAGTATAGCTCAGCGGTATCTAGGGGAAAAGGTGATAAAGGTCTCACTAAAGTACTGCAAGACACCCCTCCGATTCGAATGTCTCCCCGGCGACTTCCCTTGGGACGACGAGTGGAAGCCCAACAGGAAATACAAACAATGTTGAGGGATGGAGTCATTAGTCCTTCGAAATCGCCATGGTGTTTTCCTGCAGTATTAATTAGAAAAAATATAGATCCATGCGGTTTTGCATTGATTTCAGGCGTTTAAATGAAGTCACTGTAAAAGATAGCTACCCTTTGCCAAGGATAGATACCGTATTAGAATCGTTGTCCGGTGCCACCTTATTCTCGGCATTAGATCTTCAATCTGGATATTGGCAATGCGAAGTGGCCACAGAGGACCGGGCAAAAACAGCGTTCTCTATCGGAACCGGGCTGTATGAATTTAACGTGCTACCATTTGGCGTGTGTAACGGCCCGGCCACCTTTCAACGTCTAATGGAGTTGGTTTTAGATGGGTTAAACTGGGAAAGTGCCCTAGTTTACCTTGATGACGTGATCATTTTTGGTCGATCGTTTGAAGAACACCTTAATAGGTTAGCCCAGGTGTTAGAACGTCTCCAAAATGTCGGATTGAAGATCAACCCTAAAAAGTGCCGACTTTTTCATCAATCTGTCGAATTTCTGGGACATATTGTTAGCAGAGATGGTATAGCCACAGATCCTTCAAAGATAAAAGCGGTGCGAGACTGGCCTACTCCTATTAATCTGACCGAGCTCAGATCTTTCTTAGGATTGGCCTCTTATTATCGCCGATTTGTGTCCAGTTTTGCCCATATTGCTGACCCGCTGCATAAGCTGCTGAACAAAGGGGAAAGATTCGTCTGGACGGAGGAATGCGAATCAGCATTTCAGCAGTTAAAGAGATGTCTTATTACCGCACCTGTATTGGCTTACCCTCAGCTAGACAAACCGTTTATTTTGGATGTGGATGCCAGTAGTTGCGGGATAGGTGGTGTACTGAGTCAGGTACAGGAGGGTAACGAACGAGTTATTGCCTATTATAGCCGCTCCCTGACCAAAGCTGAGAGGCAATACTGTGTAACAAGAAGAGAATTGTTAGCGCTTGTTGTTGTCTGCCGTCATTTTAAAGGGTATTTATTAGGAACGAAGTTCGAAGCCCGAACGGATCACAATTGTTTAAAATGGCTGCGAGGGTTTACAGAACCGGCCCGGTGGTTTGAGATTCTTTCTGAGTATTACATGGAGGTCATACATCGGCCTGGCAAAAAGCACCAAAACGCTGATGGTTTGTCGTCCCTGTTCACAGTGCGGACTACAAGACACACCTCAACGGAAAGATGAAATAAACCTACAGCGGAGTGGTAGTCTAGCCTCCTCCGTTTCAGATCAAGAGAAGGATTACACCGGCGACAAAGAATTGTTGAAAATCAAACAATTAAGTGATGAGACTTGTGGACAAGTTATAAAATACTTACGTGGTCAAATTCAAGACACAAAGTCGTTATCTAGAGACTCTCAATGCTTATTAACGTTGCAGCCCATATGGACTGAAGAATATGGCCTGTGTGTAATCGGGAAACGGGATGGGACAGTAAATCGTCGTGTGATTGTACCGCGAAGAATGGTGACTGAATTATTACGCGCGTAACATAACAAATCGGTTAGTGGTGCCCATTTAGGTGTGACCAGGACACTTGCCACTTTAAAAAAACGGTTTTATTGGAGCGGCATGCAGCAAGACGTGGAGACATGGTGCCGCGAGTGTGAGGCATGCAATCGTCGACAAGCTTTAGTACCCGCTCCGAAAGCACCTCTGCAGCCTCAACTGTCAACACGTCCTCTGGAAAGAGTGGCAATCGATTTGCTTGGACCGTTACCGATTACGGAGCGCAGTAACAAATATATCGTCGTCATTAGCGATTATTTTACTAAATGGGTGGAGGCTTATCCGTTACAGAACAAAAACGCGTAGACTGTGGCGCGTGTATTCGTTGACGAGTTTGTATGCCGGTTTGGAGCACCAGAAACACTTCACTCCGATCAGGGGAAGGAATTCGAGGCTCAGGTATTTCAGGAAATGTGTCGCTTATTTGACATCACCAAGACCCGTACCACACCTTTCCATCCTCAGTCGGATGGATTGGTGGAAAAGTTCAATAGAACTCTTCTACAGATGCTGTCACACTACGCGGGGGAACGTCAGCGTAGCTGGGACCAAGAACTACCGCATGTTATGATGGCCTACCGTGCTAGACAACATGAAAGCACCCGACACAGTCCATTTTCGTTAATGATCGGACGTAAGATCAGACTGCCTGCTGACGCACAGTTTGGGTTACCACCGGGGACTATCTTCAACAACTTCGATCATCACTAGACCGAGCTCACTGCGCTACGAGGGAACATTTAAATGTTGCTCACCAGAGACAGCAGAAATATTATGATCGAAGAGCCCGGGCTGTTACTTATCAAATAGGGGACTTAGTGTGGTTACATAACCCAACACCGAGAGTGGGAGAAAGCCCCAAATTGCATCGACCATGGACGGGACCCTATAGGGTTATTAAGTGTCTGGGTTCCAACACATTTCGTGTGAAACATTGTGCTTTTGCACATAAAAGACTGGTAGTACATGCTAACCGGTTGAAACCTTGTCACCATTTGCCTGGACCGGAACAAGCGCGCCAGGAAGAGCGATCAAGCCGGCCTCCAGGACGACCACGGAAAGAACCAGTACAGCCTACTACCCAATTTAGGTTGCATGAAGTTATTGAAGATTTATTTGCAACTCCTCATAACTACGATTTGGCTCATTGTGTTTCTCAAGATTTAAAAATGGAAGCTGGGATTGCTGTGAACTTTCGGAAACGTTATGGTGGATTAGACCAAATTCGACAGCAGAGCCTCGAGGTTGGCTCGGTGGCCATGTTAAATCGAGAAGGTCGAATGATATTCTATCTCATAACTAAACGAAGGAGTTACCATAAACCGACGTACGCCCAGTTACGAAAATGTTTAATAGCATTGCGAAATAAGATGGCAGCCCTAGGACGTCGACGGTTGGCTATACCCATGCTGGGTTGTGGTCTGGACGGTTTACAGGAGGGGAAAGTAAAAGATCTCTTGTATGAAGTTTTCCAGCAGAGCGACATCGAGATTCGGCTGTGTCGTCCGCCCACCAAACAGCCACGCCCCGCTGAACATCTAAATATTCCTAATGATGTTACCTTTGTTCCTAGTATGTCTTTCAGGTCCAGATCCAGTCTGTCTGGTTTCAGTCCCCGAAGACCTCGTGAGTACTCCACTTTCGAGGAAGTAGAGAGCCTGCCTGAACAGAACTTGGGTGGGGGAGTTGAGCAGCCAACTAGCGAAGAAGACACCGTTCCGAAACCAGAAGATGACCAGTCTACTGCCCGCCCTGATGCCTCCGACGTCGACAATGCTGAACACGAAACCGGTGCGGAGGAAGTGGAGGAAACCCGTGGAAGTTCCGCCGAAGTTCCCGTGCCTACCACTGCGGCACCACCAGCTGACACCGATACCCATGAAGATCCGAGAGGGTCCCCGCCAGCCCAAGAAGCACGTCGGGTCTTACCTAGGCGGGCTGCCCGCGACAAAGCTTTACAGAAAATCTTACAGCTTCCAGGAGGAAGCCGATGCTAAGGAGGGAGTAGTGTGGCGTCCCCAAAAAAAATTATGGTGCAGCACCACTGGATGTGGTGTGGTGGTGGGGAGAGCAGCTTGCAAGCTGCAACCGATCGGTCGGGAAGTGGAGGTCGACCCGTCAACCGTGGAACTACTGTCTGTTTTGCCCGCGTGACAATTACTTAAATATATTGTCTATCGTGTGTTGTTACGTTTTTATGTGGTGTAATTTATCGGAAGAATAAACGTTAAGTTATTATTTACATCTGCAAATACTTGTGTATCTTTATTTCGTCCACGTTACAGTACTGAAGAACTGAATTCCACTACAGTTAAGACGATACAACGAGTGCAGGATCTCGGCTTTGGTCTATAACCCAGTAGAATCGATTCAGTTGTAAGCAACTTTGGTGTGGAGTATTTCACTGTTTAATTGATTGCTAGACAACGCACTCAAAAAAACGTAAGTTTTTATTAAATTAACAGTACCTATTTAAGATATTAACTTCAAAATGCCGAGTAAATATTGGTTAAAACGCGTTCAACGTAAACAAAAGTACAATGATATTGTTGACAATGAGAATACAAACGTAAAAGCGGTAAATAAATCAAATGAAGTAACTAATTCATTAGCTAAAAACGTGAAAGCGATAAAACTAGTAGGTAGTGCAAATGTAGCAAAAATTAGTCAAATGGGAGTAACTAATTCGAATGTTAGTGTTAGAGATGTTATAATTGTGATGTGTAATTTAATTGAACGCGACATGAACACATTAATAAATCCGCAAGGGTATAAAGATGTACATATGGATTCATTTTTTTTTTTCCATAGTACGATCAGTTTCTAACTTCAGACCTCAGAGTACAGTTTACTTACAAGCTTTAAATCGTATCGTACCTATAGCACGAGGAAATAAGCATATTCAAATATTATTTTCACCAGGTCAAGATGTAGGTAGCATAGGCCATTGGATATCAATTTATTATGATGGTTCTCAAATTTTTGTATACGATAGCATGAATTCTCAATCTTTAAACACCAATATTAAAGCGTATTTAGACAGATTATTTCCACACAGACCACCAGTTATATTTACGCGAGTTCAGCAACAAACGAATGCCTACGATTGTGGTCTATTTGCTATTGCGTTCTGTACTAGTGTAATATTAAATCGAAATCCTGAACAGGAAACGTACGATATAACCAGATTAAGGTATCATGTTTTACAAATGTTTCGAACACGCCAGCTAACAATTTTTCCAGTTACACGTCAACAGCAATTACGTGAAAATTATTTAAAGCGAAAATCTAGTGAAACTGAGGAACAGCGAAATAAGCGTTTAAAGAAACTTTCTGAAAATAATTTAAAACGGTTAACCAATGAAACATCTGAAAAAAAAATTCAGCGTTTAGAAAAGCAAAATCAAATTTCTTTAAATCGTATTAAACGCGAAACACCCGAAGAAAAAGCTATTAGGTTAAATAAACTAAAATTGAATTTCGAAAATTATTTAAACAATGAAATACCCGAGGAAAAAGCTGTTAGGTTAAATAAAATAAAATTGAATTTCGAGAATTATTTAAGCAATGAAACAATCGAAGAAAAAGCTGTTAGATTAGAAAAACTTAAAGATAACTTTAAAGAATTTGTAAATAAAGAAACTCCCGAAGAAAAAGCGAAGCGGTTAGAAAGATATAAAGATAATTTAGCAAATTTAATTAAGAACGAAACACCTGAACAAAAACAAAACAGATTGTTAAAAAATAATCAAATAAATAAAGCTAAAATCATTGCAAAGAAACAAAACCATCAAGTATCAGACACATACATGTTGGCAGCTAAAGGCTTAGAAATAGATGTACAATTACATAGCTTAGGGCCAATGACAGTTGAATGTAAATATTGTTCGAAAAATTTTGCTTTTGAAAAGCCACATGATGGTAAGTTTAATCTGTGTTGTCGTAAAGGTAAATTAAATCCAGACAAGTTGTCTGATTTTCCTGAATATATTAAAAATCTAATGATAGACAATGATGTAGATAGTAGGAATTTTAGAGAAAATATTAGGAACTATAATAGCGCGTTGGCATTTGCATCTATGGGAGCAAACTTTTCACCTCTTCCCGGCCGAGGCCCATACTGTTTTCGTATTCATGGTCAAATTTACCATGCTTCATTGTATCCACTGAATGGTAAGACTGAAAAGTATGAGCAATTATATATAATTAACACAACTGATGCGTTACAGAAACGAATGAACAACAAATACAACACGAAATGTAAACCAGATATTATAAAAAAATTAGATAATGTAATTAGGGAAATTAATCCGTATTTTAAAGCATATCTAATATTAAAAGAAGTAGAACAACGGGAAATAGCTAAAGCAAATTTAACTAATGGAACTGTACCAGAAATTAGCTTATGGATAGTTAATAATAGATCAAAAGATAAACGTAGGTATAATCTTCCAACGAGTAATGAGGTAGCAGTAGTTTTTACGTCAAACGATGGTGAACCACCAATAGAAAGAGATATTTGCGTACATCCTAGGGCCGGTGGACAAGTTAGAATCAATCAATTTAGTGAAAATTGCGACCCAATGATTTATCCATTGTTGTTTCCTTACGGAGATCCCGAGTGGAATATGAGTATGAAACAATCAGATGACAAGACAAAACAAAGTATGTTACAATTTTATACAAATAGGTTAGCTGTTAGGAATCAATTTAATCCGTGCTTAGAAGCCGGTAAATTAACTCAACAGTTCATTATTGATGCATATGTAAAAATTGAGGCAGAAAGACTTACATATATTCGACTTCATCAGTATGATTTTAGGGTAGAACTTTACAGAGGGTTAATGGATCATATTAATAATTTAGCAGCAAACGAAGATGCTAAACCAGGGTCCATGATTATTTTGCCATCCACATTTCAGGGCGGAAGTCGTTTTATGTTAAAAATGTATCAGAACGCGATGGCTATTGTTAGAGAATGGGGCAAACCAGATTTGTTCATAACAGTGACATGTAATCCAAAATGGTTAGAAATTGTGCAACAATTACGTCAAGGACAAACATCAGCCGATAGACCAGATATTGTAGCTAGGGTTTTTTTGTGGCAAAATTAAACACATGTTATTTATTGAAAAAATACCGAACCCACATAAATGTAGAAATATGTTCTTCAGTTAAAAGTATTAAATACATTTGTGATTATTTATGTAAAGGTCATGATTGCGCTAGCGTCAAGTTAGGTCAGGTAGATAAAAGTAAAACTGTTCAGTGGGACGAAATTAATGGCTATTTAGATGCGAGATATGTTTCAGTTCACTTAAAAAAACCAGCAGGCCGTATTTTTGCTAACGGTCAAGAGAAACGTGCAATTGAGCGTGCAGCCAAAAAGAATACAACACTTACTGCGTGGTTTTTGCTTAATCAAACTGATTCTAATGCGCGACAATATTGCTATATGGAAATTTTCAAATTTTTTGTTTTTGCTAATAACGCGTGGAAACCTAGACAAAGAGAAACAAAACCACCCATAGGCCGAATGATATCTGTAAGTCCAAAAGATATAGAACGGTTTCATTTACGGTTAATATTGGTACACGCCAAAGGGGCGACAAGTTTTGAAAATTTGCGTACTGTAGATGGTAAATTATACGATACATATCAGGAAGCTGCACGTGCTTTAAGTTTGTTGCAAAATGATAAAGAATGTGAAAATTGTTTAAGTGAAGCAGTATTAAGTAAATTTCCTAGATAACTTAGGAAACTGTTTGCATATTTAATATGTTTTCACACTTCTCTAAATGCAATCGAATTGTGGGAAAAATTTAAAGGTTACTTAATGGAAGATTATTTGTTACATCATTCCAAAATAGTTGCACAAAATAAATGTTTACGAAAAATACAAGAAATATTAGTGATTCATAGATACGATTTAAGTAATTCCGGTTTACCACAGCCGGATGAAACAAGTAATGATACCAATGAGAACGATTTGATAGACATTGTTGCCGAAAAATTAGAGGGTCAAAATAATGTAGCTTTGCTTAACAGTGAACAAAAAGAAATTATACAACATATTTTAATTGCTGTAAACGATGTAAATTGTAAAAACAGATATTTCTTTGTTGACGGACCAGGCGGTAGCGGGAAAATATTTTTACATAATACTGTAATTAGTGTTTTAAGAGGAGAAGGGCATAATGTAATTGCTGTAGCTTGGACCGGGATCGCAGCTACATTGTTAAAAGGGGTGTGACGATGGTCACTGGATCTGAATTTATTCTTCGTGTTTAACGTAATAGCCTTGTGGTTAGCATGTTAGTTTTTTGCTAAAGTTTGATTATTTAAATCAAAGTTCAAATCCCACAAGTAAAAATATTGTTTTTCATTTTTTATTGGTTTGCACTGTTTTGATTTACGCATACAATATAATTGTGTGGTTATATTGTATGTCGGTTGTTGTAAAATGTATTGTTGTATTTAGGTTATAGCTGCTAATGTTTATAAAATTGTTGTTTTTCTGTCAGCTATTGTGTGGTCGAGTGGCTAGTGCGCTTGGCCACTACGCTAGATATCGTCGGTTCGATCCTACATGAAACTGTATTTTTTTATATTTTTATTTAAACTTTGCGAGAATTTGCAGGATGAGTAAAAACGTCTTTGAACCTTTTTTGATATTTTTGACGGTTTTTCTGGGTATAAATACGAGCTCGAACATTAGTTTCAGGCAGAGAGAGAGTGTGTGCTCTCTCAAGGGAGCATTAGCTCTCCAACGAGCCTAAGATGGTGTGTGCCGTCTTCTGCGAACCTGGTGAGGGCCAGGTGAGCGGGTTGTGGATGACCTTGGCTGCCTCTGACTCAGTGCTGTTGGTGTGTGCCGGCAGCTCGTGAGAGAGTGCAGAAGGTGGACCGTACCGGTGTAGCCGGTTGTTTTGTGCAGTGGTGTTGGCCGCTGTTCGCCGTAATCGCGATTGTCAATGAGTGTTGGTGTGTGTCAACACTGTCTTAGATTGAAATCGCGATTGTTAATGAGTGTTGTCAAAGTGACAACACTGTAACCGTACCGTGTTCCCGTAACTTTGGTGTGTGCCATTGTTACTCGTTCATAGCGTGTTCCCGCAACCTTGGTGTGTGCCATTGTTGCCCGTTCATTGTTGATCGTGCGTAGTAGAGAAAATATCCCGCAAGTATCGCTGGTTCATTGTTACTTTGCTTTTGTTATATTTATTACTTTCTCATTTTAATTTATTTTAATAAAATATTAAAAATGATTACAATTGATTTCATTGTCAAAAGCCGAACTCTGTCTCCACTAAGCTACCCGAGCACTTTTTGGCGTTCCAGCCATCCTTTTCAGCGACGCTATGAGAGCGTCCTTTACAGGATCGACCATCTCTCCTTATGCTGTTTCCGATTGATTGGCGCCCGAGCAAACCCTTTGACAGCATGGAGAACGAGCAGGGATGTCATTACAAAATGGCGACCGAACAAGGACAGCGTCCGGTCCGTCGTCGCCGTTACAGGGGGCCAGACTTTACATTCAATTTTCAAATTACCCGTTCCAGTCACTGATGGCAGTGTTTGTAAAATTAAAGCAAACAGTATTCCCGGTAAATTTATTAAAAACGCAACAGTAATCATTTGTGACGAAGTCACAATGATCCCAAAACACGCACTAAATGCAATCGATCTTGTTTTAAAAGATTTAATGAACAATACATTACCCTTTGGTGGCAAAGTAATAATTTTAAGTGGAGATTTTCGTCAATGTCTACCTGTTATGCGTGTGAATAAAGATGAAGTAGAATTTTCAAAAGTTCTTTTGACAGTAGGAAATGGGGATAATGAAATTGTATCAATACCGTCAAATTGTATTTCAAATAGTTCATTGGTAGACGAAATTTTTGGTACTGATGAAATACAACCAAATGACATATATAAATTCACAAATAGGGCAATTTTAGCACCAAAGAACGATGAAACTATGATATTAAATGAAATTGTTTTAAATAAAATTGTTGGGGCATCAAAGGTTTATCTTAGCGCAGATAGGTGTGAGTGTGACGAAGCCAATAAAATAAATTACCCAACAGAAGTATTAAATAATCAAGTACCGACAGGTATGCCACAATACAAATTAACTTTAAAAATAGGTGCAATTGTCATGTTATTAAGAAATATGAATCCCAAAAAAGGATTGTGTAATGGGATACGATTAATTGTAAAAGATATGAAAAATAATTATTTAGATTTGGAAGTTTTAAGTGGTATTAGTTCAGGTACTCGAATTTATTTGCCGAGATTCGATTTATCTACCGATACAAATTTACCGATTACGTTAAAACGGAGACAGTTCCCCATAAGATTAGCATTTTCAATGACAATAAATAAATCACAAGGTCAAATGTTTGATTTTGTTGGGATAAATTTAGAAAAACTACCTGATGAATATATAGATAATGACACAAATACAGGATTTACAAATAATGTTGTGTTCAAAGAAATTTTCTAATATAATTTCTAAACATATTTATAATTTGCAAAGATTTGTAGACATGTTGCGTCCACAAAAGAGTTAAAAAAAAGCCGTGTGACGTTAAGCCAGAAATTAAATCGCAACATGGGGCGCGTATCTTACAAATGAGGAAAATTATGTGTACAAATTTATGCAACAGGATTTAATATATTTTTTTTTTTTCTTAAAATAAAAGAAAACTGCAAAGTACGCGGCAATCTTAAATACCGCTGGTGGGTGTAGAACTATTATGGTTCGAGCTATTGCCACCACCTGTTCCATAAATTTAGCCCATAAATTTTTAAAAATATTTTTTAATCAAATTTCGTTTAATTTTGAAGCAATTCGTGGTATGAAAAAGTCAAAAAATTTTTTTTGTATAGATGCATTTGATTTTTAAAGAAACCTAGAGCTATCTTTCTCACACCAGTTTCCGTAGTAGGCTGCTCGAGAGAGATACCTATAGTGCTACGTCATCTGTATCCCTCGATATAAATTCAAATATCTCGCAAAGTAATTATTAAAAAAATGTTTTTTTTTATCTTAATCGTTATTTATTGAGTAGTACTTTAAGGATAAAATGTACAATTTATTATGTTCTGTTATGGTTTATAAGCCTATTGTCTCATGAAATTTAACAATAATTTGAATTATTTGAAAGAATTAATATTTTTCCTCATTTGGCAGATACGGTAAGGCAATAGCTTGGATCATAAAAGTTTTATACCCAATACCAGCGGTATTTGGGATTGTTGTCGTACTTTGCAAACAACTAGCCCACGGTGTAGTTCAATGGACAACTCGTTATAGCTCAAATGAAATCCGTCACACGCAAGAGCTTGCATTAGTCGACTTTTACAAAAAAAAAAAAACGCCACACGGCAATAAACAACATGTGTATAATCGCCATGTATGAATGTTTGAATGCATGTGTAAATGTAAAAGTCGTGTTTCTTTGAGCCGTGATTCGTGTCAAAGTGATCATGATCAGCAAGAATCATGTGCCGTTGAATTGTGTATAATCCTAATCTATCATCATCTTTCATTATGTCATTAGTGGTTGAGTAATTACGATTTAGAGGATCATATCATCGTTGCACTTTTGAACAAAAATGCCGCAGAAAATATAAGAGAATTGATTTATAAAATCAGCTATATGCATTTTTAATAAACTGTGTAGAATACAATTTTTAAAAATGTTTTTTTGTTATTTTTGAAAAACTTAACTGAGAACACATAACGCCTTTTGGAAACGCAGCGACGATATTCAGGGCAAAGAAACACGGCTAACACAAAAAAATATATTTAGGTTGTCAGATAACAGGGTCCTTTTATTTCAATTTAAATCAAAATTATTTTCTCAATTATATATATTTAAATTAAGTACTCAAGATATTTGTATAAACTCCCAAAATACGTTTAAAATTTGCATTATATTCAATGTAATCATATTTTATGCACATATTGCAAAATATTTCACAACTTTATACTATATATTTTAAACAAAATTTAGTAAGATTAATTTCTATTTAAACCAAATTTACCTTGGTAACCCTGTTTTTAAATATGCATGGTATTTCTGTGAACCCTGAAACCAAACGCATGAGTAAAATTTATTTTGCAATAAATATACCGTTTAAAATAGAAAAATATCTGACAACTTTGGAAAAGAATTTTGACAAAAATGTTTTGTGGCCAGCACAATACCTCTCGCCATTTCCATATTAGGCTATTTAAGTATTGTACATATTTGACATTTCTAATACACACAAAAACACATATATCTTCTTTATATATGTTTATATTTTTTAAATAGTTCAATTCACTCTTATTCTTCTAAAGTTCGGAGATTCACGGCTAAAGTTTTCAGTAATGTGTCTAGGATTTTGACACTCGCATTTATCTATCAATTACAAACATTTTAATTTTTCTACATGTTTTCAATGGGTTGCGAGTTTCATTTACAACTTATTATTTTATATATTTATATGTCTCTATCATTAACTTCATATAAGATATAATAAAAATTTTAAATGTATCGGATAGAGATTTTTATATTCTTTAATTTTTTTAAGGAAACTATTATTTCCGGTTGTCAAATCGTTACCAAAATCTAATCAGCTCTTCCCAGGAATGTCAGATTGAGGAAACTAGTTATTTTTTTTAAGTCTTATAGTATTTGAGAAACTGTGGTTCCAACATCCACACACACATACACACACACATACACACACGCATACACACACACACATACATGGACATCATCGTAAAAATGTTATAA
Source organism: Ophonus ardosiacus (assembly GCA_943142095.1). Taxonomy (NCBI): domain Eukaryota; kingdom Metazoa; phylum Arthropoda; class Insecta; order Coleoptera; family Carabidae; genus Ophonus; species Ophonus ardosiacus. The sequence goes on along the minus strand of OW964825.1, from coordinate 22,032,490 downwards.
TCGGATTATAGGGACCTTAAAACTTGCGTATCCACTAATGCGATTTTTTGCATGATTCCAATACCTCTTTCAACGGGAGGTAAAAAATTATTTTGCGTAACATGACTTTTTAAATTTGAATGCTAAAGGGGAGTTTATTTTTAAAAGATTAGAATGATGTAAAAATTACAAATTAAAATGCAAATTATTAAAAATAAAACAAGAAAGAAATAAATTACAAAAATTAAACAACAACAAAAAAAAAAGGAAAAATGCTCAGAAGACGAGATATGAAAAACGCTCAGTTCCTTCAAAGATAGACTTGATTAATTTATTAAGCCCAATCAGGCAAGATAAATAAATCCAGGATGAAATTTGTAAATAAATCCAGGATGAAATTTGAAAAACGCCTAAATCCAGACGGGAAAAATTCAAGACGAATACCACCATTTTCATTGAGAGTAATTTTTAAAATTGTCTACTTTCATGTCTTTCAAGAAATAATGAAACAATGTTAAAAATCAAATATGTACAGAGAAGTTTTATATAGGGTAATGTACTAACTGTATTAAGTTTTTATTTTGAATAATAATTGTAAATTTATTACAGGCCGAATGTCTAAATATAAATATCGTCTAAGGGAAAGGGTTCCTTTAAATACAAAGATAGACGAACTTGATCAATTTATTATGAAAGATTAGGCAAGAAAAATTCAGGATGAAATTTGAAAAACGCTTAAAAAGATGATTCATGTACGCCATTCAGATAGGAAAAATTCAGGACGAGATATGGAAAATACCACCATTTTCATTTCTAGCAATTTTTAAAATTGTCCACTTTCATGAAATATTGAAGAAATATTGAAACAAACGTTAAAAATCAAATATGTTCACAAAAGTTTTATAAAAGGTAATGTACTAATACTAACTGTATTAGGTTTTTAATATGAATAATTATTGTTATTTCATTACAGACCGATTATCTAAAAATAAATTTTCGTCTATGGGAAAGGGTTTCGCAGTACCCAAGACCTTTCCTTTAAAGACAAAGGTAGATCAACTTCATCAATTTATTATGCACAATCAGACAAAAAAAAAATTCAGGATGAAATTTGAAAAAAGACTAAAAAGATGAGTCATGTAAGCCATCCAGACAGGAAAAATTCAGGACGAGATATCAAAAATACCACCATGTTCATTGACATCAATTTTTAAAATTGTCCACTTTCATATCTTTTAAGAAATATTGAAACAACGTTAAAAATCAAATATGTACAGAAAAGTTTTTTATCAGATAATGTACTAACTCTATTAAGTTATTAATTTGAATAATAATTGTAAATTTATAACAGGCTATTTATCTAAATATAAATTTCGTCTTAGTGAAAGGATTTTGGAGTTACAAGACCTTTCCTTTTAAGACAAAGATAAGACGAAATTGATTAATTTACTATGCACACTTTATATTCAAAATGGTTTTTACTTAAACAAAGTTAATTAGCAGTGTTACTGATCGAAATTATATCAGATTTAGGTGCAATAATAAGTAAGAATTATAGTGATACCTTTATTTTAAACATTAGTTCTTTCTATATGTTTTTACTTGTAAGGCTGTGATCCATTCAGCAATTAATCAATACTTGGACAGAAAGAGCAAGGAACACAATGGTTAAAAGTGAAATATGTATGCACTTTTAAATTATTTTTATTATAAATTAATATATGCTTTTCTTTAACAGGAAAAATCAAACTCACAAAGGAAAGCAATGAATATATACACAGAAACAATATTTACAAAATGTCGATATTTTTAAAATTTGTTTATAGCCAAAAAAATGATGCATGAATGCATGCATAATTCGTGATCGAAGGCGAAAGAAATTGTTGTACATTCCTTCGATTAGAAGAAAAGATCCAGGCTGATATTCCCTGAATGAAAAAAGGGTGTATGTATCAACAAAGGTAATAATTCAGAATTTACAGATTAGCATATGTACAATATTACCTGTTCTCTAACTTTAGGTTTTAACAGCTATTTAAAAATGTTAACTAATCAAGAATGTTGACATATAACAAAAAATAGTTGTCAAATTTGAAGCATTTGGGTATAAATATTGTGAATGAAATTCTCCAGTTCAGAATGCATGTTTAATTGCAAGGTAAGAAAAATGTAAACTGTCTGGTGTTTTTTTATTTATTTAAAAAATCCTTAGAGGCGATCGATTTCGGCTTTTCAAAATGCCATCATCAGGCCACAGCTAAAATATAAATTACAATAGATAAATTACAATAAATAATTTTATAGTTATACAATGTATTAAGTTAATATATTAAGTTAAAAGTAAGGTTAAGTAAGTGCAAGAACCACAAAAAGATTATCAAAAATATATGTACTCACCGTCGGGTGCTTTATTAGATGAAATATACATTAAATAATATGGTGTAAAATAATTTAAATAAGAATGATATTCTTAGAAAAAGTTTTCTTCCATGTTTAGGGCCAGGAGGATTAAATGTAATTGAGGTTATTTTTAGCTGGAGCCAAAAAATATATGTGATTTTTAGGGATTTTTTATTATTTAGATGGCGGTAAATGTTTGAAAATATGATTTTCAGGAAAAATTATATTTTCATTAATTAAATTATCGTTATTTTTGATGTGTTTAAGTATTTCAAATTTTTCTAATATTGTTAATTGAGCGTAATTATTTTCTGAATGAAGAAGTGCAAGATTATCTATAGAAGTGTTATGTTTAGTATTTATTAAATGTGTTCCAAAAGCTGATGCAGGGTTGTTTTTTATGTGTTCTGTGAATCTTACTTTTATATTTCTGCGTGTACAAACTTGAAAACGGTCTCCCAATGGGTAGTCCCATCAGCGGCCTATTAGCCAACATTTATATTGATAATCTAGAATCTAAAATTATGAAAACACCATTTAAAGAACATATTATTTTTTGGAAACGATATGTAGACGATACTATAATACTTTGGACAGGAACTTTAAATGAATTACTCAATTTTCACAACGATATTAATAACTTATCGAATATCAAATTTACAATCGAAATAGAAAATGATAAAATAAATTTTTTAGACTTAACTTTACAAAAAACCCCGAACAATCAAATTAAATATAACATTTACAGAAAACCCACATCAACAGATATAATAATACCTCATAACTCTTACCACAATCCAACAATTAAACAAACAGCCTTTAACTATTTTTTCAACAGATTATTAAATACACCACTTTCCAAAATTGATTTTATTAAAGAATTGAACACAATATTTATTATAGGACTAAATAATAACTATCCCCTAACTTACATAGAAAATCAATTTAATTACATAAAAATACACAATTAATTAACAATAAAATATATAAACATATAAAACAAAAGAAATCATTCATTTCAATCCCTTATTATAAAAGTTTACATACAAACTTAAAACATGTAACAGATAAACATAACATTGTCTTAACTTCACAATCACAACCAAATTTATATAAAATTTTGAAAAATAATACACCAAAAATAAACAACACAGAAAAAGCGGGATTAATAAAATAAACTGTAACGACTGCAGCGCATCCTATATCGGGCTTACACGCAGAAATATAAAAGTAAGGTTCACAGAACACATAAAAAACAACCCCCCATCAGCTTTTGGAACACATTTAATAAATACTAAACATAACACTTCTATAGATAATCTTACACTTCTTCATTCAGAAAATAATTACACTCAATTAACAATATTAGAAAAATTTGAAATACTTAAACACACCAAAAATAACGATAATTTAATTAATGAAAATATATTTTTTCCTGAAAATCATATTTTCAAACATTTACCGCCATCTAAATAATAAAAAATCCCTAAAAATCACATATATATTTTGGCTCCAGCTAAAAATAACCTCAGTTACATTTCATCCTCCTGGCCTTAAACATGGAAAAAAAGTTTTTCTAAGAACATCATTCTTATTTAAATTATTTTACACCATATTAATGTATATTTCATCTAATAAAGCACCCGACGGTGAGTACATATATTTTTGATAATCTTTTTGTGGTTCTTGCACTCACTTAACCTTACTTTTAACTTAATATATATTAACTTAATACATTGTATAACTATAAAATTATTTATTGTAATTTATCTATTGTAATTTATATTTTAGCTGTGGCCTGATGATGGCATTTTGAAAAGCCGAAATCGATCGCCTCTAAGGATTTTTTAAATAAATAAAAAACACCAGACTGCTTACATTTTTCTTATCTTGCAATTGGGTATAAAGTTTAACCAGCGGTTAAAAATTAACAATTGTTACAGAATAGGCCCCAATAATAGGTAAAAATTTTAATTATATCTTTATTTTGTTCATTAATTTTTAATATTTGTTTTTACTTGTAGAAGTAAAATATATTAAATTTTGCTACAACAGGGCAATTATTACAATATATATTTTTAAAAAATTACAGATATGTGTACTTTTGGGAAAACATCAGAAGATTAACAGTCAAATTTGCAGAATTATTATTTGCATTTGTTGACATTAAATGGTTCTTCGTTTACACTGTTAGATATTTAGTCCGATATGTTGTGATAACCCGGAGAAAATGTTCGTCTTCCAAATTTGAAAATTGTCTTGTGGCACAGTCAAGGTGAAAATTTATATTTGTATCAAATAAACATAAAAAATCTTGATATGACCATCACAATATCTCCTGCCACTTCAATTCCTTATATAAAAGTAAATGATTTAAAATATTATACACAGCTAAATTTTATTTTAATAATTTATTGCAATTATATCCTTAAAATTATTCCAATGCTGATTTGTTATTTGTTATTATTTGTTATCTTCTTCTAATTCTATTTACTGTATTTTTTTTTCTTTTGTATTTGTCAACATTAATCTAACCTAATGTAACCATTTGCATAGGTAATGCATATCCTCCCATTTACTAATATATTTTTTCTTCTTCTTTTAATTCGTCAGACGGGGCAGCGGATTAGTCGGAATTTGGAAATACATTTTAATCTCGTCATTACAACATATTCTCCCAGAATTTGGATTGATATGGACCTATACCTAATAGATGTGTCTAAAGCTCAAAATACAACAGTATGGTATCCCGTTTGATGCCTCATAGAGTGCTTTTTACCTTCCGTCAAAAGGAAGGTATTGTTTTTGGTCAAAAAATTCGGTTGTGAGTTTTCAATGAATAAGCACGTTTTAAGATCCTTAGAATACGATTTTACTAATTTTACATTGATGTCTGTATGTGTGTGTGTGTGTGTGTCTGTGTGTGAATTATTATTCTTTCGTATTCCTCTTCTTTACAACCATATGAAGAGCTGATTAGATTTTGGTTATAATTGGTCAACCGGAAGTACCCTTATTTGAAGATTTTAACAGTTTTTCTGGAAAAAACCCAGTTAAATATCATTTTTCAACATTTTATGATCATTAATATGAAAGAAAATTTTATTCTCTGTAAGATTTGATTATACATTTTCCTTCATATTCAATAAATATAGAGTTATAGAGAGATTAAGAGAGGTTGACTTTCAAAAATCAGTCTGCTTTGCAAAAATTATGGAAACAGTAGATATGTATATTCAAAAAATTCTAATTGACAGATGTCAGTGTCAAGTGCAAAACCAAAGTTCAGAAAGTAACATAAGTGACAGAGTGTCCTTCGCAAGTGACTTGCAGTTTCAATGCCGGGAGTACGAGGAAGGCCAAAGAGAAAATGGAAGGACTGTGTAGCAGAATATTTGAGAGAGGAAGAACTGCGTTGTATAGGAATGAGGAAGTGTGAAATACAATTTACAGAATGTACATTTGTGTTATAATTATATTAGATTTATAGAACCTTTTCAAAGGAACTTACAATATGGAATTTGTAAAAAATAGTGTGTTCGTGTTACAATTTTACAGGATATATAAAATCTTTTCCAAGGAACTTTTGGTATCTGATTTGTACAAATACATTGAATTGACGGAAGGTTTTGTGCTGGCCACAACAGATTTTTTTATTACAGTTCGTAACGTCACATCTAAGTTTTGAAAGTACATTGTATAAAACTTTGATGAAATTATTGAACTTGGTTCAATTCTTTAACTTTTACAATCCGCAATAATATAAAGTTTTATAAATTATTTTGAACTTTACTGTAATGTTGGCATTTCATATGTTGTTAAATATGGCATACATGAATATATAATGTATATTTTTTTAATAAATACAAGTTTTATAATGGTGTATAAACATTAATAGAAAATTAGCTAAATATCAGTAAGAAGGAAGTGTATTTATATTATTAATATATTATTGTTCAGTATTAAACAGCGTAACAGTAATTATCCCTGTATCGTTTTAAAATTTTATCCATTAATTTTTTCTTAAGATCATATTCTTTTCAATTTCATTTAATCATCTGTTGTCTAGAAGTGTCTTATTGTTTGTAAATTTTAAAGGCTAATATGTAGTATATGGTTCAAACTCAAAATGCTTTTAAATGATTACGTATCGGTACATTAGCCTTCTATTCCATAAAATAAACCAAAATTAGAGCGTGGCAGCAAGGATTTGTGATGATTTGATGAGTTTTTGTAGCCAAAAGTGTTGTTGGTTGTCACACATGTCACACTGAAAAAATTAAAAAATATTTCAAGGAATTTGTGATTATATATACATGCATGTTACCTGGTGTATTAACTGACTTCTCGCAATTATTTAAGTATCGAAATAACTATTAACTTTATTGTAATCAAATTAAATATAGTAAACTCGAGATCAAATGTCACATTACGTCTCGCAACCATCGCCACCATGGTCGCCATTGTAATACATCACATCTCCCGCCATCTGTGTACAATCATTCCTATTACTTAACATAAAAATTCAAATTTTTCGCTGCTAACATGAATAAGCAAGAAATTAATAAATATAAAATATATTCATAATTGTTTATTATATTATAATTTATAATTATAATATAATTTTAATTATAGTGCCGCAACAATTGGTGACTGACATTGTTGCTAGGCAATCAGGTAACAAGTTGAAATTATTGACAAATTATAAATAAACAAGTTAATTTGTTTTGTATTTTGTGCATAACACGTTGTTCATTATGTCTGCTTTGAACATAATATCGTTATATAAGTTGTGTGAGGACAAGTTTGCTCTTCTGCTGAAGTTGCAAGAGTGGAATTTGATCCCGCGTAGCCTGCAGTGTCGCAAATGTACGGGCAGCCTGACGTTGTGCGAGGACAATTGTCACATCGACGGCTGGAGATGGAAATGTAAAAACACGACTACCCAAAGGAAGCAAAAGTCGGAAAAGTGCGGTAATGTGGTTGGTTTTAGAGCGGGTACTTTTTTTGCCCGTTCTAAACTACCCGTTTTCAAGGTTCTAGCCTTCGTGAACCTTTGGGTAGGAAATGCGACGCTGCTCTTAATTCAAGAACAGCTGGAGCTCAATTACAGAACTTGTGTTGATTGGGCTTCTTTCTGTAGAGAGGTATTGCTGATGCATTTTATAGAGAAGAAAACGAAGCTAGGAGGACCAGGTACATCTCTTAATTAAATTATTTTATATAACCATTTTAATTTCTGCATAATATTTTAGGGAAAGTAATCGAAATCGATGAATCGAAATTTGGTAAACGTAAATACCACAGGGGTCGACGAGTCGATGGCCAGTGGGTATTTGGCGGTTACGAGCGAGGAACTGGTAAAATTTTCATGGTTCCGGTTGACGATCGGTAGGTACATATTTTAGATTATAATCGACAAATATTTAATTCGCGATAAATAAAATCGTATAAATAAAGTAGCGCTCGTGCCCGAAGGCGCGCGGCGCAAAAATTAAAATCTTATAAAATATAATTTGTAAATAGAAAAAAAAATCGTATAGAATTTGATTGGTAAAATTAATAAACGTATTATTTTATTTCAGTGGGGCGGATACCCTCATTCCTCTCATTGAGGCATGGATCGAACCGGGCACCACAATAATTTCAGATTTCTGGAGAGTCTACAACAAACTGTCTAGATAGACGTGGATACATTCACCTGAAGGTGAATCATTCTATAAACTTTAAAGATCCCGTTACCGATGCTCATACCAACAGCATCGAATCAACATGGAGGGCTGCCAAAGCAATTACGACATCTTCGGGACGGAAGAAGGCACATCTACCTGGCAATTTAGCCAGATATATGTTCTACAAGAAATGCACAGAAATGGAATTAAACAGAACTGAAGAGTTCTTTCGTTTAGCGGGAACTATGTATGACCCTACTCTCCCTGTCCTGGAAGAAGAAAAAGAAAATGATACAGACATGGAAGACTTAGATTTCTAAGTTTGTCGTTTTCCTTTTATGCATTCCTTTGTTTTTGTTGTACTACTTTATTGTGGATTAGGGCTCCTGGCGATACCACGTTAAAAAAACGCGCTCCTGTATTCTACCTCATGGGTAGTGTGGAAATGAATACAATTATCTATACCTAATTAAAATTATGATATTTATTTCAGTTTTTAATAAAATACATACATATAAATGAGTGATCTATGTATGTACATACTACGAATCATTGTCAGTGGCGTAAGTAGAACTCTAAGACCCCTATGCGAAAATTTTTCTGCCAATCAGCCCTCCCCCCTTACAATATTCACAACGCTACAAAAAAAAAAAAAATAAAAAGCATAAAAATCCTAATTTTTACAGTTATTATACTTATATACCGACACATTTTAAAAAGGCTTGTAATACAGGATTGAAAGAAAATGAGTAACGCAAGTTATAAAAATACAATTTATATTACAATAAGTACATACATTTATATATTTATAACTATAAGGAAAACATTAAGCTACATTTAATATTTTGGTAAGAAATGGTTAAAACTGCTTTATACATTAATATAGTGTATTAAAGTGACAAAATTAGGTTACGAGTACATTTATAAAAAAATTACGAGTGTTCACCAATACATTTAATACATATCTTAATATTATACAAATTTAAAAATTAATTATAAAAACGCTACAAACGTGGTTAGTTTATCATTTTTTGTGTTTTAGTCATTTTCATTATTAAATATTCATCGTTGTAATCAAGCGCTTCTTTGTTGTAATCAAGCACTTCTTTGTTGTAATGAGTAATATTTTTAAAAAACCTTGTAGGGATATAATTAGGGGAACATATTTTCATTAAGTTAGCTTACTCTTGAAACTCTTGATACACATTCTTTACTTTAAACAATAATTTCATTGTTGTAATCAAATTTTTTATTTAAATCCCTGAAGGTAAATAACTAGTAGACATATTTTTATTAAATTATCTGTGACATAATGCCCCGGTTGGAATAAAAACATAGAATAATAATTATAATAGTTATTTTGATTTTCTTTGTTCAAAATCAAACTCTTTTTCTGTAATCAAGCATTTCTTTGTTGTAATCAACTCTTTTTGTTAACCGAATTATAGTAGTAAAGAATAACTTTTTGGCCTATATCTAAAATATTTCTCGGGTACCTATTCAGAATGTCAAAGACCCCCCTTGAATTTGGGCCCCTATGTGGCGACATACGTTGCATACACCTATTTAAACCATTGATCATTCTATTTTGTTTTACTCTTTTATGTTGTAGTATATACATTGTTTAAATATTAATTGAAATGTAATTATAGGCTATATATGCGCGTCCTATGTTTTACACCACAGTTCATACATCGTCCTGTTCATTTCTTGTTTCATTTTTCATTCACGTTCCTAACGTTCAAATCTTAACCATGAAATTAGCCCAGATGAATTTCGCGAGCTCACAATTTAAAAAGTACACTCCGCAGTATAAATTATAAATGAAAATACTATCAATAATTCAACGGATTCCTATTCCAATTCAATAAATTATTTTCATGTATGTACAATATATACTCATGAGTGTACTTTTTAAATTGTGAGCGCGCATTCATCTGCGCCAACTTCATTGTCAACATTTGAACGTTAGGAAACTGAACGAAACAGGAAATAAGTAGGACAATGTGTGGGCATTTTGACGATGCGTATGATACTTTGTTATATATTATATTGTATTGAATAATACATAATGTAATGTGATAATAACCTTGTTTTATTCAGACTTCAACATTTCTACAATATAGTTTTACCAACCTAATCTAGTTACTATTTCACTTCAATGACAAAATATTGGATTATTTCCATTCCTAAATTCAGTGTACCTATGTACTGTCAATGTTCTTTCCAGGGAATACCGGGAATTTTCACTTGAATGTACAGTTTTGGTACACCGCTAGCGACATCTCTCTGGTAAGGAGGGAACTCCTATAAATGTTTTTATACCTGGTAGATGGCATACTAGTCCCAGATTTAAAACTTATATTTGATCATGGTAACTTGTGTTGTGTGTTACCTAAGTAATTAAATAAAATTGAAACGAAAAATGTCAGAAATTGTAAAGAACTGAATGACACATGAAATATTGTGATTAAATAATTTCGTTTAATTTCTAAATCTGCTTTCCTGAGTTTCAGTACACTTGTTATAGTGTTTTTTTTAAAATATTGGACTTACGATTTTGATTATTTTCTACATTTCATAAAGGTAAGTTGAACATTTCATTATTTACATGAAATAAGGCAAGTATGCAAAGAATTTATTTGAATGTAAAAGTTAATCATTTATTATACAGTATAATTAATAATAATGTTATTCCTACAGATGCCATATTGTTGTTGTGTACCAAGTTGCTATACATATGCAACACACACTTTGGTGCGGTTTCCGAATTCGAAAAAGAAATGGAGCTATTTTTATCCTGGAAACAGGCCATTAATAGTCCGGAATTGCAGAATAAAACTCCAGACTATATTTATAAAACCAAAAGGATTTGCACCCAACATTATGAGGCAAAATTTTTGAATTTTGCTGCCTTGAAACATATACTCGCACCGGATGCTATGCCTACGATTTTTCTTACCATGGGTAAATTATTAATGAAGAAATTATAACTTTATAACACTAATGAATGTTACATTACAGAAGAGCAAATGAAGGCAATGCTCATTACGCCACCAACTGAGGATGTTTCTGTAGAAGCCGAACCCAATGCTGTCAATAGCAGCATTTGTACAACAGATCAACAAAGAATATACCATAGTTATCAATGTTTTCGTTTTTACACATTCTACATGGTGAAATATCCTAAGAATATTATGATATAACAATGAGGTTCATCACATTAGGAAGAAAATAGTAATGAAAAATTCTAAATTCTTCGTTATCAAAATGAAACAAAATTGTTTGTCACATATTTTTTTATCTCGTAAAATGAAACAAAGTTTATAGAAGAAGCATGAAAACATATGTATATTCTGTTTTGTATGTATTGCAGTAAATAGTAGTTAATAATTAAGGAAATTACTGACTGACTGAACGATTGCCTTAGACAACACTATATTAATCACTAAATTGCAAAATATGAATGGCATATTCAGATTCATAAGAATATAAGCATTCATTCAATAATATTTGGTATTGTTTTCTATACGAAAATTGAATATTGCATACGTTTTGTATTATTCTTAATCACATAACTTAGTGAATACATATTAATTACCCAATTGCTCATGAAATGAAATTTATATTAATTGTAAAATATGGTTATTCATAAAGTTTTAATGTAACTAATAACAATAACTGGATATTTTCACTGTGATAGATAAATGCATTATCAATGTGTTTCTGCAAAATTCACAATTTCTCTTATTTATACAGATATATTTTTTGTATTTTTACATCACAACTTTGTACAATTTTTTATAAAAAATATAAAATTATACAAATAATTTTTTTGTGTATTTATTTCAAATATTTTTACAGGCGCGCAGAATTAAAAAAAAATGATACTAGCGCCAACCTAGCGGATAAGGAGGGAACTAACTGTCAAGGACGTTTAGACGGTACAGTAGTTTTAACATTGAGCGGCGGTTCCCGAGTATTCCCTGGTTCTTTCTATCTTGTCAAGTTAGTGTTGTTTGTTGTGTGTGTATGATATATTATTTGCCTATAATATGATAAAACGGATTTTTAAACGTAAGTAACAGATTCAAGTTTATTTAATTTGCGAAACGTCAATTGTAATTTTCATGACAAAAACCTCAAGGTTAACTTGTCAAGAACTCAAAAAAAAAAATATTAAATCATGTTTCCGCACTCTATTTTCATGTTTTTGTATGATATTTTACATAATAGAATACATTCCATTAAAAAAAATACATTTTAAAGCCGAACCATATTCTCAATACCGCCCATTTTAAAATTTTCATTAACAAAATTCACCGAATATTTTTAAAAGTGTTTTATTTTAAATTTCCCGCCTAAACTTATTTTGTTTCGGCTCTATGAATAATTACTATTGGTGATATTTGCAATAAACGTCATTGTTATATAATTGTTCTCTTTCTAATTAGCATAAATTTTCTATTATTTGATTTTTGAATGAGCAACATTTTAATTAAAATATAGGTTACGTTCTAAAAGAACGTTTACTGAACAGACCCTTTCATCTTGACAGATAAATGATTTTTTTGTCAAAAATTATTTGCTATAGGAAAATATCGCAATAGTAAATTTATAAATACTGAGTGTATACAGGTAAGTACAATAGAAATGAAATATGAAGATAAGATTTGGAATTGAAAATTTTATTTCAGTTGATAAGGAATGGAACTTACAAATATTTATATTAACCAGCAGACATTTCTTTTGACTCAACTATATTTAGCATAGAATTTTGGGTATTATTAAACGTTTCATTGAATTTAATAACTGTTATTTAATCATTCAATATATTTTTGATTTACAATTATTAATCTGTTTATTATAATAGGGATATAAGGGTGAATTCGGCTCCGTCATCAACTATCTATACAGTATGTCCGCGGATTGAGTTCCAAAGAGAAAAAACTTTTTTATTTTCCAAAAAAATGTATTCTTGATAAAAAAATTTGCATATCCCGAAACGGCCAATTCAGTTTTAACCTTTTCAAATTTTCTTTTAGTTTGAGATAAAAATCGAAAATTGTTCGTTTTAGTTGAAAATAAGTTTGCGTTGTCATGGTAATTGTTAACACAACCTCTATTTGAGATGTAAATATCTGGAAAATTTTGATTAAATTCTTCGACAACTCGACGGTTCGCTGTATTACCTTTGCCATAGCATTGAATTAGGTAAACTCGTTCGTCTTTTGACAACATTTTCAACGATTATGGTCGATTTTCCTAACTGACAGTTAATGAAAATAAATAAATAACGGCAATTACCATGACAACGCAAACTTGTTTTTTTTGGGACTTAGAATGATTTTCAAATAAAACGAACAATTTTCGATTTTTATCTGAAACTAAAAGAAAATTAGAAAATGTTAAAACTGAATTGACCGTTTCGGTACATGCAAAAACTTTTATCAAGAATACATTTTGTCAGAACCATGTCGTGTTTGGTGTCAAATGAAAGGTATCGTCAAGGGCTGCTATGCAGAAATGTCAAAAATTTGACAGCTCGATCGGCTTTTGTCTTTTGCATAAAGTTGTCAGAGCCATGTCGTGTTTGGTATCAAATGAGAGGTAACGTCATGGGCTGTCATGCAGATATGTCAAAAATTTGACAGCTCGATCGCCTTTTGTTTTTTGCTTTAAGTTATCAGAACCATGTGGTGTTTGGTATCAAATGAGAGGTCTTGTTAAGGATTCCCAGGCACATGTGTCAAAAATATGAAGTTGATTGGCTTTTGTTTTTTGCATAAAGGCAAGTTGTTGGAGATTCTGAGAAGACTGAAAGCAATAGCACTTTGGGTTTAGATTATGCCTAGATGGATTGGACATACGTAAAACTATTATAAAACACTATCGGCGGAGCCCTAGGCAACACTCGGCGTAGCCGAGTTTTCGCTAGTCTTTTATACTAAATAATTTAATAAACGGTGCGAGTGATTTTAATGAAAATTTTTCTGGGACGTAGAGAATAACTCAACTTCATTTCATGGTAATAGGTCATTTTTCTGTACGGTGCATAGTTTTTGGGTAAAATATTTTTAAAGGTCGTATTTTGGCTTTTTGAAACAATTTGAAATTAAAAATTTAGTCTTCTTTGAAAAATTTAAGACGAAGAACGTTTCTTTGACATGTCAGTCAGAACATTTAAATGGAATTATTTATAAAATAAGGACATTTTGAAAAAAGTTAAATTCATAAACATACATTATGGCAATGGGCGGTTATTCCATAGTAGTTTAAAAAGCCTAAAACATATTTAAAATTATAATTTTTGTAGGTTCATGTCCGTGATTCATGCGCATTTCCAAAGTGTTGCCACACATCCCATAAGTAACTAAATAAAAAACAAATATTCCAATGTCAAGAATTTGACAGCTCGATCGGCTTTTGTTTTTTGCTTAAAGTTGTCAGAACCATGTCGTGTTTGGTATCAAATGAGAGGGTTCGTCAAGGGCTGCCATGCAGAAATGTCAAAAATTTGACAGCTCGATCAGCTTTTGATTTTTGCTTAAAGTTGTCAGAACTATGTCGAGTTTGGTATCAAATGAGAGGTATCGTCAAGGGCTGCCATGCAGACATGTTAAAAATTTTACAGCTCAATCGGCTTTTGTTTTTTGCTTAAAGTTGTCAGAACCATGTCGTGTTTGGTATCAAATGAAAGAGTTCGTCAAGGGCTGCCATGCGGAAATGTCAAAAATTTGACAGCTCGATCGGCTATTGTATTTTGCTTAAAGTTGTCAGAACCATGTCGTGTGTGGTATCAAATGAGAGACATTGTCAAGGGCTGCCATGCAGAAATGTTAAAAATTTTACAGCTCGATCGGCTTTTGTTTTTTGCTTAAAGTTGTCAGAACCATGTCGTGTTTGGTATCAAATGAGAGGTATCGTCAATGGCTGTCATGTAGGAATGTCAAAAAATTGACAGCTCGATCGGCTTTTGTTTTTTGCTTAAAGTTGTCAGAACCATGTCGTGTTTGGTATCATATGAGAAAGTTTGTCAAATGCTGCCATGCAGAAATGTCAAAAATTTGACAGCTCGGTAGGCTCTTGTTTTTTGCTCGTCGAGGGCTGTCATGCATAAATGTCAAAATTTGGGCAGCTCGATCGGCTTTTGGGTGGGCAAGTTGCGTAGGTAGTTTGAGTGGGTAGGTTGCGTGGGCATTTTGGGTGGGCAGTTTGAGTGGGCAGGTTGCCTGGGCATTTTGGGTGGGCAGTTTGGGTGGGCAGGTTGCGTGGGTCGTTTGGGTGGGCAAATTACGTGGGCAGGTTGCGTGAGTAGTTTGAGTGGGTAGGTTGTGTGGGCGGGAAAAAAATATTTTGAAAGACTCTTAGCGGTAGTACTTTGCATTTAAATTGTTCGTAGACGGATTGGACATACGTAAAACTATTATAAAACACTATCGGCGGAGCCCTAGGGAATACTCGGCGTAGCCGAGTTTTCGCTAGTCCTTATACTAAAAGGCTTGAATCACTATCTATATATATTTTCTTTAATCAGACGATCGCCCAATTTTTGCTCACCTCTGCAGCTTAAACGGTGCGAGTGATTTTGATGAAACTTGCTTCAAATTGTAGGAAATTCTTTTCTTCAGGTCCCTTGTTATGTGTAATTTTTCTGTAGAATGTATAGTTTTCGAGTAAAAAAAAAATATTAAAAGTGGATATTTGGTACATTGAAACAATTTGACACCAAAAATCTTAGTCTTCATTGAAAATTTTAAGACGAAGAACGTTTTTTTGACATGTCAAACAGAACTTTTAAATTGAAATATTTATAAAAATAGGTCAATCTGTAACAAGATAAATTTATAAATATAAACTATAACAATGGGCAATTATTCCACAATAGCTAAAAGGGCCTAAATCATTATATTTAAAAATTATAATTTTTGATGGTTAATGTCCGTAGTTTGAACACTGTGAGACGTCATATTTGACATGTGTCAAAATATTAACCTTTGAATGCAAATAATTTTGAAATAAAAATATAAGAAATGGATTAAATTACATTTAAATGGACTGCAGGCATGAAGAAATAAATTAGCTACGTTGTAAGTATTCAAAATCAATTTATATGGAATGAAATATTTTTTTAGGTTCAGGAAATCGAGTTAACCTGTTATATTATTAGTTTTGAGCAGAGCTGGGCATACTTGAAGTAAATTACTTCAAAAAAGTACTTCAAGTACTATTTTTACTTGAAGTACTTTTCAAAAGATTTACATTGCCGCGTTCCATATCACATAAACCATAACAATGTTATTAGTGAATCGATTCTAATTTTAAATAATGTATGTTTCGTTATGTCATAACTCATAAACATCAACTTTATAAATATGAATTCACTTGAAGTACCAGAAATTAATTCAAGTAAACATAAAAGTACTTTAATTAATACATATAAATGTACTTCAAGTAATAGAAATGTACTTCAAGTACTTTATAGTACTTCAAGTACCACAAACTATACTTGAAGTAATTTACATCGAATTTTTGAAGTACTTTTTTAAAGTACTTTAAACTTCAAGTACTTTTAAAAATTTACTTATACTTGTACTTGCAACGACAAGTACTCATAGCATTACTTAGTACTTGGTACTTGAAGTACTTTAGCTAAGTACTTTGCCCAGCTCTGGTTTTGAGTGATGAAGATCAGTGTATTTATATTTTAATAGCCAAGAAATTCGATTTTGAGCATGTATTGAAAATATTTCTAATCGTTATGGAGTTATTGAAAATATATTACCGCAAAATGTCAAAATGTATTTTTGAAATTTTACATTTACACTTTTCAGGTTTTTTGTCATAAGCCGTAACATAATTTACCGTGCTGCAACATAACGTAAAGAATAAAACATTACAAACATATGTGATAAATTACACAGCCTTATTACTTGACGTGACGTACTGTGCCGCAACGTGTTAAAAACCCAAAGATCGCCAAATTTTATCTTTCTGTGTAAGGTGAGGTTAGTTTGGTAACATTTAAATGGTTCTGCGAGTTTCAAATGGTTTAAATAGAAAATAGTTGCTCTATTTTAAGCTAATTAAAATGCTAATAAGTATTATTTCTATAGACATCGCTTAATGTATCACCTAAATAAGTTGCTACATTTTAACAAAGGTAAGGGTTTAATATGCTTTACATTTGATTCCTGTGGAATTTAAATTTCCATTGATTACAACAATCAATAGTATCTTTGTTGTAATCAACAATTTTGCAATTATTGTAAGCAAAAGAACAATGCCAGAAAAGTATGCGTTTGAGAGGATATCTCTTTTACTTTCTTCTACTAAATTTAAAGAGTAAATCAGGGAAATTCAATATCGGCAGAAACAAAAAATGAAGTTTTCTCACTAAAATTTCAGAATTATAAAACAAGCAATTAATTCTTCGCAAAATTCATTGCAAGATTCTTTAGTAATCAATATTCTTTAGCTATAATAAATATTCATTGTTGCAATCAACACTTTTCCAGTTATTATTTCAATATAAAATGATGCTAGAAAAATATCCGTTTGGTGGCATAATTATTTTACTTATAACTTATAACAAGACATCTAATGCAAACAAATTTAAAAAAATATATTGTTCATTACTATTACCTTACTGTGTAAGGTGTATATTAACTTTTCCTTTTCGAATAAGAGATTTGTTTAAATTTACTTTTAATTGTCTTGAAATAGCGTTAGTTATGGTCGGCGCTTTTGTGCTGAGCACAACAAGCTCACACGTACAAAGCGGCCCTGAACAAATTATTATCCTATTGTTAATAACAACTTAGGGATAATATTAGCAAAATTAAATACACAGCCTATCTTAAAAGACAATAATAAAAATGTAAATTTTTTGTGAAAAATAAGTTATACATGTTTTCGCCTTAATTCTTGTAGTCCAAATAGAATGGCATGATCGGTTTCGAGAAAAATATAACATGTCCTGTGTCCTACAAAAATTTTAACTTCAATCAAAAGTTTGGGGGGATTGGAACTGCTGTTTGAATTTTGTATAGTTTGTACAGAATTCTCTACCGTTATAGCTTTGCCTTACAAAGCCTGTGGTAGACCGGGCACCGGGACCAGTTGGATATAGCACTACCTATGGGAACGGACATGGGGACATGTTTGCCGTAAGAAACGACAGGAATAGAAATGTTTATTTTATTTTAAAAAAATGTGTTTCATTATTCCAAATAAAATAAATTAGGAAACCATTTAATATGTACCAGTCCTTTATCCCCCATAAATTAAGCTTGAGTCGTTAACAGTAGATCTGCTGAGAGGGCCATAACGATAGATATCTGTACAAACTACACATTTTGATCAAATGGCAAGAGAAAGAAGTGCTCAATGGTAGTTTTTGACTCAAAAATTATTAAAAGTGGAAACAATCATCCCGCAATGCATCGAAGTACTCGTTACAAATTTTAAGACGAAAACCGATGTCATCTGTGACACTTGATTAAGTCATTGGTGACATGTGTCAAATTTGACAAGTTGAAGATGAACTACAAATGGTATCTTTAAAAGCAGGAGATAGATATCAAAAAATTAAATACGATTGATTAAAGTTACGAATAAACAAATATATCATTTATGAGTTATGGCTTTAAACTAATGTTTTGGATATTCAAATTTTTTGACATTTCAAAATATGTAGTTTGGTTAGGTAATTATTAGATGTCATGTGTCAAAAATGTGTTACGTCAATTATGAACTTGAGATGGCAATATCTGAATCCTGCATGTAAATCAGCACATTTAAATGGATATATTTACGAAATTAGGACAATTTGAAAGAAGTTAAATTCATAAACATATATTATGACAACGGGCAATTATTCCACAATAGCTAAAAGGGCCTAAAACATTAAATTTCAAAATTATAATTTTTGAAGGTACATGTCCGTGCTTCGTTTGCATTTCGAAAGTGTTGCCAAACATGGTATAAGTAACTAAGTAAAAAATAAATATTCTTAACAAGATCAATGTGAAGTCGGTACACAAGTGTTACCAAACAAGACATAAGTAACTAAGTGACAAACAAATATTCCTAACTGTATAACTGTGAAGTTAGTCCATTAATAATTTCCATACTACCAATAAAAATATAGTAAATTTTAAATATAACTAGACGAGTAAGTGTTGCCAAACTTGCCATAAGTAACAAAGTAAATAACAAATAGTCCTAAATGTATTAATCTGAATTTCGTACTTTAACTACCGTATTGCCAATGAAAATATAGTAAATATGGAATATAACTAGACGAGAAAGTGCTGCCAAACTTGTCATAAGTAACTAAGTAAAAAAAATCAATATTCCTAACTGCATTAATGAAAAGTACAATAATATTAATATTGCCAATATTCATAGAGTAAAATAAGACATGTTGCCAACCAATAATACTTAAAAAATGACATTATCAGATTTTGTTTTTTGCATAAAGCTGTCAGAACCATGTCGTGTTTGGTATCAAATGAGAGGTATCGTCAAGGGCTACTATGTAGAAATGTCAAAATTTTGACTGCTCGATCGGCTTTTGTTTTTTGCATAAAGTTGTCAGAATCATGTCCAGTTTGATATCAAATGAGATGTATCGTTAAGGGCTGCCATGCAGAAGTGTCAAAAATTTGACAGGTCGATCAGCTTTTGTTTTTTTGCATAAAGTTGTCAGAACCATGTCGTGTTTGGCATCAAATGAGAGGTATCGTTAAGGGCTACCATGCAGAAGTGTCAAAAATTTTACAGGTTGATCGGCTTTTGTTTTTTTGCATAAAGTTGTCACAACCATGTCGAGTTTGGTATCAAATGAGAGGGATCGTCAAGGGCTACCATGCGGAAACGTCAAAAATTTGATAATTTCATCGGCTTTCGTTTTTTGCATAAAGTTGTCAGAACCATGCCGAGTTTGGTATCAAATGACAGGTATCGGCAAGGACTGCAATGCAGAATTATGAAAACTTTGACAGCTCGATCAGTTTTTGTTTTAAGCATAAAGATAAGTCGTTTATGTATCCGAAAAGACAGTTAGCGTTAGCACTTTGAGTTTCAAGTGTGCCTAGACGGATTGTAAAGACGTATAAACTATCATAAAACAATATCCCCCTAGGGAGAGCTCGGCGTAGCCGAGATTTCGCTAGTCCTTATACTAAAAGGGTTGTTTCACTATCTATAGGATCTTTCATCTCGAAGATCGCCGGATTTTTGCTCACCTCTACAGCTTATACAGGTTGACGGATTTTCGTGAAAATTGTTTCAAGTTGTAGGAAATTCTTCTCTTCAGGGCCCTAGCTACGAGCATTTTTTCTGTAGGATGGATAGTTTTCGAGTAAATCATTATTAAAGGTCGAATTTTGGTACTTTGAAACAATTATCCCGCAATGCATCGAAGTCCACGTTGAAATTTTTAAGACGAAAATCGATGTCATCTGCCACATTTATAATAATAATAATAATAATAGTACTTTATTCCATCGACAATGTAAAAATACATGTATAGAATATGTCACAGTAATCATACAGTAATAGAGGTACATAAAAAGTATAAGAGGTATTTTAATAATTTGACAAGTCATTGGTGACATGTGTCAAATTTGACAAGTTGAAGACGAACTTCAAATGGTATTATCTTCAAAAGCAGGAGATAGATTTCGAAAAATTAAATACAGATTGGTTAAAGGTAAGGTTAAACAAATATATCATTAATGAGTTATGGCTTTAAATCAATGTTTTAGAAATTGCAATTTTTTGACATTTCAAAATATGTTCTTTGGTTAGGTAAATATCAAATGTCTTCATGATTCAAGTGTTGCCAAACATGGCATAAGTAACATTCCTAACAAGATCAATGTGAAGTCGGTACACAAGTGTTACCAAACATGACATAAGTAATTAAGTGACAAACAAATATTCCTAACTGTATTACTGTGACGTTAGTGCATTAATAATTTCCATACTACCAGTAAAAATATAGTAAATTTTAAATATAACCAGACGAGTAAGTGTTGCCAAACTTGCCATAAGTAACATTCCTAACAAGATCAATGTGAAGTCGGTACACAAGTGTTACCAAACATGACAAAAGTAAGTGACAAACAAATATTCGTAACTGTATTACTGTGAAGTTAGTCCATTAATAATTTCCATACTACCAATAAAAATATAGTAAATTTTAAATATAACTAGACAGGTAAGTGTTGCCACACTTGCCATAAGTAACATTCCTAACAAGATCAATGTGAAGTCGGTACATAAGTGTTACCAAACATGACATAAGTAACTACGTGACAGATAAATATTCCTAACTGTATTACTGTGAAGTTCGTCCATTAATAATTTCCATACTACCAATAAAAATATAGTAAATTTTAAATATAACTAGACGAGTAAGTGTTGCCAAACTTGCCATAAGTAACAAAGTAAATAACAAATATTCCTAAATGCATTAATCTGAATTTCGCACTTTAACTACCGTATTGCCAATGAAAATATAGTAAATATGGAATATAGCTAGACGAGAAAGTGCTGCCAAACTTGTCAAAAGTAAAAAAATCAATATTCCTAACTGCATTAATATGAAATTCGTGCAATAATACCAATATTGCCAATATTTATAAAGTAAAATAAGACATGTTGCCAACCAATAATACTTAAAAAAATGATGTTTTTTGCATAAAGTTGTCAGAACCATGTCGTGTTTAGTATCAAATGAGGTGTCGCCAAGGGCTACCATCCAGAAATGTCAAAATTTTGACAGCTCGATCGGCTTTTGTTTTTTACATCAATTTTTCAGAACCATGTCGAGTTTGGTATCAAATGAGAGGTATCGTTAAAAGCTGCCATGCAGAAGTGCCAAAAATTTGACAGGTCGATCGGCTTTTGTTTTTTGCATAAAGTTGTCAGAACCTTGTCGTGTTCGGTATCAAATGAGAGGGATCGTCAAGGACTAACATGCAGAAATGTCAAAATTTTGACATCTCGATTGTCTTTTGTTTTTTGCATAAAGTTGTCAGAACCATGTCGAGTTTGCTATCAAATGAGAGGTATCGTTAAGGGCTGCCATGCAGAAATGTCAAAATTTTGACAGCTCGATCGGCTTTTGTTTTTTGTATAAAGTTGTCAGAACAATGTCGTGTTTGGTATCAAATGAGAGGGATCGTAAAGCACTAACATGCAGAAATGTCAAAATTTTGACATCTCGATTGTCTTTTGTTTTTTGCATAAAGTTGTCAGAACCATGTCGAGTTTGGTATCAAATGAGAGGTATCGTTAAGGGCTGCCATGCAGATATATCAAAAATTTGACAGGTCGACCGGCTTTTGTTTTTTGCTTAAAGTTGTCAGAACCATGTCGAGTTTGATATCAAATGAGAGGTGTCGCCAAGGGCTACCATGCAGAAATGTCAAAATTTTGACAGCTCGATCGGCTTTTGTTTTTTGCATAAATTTTTCAGAACCATGTCGAGTTTGGTATCAAATGAGAGGTATCGTTAAAAGCTGCCATGCAGAAGTGCCAAAAATTTGGCAGCTCGATCGGCTTTTGTTTTTTGTATAAAGATGTCAGGACCATGTCGTGTTTGGTATCAAATGAGAGGGATCGTCAAGGACTCACATGCAGAAATGTCAAAATTTTGACATCTCGATTGGCTTTTGTTTTTTGCATAAAGTTGTCAGAACCATGTCGAGTTTGCTATCAAATGAGAGGTATCGTTAAGGACTAACATGCAGAAATGTCAAAATTTTGACATCTCGATTGGCTTTTGTTTTTTGCATAAAGTTGTCAGAACCATGTCGAGTTTGCTATCAAATGAGAGGTATCGTTAAGGGCTGCCATGCAGAAATGTCAAAATTTTGACAGCTCGATCGGCTTTTGTTTTTTGTATAAAGTAGTCAGAACCATGTCGTGTTTGGTATCAAATGAGAGGGATCGTCAAGCACTAACATGCAGAAATGTCAAAATTTTGACATCTCGATTGGCTTTTGTTTTTTGCATATAGTTGTCAGGACCATGTCGAGTTTGGTATCAAATGAGAGGTATTGTTAAGGGCTGCCATGCAGAAATATAAAAAATTTGACAAGTCGATCGGCTTTTGTTTTTTACATAAAGTTGTCAGAACCATGTCGAGTTTAGTATCAAATGAGAGGTATCGGCAAGGGCTGCCATTCAGAAGTGTAAAAAATTTGACAGGTCGACCGGTTTTTGTTTTTTGCAGAAAGTTGTTAGAACCATGTCGTGTTTGGTATCATATGACAGGTATCGTCAAGGAGTGCCATGGAGGATTGTCAAAAATTTGACAGCTCGATCGGTTTTTGTTTTATGCATAAAGATATGTCGTTTGTGTATCGGAAAAGACAGTTAGCGTTAGCACTTTGAGTTTCACGTGTGCCTAGACGGATTGGAAAGACGTATGGACTATCATAAAACACTATCCGCCAGGGAGAGCTCGACAAGAAATAACTGTTGCTCACGTCACTTTATATATACACTTTAAAAATGGAAACTACATGGTGCAGTCAGCACTAGAAAACTCTCAATTCACTTCAAAGTATACATCATGTTATATGCAATCAATATAAATTTTAAAATAAACGTTATATCATCTCTGACATAGGAAATGCAGTAGAACAAAGTTTCACACTAACTATGCTCACTTCATGAAATCCAACTTTCAAACTTTCTTAAAACGAAGTAATAAATCATGAATTTTACATATATAATGTACAAATTTGTATTATGACTTTACATATACAAATTTCATCGTAAATCGCCTTGTGTCAAAAAATAACAAATTCCAGAAATGTCACCAGATCTTAAAAATATTAATTTAATATTTTATTTGTATTTCATTAATTATGATACATAATAATTGAACTAAAATAAGTGTTTTCACTATTTATTTCAATTTATTTTAATTTATTTTACAATAACGTATAACCCCAAATATTACTTGTCAAGAACACATTTACCTGGAATGTACAGTTTGTATACTAAGACTGACATGATCTTCTTCGGCGCCACCTTTGTTTGCTCTGGGAAGAATTTCAACATCACAAATTTCAGGAGTAAACAGATATTCTAATACAAAACAAGAATTATTTTAAAAACAATATACTGAAAACAGTACGTGACTAAAACATTGCGAATATCATTTTTTTGTACCATTTCATTGACAGAAGGAACATAAATATTAAAAATTTCCCTGACCATACGAAGATAAAATAGCTTCTCTTTTGTTCCATATCATAGATAGAGTAGATTTTATTAAATTCATTTCCTGGCAAATATCGCGTTGTTTAACACCACGTTGTATTTTTTGTATAATACCATGAAGCAATCCGTGTAAATAAAGCAAGTTGGTGGAGAAATATATAGATCATAAATCGGGGAATCCCCGAAAAGTTCATTATAAAAGAAAATTGCGTCTCATTTTAAATAATACTTAGTTCACTTTATGCGAAAGTTCATTATAAACGGGTTCACTATAAACTGTAAAAATATACATTACATGTATAGAAAAAAAATTCGTGACTTGAAATACAGTACACTATAAACGAAAGTACATTACTAGCGGGTTCACTATAACCGGACTTTATTGTATATTGATTTCCTTAACTATTAGTAACTAAATAAAATAAATGTAGCTAAACTTTGAACTATTTTTTATTAAATTATTTATTGTTGCAATTGGTATCTCCAAACATTTTCTCTGAATTGAGGTTGAGGGCGACATTTTGATGATATCATGGCAAAATACTAACATAATTGCTAAAATTTTCTCTCAATGAGCCTGTTTCATCTTTGTAAAATAGTATATTACGTTCTAAGTTAAGAAAAGTGAATGTTTACCAGACGAGTGATAGCGAGTAAATATAGTAAAATCACTTTTCTGACGCACCGTAAATTATTTTTTCGTATTTTATATTAGTATTAAAATAATAATACTGATTTTCAGTAACAACGTAACTTGATAGTTATTTTTTTGTACCTTACAACCTCCAGAGAAATTAAATTTTGGAGATGGATTACAGCGGCGTTAGCACTTGTTATAAAATGTGAAAATTTTATAATTTAGGAATGCATGAAAACTATCATAAATCACTATAGGCTTTTCTTTTATGCATAGAGTTGTCAAATTCATGTCGTGTTTGGTATCGAATGAAAGGTCATGTTAACGACTCTCAAGCACATGTGTTTGGCTTTGGTATTTGCATAAAGGTAAGTCGTTTGCGTATCCAAGAAGACTGTCAGCGTTAGCACTTTGGGTTTGAATTGCGCCTAAACGGGTTGGACTTACGTAAAACTATCATAAAACACTATCCCCCTAGGGGAGCTCGGCGTAGCCGAGATTTCGCTAGTCTGTATACTAAAACGGTTCATTCACTATCTATAGGATCTTTCATCTCGAAGATCGCCGGATTTTTGCTCACCTCTACAGCTTATACGGGTTGACGGATTTTCGTGAAAATTGTTTCAAGTTGTAGGAAATTGTTCTCTTCAGGGCCCTAGTCATGAGCATTTTTTCTGTAGGATGGATAGTTTTCAAGTAAATCATTATTAAAGGTCGAATATTGGTACTTTGAAACAATTTGACACCAAAAATCTTAGTCTTCATTGAAAATTTTAAGACGAAGAACGTTTTTTTTGACATGTCAAACAGAACTTTTAAAATGAAATATTTATAAAAATAGGTCAATCTGTAACAAGATAAAATTATAAATATAAACTATAACAATGGGCAATTATTCCACAATAGCTAAAAGGGCCTAAATCATTATATTTAAAAATTATAATTTTTGATGGTTCATGTCCGTGCTATGTTTGTATTTCGAAAGTGTTGCCAAATATGCTATAAGTAAGTAAAAATTAAATATTCCTAACAATATCAATGTGAAGTCGGTACACAAGTGTTACCGAACATGACATAAGTAATTAAGTGACAAACAAATATTCCTAACTGTATTTCTGTATTTCTGTGAAGTTAGTCCATTAATAATTTCCATACTACCAATAAAAATATAGTAAATTTTAAATATAACTAGACGAGTAAGTGTTGCCATACTTGCCATAAATAACATTCCTAACAAGATCAATGTGAAGTAGGTACACAAGTGTTACCAAACATGACACAAGTAACTAAGTGACAAACAAATATTCCTAACTGTATTACTGTGAAGTTAGTCCATTAATAATTTCCATACTACCAATAAAAATATAGTAAATTTTAAATATAACTAGACGAGTAAGTGTTGCCAAACTTGCCATAAGTAACAAAGTAAATAACAAATATTCCTTACTGCTTTAATGTGAAGTTCGTACAATAATATCCACATTGCCAATATTTATAAAGTAAAATACGACATGTTGCCAACAAATAATACTTAAAAAAATGACAATAACGGATTTTGTATTTGCATAAAGTTGTCAGAACCATGTCAAATTTGGTATCAAATGAGAGGGATTCTCAAGGGCTACCATGCAGAAATGTCAAAAGTTTGACAGCTTGATCGGCTTTTGTTTTTCGCATAAAGTTGTCAGAACCATGTCGAGTTTGGTATCAAATGAGTGGTATCGGTAAGGGCTGCCATGCAGAAGTGTCAAAAATTTGACAGGTCGATCGGCTTTTGTTTTTTGCATAAAGTTGTCAGAACCATATCGAGTTTGGTATCAAATGAGAGGGATCGTCAAGGGCTACCATGCAAAAATGTCAAAATTTTGACAGCTCGGTCGGCTTTCGTTTTTTGTAAAAAGTTGTCAGAACCATGTTGAGTTTGGTATCAAATGAGAGGTATCGTTAAGGGCTGCCATGCAGAAGTGTCAAAATTTTGACAGCTCGGTCGGCTTTTGTTTCTTGCATAAAGTTGTCAGAACCATGTCGAGTTTGGTATCAAATGAGAGGTATCGTCAAGGGCTACCATGCAAAAATGTCAAAATTTTGATAGCTTGGTCGGCTTTTGTTTTTTGCATAAAGTTGTCAGAATCATGTCGAGTTTGGTATCAAATGAGAGGTATCGTTAAGGGCTGCCATACAGTAGTGTCAAACATTTGACATGTCGATCGGCTTTTGTTTTTTGCATGAACTTGTCAGAACCATGTCGTGTTTGGTATCAAATGAGAAGTATCGTCATGGGCTATCATGCAGAAATGTCAAAATTGTGACAGCTCGATCGGTTTTTGTTTTATGCATAAAGATAAGTAGTTTGTGTATCTGAAAAGACAGTTAGCGTTAGCACTTTGAGTTTCAAGTGTGCCTAGACGGATTGGAAAGACGTATAAAACACTATCCCTCTAGGGAGAGCTCGGCGTAGCCGAGATTTCGCTAGTCTGTATACTAAACAGCTTGAATCACTATCTATATATATTTTCTTTAATCAGACGATCGCCCAATTTTTGCTCACCTCTACAGCTTAAACGGTACGAGTGATTTTGATGAAACTTACTTCAAATTGTAGGATATTCTTTTCTTCAGGCCCCTTGTTATGTGTAATTTTTCTGTAGAATGTATAGTTTTCGATTAAAAAAATATTAAAAGTGGTTTGGTTCTTTAAAACAATTTGACACCAAAAATCTTAGTCTTCATTGAAAATTTTAAGACGAAGAACGTTTTTTTGGCATGTCAAACAGAAATGTTTATAAAAATAGGTCAATCTGTAATAAGTTAAATTTATAAATATAAACTATAACAATGGGCAATTATTCCACAATAGCTAAAAGGGCCTATATCATTATATTTAAAAATTTTAATTTTTGATGGTTCATGTCCGTAGTTTGAACACTGTGAGACGTCATAGTTGACATGTGTCAAAATATTAAACTTTGAATGTTTGTCATGTCAATCAGATTTTTTAAATGGAAATATTTATGAAATGAGGACAATTCGAAAGAAGTTAAATTCATAAACATAAATGATGACATTGGGCAATTATTTCACAATAGTTAGAAAGGCCTAAAACATTATATTTAAAAATTATAATTTTTGTCATGTCCGTGCTTCTCGTGATTCCAACACAAACTGTGTGAAACGTCATATATGACATGTGTCAAAATATTAACCTTTGAATGTTTGACATGTCAATCACATTTTTTTAATGGAAATATTTATGAAATGAGAACAATTTGAAAGAAGTTAAATTCATAAACATAAACTATGACAATGGGCAATTATTCCGCAATAGCTAAAAGGACCTAAAACATTATATTTAAAACTTATAATATTTGAAGGTTTATGTCCTTGCTTCGTGTGCATTTTGAAAGTGTTGCCAAATATGGTATAAGTAACTTAAGTAATAAATATTAATAACAAGATCAATGTGAAGTCAGTACACAAGTGTTACCAAACGTGACATAAGTAACTAAGTGACAAACAAATATTCCTAACTGTATTATTGTGAAGTTAGTGCATTAATGATTTCCATACTACCAATAAAAATATAGTAAATTTTAAATATAACTAGACGAGTAAGTGTTGCCAAACTTGCCATAAGTAACATTCCTAACAAGATCACTGTGAAGTCGGTACACCAGTGTTACCAAACATGACATAAGTAACTAAGTGATAAACAAAAGTTCCTAACTGTATTACTGTGAAGTAAGTGCATTAATAATTTCCATACTACCAATAAAAATATAGTAAATTTTAAATATAACTAGACGAGTAAGTGTTGCCAAACTTGCCATAAGTAACATTCCTAACAAGATCAATGTGAAGTCGGTACACAAGTGTTACCAAACATGACAGAAGTAACTAAGTGACAAACAAATATTCCTGACTGTATTATTGTGAAGTTAGTGCATTAATAATTTCCATACTACCAATAAAAATATAGTAAATTTTAAATATAACTAGACGAGTAAGTGTTGCCAAACTTGCCATAAGTAACAAAGTAAATAACAAATATTCCTAAATGTATTAATCTGAATTTCGTACTTTAACTATCGTATTGCCAATGAAAATATAGTAAATATGGAATAACTAGACGAGAAAGTGCTGCCAAACTTGTCATAAGTAACTAAGTAAAAAAAATCAATATTCCTAACTGCATTAATGAAAAGTTCGTACAATAATATTAATATTGCCAATATTTATAAAGTAAAATAAGACATGTTGCCAACCAATAATACTTAAAAAAATTACAATATCGGATTTTGTTTTTTGCATAATGTTGTCAGAACCATCTCGTGTTTGGTTTCAAATGAGAGGTATCGTCAAGGGCTACCATGCAGAAATGTCAAAATTTTGACAGCTCCGACGGCTTTTGTTTTTTTGCATAAAGTTGTAAGAACCATGTTAAGTTTGGTATCAAATTAGAGGTATCGTCTAGTGCTACCATGCTGATATGTCAAAATTTTAACAGCTCGATCGGCTTTTGTTTTTTGCATAAAGTTGTCAGAATCATGTCGAGTTTGGTATCAAATGAGAGGTATCGTCAAGGGCTACCATAAAGAAACGTCAAAATTTTGACAGCTCGGTCGGCTTTTGTTTTTTTGCATAAAGTTTTCAGAACTATGTCGAGTTTGGTATCAAATGAGAGGTATTGTTAAGGGCTGCCATGCAGAGGTGACAAAAATTTGACAGGTCGATCGGCATTTGTTTTTTGCATAAAGTTGTCAGAACCATGTCGAGTTTGGTATCAAATGAGAGGGATCGTCAAGGGCTACCATGCAGAAACATCATAATTTTGACAGCTCGGTCGGATTTTGTTTTTTTGCATAAAGTTGTCAGAACCATGTCGAGTTTGGTATCAAATGAGAGATATCGTTAAGGGCTACCATGTAGAAGTGTCAAAAATTTGACAGATCGATCTGCTTTTGTTTTTTGCAAAAAGTTGTCAGAACCATGTCGAGTTTGGTACCAAATGAGAGGGATCGTCAAGGGCTACCATGCAAAAATATCAAAATTTTAACAGTTCGGTCGGCTTTTGTTTTTTGCATAAAGTTGTCAGAAACATGTCGAGTTTGATATCAAATGAGAGATATCGTTAAGGGCTGCCATGCAGAAGTGACAAAAATTTGACAGGTCGATCGGCATTTGTTTTTTGCATAAAGTTGTCAGAACCATGTCGAGTTTGGTATCAAATGAGAGGGATCGTCAAGGGCTACCATGCAGAAACGTCAAAATTTTGACAGCTCGGTTGGCTTTTGTTTTTTTGCATAAAGTTTTCAGAACCATGTGGAGTTTGGTATCAAATGAGAGGTATCGTTAAGGGCTGCCATGTAGAAGTGTCAAAAATTTGACAGGTCGATCGGCTTTTGTTTTTTTGCATAAAGTTGTCAGAATCATGTCGAGTTTAGTATCAAATGAGAGGGATCGTCAAGGGCTACCATGCAGAAATAAAAACAAATTAACAGGACGATCGGCTTATGTTTTTTGCAGAAAGTTGTCAGAACCATGTCTTGTTTGGAATCAAATGACAGGTATCGTCAAGGACTGCCATGCAGAATTGTCAAATATTTGACAGCTCGATCGGTTTTTGTTTTATGCATAAAGATATGTTCTTTGTGTATCCCAAAAGACAGTTAGTGTTAGCACTTTGAGTTTCAAGTGTGCCTAAACGAATTGGAAAGACGTATAGACAATCATAAAACACTATCCCCCTAGGGAGAGCTCGGCGTAGCCGAGATTTCGCTAGTCAATTCGAGCATCGGTGAAATTGTAAACACATGTACAGCAAAAACGGCTGCATGGATTTTAATGAAAATTATTGCAAATTGTTGGAAATTTTTGTGTCCAATTTTCTTTTCATATAACATTTTTCTCTAAAATGCATAGTTTTTTAATAAAAAATTATTAAACCGTCAAATTTGGCCTTTTGAAACAAAACATCAAAGTTGTCCTTAAAATTTTTTTTGACATGTCAAACTGAATTTTTAAATGGGAATATTTATAAAAATAGGCCAATCTGTAATAAGTTACATTTTAAAATATAAACTATAAAAATGGGCAATTTTTTTACAATAGTTACAAAGGCCCAAATCTTTATATTTAAAAATTATAAATATTTGATGATTCAGTTCCGTGCTTCGTGATTGCAACACTGTGAAACGTCGTATTTGACATGTGTCAAAATATTAACCTATGAATGTATATAATTTTGAAATAAATAGATATGAAATGGATTATTCAACATATAAATGAACTGCCAAGGCATGATAAAATACAATTAGTTACGTTTTGTATGTATTGAAAATCTATTTTTATGAAATGAAACATTTTTTAGGTTCAGAAAATCCAATTAACCATGTTGTATTAAGTTTTGAGTGATGGAGATCAGCAATATATTTATATTTTAAACTTTTAAAAATCCGATTTTGTTGTGCATGTATTTGAAAATATTTTTAATAATCGTTAAGGATATTGTACTTAAAAACCTGTCACTTATGATTAAATTTATAAATTTTATAGTAACTGTCATTTTAAATCGTTTTGCAAGTTTCAAATGGTTTAAATATATAATAGTTGTTGTATTTAAGTCTAATTAAAGATATATTTCACGTATTTTGTATTTAATTGTTCCATTGAAAATCGTAATGTGTACTTATATTATTATAGATATCTCGTAATAAAGTATCTAAAGTTGGTGCCACATTTTAACAAAGTTAGGTGTTTAATAGTCTATAATTTATGATTTAATTCAATACCTATTTATTGTTGTAATCAACCATTATTTTGCACTTTACGACCAGAAACTCATCAGGCATAACAAAATACAATGCATTCTTATTATATTGTCATAAATCAGAGAGAATATATAGTGTGTAGGTATGTCCAAACAAAAAAAAAAAAAAAAAAAAGAGTCCACAAGAAATAACTGTTGCTCACATAACTTCTTTCATACAGTTTAAAAATGGAAACTAATTGGTGCAATCATCACTAGAAAACTCTCAATTTACTTCAAAGTATACATCATTTAATTAACCAAGACCAACAGGATACTAAGATCCCAGATCATGTCATATGTAATCAATATAAATTGTAAAATAAACGTTATAACAACTCTGACACAGGAAATTCAATAGAACAAAGTTTCACACTAACTATGCTCACTTCATGAAATCCAACTTTCAAACTTTCTTAAAACGAAGTAATAAATTATGAATTTTACATACATAATATACAAATTTGTATTATTACTTTACATATACAAATTTCATCTTAAAACGTTTTCTGTCAAAAAATAACAAAATAGAGAAATGTCACTAGATCTTAAAAATATTAATTTATAATTCTATTTGGATTTCATTAATTATAATACATAATAATTGAACTAAAATAAGTGTTTTGACAATGTATTTCAATTAATTTAAATGTATTTTCATTTATTTCACAATAACGTATAACCCCAAATATTACTTGTCAAGAAAACGTTTACCTAGACTGTACAGTTCGTGTACTAGGATTGATATGATCATCTTGGCGCCACCTTTGATTGTTCTCGGAACTATTTAACCGTCCCAAATTTCAAAAATAAACGGATAATCTGATACAACACAAGAATTATATTAAATACAATATAACTCTACATCTAATGAACATGAAGAAAAATGTATAATCATACCGTATAAAGAATAAGATTTTTTTCATATTGATAATCACATAAAATGTCGAAAAACGATATTTAACAGCCTTTTTTCAAAAAAAAAAAAAAACTGCTAAGAACTTCAAATAAAGGAACTTCCGGTTGACAAATTATAACCAAAATCTAATCATCTCTTCATATGGATGTAAATTGTAGTTTTAGAGTTATCGTCGGAGAAAAATTTGTCACACACAATTGGATACATACACGGACACACACACACACACACACACCCACACATATACACACACACACGGACACACAAACGCGCGCGCGCGCGCGCGCTCACACACACACGGACACACAAACGCGCGCGCGCGCTCACACACACACACACACACACACACACACACACACACACACATGGACACACACATACACATATAGACATCATCTAAAACTAGTAAAATCGTATTCTGGAGATCTTAAAACGTGTTTATTCATTAAAAACTCATCATCGAATTTTTTGACTAAATACAATATTTTCCTTACTTAAAGGTGACGGAAGGTAACAATATCTATTGTGGCTAGCACAGCACCTCTCGCCATTTTCATTTTAAAACTGAATGACCGCCAAGGAATAAGATAGCTTAGATCTTAGACATTTGCTAGGGTCGAAAAATTAATTTTTTAATCAAATTTTCTTTATTATATTGATTTTTTTATTTTGTAACCAATGATTTTACTGTTCTAATTAAATCTTTCTTTCTATAAACAGATTTGCAGGAATAGTGAATAACAGCAATTTATTTAGGATGAAGTATATACTAAAGTACAAATAGCGGGGCTCTTTCAAGTTGCGTGGTATGTTACTTGGGCAGATAGCACGGGCAGTTTGATTGAACCGTATGAGTGAGCAGCAGAGGAAATACTATTTAAACATTTAGCGTTAGCACTTTGCGTTTAAAGTGTACCTAGATGGATTGGAAAGAAATATAGACTATCATAAAACACTATCCCCCTAGGAGTGATGGAGATCAATATATTTATATTTTAAACTCTAAAGAATCCGATTTTGCGCATGTATTGAAAATATTTATAATCGTTAAGGATAAAATATATCTCTGTCTCTGTCTCTACTTTGTCTCTCTGGCCAATCAAACTTTTCTTCCTAGAAGAGTAGTTTTGATATCATTGCGTTAAGTTGCTCAGTCTCAGTCATCACGTGTCTATCAACCGATTTTGATCACTTTGTATTTGGGATTATAATTTAATAATTATAATTGTTCATTATGGCGAGTGTAAGTTTAACTAATACTGATAACTGTATAATAATACATTTAATTCATATTGTGTGTTATAGATTTTCAGAAATTATCAATTTCTTGGGGACAGTAATTTCGTTAGATTTCTATCTAAGGTTAAAATTATAAAGCCAGCAAAAAATATAGTAATATTTCAATATACTTATATGTATATTTAACGCATGTTTTGTGATATTTTTATAATTTTAGAAGACGGTTCGAACATTATCGATTTGTTTGTAAGTGGGCAAGGAATACGTTCCCGAACTAGCAGATTGAAAACAAATTACACAGAGAAAAATGTTGTAATAATGATAGGAACGAATGATATTAAAAATGTAGGTACTTATAAATCTAGGTATATTAGAGTCTAGATGATTTATGTTAATTTGAAGATATTTTAAACAGTCGAGGATTTTTGGCTAAAAATGTGAGGTTAAAAATGGTTCAATATTACGATTTTGGTTAAAAATAGAGTGTTCCTTCTTTCAAAAATAAATTTTAGAGTGTTGATTTGTATATTTCTGCCATACAACTGGTTAAATATCAGGTTAAAAACTTCTTAAGTCGGAATTTAAATATTACACATTTTTAGCCAAAAATATGTTATTAAAAATCTGTTAATATCTCAGTTTCGGTTAAAGATAGAGTGTTAATTCATGCAAAAACGAACTCTGGAAAGTAAATTTTATATTTTTTATATATATTATCATTTTTAAAATGACAAAGCAGGGTTAGGAATTCCGGAAAATAGGTTCAAAATTTTGGAAAAAATTTGCCTCAAAACATGAATTTTATTTTGCTCACAATCACCCAAAGGTTTAAATTAACTTTAAATTAACACGAAATTCGTGTTCTGCGGGATTAAAAATATATATTAACCCATTTTTAAATCTTAAAACTATTTGGACAGTATTTTATTTAAATATTTCTAAGATAATGCACGTTGTGAATTTTTCTCAATTCTTTCAAAACATCAAAACTTTTACTTGATTATAAATTTGGCTGAAATTTACAGGAAACACATAAAATTAACTGAAAATTATTTATTTAAACTAAAAAATTGTGGAAAATGCTTATTTTTTCAATAAAAATAATTGACTGATAATGGGCTCATAAACCAATTTTTAAAATATTTTTAAATGAAAGTTCATTTAATTTTGAGGTAATTCGTGGTATCACAAAGTCATAATTGTTTCTTGTATAGCTGCATTTGATTTTTAAAGAAACCTATGGCTATCTTTCTCACACCAGTTTCTGTAGTATGCTGCGCGAGAAAGATACCAATAGTGTGATGTCTTCTGTGGCTATGGAAGTAATTCAAATATCTCGCAAAGTAATTATTAAAAAAATGTTTTAAATCTTAATCGTTATTTATTGAGTAGTATTTTAACGATATAGTGTACATTTTATAATTTTTTGTTATGGTTTATGGGCCTATTGTAGTTAAAAATCATGTACATCTCAAAAACATTGAGATGTATGTATATAAATTTTAAAGGCATCAAATGGTCCACGTGTATTATAAAATTCTTTATTATGGACGTTTCGCGCTTAGGACAGGTCCATCTTCAGCTATTATTACATACAAGTTAGCAAAAACGGATTTACACACACAATCTGTATAAACCATCTAATTCAATAAAAATTTTGCTGTATTTTAAAATCATCGGATGTAATACAATTTTAAGATTTTGTAATATATTCAACAGTTTTTGTATGTTGACTGATAGGTAAAAGATTTATACAATTTTCTTGTATATCCAATTTTGCTAACTTGTATGTAATAATAGCTGAAAATATGTTTTATTATTATTATCTTTATATTATAATTGTAGGGTATGAAAATAAGAACATACAAAAATATATGGAGATGTCTTTTAAAAACATTGGAACATCGAAGGTGTAATATAGTAGTTTTGACACTTCTGCCAATGCCCCGATATTCAGACACATCTGAAACTGTTTCACATTGGCGCAAATATCAAAAGGCCATCAAAAATTTAAATGGTGATACAACAAATTATATAAACAATTATTATTTTTATTATTATTATTTTCTTTTTTTAGGTGTTACAATTCTAGACATTGCGCCATTCTTTATGAGAGATGGCAACTCAATTAAAGTTGAGTACTTTCAAAGGTAAATATATATATATATATATATATATATATATATATATATATATATATATATATATATATATATATATATCTATACATATGTAAATTGTTCATTAATTATACAAATCTTACATTTCAGATGGATAAAAAATAGAGTTGACCTTTCACATTTAAACAAATTAGGCCTGCGAATACTGGAAAGATTTTTAGTTCAACATTTACCAGCCAGCATCGATTAATAATTATTATTTTCATTGTCATATACTATACATACATACATAGATTTTGATAGTGTTTAGTTGTGTAATTAGAAATAGAATGTATTTATGTAAATAATGTTTAAGAAATGTATAGTTAGTTATATATTATTTAGTATTAGCACAAAATGTAGAAATTGTATATTTAAAGCATACATACATACATACATACATACATACATACATACATACATACATACATATTTGATAGTGTTTAGTTGTGTAATTAGAAATAGAATGTATTTATGTAAATAATGTTTAAGAAATGTATAGTTAGTTATATTTTATTTAGTATTAGCACAAAATGTAGAAATTGTATATTTAAAGCATACATACATACACACATGATTGTGGTCCGGATGCGGTATTTTGCTACCGAAAATCGGCCACTTTCATAAAAAAAGGGTTAATAGGGCTCTTGGCGAAACCTCCCTTTTAAAACAAAAGGTAACGCGCCATGTAATAATCCCTCCAGGGCGGTGTGGAAAGTTATTACAATTCATTTATTATTTTACGCATGTAATGCAGGATGCGGACATCAAATTCATATCACATTATATTCATTTTTTTATTGTATCATAGTATTATCAAAGTTATAAAATAGTAATAGAAACCTATAATAAAACCTTATGATTTGAATTGTTATAAGTGATTTTACAAATCAACATGTTAAACAGATACGGAATTTTTGATTGATTTTTAGTGAATTGGACCTTAATAGAATGACCAACTTTTATTTCAAATTTTAATTGACGCAAAAGTGACCTCTATGGCCGTGGTGATTCACTCACCAATACCATCAAGGAATGCTCGGGAGGTGAAGCTTGATAAACGCTCACACGGTGCGAATAATAAGTCATCATTGTAGATATTTGCGTACAAAGCAGATTGGCATTCGTAGCTGGTAAAATTTGCATATGACTGTAATTTCTATCCTACTAATTTTAAAACAAAAGTTTAAATAGTAAAACGTTCAAAGACAATTAGGTTTTTCTGTATGGACGTCTACCTGCACAACTTATGTGTAAACATTTAACAGAGCATATATTTTTTTAAATTTATTATTTCGCGTCTGTAATGCAGGATGAGGAGCAAAGTTATATCACGTAATAAGCATTTTTTTTGTTTTAAGACGTTTTGGATGTCTCTTATTTTTATTCTATATTGCATTTGTATAACTTTCTGAAATTGTAACTTTTTCTATCATAAAATGACATATTGTATCTAGGTACTTATACTTTAAATATATATATTGTATTTATGTAGTTATTATAAATAAAAATTACTTATATTTACATCTTTATTATTTCATTCCAGATTTAAATAAATTAATAAAACATATTACCTTTATATGGGTAAATAGAATATGTAGGCAAGTATACCCTCCAATGTTCGTCTTGTACAATTTGAAATGTATTTTTACAGTTTTTAAGATAATTAAAGTTATTTTTTAAAATGGTTAAGATTGCACTTGAAATGGGTTGTGTACGTGCAAAAACACACCTTAAAAAAATCACAATTTTTCCACAGAAAGCATCAATTCATGAATATAAAATCCAAATTTTTAGTTGATTACAACAATGGAACTAACTTGGAACTTCAATAATTTGCATAGATTTTTAATTACAAGAACGATTTTTTGATAAATATTTCTTGTTGACTACAAATAAAATGTAATTAAAATATATATTCTTTTTTTATTACAACAATGGAAACGGCCAAGTCCTAAAAATCAATACAATAATACTGGCACGAGGCATTGTACCTATATGTGATTGGTTAAAATAAAGCATAATCATCATGTAACTATGCCAACGACAGTTAGAGATCTGGAAACTATATAAGAGGAGGGATAAAATCAAACGGTATGTATTTTTCACTTCTGGGTTGTTAAGACGTGTATTTTATTGTATAAAGAAATTATTCTCAATCAATGTTCTGACTAGGCCTGCGAAAAATGTTCGATCAGATCTATATGATCGAAAGATCGATCGATCGATCGAAATGATCACAAAAAATAAACAATCGATCAGATCGTTTGTTCGATCCGATCGATTGATTGATTTGATCGCTGGATCGATCCGATCTGATCAATAGATCAGATCGATCCCAATTGATCCGATCGATCCCGGTTGATCAGATCGATCCCGTTTGATCAAATCAATTGCAATGGGAATGGCGTAGTGGGCATGGGGTGGGGTCAAAGAGTCGCGGCGACGCGGTATGCAGCAATACGGTGCGGTAGAGCAGAATGCTAATGCTTTCTTCCTCATCGTTTTGATGTTTTGATACGACGGCGCGCATGGCAATTCATGTTAAAACGTGTAGTTTTGCTGTCTTCGTGCTGCCTGGTCTGCAGTTATACACTGCAGTATTCGTATGTTAGTGTTGCATATTTATTTAGTGTTTATTTTGATTGGCATTGTATAATTTGATGCACGTGTCCTTTTGATCTTCACTGGAAAGAAGAAAACTTCGTTCCTAAATATTTTATTTATGGGATTTGTGAGTAGGTCAGTGATTATATTTCCTTAATATAATTTAAATTTTATGAGTAATTTAAATATTTATTATTTTAAATATCTATTACAGTTAACTATGGGTCCTACCCGAAGTGCTATTTGGAGTTATTTTACACGTCTGGAGGATGGAAAAACGGAGTGCAATAAATATAAAATAAAAATAATAAATAAAGGAAATACAACAAATTTAATTCGCCATCTTATCGGACGCCATCCTTTAGTATACAAGGATTATGAGAAAGAGAAACTAGAAAACAGCAAGGAAAATGTAGAGAGTGATTTAGAAGAGGATACTGCTAGTGCTAGTACTAGCGAATCAAGTCAAAGTCAGTCTTTAATCACTAGTAAAAATACCAGAAAAGATGATAGTCCAAGTTTATTAAGGGCATGTAGAAATAAAATAAATCTCAAGCAGTTGCAACTAGATAAATTTAAACCTATAGACAAAAAAACACAGGAAGATATTTCGAATGCAATTGCGTATCATATTGTCGTAGACATGCAGCCATATAGTCTTGTTGAAAAAAAGGGCTTTCAACATTTAATGAAAGTATGTGTACCAACTTATCGCATCCCTAGCAGAAGAACCATTACAGATAAAAATGTGCCTAAACTGTATCAGCAAACAAAAGAAAATATTTTAAAAATTTTGAACGAGCCATTTCCATTATATTTTAGTTTCACAACTGATTGCTGGACGTCCGTAGCTCAAGAACCGTATATTGCACTCACAATTCATTTCATTTCATCTGATTGGCAACTTAAGTCCGCGTGTCTTAACTGTGCAATACTAAGCGAGGATCACACGTCTGAAAATATTGCTAATATAATTCAAGAATTTATATGTGATTGGGAAATTCCAAAAAATAAAATAATTTGTTATACAACTGATTGCGGGGCAAATGTTATGAAAGCAATTAAACTCTTACAAGTTAATCACCTAAGCTGTTTTGGGCATAGTATTAATATGATTGATTGAATCCGTCGTTGGCACTAGGTGAAACATTTTAATAAGGTAAATTAATTTTAAATTTTTTATTGAACAGTTGTGGTTGTTTTCAAAAAGATGTGTGGCTAGATTAGAATCTGATTTTTTATTTTTCCAAGATCTCATATGTTCATTAAACCTAATGAGGAAACTTCTACCCGTTTGACCAATATATTTATATTCCGACATGTCACACTGGATTTCATATACACCTGATTTGTCTAGAACATTTTTACCTCCCGCTACCCTAGGTAAGGGAGGTATAGGGATCGTGCTAAAAATAGCATATAGAGATTTTATATAATAAGCACGTTTTGATGTCCCCAGAATCCGATTTTAACATTTTCACAATGATGTCTGTAGGTATGTATGTGTGTGTGTCTGTGTGTGTGTGTGTGTGTGTGTGTGTGTGTGTGTGTGTGGATCTTGTGGACACGATTACTCAAATACTATCAAGCAGAAAAATTTGAAATTTTGTATACCCATTCTATACTAATATGGGAAGTGCTCATTAGTTTTTAGTGTATATGGGATAACCGGAAGTATCATTTATACAAGCTTTTAACAGTTTTTCTTGTAAAAAATTCATTGAATATAATTTTTTAGCAACTTTTACTAATTAAAATTGAATATAATGGTTTAATCTTCAATTCTACGATAATAACATTTAGTAAATAACTCTAAATAACTTTAAATATGAATATATAATATAATTTATTTCCATGTATCACCCAGTCTATGCGTCAAACAAAATCATAATTTTAATGACAGGTTTGACATATTTAAACAAATGTCACTGACAGGCAGCAATTATATTAAAATAAATTATGAAACCGTGTTAATGAGAATATAATAGTAAAATATTTTATTAAGGTTTGTAAAAATAATATATTTTCCATCATACATAAATGTTAGATGTACAGGATGATCTGATTTAAATTTTGCTAATTGCCATTTTCGCAGCACTATAAATTAATATTAATTTACAACTACACATTTACGAAATGGATGTACGGCGAAGAATTTACAAAGATTGCGTTTTAGAGCACCTAGAAGATGATGCTGAGTTTCATAAGAATATACGTGTGTGACGATTTTTCCTTAAAGCCTTTTAAAATATGATCCAAAACTTCTCAAATTTGGTATTTAAAACTCATATATAATTTGAAACAACATATTAGATTTTAACCGTATATGATAAATCGGATGTAAGTAGTACCTACTTAATTTGGAGCTCTAACAAATTTTTGAGGAAAAATAATAAAACAATCCAAAATTTCGTATTACAGACTTTTCTATTTATTGGACAACAAATTAAATTTTATTTACAAACGATTAACCGGAAATGATACTTTACTTAAAGCTCACTGCTATTTTAAACATGGAATTGGCGGGAGGTCATGTGTTGGCCACATCAGATTTTTTGTATAAATTTTGTTGTTGATTAGCTTACTTAGAGTATTGTTATTGTAATAGGCCGGTTTAATATTGGTGTCTCTAAATTTATTTTTAATATCTCTATTGATTTTGCCTACAAAGTTGAACCGAGTGAAATATTTGTTGTTAGGACTAGGTTGTACGGCATAAAAGTTTATTAAAAGCGAGGTTTTCATTTTGTTTTCTAATAATCGGTAATATAATAATTTAAATTTACACTTAAAACTAGTACATAGTGAATTAACACATATTCTACACCCTGTGGAGTTCGACATGCTGGATAATGTTATAAGAAATGAAGTGAACAGTGTAGTGCATCAACATTATAAAAAACAGCTTACAAAACTGCAAAAGTTACGTGCAAAATATCACCCATCAAAGCCAAATACGACAACATTCACCACACAACCATTTCATCCCCGAGTGATGAACATGTCCAGCACCACCTTCTCCAAAAAAGAAATGCAGTTGCTGAACTTGGGCCTCTCCTACTCACCTAAGAAAACACCTGGCAGCAAAGAAATTTTAGATTTGGCAATAAATACGGAAATAGCTCGTAAGTCATGTGACGTAACTCCCCCACATTTAGTCGATATGTTTAGTTCTTGGTTGAAATCCTTAAAAAACAATAAACAACCCACAGGTCCTTCTAACGTTGCAACAATGAAGAATATCAAAACAAAATTGGATTCTAATAATTTAATTTTATCTAAAGCTGACAAAGGAAATACTATCACAATACTAAATAAGTCTGAATACATCGACAAAATTAATGAATTTCTAAGTAATGAAAATATTCAACAGATAAAAGCAGACCCAACCAATAAATTTCAATCTGAAACTAAGCAGGTTGTAAACAATTGTAATGCTGTTATCAACCAGAATAATAAATGGAAATTATTCAATATGAATCCTGTAGCCCCCATCTTATATGGATTACCAACAATCCATAAAGATAAAATCCCGATTAGGCCTGTTGTTGCTTATGTCCAAGCACCAACGTACAATATTTGTAAAACTCTTAACGATTTACTAATTGACACATTGGATTTCAAACCGAAGTTAAGTATTAAAAATACTTTAGACCTTATAGATAAAATTAAAGATATCAAGGTTCCTAATTCAGCCAAATTAACCTCTTTCGACGTCAAAAACTTATTTACGTCTATTCCAGTCAAAGAAGTTCAGAACATCGTAACTACAAACCTTACCAATTACAATGTAAATATAGTTGTGCAAAAAGAAATTCTCTCCCTTTTAGATCTGTGCCTTACTCAAAATTATTTCCAATTTAACGATAAATTTTACATACAAAAAGACGGTCTACCAATGGGTTCCCCGTTGAGTCCATTGGCTGCTGAAATATTTATGGATCATTTTGAACAAAAAATTCTAAATTCAGACAACAAACTAATCAAAAAATATTGTTTTGGTATCGCTATGTCGACGACATCATATGTCTATTTGACGGCACGGACAGACAGTTAACACAATTAAAAGATTTTCTAAATTCCTTCCACGAATCAATCCAGTTTACCTTAGAAAAAGAGATTAATCGCCAACTAAATTTTTTAGATATTACAATTACACATAAGGATGATTCATTTCAATATAAAATATATAGAAAGGACACATACAGCGATAATATAATACCAAATTGTTCCAATCACCCGGAGAACATTAAAATGTCTGCATTTAACAGTCTTATCCACAGACTAGTTACGATTCCTTTATCGAAAGAAAATTTTACAGATGAATTAAACATAATTAAACAAATAGCTATAAATAACGGATATAACGTAAATATTGTGGACCGATTATTAGAAAACAAAATGAAAACCTCGCTTTTAATAAACTTTTATGCCGTACAACCTAGTCCTAACAACAAATATTTCACTCGGTTCAACTTTGTAGGCAAAATCAATAGAGATATTAAAAATAAATTTAGAGACACCAATATTAAACCGGCCTATTACAATAACAATACTCTAAGTAAGCTAATCAACAACAAAATTTATACAAAAAATGTTCTAGACAAATCAGGTGTATATGAAATCCAGTGTGACATGTGTGAATATAAATATATTGGTCAAACGAGTAGAAGTTTCCTCATTAGGTTTAATGAACATATGAGATCTTGAAAAAATAAAAACTCAGATTCTAATCTAGCCACACATCTTTTTGAAAACAACCACAACTGTTCAATAAAAAATTTAAAAATTTTACATTTAGAAAAGAAAGGTTCAAAATTAAATTTCTTGGAAACATTTGAAATAGACAAAGCCATTAAACGCAACGAAAAACTGAAGAATGACCAAACAGATGTTCTCCACTCGGATATTTTGGAAATATTATCGAAAGGGAATTTTTGTTGATCCCTTAAGATGGTAGTCCCAAGACCCTAAAAAATTAGTTTATAATCTTATACCTGTATCTTTGTATATATATTCATGTAGTTCTCTTGTACATTTCTCAGTCTTCTGAAGATAGCGTAAAAGCCGAAATCGCGGTAAAGATAATAAACTTTATTTTGTGAAACTTAGCCAAGTGTTAATTATTTTACCATAGTATTAATACTGCAGTGAGTAAAGCATTAGATATTGAAGAATTGTATGATTCATTAGCAAAAATTAAAAAAAATTGCCCAACACAGCTGGAAAATCAAAAGGGATTTAAAAAAGATCCAAAAACAATATGGCCTTCCTGTTAAAGCTATTCCGTCTTATTCAAGAACACGGTGGTGGTCGTTATTAAGACTAATCGAGACAGTATGTGAACAACAATTAAGTCTGATTTCTTTACTGTCTGAATATAATAATGGAAAATACAAAAACTTAATACCTTCACAAGAAGAATTTAATAACATGCAAGTAGTTGTCACAGTTCTAAAACCACTAGAGTTAGCCTGTGAAAATTTGTCTAGCGAAACTAATGTAACTGCTTCTGCAATAATGCCGCTTTGTAAACAAATTCTACAACAAATTGAAGATGAACACGACGATACGGAAATTAATGAGACATCTGAAAAAGTTATAAAGAAAAAAATTATAGATATTGTAAATGGTACATTAAATTCTCGATATACAAACAAGATTGAAACCGAAATATTACTGAAAAAATGTACATTTCTCGACCCACGTTTTAAAAACACCTTTTTTAAAGAAGATGAAGCTGGTTTAATTACTAATGATTTAATAAATGATTATTTAAATTCAAATATATCAATAATTGACGAACTACTGCAGCCGGAGCCGGAGCAACCCAAAAGACAGAAAACAGGTTTGGCAGCAATCTTAAAATCTCCATACATAAAAAAAGATGGATTATCAACTTCTACCCAACCGGCTGATATTATAAGAGAAGAAATTGATAAGTATATTCAGTTTCCCGTAATACCACTGGATGAAAATCCTCTTACATGGTGGACAATTAATAGTAACACTTTTAAAATATTATC
Source organism: Ophonus ardosiacus (assembly GCA_943142095.1). Lineage (NCBI taxonomy): Eukaryota > Metazoa > Arthropoda > Insecta > Coleoptera > Carabidae > Ophonus > Ophonus ardosiacus. The sequence continues at coordinate 21,987,799 of OW964825.1, read as the reverse complement.
CCAACTTGCTCTAAAATATTTACATATACAAGCTACCAGTGTACCGTCCGAGAGAGTTTTTAGTCGAGGTGGAAAAATATTGACCGATACCAGGTCGTGTTTAACAGGGGAACATGCCGAACAATTAATTTTTTTGTCCTTGAACAGAGATTATATTTTTTAAATGTACTCGTATATGGTGCCTTCTAATTCATATTGAAGTATTTTTTTTAACATAAATGTATATTTACGTTTGTTTAATAAATGTGTTAATTTTGATATATGTTTTTATTTTCGAACGAAAATAATTTTTTATGGACCTAAAGTAGTTTGATCAGTCAAGATCGATCTGAATAAACGTGATCGATCTGATCAATCGTGATCGATCTAATCAATCAAGATCGATCCTTTGTGATCGATCAAGATCGATCGATCAATCAAAATCGATCTGATCAACTGGGATCGATCTAATCAACTGGGATCGATCTGATCAATCGTGATCGACCTAATCAATCAAGATCGATCTTTTCTGATCGATTAAGATCGATCGATCGATAAGATCGATCAAAAATAAGGATTGACAATCGATCACAAAATCCTCTGATCGCACAGCCCTAGTTCTGACTATTTTATGTTGTGTATTATGAGTTAAAACATAGAAGAGCAGATAGAACATTAGAAACTTTTGAAACGTAAGTAGAATTTCATTTATTTTTCTGTACATCAGTGGCGACTTAAGACGTGAGCCACTTAGGCACTGGCTTAGGGCGCCTGGCTTTTTGGGGCGCCCAAAAAATATGAAAACCAAAGACAAAATATAAATAAATAAAAAAATCAATGTATGGAATATATACCTGTCTTGTACTATTAAATTTGGAGCCTCTCAAAGTTAGTTTTGTGTAAATAAATTATGTAATTTATTGAACATGCCATTGCGAAATAATCAAGTCAGGAAGAAATGATATATAAATTTGCGGTAATAAAGGCACGGAAGTTATCATATAAATTAATCATTCTCGTTAGAATTAAATTTTGATAGGTATTTTTACCTTCCGTCACCTTTAGGTAAGGAAGGTATTATTGTTCAAATACTCTAAAAATGCGTACACTTACGTTACATTCTCTTTACAATCAAATAATATTAGTACCAAGTTTATATCTCTACCCTTTTTTGAATTATTGCCTCAAAAGTCAATATACCCCATATTTAGATAAAAACTTTCAAAGATCTAATTTGTATGTATCTTCTTTTCAATTCGCTGATTCCAAATTTTGAAACCGCAGCTTGATATCTCGTTTAATTCTCGAGATATTTAGATTAAAAGTTTTGCCCAAAACTGCTCATTTTTGGGTAATTACCCGAAATGGGTCGACATATGAATTTGGCGGCAACACCGTTCGATTCTATGGACAAAAATACATAAGTATAGCAATTTTCATAATTTTTGTCCAACCGGTTCATTTTTTATGAATAAAAGCTTGAAAACCCCTGAAAATGATCAAATTCTGAAAAAATCGTAAGGCTTAGATTTTTGCAATTTTTGGCCATTTTCAGTTATTTTGCTTTAGAGATTGTATGCGCTGTTCAAAAATTCCGAAAATTGGTGTACTTATGTAATTTTGCCCGTAGAATCGAATGGTGTTGTCGCCAAATTCACATCTCGACCCATTTTTGGGTTATTATTAAAAAAAGGGGCAGTTTTGAGCAAAACTTTGAATTTGAATACCTCGAGAACGATAAGAGAGATCGACCTGCGGGTTCAAAATTTGGAGTCAGCGCATTGAGAAGTATATAGATACATATTAGTTTTTTGAAAATTTTGAAGTTTTTATGTAAATGTGGGGCATATTGACTTTTGGGGCAATAATTCAAAAATGGGTAGAGATATAAACTTGGTAGTAGTATTATTTGATTGTAAAGAGAATGTTATGTAAGTGTACGCATTTTTAGAGTATTTATATATAAGTATACATAATGTATATTCATGTGATAATTTTATTGGATTTATAGAATATTTTCCAAGGAACTTCATAGTGTTTTTATTGCTAATGATTATAAATTATATAATATCAACTTTTAAGTTCTTTTTCTTTCAAGTGCGCCTATATATCTTGAACCGGACCTGCTGTTTATACAATTTACTATAACATTAATTACAAAATATATTCTTGTATATATGCATAGGTACTTTTATTTTCTTTGGTACGATAGTTGAAAAACATAAAATTGTCTAATGCAGTTATATTTCATTAATATATGATTTCTACAAATTTACGTTTTTAATGACAATCGAGTGGCCATGTGCCCATGTTTGGTCGTGAATCTAAGGTTCGATACTGACCGACACTGAAAAGAAATATTTCGAATTTAAAATAGCACAAAAGTGACACCCCATACTGTTTCTCGTATAAACTTTCCACGCCAACAAGTGTCCACAAGGTAACGCCGGCCTGGTATTCGCCTTACGGCAGTGCCGTATACAGGATTTCATTTCGGAGGGGGTTCTGGTTATATAATTATATTATTTTTCAAGTAGATTAACATGAGCACTTTTGTATGTAATAATAGCTGAAAATATGTTGTATTATTATTATCTTTATATTATAATTGTAAGGTATGAAAATTAGAACGTACAAAAATATTTGGAGATGTCTTTTAAAAACATTGGAACATCGAAGGTGTAATATAGTAGTTTTGACACTTCTGCCAATGCCCCGATATTCAGACACATCTGAAACTGTTTCACTTTGGCGCAAATATCAAAAGGCCATCAAAAATTTAAAAGGTGATAAAACAAATTATATAAACAATTATTATTTTTATTATTGTTATTTTCTTTTTTAGGTGTTACAATTCTAGACATTGCGCCATTATTTATGAGAGATGGCAACTCAATTAAAGTTGAGTACTTTCAAAGGTAAATATATATATATATATATATATATATATATATATATATATATATATATATATATATATATACATATGTAAAGTAAGAAGACTTTTTGCACTTTTAATAGTTTTTTGTACATTTACAATTTTACTTTTCTGAACTACATTTTTATCTATTTTATTTTTATGATACTCCTTCCTTTGTTGACGTTTTTTCCAATCTTTTGACGGTATTTTGTACGATAAAACTTAGATATTCTAAAATAATTGAAAATTATTAAATACACTTACCTCATTTTTGAGAACGTCGATGAATAATTTAAGATTAAATTCTACCTGCAACTGAATCAATTATTTTGGCTATGAATCTAACCTTTCCCCTGTTGCAAGAGAATTTTTCTAATTCGATGTGATCTTTTTTTTTATCTAAATAGAAAATTAAAAAAACTGTATTATTGTTATAAAAAATGTATTGTTCGATTCAATGCGCGGCAAACTCTAAAGTTAGTACCTATATTTTCTAACTACCTAAATAAAATTTAAAAAAATAATAAAAGAATAGTTAATTAACTATTAATTGTGTTAATGAGAGCGATTAATTATTAACATCATTAATCGCCAATTGTTACACGTGTTATAATTATATTCCGTTGACCGTATTTTACTGAATTAAAAAATATAATTTTATTGAATGGGCAATTTTTGTTTTGTTATTGTGACGTTTGGCACATAAGTTTTGACAATTATTTAGCATTGGTATGTGGTATTCATAGTTACCCACTAAAAATCATTTATATATTAATATTACATAACATTTGAATGTATTAAAAAATAAATGAAACATCAGTAAATACCTATATCAAAATATTTTTTTAAACGAATAAGATACAAATGTTTATGACAAACTGACAATATATTTAAATATCTTAATTTGAAATAATTAATAACTGAGTTATTTTTCAATGAAAATGCAAGTATTTAAAATTATTGTATAGCTAATTTTAAATACTTTTCGAAAATAAAAAAATATATTGTGTATCATTCCATTTATCGGAAATAGAGTTCAGTCATTTTATTTAACTTCGCATGCAATTTTGTAATAGGGTAAAATGAATGATAAAGAAAATTGTTATTTTTTGTCCCTATTTTTACCTTCCGTCATACCGTAGGTAAGGAAGGTATTTTCGGTCCAAAAAGTGGATACTGAGTTTTCAGTGAATAAGCATGAATTAGGGTCCCCACAACACGTTTTTACTATTTTTACAATGTTTGTGTGTATGTATGTATGTATGTGTGTGTGTGTGTGTGTGTGTGTGTGTGTGTGTGTGTGTAACGATCTTTTTGTCCACGATAACTCCTATATCAAACTTTGTTTCTCCATTCATATAAAAAGTTGATTAGATTTTGGGTAAAGTTGGATAATCGAAAGAAGTACATTACTTGAAGCCCATAACAGTATTTAATGAAAATCTATATTAAAATAATATCCAGAACTTTTAAATTTTAGTATTTTAGACTTTTATATCAAGGGAAATAACATACTAAATTTTGGCTAAAATTGATAACCCGGAAGTGATACTTTACTTGAAGCTCTGAACAGATTATCGTGATAAACTAAATGATATAATCCAAAACTATTAAAATTTGGTATTTAAGACTTATATGAGAATGACATATTTGATTTTTGCTAAAATTGAAAAACCGGAAGTGGTAGTTTACTTCAAGCTCTAATTAAATATTTTTGAAAAAATATATTAAAATATGATCTAAAACTTCTCACATTTGGTATTAAAAACTCGTATATAATTTGAAACAATATTAGATTTTGACTGCAGATGATAAACCAAAAGTGGTAATTAATTTTAACCTATTAACAGATTTCCGAGGAAAAGCATAATAAAATATGATTCAAAATTCCGTATTAGAGACATATATTTGAACAAATTAGATTTTAATTATGAAGGATCGACCGGAAGTGATACTTTACTTAAAGATCACTGCTATTCTAAATATAAAATTATAAAGACTATGTGCTGGCCACATCGGATTTTTTCAGCCCTGTATTCGTACCGTAAGGTTACAATGATGACTTATTATTCGCACCGTGTGAGCGTTTATCAAGCTTCACCTCCCGAGCATTCCTTGATGGTATTGGTGAGTGAATCACCACGGCTATAGAGGTCACTTTTGCGTCAATTAAAATTTGAAATAAAAGTTGGTCATTCTATTAAGGTCCAATTCACTAAAAATCAATCAAAAATTCCGTATCTGTTTAACATGTTGATTTGTAAAATCACTTATAACAATTCAAATCATAAGGTTTTATTATAGGTTTCTATTACTATTTTATAACTTTGATAATACTATGATACAATAAAAAAATGAATATAATGTGATATGAATTTGATGTCCGCATCCTGCATTACATGCGTAAAATAATAAATGAATTGTAATAACTTTCCACACCCCCCTGGCGGGATTATTACATGGCGCGTTACCTTTTGTTTTAAAAGGGAGGTTTCGCCAAGAGCCCTATTAACCCTTTTTTATGAAAGTGGCCGATTTTCGGTAGCAAAATACCGCATCCGGACCACAATCATGTATATATGTATGTATGTATGTATGTATGCTTTAAATATACAATTTCTACATTTTGTGCTAATACTAAATAAAATATAACTAACTATGCATTTCTTAAACATTATTTACATAAATACATTCTATTATTCTAATTACACAACTAAACACTATCAAATATGTATGTATGTATGTATGCTTTAAATATACAATTTCTAAATTTTGCGCTAATACTAAATAAAATATAACTAACTATACATTTCTTAAACATTATTTACATAAATACATTCTATTATTCTAATTACACAACTAAACACTATCAAAATCTATGTATGTATGTATAGTATATGACAATGAAAATAATAATTATTAATCGATGCTGGCTGGTAAATGTTGAACTAAAAATCTTTCCAGTATTCGCAGGCCTAATTTGTTTAAATGTAAAAGGTCAACTCTATTTTTTATCCATCTGAAATGTAAGATTTGTATAATTAATGAACAATTTACATATGTATATATATATATATATATATATATATATATATATATATATATATATATATACATATGTAAATTGTTCATTAATTATACAAATCTTACATTTCAGATGGATAAAAAATAGAGTTGACCTTTTACATTTAAACAAATTAGGCCTGCGAATACTGGAAAGATTTTTAGTTCAACATTTACCAGCCAGCATCGATTAATAATTATTATTTTCATTGTCATATACTATACATACATACATAGATTTTGATAGTGTTTAGTTGTGTAATTAGAATAATAGAATGTATTTATGTAAATAATGTTTAAGAAATGTATAGTTAGTTATATTTTATTTAGTATTAGCGCAAAATTTAGAAATTGTATATTTAAAGCATACATACATACATACATATTTGATAGTGTTTAGTTGTGTAATTAGAATAATAGAATGTATTTATGTAAATAATGTTTAAGAAATGCATAGTTAGTTATATTTTATTTAGTATTAGCACAAAATGTAGAAATTGTATATTTAAAGCATACATACATACATACATACATATATACATGATTGTGGTCCGGATGCGGTATTTTGCTACCGAAAATCGGCCACTTTCATAAAAAAGGGTTAATAGGGCTCTTGGCGAAACCTCCCTTTTAAAACAAAAGGTAACGCGCCATGTAATAATCCCGCCAGGGGGGTGTGGAAAGTTATTACAATTCATTTATTATTTTACGCATGTAATGCAGGATGCGGACATCAAATTCATATCACATTATATTCATTTTTTTATTGTATCATAGTATTATCAAAGTTATAAAATAGTAATAGAAACCTATAATAAAACCTTATGATTTGAATTGTTATAAGTGATTTTACAAATCAACATGTTAAACAGATACGGAATTTTTGATTGATTTTTAGTGAATTGGACCTTAATAGAATGACCAACTTTTATTTCAAATTTTAATTGACGCAAAAGTGACCTCTATAGCCGTGGTGATTCACTCACCAATACCATCAAGGAATGCTCGGGAGGTGAAGCTTGATAAACGCTCACACGGTGCGAATAATAAGTCATCATTGTAACCTTACGGTACGAATACAGGGCTGAAAAAATCCGATGTGGCCAGCACATAGTCTTTATAATTTTATATTTAGAATAGCAGTGATCTTTAAGTAAAGTATCACTTCCGGTCGATCCTTCATAATTAAAATCTAATTTGTTCAAATATATGTCTCTAATACGGAATTTTGAATCATATTTTATTATGCTTTTCCTCGGAAATCTGTTAATAGGTTAAAATTAATTACCACTTTTGGTTTATCATCTGCAGTCAAAATCTAATATTGTTTCAAATTATATACGAGTTTTTAATACCAAATGTGAGAAGTTTTAGATCATATTTTAATATATTTTTTCAAAAATATTTAATTAGAGCTTGAAGTAAACTACCACTTCCGGTTTTTCAATTTTAGCAAAAATCAAATATGTCATTCTCATATAAGTCTTAAATACCAAATTTTAATAGTTTTGGATTATATCATTTAGTTTATCACGATAATCTGTTCAGAGCTTCAAGTAAAGTATCACTTCCGGGTTATCAATTTTAGCCAAAATTTAGTATGTTATTTCCCTTGATATAAAAGTCTAAAATACTAAAATTTAAAAGTTCTGGATATTATTTTAATATAGATTTTCATTAAATACTGTTATGGGCTTCAAGTAATGTACTTCTTTCGATTATCCAACTTTACCCAAAATCTAATCAACTTTTTATATGAATGGAGAAACAAAGTTTGATATAGGAGTTATCGTGGACAAAAAGATCGTTACACACACACACACACACACACACACACACACACACACACATACATACATACATACACACAAACATTGTAAAAATAGTAAAAACGTGTTGTGGGGACCCTAATTCATGCTTATTCACTGAAAACTCAGTATCCACTTTTTGGACCGAAAATACCTTCCTTACCTACGGTATGACGGAAGGTAAAAATAGGGACAAAAAATAACAATTTTCTTTATCATTCATTTTACCCTATTACAAAATTGCATGCGAAGTTAAATAAAATGACTGAACTCTATTTCCGATAAATGGAATGATACACAATATATTTTTTTATTTTCGAAAAGTATTTAAAATTAGCTATACAATAATTTTAAATACTTGCATTTTCATTGAAAAATAACTCAGTTATTAATTATTTCAAATTAAGATATTTAAATATATTGTCAGTTTGTCATAAACATTTGTATCTTATTCGTTTAAAAAAATATTTTGATATAGGTATTTACTGATGTTTCATTTATTTTTTAATACATTCAAATGTTATGTAATATTAATATATAAATGATTTTTAGTGGGTAACTATGAATACCACATACCAATGCTAAATAATTGTCAAAACTTATGTGCCAAACGTCACAATAACAAAACAAAAATTGCCCATTCAATAAAATTATATTTTTTAATTCAGTAAAATACGGTCAACGGAATATAATTATAACACGTGTAACAATTGGCGATTAATGATGTTAATAATTAATCGCTCTCATTAACACAATTAATAGTTAATTAACTATTCTTTTATTATTTTTTTAAATTTTATTTAGGTAGTTAGAAAATATAGGTACTAACTTTAGAGTTTGCCGCGCATTGAATCGAACAATACATTTTTTATAACAATAATACAGTTTTTTTAATTTTCTATTTAGATAAAAAAAAAGATCACATCGAATTAGAAAAATTCTCTTGCAACAGGGGAAAGGTTAGATTCATAGCCAAAATAATTGATTCAGTTGCAGGTAGAATTTAATCTTAAATTATTCATCGACGTTCTCAAAAATGAGGTAAGTGTATTTAATAATTTTCAATTATTTTAGAATATCTAAGTTTTATCGTACAAAATACCGTCAAAAGATTGGAAAAAACGTCAACAAAGGAAGGAGTATCATAAAAATAAAATAGATAAAAATGTAGTTCAGAAAAGTAAAATTGTAAATGTACAAAAAACTATTAAAAGTGCAAAAAGTCTTCTTACTTTAAAAACATCAAATGCACAAATTATTATTTCACCTGTAGATACCAATGTTAATGATAAAATTAACATAATTCAAAATGAAATAAATAGTTTAAGTGTTGATACGGAATATCATCAAGCATTTCAATGTAATTTGACTGATAGAGATTTAGCAACTATATCAAATCCGCGGGGTTATCTAGAAGATGTACATATAGATAATTTCTTCTCATTATTACGATCTATTTCCGAGTTCAGACCCCAAAGTACGGCATACTTACAAGCTCCAGACCGTATAATATCAATACCGCAAGGCACAAAACATGTTCAAATTTTATTTTTTGGTGAATGTGGAACAAGTGGTATTGGACATTGGATTACATGTTATTATGACGGTTTAGAAATAAATATTTATAACAGTTTATTTTCAGAATCTTTAAGTAATGATGCTAAAATTTATTTAGACAGGTTATTCCCATATAATCCAGCTATTAAATTTGTCCATGTTCAACAGCAAACAAATAGCTATGATTGTGGTTTATTTGCAATCGCCTTTTGTACAAGCATTTTATTCAATCGTAATCCTGGAAATGAAATTTATGACATAAGTAAATTGAGATCACATCTTTTACAAATATTCGAAACAGGTCAAATAACAACTTTTCCCATCGCGACCCGTCAACAAAAATTACATGAGAATTATTTAAGACGAAAAGCAAAAGAAACCAAAGAACAAGAAATGAAGCGTTTGAAACGACAAATGGAATATGATATAAAAATTCGAACTAATGAATCATCTGATGAGAAAATAGAAAGGTTAGAAAAACTCAAATGTAATTTTAAAGAATATATAAAGAAAGAGACGGTTAAAGAAAAAGCAAAACGGTTAGAAAGATATAAAAATAATTTCAAGACTTTAATTCAAAATGAAGAGGAAAAAGAAAAACAATATAGATTATTAAAAAATAATCAAATTAATAAACGTAAAAATGCTACAAACAAATCTGATACGTATATGTTAGCAAGTAAAGGATTGGAAATACAAATATTTCGACATAGTTTAGGATCAATGTCGGAAATTTGTAAAAATTGTTTATCAAAAAACTTTTTATTTGAAAAACCATCCGATGGAAAATTTACACGTTGCTGCAGAAAAGGGAAATTAAATGCTGATCATTTAGATGATATTCCAGATTATATAAAAAAATTACTAACTGGTAAATATTCAAACAGCAGAAATTTTAAAGATAACATAAGGCAATACAATAGTTCTTTGGCTTTTGCGTCTATGGGAGCAAACATCTCACCACCACCCGGTTATGGGCCGTATTGTTTCCGTATTCATGGACAAATCTATCATCAATCTGCTACGTCGTTATATCCGGATGATGGACACACTGAAAAATACGCTCAGTTATATATAATTAATTCAGGTGAAGCTTTAGAAAAGAGAATGAATATAAAGTATAATAAAAATTGCAAATCAGATATTATGAAAAAAATTAGGTGAAATAATTAGAGACCTTAACCCATATTGTGAAGCATTCATGATGTTAAAAGAAGTCGAGGAAAGGGAAAAATCTAAAGCCGAGGACAATAATGAAGCTGTACGTGATATTATATATAATTTACCAACTAGCAATGAAGTAGCGGTAGTTTTCACCTCAAATGATGGGGAACCTCCAATAAAGAGAGACATTTGTGTGCTTCCTAGGCCGGGTGGCCTTGTAAGGATAAATCAATTTAGTGAAAATTGTGATCCGATGACATATCCATTGTTATTTCCACGCGGTGAACAAGGTTGGAACATGAATTTAAAACAGGCAGATGGCATTAAAAGTCAAAGTATTTTGCAATTCTACATGAATCGGTTAGCAGTTAGAAATCAATTTAACCCTTGTTTGCAAGCAGGAAAACTTACCCAACAATATTGTAACAGTTACTTTTGCACTGTTACCGTTTCTTGAAATTTTTGTAGTCCCGTTGTTAGTTGTGACACACTGTCGTTGGACTGTAACCTTTTCTGACTGCGTAAAGTGAAATGTTTACCGTTAGCTATCTTAGTCCCCGCGAAATTTTGTTCATTTATTAAATTTATTTTAAATTTATTTACACTTGTATTATCATTTTACAGTTCCGATTTCTGAATTTATTTATCTCTCATTTTATTAAAAATTTAATTATTGTAAATTCGATATCTAGTGACTTTTTGATTCCAAATTGGGGAGACTGATTTGTTTATTTAAGCGACGGCTTTGAAATTCACTCGCTCTCGGGGCCAAGCTCTCGGACTCTCTCTCGGGCACTCGCTTCGATCGGGCATAGTCTCTCTCTCGGTTCTCTCTGTGATGAGTATCGACTTTAAGTGACCTTTCTGATAAGTATTTCAAGTCATGTGAATTTTTTAATTATAATATGGGAAGTTCCCGCCTCTCTCGTCTCTGGAGTAACTTGGTAAGATGTTCCATTTTATTTTAGTATTTTTGTAATTTTTGGCGTGTTGCTAAATTTTTGTGGCGCCATGTGGGCGAAATTTTTTCTTAGTCGAGTGACCGCATGGAATGAAATTTCTTACCATTACAATAGTTTTATTATTTTTTTTTGTGTGAAAGATCACTTAATGTTGGACGATCGCTAGAAAGTTTTTGAGGGCATTTTTTAAATTTTTGTTTAACGAGCAGGAGTGGATTAATTCAATTTATCTGCTTAGTTTCAAATTCATATTTTTTTAAATTGGATTTTATTGTGGATCCCTCCTTTCTTGTGATTTAAATTCTTCATTAATTTTTGGAGTTTAATTTTTTATTCCCGAGAGAATTGACTAAATTTTAGATATGCCATTTTTAAGTAATTCTGTTTAAATTTGCCCGAGCTAAGTAACCTAATAGTTCCAGTTCCCCGATGCAATTTTGCATCTTCAAAGTTGTTTTTTTTTTTAATTTATAGTAGTTCTGCTTTAAATTTTATGCGCGTTTCAACCCTTAACTCGCCGGCTTAGTCGCGTAAAATTACTACGCATTCAATTTTTGAAATATACCATTTTTAGTCGTAGTGCTGTTTAACTTTTCTAGTAAATTAATTTTGAGCTCATTGTTTAAATTTTTGGTATGATAACTTCACATTTGAGTTTTAAATTCTTCCTTGTGATAAGAATTTTAACCACTGTTCCTTTTCTCCCTTTCCCTTGGATGAGTGCGGGTGATTGTTGACTGACGTGACTTGACTTGACAGGACCTGTGGACTCGTCAATTAGCGGCTCGGTTTTGTACCATTTTTATAGTCGGGGAATACTGATCCATTTTCGCGTTTTTTTTTTATTTTTTTTTATTCTCGTGGTTGTTTTGTCTTGGTTGCGGCGCAATATTGTTGTGTAACGTTTAATTGTGCGCTACCGCTCGTGATCACATTCTCAAATTGTCGAGTATTACTTTTGTCGTTAGTTATTTTTTAATCGTTCAGTCGGTTTATTATTTATTGAATTAGCGATTTAAAGTACGGTGGTAGTCAGTCAATTTACATTCTTTATCTCTTCTGTTGGGCTATTTTCTTTCTTGTTCTTTCAATCTACGGCCGTATCTAATTTTATAATTATTGTAAAGATTTTTATACCTTGAATATTATTCAGCACTTAATAATTTTTTTTTTATCAATTGTGGAACTGGAAGTTTTATTTTTTTGTATAAAAATTTTGCTAGCGTTTTGGGGTCAAGCTAGGGACATTTTCTGTATAGTACCCAGCCCTTCAGGCCTCTTGTACATCTTTTAGGAGATAGAACTTTTTGCTGGTTTAGTTATTTTTTAGGGATGTTAGAAAGAGAACGAGTGGCCTTGTCCTTTTGGGATTGGATCTCGGAGGTCGCTGAGCTCTTTCTGCGCCCCCAACATTTTTATTTGGAACACCATTACGACTAATCGCCACGGAGGAGCCGTTTTACGAAGCTAGGAGAGGTGCTGTCGGACTAAGAGTTCTTTAAGTTCTCTCTCGCCCAGGGTTGTATTCCGCCACCATCGGCACGAGCGGTTTACTCCACGTATACCCGCCGAGCACCTGTACCAGCGACAACACCGACGCTTAGAGTTTTCTCGCCAAGTTGCGCTCGTGGCTGCGTGCGCCGAGTAGTCCACGTCGCCAGTGGACCTGCAGGAGGGCTGAGGGCTCAGCACTTCCGAGGTGGGGTCCTGGGAGGGCAAGACACTCCTCTGAGGGTAACTTTTAGTGGGTAGCGACCCCAATGTCGTGCAAAATTAAATTTTGTAAGTGCGATTTTTTTTAAAACTTTTTATTAAATATTTATATTTTACTTTTCGGCTTGTTTCTTTGGAGTGGACCTTACTCCCTTTATTTCATCCTTATAAGGTCTGGCGCCCACGAAAATTTATTCGAGAAATCTAAATTTGAACTTTAGTTTTTTTTATAAATTAAAATTGACCAATTGCGTAACTTGTACATTTTCTATTAATCTACCTGTTCTCGAAAAAGTTTCGAACCTTCACCCAGCCGCCGACAATTTTTTTCACAGCTAGCCGTGCCCAATTTATAAGTGTGATAGACAGGTAGGAGGAATTTTGTTTTATAGTTGTATTTAAATTTTTCGGATTCCTTGTTTACGTCGCAATATATTGTAGACGCTTATATAAAAGTTGAAGCTGAACGATTAACTTATATTCGATTACATCAGGCTACCTTTAGAGTTGAGTTGTATAGCGGATTGATGGATCATATCAATAACTTAAGCGCAAACGAAGGTTGTAAACCTGGTACAATGATCATCTTGCCATCAACATTCCAAGGAGGTAGTAGATTTATGTTAAAAATGTACCAAAATGCCATGGCAATCGTTCGTGAATTCGGCAAACCTGATTTATTTATAACAATAACATGCCATCCAAAATGGCCGGAAATCACTGAACAACTTCGTGATGGTCAAGCGCCTAGTAATAGGCCCGATTTTGTGGCAAGAGTCTTCTGTGGTAAAGTGAAACATTTGCTGAATGAACTTCTACATGACGATATTTTTGGGAAAGTTGTAGCGTTTATATATATGTCATCGAATTTCAAAAACGAGGCCTACCACATATGCACTTACTATTAACTTTAAATGAAAATGATAAATTTCGTAATAGAGACGATATTGACAAGATAGTTAGTGCCGAAATTCCAAACGAAGATAGTGAACCAGAATTGTATCAAATTGTTCGGTCACATATGATTCACGGACCATGCGGAATTCTAAATAAAAATTCACCATGCATGAGCGACAAAATGTACAAAGAAATACCCGAAACAGTTTCGTAGTGAAACACATGAAAATGTAAACGGGTATCCGTTATATAGAAGATCTGATAATAACGCAAAAATGTATATTTTGTGGAAAAACGGTACAGTTAAATATACAATTGATAATAGATGGATTGTCCCGTATAATCCATATTTATTAAAAAAATATCGTACCCACATTAATATTGAAGTATGTGCATCGGTGAAAAGTATAAAGTACATATGTGATTATTTATGCAAGGGACACGACTGTGCTAGCATAAAATTGGGCAAAATTGATAGAAATAAAACAGTTGAATGAGATGAAATTAATGGATATTTGGACGCTAGATATGTATCAACACCAGAATGTTGTTGGCGATTACTGGAATATCCCTTGCATGATAAATCACATGCAATTTTTGAACTCGCGGTACATTTACAATTCCAACAAACAATACTTTTCATTAGTGGACAGGAGAAACTTGCAATAGAAGGAGCAGAAAAAAGACATACCACTCTTACTGCATGGTTCGTACTGAATCAAAGTGATTTGAACGCACGACAACACAAATACATAGATAAACCAAAATTTTATACATTCGTATAAACATGGAGAAGTAGGAAACGTGAAAACAAACTACCATTAGGACGTATAGTATCAGTAAGTCCAAAGGATATTGAAAGATTTCACTTACGGTTAATATTAGTTCATGCAAAAGGCCCAACAAGTTTTGATGATTTGCGAGTAGTAGACGGTAACATATACAATACGTATCAGGAAACTGCCCGCGCCCTAGGTCTTTTGACAGATGACAAAGAATGTGAAAATTGTTTAAGAGAAGCAGTATTAAGTAAATTTCCAAAACAATTGAGAGAATTATTTGCATATATAATTTGTTTTCATACATTAACAAATGCACTCACATTATGGGATACGTTTAAAGATGATTTAATGGAGGATTATTTATTACATTATTCCAAACAAATAGCCCAAAATAAATGTTTAAGAAATATTTAAGAAATATTAATGATACACAGGTACAAACTTAGTGATTTCTGTTTACCCCAGCCTGTTGATGATAATGATAATGTTGATAATGACACCGACTTTATAGATGTTAATGAAGAAAAATTAGAAGGAGCTAAAAACATTGCATTATTTAACTTGGAACAGAAGGAAATTTTAAACTACATTATGAATGCAGTTAATAATATACATTGTCAGGATAGATATATCTTTGTTGATGGACCAGGAGGATCAGGAAAAACATTTTTGTACAATACTTTGATTAGTATTTTAAGGGGACAAGAACAAAAAGTTATTGCTGTTGCCTGGACAGGAATCGCTGCTACATTGTTAAAAGGAGGTCAAACAGTTCACTCCATTTTTAAACTACCCGTCCCAGTTACTGATGGAAGTGTATGCAAAATTAGCGCAAATAGTACAGCCGGAAAATTAATTAAAAATACGAGTATAATTATTTGTGATGAAGTTACTATGATACCGAAACATGCCCTGAATGCAATCGATCTACTATTAAAGGACTTAATGAACAATACACTCCCATTTGGTGGAAAAGTTGTAATAGTTGGTGGTGATTTCAGGCAATGCTTACCAATAGTGAACTATACAAATCATAGAACCGCTATAATAGAGACTTCTATACTACGAAGCCATTTATGGCCATTGTTTAAAAAGTTTTCGTTGAAAAATAACATGCGTGTTAATAAAGAGGAAAAAGACTTTTCGGATTATTTACTAACAATAGGAAATGGACTTAATGAGATAGTAACTATTCCCTCAACCTGAATTTCAAATTCGTCATTAGCAGATGAAATATTTGGTACAGGTAAAATTGCACCGCATGATATTCACAATGTTACAACAAGAGCAATTCTAGCTCCCAAAAATGAAGATACAATGGTCATAAATGAAATTGTATTGGATAAAATCATAGGACCATCTAGAGTGTATTATAGTGCAGATTCTTGTGAATGCGAAGATGCAAACAAGATAAGTTATCCCACCGAAGTATTGAATAAACAACTACCAACTGGTATGCCACCGTATAAATTAACTTTAAAAATTGGTGCGATTGTAATGCTATTGAGAAATATGAATCCAAAACGTGGGTTATGTAACGGAAGTAGGTTCATAGTAAAAGATATGAAAACTAATTACTTAGACTTAGACTCAAGGATTTATTTACCCAGATTTGACCTAACAACTGATATGAATTTGCCATTTACCTTAAAGCGGAGGCAGTTTCCCATAAGGTTAGCATTTTCGATGACTATTAACAAGTCACAGGGACAAACTTTTGATTATGTCGGAATCAATTTAGAGAAACCAATTTTCACGCATGGGCAATTATATATTGCCATGTCGAGGGTTAGATCATTAAATAATTTAAAAGTCAAATTATCCGACAATTTTATAAATAATAGTAACGAAGGGTTTACTCATAATATTGTATTTAAACAAATTTTAAATTAAGAATGTTCAAAAACACATTGTAAATGTAATGTATAAATAATTCAATTGTTTGTCCCACATCTTGTTTTTGTAATTGAAAATGAAATACCTGAAACAATTACTATGGTCCGGATGCGGTATTTCGCTACCGAAAATCGGCCAATCTCGTACCAGACAAAACAGATACGTAAATTTAATAAAACCGTTACCATCTGTTATATGAAATAGTGATAATATTGACAATGGAACCGACTTAATAAATTTAAAAGTATTATTGTAGTCCGGATGCGGTATTTCGCTACCGAAAATCGGCTACTTTAATACATAAAGGGTATAATAGGGCTACTGGCGAACCTCCCTTAAAAAGAAAGGTAACGCACTATGTAATAATTCCTCAGTCTTTTTAAAGATAAGGAGGTGTGGAAATTTATTACAAATTAAATTTTCCTAATTTTCTACATCAAATAGTAAAATTTGTCATGTTAAATATTTGACAAAACTTTGTATACAACAAAATAAAAAATGATAACTAACAAAATCTACAATTAACAAGCATATTTTTTGATCTCAAAAATTTAAAAAATAGTATTTTTAGTATAAAACTTTTAACAAAATGTATGTTTTTCACCTTCATTTCACCTACAGTATTTTTTTTTGCATAAAGATAAGTCGTTTTTTGTATCCAAGAAGACTGTTGGCGTTAGCACTTTGAGTTTAAATTATACCTAGACGGATTGGACGTACGCAAAACTATCATAAAACACTATCCCCCTAGGGGAACTTCGGCGTAGCCGAGATTTCGCTAGTCTATTATACTAAAAAGCTAGAACCCCGAAAATTAATCACGACGATCCAGCAATTTTTAAGTGCAACTACAGCCTAGAGGCTTTGAAAAATTTTGATAAAAACTACTTTAAATTGTAGCAAACGTTTTCCTTTACGTACCTAAAGATGATATAAATTTCTCTACAGGCCTTAGTTTTTCTGTAAAAAATTATTTAATGTTCAAAATTCCTTGAGGAAAACAAAACCATGGATTGCTTTCTATTCTATTCAAGTCTACAAAATCAGACAATTTAGGATCAAAATTGACATTAAGTAGGTTGGATTTTTTTAAAGAAGAAAATCTATATTTGACTTATGTCATATTAGATCCCATGTCTAATGGATAAATATACTTGTATTTAATTAATATAAATAAAAATTACTTATTTGCATATATTGTTACATACTATTAATATATCATACGATTTTATAGGTTTTTTTTTTAGTTTCAATAAAAAAAAATTAGGTACCCACATTTGAAACAGATATCGGTAATGATGATGTTATATTTATACCGTGCGGGCGCTTATCAGGCGTCACCTCACGGGCACTTATTGCTGGTGTGGAGAGTGTACCAAAGGGATTACTTTTGTGCCATTTAAAATTCAAAATATTTAGCGTCGGTCAGAAGACACTCAGGCATAAGAAAGTAGGTACAATGCATTGTTATTATCAATGTTTTCATTATTGTAATCAAATATTGTTACACATTATTAGTATTTCATACGTTTTGTACGTGTGTTATTATTATTATTTTAATAAAAAAAAAATACCTACACCTGACTTCATTAATTACATATAATTACGTTTTTTTATAACAAAATTATCATTATTTACTTGATAAAATCATTTTCTTATTATATTTTAACGTACTCTATCATATTACATCGTTTTAAACAACATTATACATTTTTCTACGAATAAAAGGTAAACCGTTATATACATATTCGTAAATATAATTAATATGACGTTTTATACATCAATCCGGGCTATTTTGTACTCATATTTGACATAAAACCAATATAATAATTTATAAAACACGCATTTACGAGTTAAAAAACGCCGAACATCTTTTATAATAAATGATTTAATTCACTATCTATATATCTATATATATTTGAATTCATCACGACGATCGCCAAACTTTTGTTCGCCTGTACAAACTAAATGGTATAAGCGATTTTAATGAAAATTATATATTTATATTTTAAACTCTAAAGAATCCGATTTTGCGCATGTATTGAAAATATTTCTAATCGTTAAGGATAAAACATATCTCTGTCTCTATCTCTACTTTGTCTCTCTGGTCAATCAAACTTTTCTTCCTAGAACAGTAGTTTTGATGTCATTGCGTTAAGTTGCTCGTCTCAGTCATCACGTGTCTATCAACCAATTTTGATCACTTTGCCAGTGGCGGATTATCCATTAGGCGCACGAGGCGCGCGCCTCGGGCCTCACCTGAACAGGAGCCTCAAAACGTCAACACAGTACAAAATAACTATACGCATTCAATTTTTATCACATATAAAAATATTTAAATATTCCTACTGTTAATAATACACAGCAAACTGATTATTGTTTATAACAAAATATAAAGGGCATAATCTCTCGACGCCTAACCGCTATATGGATGCTCAACTCAACACTCGTCTGGTACTCTCGCAGTTTGTCTGCAGTCGGTCGGTTGTCAGATGCCGGCTATGCTGGTTTTCTGTATTTGGGACTGGGGAGTCGGGAATGGCTCGCATTACAATTTGTTATTTATCGAACACTCGAATTGTATAATTAGATTATTTTTTTTTCCCAAATTTATGTCAAACAACGAAATCAGAGATTAAGTATTTTTAATTTAATCAAAACATGTGTTATAAGCCACCAATAAGCCCTAAAATGTTAAATTCAATGTAATAACTGTATTATTAAGAGGACAAAATAGGAGAAAACGTTATAATAAAAGAACCTTGCATTAATTAAAAGTTTTAATAACTAAAACATACGTTTTAGTTCAAGCAAAAATTTTTCTTCCCTTGGCATTTTTTTGTAAAATCAAAAATAAGATTTTTTCCTTTTGTAAACTCAATCCGGGGACATACTGTATATTTATTTGAATCAATTTTCAAAATTATTATAAACAATTTGAGTTAATTAGTTTGGTACTGTATCAGATTTTTATTCAAAAATAAAAAATGTCGAGGGGCCTCAAAAAATATTGCGCCTCGGGCCACAAAATGTCTTAACCGCCACTGCACTTTCCATTTGGGATTATAATTTAATAATTATAATTGTTCATTATGGCAAGTGTAAGTTTAACTAATACTGATAACTGTATAATAATACATTTAATTCATATAGTGTGTTATAGATTTTCAGAAATTATCAATTTCTTGGGGACAGTAATTTCGTTAGATTTCTATCTAAGGTTAAAAATATAAAGTCAGCAAAAAATAGTAATATTTGAATATACTTATATGTATATTTAACGCATGTTTTGTGATTTTTTTATAATTTTAGAAGACGGTTCGAACATTATCGATTTGTGTGTAAGTGGGCAAGGAATACGTTCCCTAACTAGCACATTGAAAACAAATTACACAGAGAAAAATGTTGTAATAATGATAGGAACGAATGATATTAAAAATGTAGGTACTCATAAATCTAGGTATATTAGAGTCTAGATGATTTATGTTAATTTGAAGATATTTTAAACAGTCGAGGATTTTTGGTTAAAAATGTGAGGTTAAAATGGTTCAATATCACGATTTTGGTTAAAAATAGTGTTCATTCTTTCAAAAATAAATTTTAGAGTGTTGATTTGTATATTTCTGCTATACAACTGGTTAAATATCAGGTTAAAAACTTCTTAAATCGGAATTTAAATATTACACATTTTTAGCCAAAAATATGTTATTAAAAATCGGTTAATATCTCAGTTTCGGTTAAAGATAGAGTGTTAATTCATGCAAAAACGAACTCTGGAAAGTAAATTTTATATTATTTTATATATTATCATTTTTAAAATGGCAAAGCAGGGTTAGGAACTCCGGCAAATAGGTTCAAAATTTTGGAAAAAATTTGCCTCAAAACATGAATTTTATTTTGCTTACAATCTCTCAATGGTTTAAATTAACTTCAAATTAACACGAAATTCGTGTTCTGCGGGATTAAAAATATATATTAACCCATTTTTATATCTTACAACTGTTTGGAGAAAGTTAATTTAAATATATCTAAGATAATGCACGTTGTGAATTTTTCAAAACATCAAAACTTTTACTTGATTATAAATTTGGCTGAAATTTACAGGAAACACATAAAATTAACTGAAAATTATTTATTTAAACTAAAAAATTGTGGAAAATGCTTATTTTTTCAATAAAAATAATTGACTGATAATGGGCTCATAAACCAATTTTTAAAATATTTTTAAATGAAAGTTCATTTAATTTTGAGGTAATTCGTGGTATCACAAAGTCATAATTGTTTTTTGTATAGCTGCATTTGATTTTTAAAGAAACCTATGGCTATCTTTCTCACACCAGTTTCTGTAGTATGCTGCGCGAGAAAGATACCAATAGTGTGATGTCTTCTGTGGCTATGGAAGTAATTCAAATATCTCGCAAAGTAATTATTAAAAAAATGTTTTAAATCTTAATCGTTATTTATTGAGTAGTATTTTAACGATATAGTGTACATTTTATAATTTTTAATTATGGTTTATGGGCCTATTGTAGTTAAAAATCATGTACATCTCAAAAACATTGAGATGTATGTATATAAATTTTAAAGGCATAAAATGGTCCACGTGTATTGTAAAATTCTTTATTATGGACGTTTCGCGCTTAGGACAGATCCATCTTCAGCTATTATTACATACAAGTTAGCAAAAACGGATTTACACACACAATCTGTATAAACCATGTACTTCAATAAAAATTTTGCTGTATTTTAAAATCATCGGATGTAATACAATTTTAAGATTTTGTAATAAATTCAACAGTTTTTGTATGTTGACTGATAGGTAAAAGATTTATACAATTTTCTTGTAAATCCAATTTTGCTAACTTGTATGTAATAATAGCTGAAAATATGTTGTATTATTATTATCTTTATATTATAATTGTAGGGTATGAAAATAAGAACATACAAAAATATTTGGAGATGTCTTTTAAAAACATTGGAACATCGAAGGTGTAATATAGTAGTTTTGACACTTCTGCCAATGCCCCGATATTCAGACACATCTGAAACTGTTTCACTTTGGCGCAAATATCAAAAGGCCATCAAAAATTCAAAAGGTGATACAACAAATTATATAAACAATTATTATTTTTATTATTATTATTATTTTCTTTTTTTAGGTGTTACAATTCTAGACATTGCGTCATTATTTATGAGAGATGGCAACTCAATTAAAGTTAAGTACTTTCAAAGGTAAATATATATATATATATATATATATATATATATATATATATATATATATATATACATATGTAAATTGCTCATTAATTATACAAATCTTACATTTCAGATGGATAAAAAATAGAGTTGACCTTTTACATTTAAACAAATTAGGCCTGCGAATACTGGAAAGATTTTTAGTTCAACAATTACCAGCCAGCATCGATTAATAATTATTATTTTCATTGTCATATACTATACATACATACATAGATTTTGATAGTGTTTAGTTGTGTAATTAGAATAATAGAATGTATTTATGTAAATAATGTTTAAGAAATGTATAGTTAGTTATATTTTATTTAGTATTAGCGCAAAATGTAGAAATTGTATATTTAAAGCATACATACATACATACATATTTGATAGTGTTTAGTTGTGTAATTAGAATAATAGAATGTATTTATGTAAATAATGTTTAAGAAATGTATAGTTAGTTATATTTTATTTAGTATTAGCACAAAATGTAGAAATTGTATATTTAAAGCATACATACATACATACATACATACATGATTGTGGTCCGGATACGGTATTTTGCTACCGAAAATCGGCCACTTTCATAAAAGAAGGGTTAATAGGGCTCTTGGCGAAACCTCCCTTTTAAAACATAAGGTAACGCGCCATGTAATAATCCCTCCAGGGGGGTGTGGAAAGTTATTACAATTCATTTATTATTTTACGCATGTAATGCAGGATGCGGACAACAAATTCATATCACATTATATTCATTTTTTTATTGTATCATAGTATTATCAACGTTATAAAATAGTAATAGAAACCTATAATAAAACCTTATGATTTGAATTGTTATAAGTGATTTTACAAATCAACATGTTAAACAGATACGGAATTTTTGATTGATTTTTAGTGAATTGGACCTTAATAGAATGACCAACTTTTATTTCAAATTTTAATTGACGCAAAAGTGACCTCTATGGCCGTGGTGATTCACTCACCAATGCCATCAAGGAATGCTCGGGAGGTGTAGCTTGATAAACGCTCACACGGTGCGAATAATAAGTCATCATTGTAGATATTTGCGTACAAAGCAGATTGGCATTCGTAGCTGGTAAAATTTGCATATGACTGTAATTTCTATCCTACTAATTTTAAAACAAAAGTTTAAATAGTAAAACGTTCAAAGACAATTAGGTTTTTCTGTATGGACGTCTACCTGCACAACTTATGTGTAAACATTTAACAGAGCATATATTTTTTTTAATTTATTATTTCGCGTCTGTAATGCAGGATGAGGAGCAAAGTTATATCACGTAATAAGCATTTTTTTTGTTTTAAGACGTTTTGGATGTCTCTTATTTTTATTCTATATTGCATTTGTATAACTTTCTGAAATTGTAACTTTTTCTATCATAAAATGACAAATTGTATCTAGGTACTTATCATACTTTAAATATATATTGTATTAGTATTGTAGTTATTATAAATAAAAATTACTTATATTTACATCTTTATTATTTCATTCCAGATTTAAATAAATTAATATAACATATTACCTTTATATGGGTAAATAGAATATGTAGGTAAGTATACCCTCCAATGTTCGTCTTGTACAATTTGAAATGTATTTTTACAGTTTACTCATCATCGAATTTTTTGACCAAATACAATATTTTCCTTACCTAAAGGTGACGGAAGGTAATAATATCTATTGTGGCTAGCACAGCACCTCTCGCCATTTTCATTTTAACACAAGATTTTGAAATTGAATGACCGCCAAGGAATAAGATAGCTTAGATCTTAGACATTTGCTAGGGTCGAAAATTAATTTTTTAATCAAATTTTCTTTATTATATTGATTTTTTTTTGTAACCAATGATTTGATTGTTCTAATTAAATCTTTCTTTCTATAAACAGATTTGCAGGAATAGTGAATAACAGCAATTTATTTAGGATGAAGTATATACTAAAGTACAAATAGCGGGGCTTGACCTTAGTGCCTCTGCACCGTTTGCACCTGCTGCAAGACGCCCCTAATTAAAACTATCCAATTCCATTTTGTAAAGATGATTTTCAAAAACATTTGTGCGAGACCTGTTCGTGAAATAAGACTATACTTTTTACACTTGTTGCATAAATATTACAAAATGTTTGAGGTTATAAAAACGACAAACAGGACAAGAGATAGAGGACGAACATTAACGACAGGGTATACAGGGAACACGTCAAGAACGAGTACAGAGCGGAAGACAAGCAGTTTTGTGGGCAAGTTGCGTGGTATGTTACTTGGGCAGATAGCACGGGCAGTTTGATTGAACCGTATGAGTGAGCAGCAGAGGAAATACTATTTAAACATTTAGCGTTAGCACTTTGCGTTTAAAGTGTACCTAGATGGATTGGAAAGAAATATAGACTATCATAAAACACTATCCCCCTAGGAGTGATGGAGATCAATATATTTATATTTTAAACTCTAAAGAATCCGATTTTGCGCATGTATTGAAAATATTTATAATCGTTAAGGATAAAATATATCTCTGTCTCTGTCTCTACTTTGTCTCTCTGGCCAATCAAACTTTTCTTCCTAGAAGAGTAGTTTTGATATCATTGCGTTAAGTTGCTCAGTCTCAGTCATCACGTGTCTATCAACCGATTTTGATCACTTTGTATTTGGGATTATAATTTAATAATTATAATTGTTCATTATGGCGAGTGTAAGTTTAACTAATACTGATAACTGTATAATAATACATTTAATTCATATTGTGTGTTATAGATTTTCAGAAATTATCAATTTCTTGGGGACAGTAATTTCGTTAGATTTCTATCTAAGGTTAAAAATATAAAGCCAGCAAAAAATATAGTAATATTTGAATATACTTATATGTATATTTAACGCATGTTTTGTGATATTTTTATAATTTTAGAAGACGGTTCGAACATTATCGATTTGTTTGTAAGTGGGCAAGGAATACGTTCCCGAACTAGCAGATTGAAAACAAATTACACAGAGAAAAATGTTGTAATAATGATAGGAACGAATGATATTAAAAATGTAGGTACTTATAAATCTAGGTATATTAGAGTCTAGATGATTTATGTTAATTTGAAGATATTTTAAACAGTCGAGGATTTTTGGCTAAAAATGTGAGGTTAAAAATGGTTCAATATTACGATTTTGGTTAAAAATAGAGTGTTCCTTCTTTCAAAAATAAATTTTAGAGTGTTGATTTGTATATTTCTGCCATACAACTGGTTAAATATCAGGTTAAAAACTTCTTAAGTCGGAATTTAAATATTACACATTTTTAGCCAAAAATATGTTATTAAAAATCTGTTAATATCTCAGTTTCGGTTAAAGATAGAGTGTTAATTCATGCAAAAACGAACTCTGGAAAGTAAATTTTATATTTTTTATATATATTATCATTTTTAAAATGACAAAGCAGGGTTAGGAATTCCGGAAAATAGGTTCAAAATTTTGGAAAAAATTTGCCTCAAAACATGAATTTTATTTTGCTCACAATCACTCAATGGTTTAAATTAACTTTAAATTAACACGAAATTCGTGTTCTGCGGGATTAAAAATATATATTAACCCATTTTTAAATCTTAAAACTGTTTGGACAGTATTTTATTTAAATATTTCTAAGATAATGCACGTTGTGAATTTTTCTCAATTCTTTCAAAACATCAAAACTTTTACTTGATTATAAATTTGGCTGAAATTTACAGGAAACACATAAAATTAACTGAAAATTATTTATTTAAACTAAAAAATTGTGGAAAATGCTTATTTTTTCAATAAAAATAATTGACTGATAATGGGCTCATAAACCAATTTTTAAAATATTTTTAAATGAAAGTTCATTTAATTTTGAGGTAATTCGTGGTATCACAAAGTCATAATTGTTTTTTGTATAGCTGCATTTGATTTTTAAAGAAACCTATGGCTATCTTTCTCACACCAGTTTCTGTAGTATGCTGCGCGAGAAAGATACCAATAGTGTGATGTCTTCTGTGGCTATGGAAGTAATTCAAATATCTCGCAAAGTAATTATTAAAAAAATGTTTTAAATCTTAATCGTTATTTATTGAGTAGTATTTTAACGATATAGTGTACATTTTATAATTTTTACCTCTCGCTAAGAGAGGTATTGGATTCATGCTAAAATTCGCATATCCAGATTTTATTGAATAAGCACGATTTAAGGTCCCTAGAATCCGATTATAACATTTTTAAAATGATGTCTGTGTGTGTGTGTGGATGTGTGTATGTGTGTGTGTGTGTGTGTATGTATGGATGTTGGAGGGACGATTCCTCAAAAACTATAAGACTTAAAAAATATTTAACTGCAGTTTCTTCAATCTGACATTCCTGAAAAGAGCTGAAAAGGTTTTGGTAACAATTGAACAACCGGAAGTAGTAGTTTCTTAAAAAAATTCTTCTAAATATAATTTTTTGGGAGTTTTTGTTATTAAATATTGAAGAACATAAAATTCTCCATCTAATACACTTAAAAATTTTATTATATCTTGTATAGATTTAGAGATAAAGACACTATAATTTATAGAGTAAACTAAATCGCAGAGGCCAAGGCACTAAGGAAACCAGTTGACAAATTCCAATGTTTATAACATGACACATGTCATTGTCAAATATCAACAGATTTAGTGACATTCTGATAGCTTTTTCTGGAAAGTATATTTACCTTTTCTTATTGTTTTATTAATTAAATATTTGAAATTATAGGTAAAATTGTGGTAAAATGCATATATCCGTCAGAAATACCGCCAATCTGGTTAACGAATTGGAAGAATCTATGACGTTTAGAAACTTCCTCATACAATGAAAAATAGATATAATTAGAATTATATGTGTGCAGAAGACATATTAAATACAATAAAAAACAATATTTGAGTAAAGTTCTGTAATTTTTTGTTATAAAACGACGGTTCGAAAGTGAAGTGCAATACAATACTTATATAGTCTAATATGGAAATGGCGAGAGGTCTTGTGCTGGCCACAACAGATTTTTTGTTATGGTTTATGGGCCTATTGTAGTTAAAAATCATGTACATCTCAAAAACATTGAGATGTATGTATATAAATTTTAAAGGCATCAAATGGTCCACGTGTATTATAAAATTCTTTATTATGGACGTTTCGCGCTTAGGACAGGTCCATCTTCAGCTATTATTACATACAAGTTAGCAAAAACGGATTTACACACACAATCTGTATAAACCATCTAATTCAATAAAAATTTTGCTGTATTTTAAAATCATCGGATGTAATACAATTTTAAGATTTTGTAATATATTCAACAGTTTTTGTATGTTGACTGATAGGTAAAAGATTTATACAATTTTCTTGTATATCCAATTTTGCTAACTTGTATGTAATAATAGCTGAAAATATGTTGTATTATTATTATCTTTATATTATAATTGTAGGGTATGAAAATAAGAACATACAAAAATATATGGAGATGTCTTTTAAAAACATTGGAACATCGAAGGTGTAATATAGTAGTTTTGACACTTGAAAAACATAAAATTGTCTAATGCAGTTATATTTCATTAATATATGATTTCTACAAATTTACGTTTTTAATGACAATCTAGTGGCCATGTGCCCATGTTTGGTCGTGAATCTAAGGTTCGATACTGACCGACACTGAAAAGAAATATTTCGAATTTAAAATAGCACAAAAGTGACACCCCATACTGTTTCTCGTATAAACTTTCCACGCCAACAAGTATCCGCAAGGTACGCCGGCCTGGTAATCGCCTTACGGCAGGGCCGTATCCAGGATTTCATTTCGGAGGGGGTTCTGGTTATATAATTATATTATTTTTCAAGTAGATTAACATGAGCAGTTTTGTATGTAATAATAGCTGAAAATATGTTGTATTATTATTATCTTTATATTATAATTGTAGGGTATGAAAATAAGAACATACAAAAATATTTGGAGATGTCTTTTAAAAACATTGGAACATCGAAGGTGTAATATAGTAGTTTTGACACTTCTGCCAATGCCCCGATATTCAGACACATCTGAAACTGTTTCACTTTGGCGCAAATATCAAAAGGCCATCAAAAATTTAAATGGTGATACAACAAATTATATAAACAATTATTATTTTTATTATTATTATTTTCTTTTTTTAGGTGTTACAATTCTAGACATTGCGCCATTCTTTATGAGAGATGGCAACTCAATTAAAGTTGAGTACTTTCAAAGGTAAATATATATATATATATATATATATATATATATATATATATATATATATATATTTACATCCCACTACCATTGTGGCGTCCCCTGTGTAATTTTCTACATTCAAAGTGACGTCCTTGTGCATAAGACGTCCGTATACCGGACGTCACATGCACATGGCCTTATAAATTTTTTTCTGGCATCAGGGGGGCCTCTAGTATCGTATAGCAAAATTTGTTATGGACGTCAGAATGATAGCGGAATGGAAAATGTATATTTTTTGTAGTTCAAAAAAATTCCACTTGCGGAGCTAGTGTCGTCCGGCGTATATACGCTGTATATACTGAAGTTTCATTCCAGCGACATTCTGAACTCCGTACACTTGGCAACACTGGAACATTGGGTTACTACATTAGCGCGCAACTCTTCTAATCGTATTTAAAGCTACTTTGTGCACACATGATGGTATTTAAATTAATATTTATGTAATCAAACTTTTGTTTTGCAAAATCCTCTTAGTAAATACAAAGTCAAAATGTATGGTATCAATGTAATAAATTTAAAAAATGTAATTATTTAAATACTCGTATCATAAAGCTGAATTATTAATTACAAAATATTGTGTAAATTGTAAATAAAAGCCAAAAGTATGGAATTAATGATTAAATGTATGGAATAAATATGAGAACGGTATACCACAGTGAAATAAATAAATAAAATATTTATAAACTTTTGATCCAAAATACGAAGACCGAAATTTGAAGTGTCAAAAAAGAGAGTGTAGAAATAATTATTAAAAGAAAAATCTAATGTGGCCAACACAAAACTTCCCGCTATTTAATTTTTATTAATTTAAATACATACCTACGTATTTACCAACGCTGCAAACTGTTTAATTGCAGAAAACTATTGCTTTATTTACTATTTTCTTTTTAAAATGTCACTATTATTAATTTGAAGTGATTAGCTTTTTGACAGTGACATTTACTGTCAGTTGCATTCATTAGAAATATGAACTGTGTAACAAAGGAATTGTGTTTATCTTAGACTTCGGGACTAATAAAAAAAATATTTTTAAATTTATCTGTAAAATATATAGAAAAAGTATTAACGTATTCCTATAGAAAATTCAATAATCTTTAATTTTAAAAAGACATAAAATGCGAAAAAATGGCATTTAATGGTATTTTTTGAAGAAAAACCATTATGAGCTTCAGGTGCCATTTCCGGTTATCCGATTTACACCAAAATCTAATGGCTTCTTTTCATATTGGAGTAGGATAGAAATACAAGGTTTCAGAATTTTCTGACTGATAGTATTTGAGTTAGAGGGAAGACAAAATCCATACACATACACACTTATACACACACATACAGACATCACCTTGAAAATGTTAAAATTGGATTCTAGGGACCTTAAAACGTGGTCATTTACTAAAATCTCGATAAGTGATTTTTAGCACGATTCCTATATCTCCCTTACCAAGGGTAGCGGAAGGTAAAAAATGTTTTAAACGTGAATATGTACTACAAACGATTTATTACATATAGATATTTTTTACTCTAGGTACTTCTTCGTATTTCTCCTCTACTTACGGAGGTGTTTCAATAAATTGTTTTCAATTAGAAAATATTTTTATACATTTTAGATAGTTAATATACGTTAAAATATTTATTTTTCACCTCCCGCTACCCGTGGTAAGGGAGGTATAGGGATCGTACTAAAAATCACGTATCGAGATTTTAGTAAATGACCACGTTTTAAGGTCCCTAGAATCTAATTTTAACATTTTCACGATGATGTCTGTATGTGTGTATGTGTGTGTATATGTGTGTACTCAAATACTATCATTCAGAAAATTCTGAAACCTTGTATTTCTATCCTATTCTAATATGAAAAGAAGCCATTAGATTTTGGTGTAAATCAGACAACCGGAAATGGTACTTTACCTGAAGCTCATAATGGCTTTTCTTCAAAAAATACCATTAAATGCAATATTTTCGCATTTTATGTCTTATGAAAATTAAACATTATTGAATTTTCTACAGGAATACATTAATACTTTTTCTATATATTTTACAGATAAATTTAAAAATAATTTTTTTTATTAGTCGCGAAGCCTAAGACAAACACAATTCCATTGTTACACAGGTCATATTTCAAATGAATGTAACTGACAGTAAATGTCACTCAAAAAACTAATCACTTCAAATTAATAATAGTGACATTTTAAAAAGAAAATAGTAAATAAAGCAATAGTTTTCTGCAATGGAACAGTTTGCGGCGTTCGAAATACGTAGGTATGTATTTAAATTAATAAAAATGAAATAGCGGTAGGTTTTGTGTTGGCCACATCAGATTTTTATTATTTTGTAATTTGAAAAATTTTATTATATGCGCTAGTGAGATATGTAAAAATATAAATAATCAAAAGTAATGACTTTTAAAAACACCGTATTTTTATTGCAATCTATATGCAAACCAGAGCTGGGTAAGTTACTTTTAAAATGTAACTAGTTACAGTTACAGTTACCTCAAAAAAAAAAGTAACTAAGTTACTTAAGTTCCAGTTACTTTGGTGAAAGAACTAAGTTATTTACTAGTTACTCATTAAAAGTAACTTAGTTACCTTGAGTTACTTTCTAACTACTTTTAATGGCGTGAAGTATAGACTTTGAGTGTTGACTTAGTTGTTGTGTAGTATACATATCAGGGAGTTTTTGCACTAACTACGTTAACCTAAATTTTAACGTTATTGCTTGGCAACACCCAATCAGATTATTATTGTTAATGTTAACGGACCTACAGGGCCTTATTACCGCCTAGGCCCACGAGGCCACGGCCTAGGGCCCGCTTTGACAAGGGACCATCAGGGCCCGGTTGCTGTGATAAAAAATCTGATAAAAACGCCCTGCGGACCTACATTATAATATAATATAAAAATTAAAAGTAACATTTTATCTTGTGAGAAGGGAATTTGCAAAAATGAGACGAATTCAAGTCTTGCAACCCTGGGAACAACGAACAAAATACACTATTTTTTGAATAACCTGAAAATTGAAATAATTTTGATGATTTATTGGCAGTTTAATTAAAATTTATTAAAACGTATCATTTGTAAGCGAGGAAAACATTTGAAAATAATATATTTTATAAGTCAAATTTAACATTTAGTGACTTTTTAATTCTAGAATTAAAAGTTAAAATAATGTGTTATTTTTAGTTTTTCTGTTTACCGTACAAAAACTCTATTATTAATGAATATAATTACTTATCTTATTATCTATTATGGCTTGAAATCAATCAACAATAATATTGAATTTAGTTATGTATTAAAATAAAAGTTACACATTACAGAGGGTATGCGCGATGCTGCGCTCAACACTCTCACTCTGGACAGATATTTATATAAAACAAAACAGTTACATTCCACTTTTTAAGTTACTTTGACTAACTTAAGTTACATTCTAATTTCTGAGTTACTTTAAGTAACTTAAGTAACTAGTAACTAAAAACCGTAAAGTTACCAACTACTTTTCCGCAGCAAGTTAAGTTACAGTTACCATATTTTAAAAAGTAACTAAGTTACGTTACAAGATACGTAAAAGTAAACAGTTAGTAACTAAGTTCCTAAAGTAACTAATTACTGCTCAGCTCTGATGCAAACTTAGAAAAAAACGCAGATAAGTAAATTAATAATATGGCTATTATTGTAATATCCGTAAAAATTTCAATTTATTGCAAAAATAGCCGAAATGTATTCAAACGGCTGCTTTTCATATGTTTTCACTATTTTATTGACTTATGAAAAATAATTTGTTGAACAAATACATATTTACTTAGAATAAGTGTATTAAAACCGGAATTGAATATTAATAATAAGCTTATTATTATAAATTTCATAAAAATCATCCAAACGATTGCTTTTCACATATTTTCACTATTTTTTTAACATATAACAAATAATTTGTTTAACAAACACCTATTTACTTGGAATAAACATATTAATACCGGAGATTAAATTCATGTTAATCTTATTATTATTATTTTCGTAAAAATTAGAATTTATTGCACAAATAGCCGAAGTGAACCAAAATGGTTGTTTTGCAGATATTTTTCACTGTTTTAGTGACATGTAACAAATAATTTGTCATCAAATAAAATTTTTACCTCCCGCTACACTAGGTAAGGGAGCTATAGGGATCATGCTAAAAATCGCATATAGAGATTTCAGTGAATAAGCACGTTTTGATGTCCCCAGAATCCGATTTTAATATATTTACAATGATGTCTGTAGGTACGTATGTGTGCGTGCGTGTGTGTGTGTGCGCGTGTGTGCGTGCGTGCGTGCGTGTGTTTTGTGTGTGTGTGTGTGTGTGTGTGTGTGTATCTTGTGAACACGATTACTCAAATACCATCAATCAGAATATTTTGAAATTTTGGATACCCATTCTATACTAATGTGGGAAGAGCTCATTAGTTTTTAGTGTATATCGGAAGTATTACTTATACAAGCTTTTAATAATTTTTCTTGAAAAAAATACATAGAATATAATAGATAAAATGTATTAACGGCAGGGCTTTTTTATAATGTAACGCACCGGAACGGCACCTTTTTTCGACGGGTTTGCGTTTTTTTTTAAAAATTATTTACTATTTTATTTATTTCGATAATGTTATTGTGTTGTGGATATAAAAATTACGCCAATGAAATATTCACACATCTGAAGCACAGTATAAATATATCCAGTTTTGCACTTCTCAGCGGACTTTTTAATATAGTAATTCGACAGCACATCGCCTTCGACTCCTGGTTTATACATATACGCATAATAATAAATGACAAAAATATACGCTTTGTTAAATGTTTACACACAAGCTGTGCAGGTGGCAATTATTATGAATTTTTATTAGTGTCATAAATTAATGTCAGCATATATTTTTTTTCAATAAAAACATCCAAAATTATTCATTTATTTATTTTTGTACATGAAAGTGTAAAAATATGCTGCTTCACATCCCTTAAAAAATTTTAACTTTCAATAATATGGCATTTGACCTTGAATAAAAAAAAATTCACCCCACCAAAATTTTGGCCGCTGATAAAATGTATGTTCCGGCACCTTTTTTTAAACAAAAAAAGCACTCCTTAACGGATTTCTCGGCAGTGATGTAAGGAATTATATTGTTGTTATTCCATAAAGTGGTTCATTTTATTTAAATTTCCAATATTTCGTTACACATTTTGTAACTTCATCAGGGAATAAATTAGTTTTAACTGGTGTAATCGCTTGATAAATTGATAAATTCAGAAACATTCAATTTTGTTATTGTTACTTGTTTATGCTCTGCACTGATTTACATATTATTGTAAGAATTTTGACTATATAAGTATAAAATATAAGTTACATCAAAAGAAAACTTGTAAAATTTACTCAGTGAGCGTCACATGTTGGCCGAAATGTGTGGGCCCACACTTTTATTCCCTGATGAAGTTACAAAATGTGTAACGAAATACAATCACCGCCGAGATATCCGTTAATACATTTTATCTATTATATTCTATGTATTTTTTCAAGAAACACTATTAAAAGCTTGTATAAGTAATACCTACTTCCGATATACACTAAAAACTAATGAGCTCTTCCCACATTAGTGTAGAACGGGTATCCAAAATTTAAAAATATTCTGATTGATGGTATTTGAGTAATCGTGTCCACAAGATACATACACACACACGCACGCACGCACACACACGCACGCACACACACACACACACACACACACGTACACACACACACACACACACACACACACACACACACACACACACACATACGTACCTACAGACATCATTGTAAAAATATTAAAATCGGATTCTGGGGATATCAATACGTGCTTATTCACTAAAATCTCTATATGCGATTTTTAGCACGATCCCTATAGCTCCCTTACCTAGGGTAGCGGGAGGTAAAAATTTTATTTGATGACAAATTATTTGTTACATGTCAATAAAACAGTGAAAAATATCTGCAAAGCAACCATTTTGGTTCATTTCGGCTATTTGTGCAATAAATTCTAATTTTACGAAAATTTTAATAATAAGATTAACATGAATTTAATCTCCGGTATTAATATGTTTATTCCAAGTAAATAGGTATTTATTAAACAAATTATTTGTTATATGTTAAAAAAAAAAAATAGTGAAGATATGTGAAAAGCTCTCGTTTGGATGCACTTCGGCTATTTTTGCAATAAATTCAAATTTTTATGAAATTTATAATAATAAGCTTATTATTAATATTCAATTCCGGTTTTAATACACTTATTCTGAGTAAATATGTATTTGTTCAAAAAATTATTTTTCATAAGTTAATAAAATAGTGAAAACATATGAAAAGCAGCCGTTTGAATTCACTTCGGCTATTTTTGCTATAAATTGTAATTTTTACGGATATTACAATAATAGACATATTATTAATTTACTTATCTGCGTTTCTTTCTAAGTTTGCATATAGATTGCAATAAAAATACGGTGTTTTTAAAAGTCATTACTTTTGATAATTTATAATATATTGTTACATATCTCACTAGCGCATATAATAATATTTTGCAAATTACAATATAATAAAAATAAAAATCTAATGTGGCCATCACAAAACCTCCCGCTATTTAATTTTTATTAATTTAAATACATACCTACGTATTTGCGAACGCTGGAAACTGTTCCATTGCAGAAAACTATTGCTTTATTTACTATTTTCTTTTTAAAATGTCACTATTATTAATTTGAAGTGATTAGTTTTTTGACAGTGACTTTACTGTCAGTTACATTCATTTGAAATATGACCTGTGTAACAAAGGAATTGTGTTTGTCTTAGGCTTCGCGACTAATAAAAAAAATTATTTTTAAATTTATCTGTAAAATATATAGAAAAAGTATTAATATGTTCCTGTAGAAAATTCAATAATCTTTAATTTTCATAAGACACAAAATGCGAAAAAATTGCATTTAATAGAATATTTTGAAGAAAAACCATTATGAGCTTCAGGTAAAGTGCCATTTCCGGTTATCTGATTTACACCAAAATCTAATGGCTTCTTTTCATATTAGAATAGGATAGAAATAGAAGGTTTTAGAATTTTCTGAATGATAGTATTTGAGTTAGAGTGAAGACAAAATCCCTACACATGCACACACATACAAACACACATACACACGTACACACATACAGACATCATCGTGAAAATGTTAAAATTGGATTCTAGGGACCTTAAAACGTGGTCATTTACTAAAATCTCGATATGTGATTTTTAGCACGATCCCTATACCTCCCTTACCAAGGGTAGCGGGAGGTGAAAAGCAAATATTTTAAACTTATTTAAACTATCTAAAATGTATAAAAATATTTTCTAATTAAATGAAAACAATTTATTGAAACACCTCAGTAAGTAGAGGAGAAATAGGAAGAAGTACCTAGAGTAAAAAATATCTGTATGTAATAAATAGTTTGTAGTACATATTAATATGTTTAAAACATTTTTTACCTCGCGCTATCCTTGGTAAGGGAGGTATAGGGATCGTGCTAAAAATCTAATATCGAGATTTTAGTAAATGACCACGTTTTAAGGTCCCTAGAATCCAATTTTAACATTTTCAAGATGATGTCTGTATGTGTGTATGTGTATGGATTTTGTCTTCGCTCTAACTCAAATACTATCATTCAGAAAATTCTGAAACCTTCTATTTCTATCCTATTCTAATATGAAAAGAAGCCATTAGATTTTGGTGTAAATCCGATAACCGGAAATGGCACTTTACCTGAAGCTCATAATGGTTTTTCTTCAAAAAATACCATTAAATGCAATTTTTTCGCATTTTATGTCTTATGAAAATTAAAGATTATTGAATTTTCTACAGGAATACATTAATACTTTTTCTATATATTTTACAGATAAATTTAAAAATATGTTTTTTTATTAGTCCCGAAGCCTAAGATAAACACAATTCCTTTGTTACACAGTTCATATTTCAAATGAAATCAACTGACAGTAAATGTTACTGTCAAAAAGCTAATCACTTCAAATTAATAATAGTGACATTTTAAAAAGATAATAGTAAATAAAGCAATAGTTTTCTGCAATGAAACAGTTTGCAGCGTTAGTAAATACGTAGGTATGTATTTAAATTAATAAAAATTAAATAGGGGGAGGTTTTGTGTTGGTCACATCAGATTTTTCTTTTAATAATTATTTCTACACCCTCTTTTTCGACACTTCAAATTTCGGTCTTCGTATTTTAGATCAAAAGTTTATAAATTTTTTATTTATTTATTTCACTGTGGTACACCGTTCTCATATTTATTCCATACATTTAATCATTCATCTTCTTACCCATACACAATATTATGTAATTAATAATTCAGCTTTATGATACGAGTATTTAGATAATTACATTTTTTAAATTTATTACATTGAAACCATACATTTTGACTTTGTATTTACTAAGAGGATTTTGCAAAACAAAAGTTTGATTACATAAATATTAATTTAAATACTATCATGTGTGCACAAAGTAGCTTTAAATACGATTAGAAGAGTTGCGCGCTAATGTAGTAATCCAATATTCCAGTGTTGCCAAGTGTACGGAGTTCAGAATGTCGCTGGAATGAAACTTCAGTATATACAGCGTATATACGCTGGACGACACTAGCTCCGCAAGTGGATTTTTTTTGAACTACAAAAAATATACATTTTCCATTCCGCTATCATTCTGACGTCCATAACAAATTTTGCCATACGATACTAGAGGCCCCCCTGATGCCAGAAAAAAAATTATAAGGCCATGTGCATATGACGTCCGGTATACGGACGTCTTATGCACAAGGACGTCACTTTGAATGTAGAAAATTACACAGGGGACGCCACAATGGTAGTGGGATGTAAATATACATATATATATATATATATATATATATATATATATATATATATTTACATCCCACTACCATTGTGGCGTCCCCTGTGTAATTTTCTACATTCAAAGTGACGTCCTTGTGCATAAGACGTCCGTATACCGGACGTCATATGCACATGGCCTTATAAATTTTTTTCTGGCATCAGGGGGGCCTCTAGTATCGTATAGCAAAATTTGTTATGGACGTCAGAATGATAGCGGAATGGAAAATGTATATTTTTTGTAGTTCAAAAAAAATCCACTTGCGGAGCTAGTGTCGTCCAGCGTATATACGCTGTATATACTGAAGTTTCATTCCAGCGACATTCTGAACTCCGTACACCTGGCAACACTGGAACATTGGGTTACTACATTAGCGCGCAACTCTTCTAATCGTATTTAAAGCTACTTTGTGCACACATGATAGTATTTAAATTAATATTTATGTAATCAAACTTTTGTTTTGCAAAATCCTCTTAGTAAATACAAAGTCAAAATGTATGGTTTCAATGTAATAAATTTAAAAAATGTAATTATTTAAATACTCGTATTATAAAGCTAAATTATTAATTACAAAATATTGTGTAAATTGTAAATAAAAGCCAAATGTATGGGTAAGAAGATTAATGATTAAATGTATGGAATAAATATGAGAACGGTATACCACAGTGAAATAAATAAATAAAATATTTATAAACTTTTGATCTAAAATACGAAGACCGAAATTTGAAGTGTCGAAAAAGAGGGTGCAGAAATAATTATTAAAAGAAAAATCTGATGTGGCCAACACAAAACCTCCCGCTATTTAATTTTTTTAATTTAAATACATACCTACGTATTTACTAACGCTGCAAACTGTTTCATTGCAGAAAACTATTGCTTTATTTACTATTTTCTTTTTAAAATGTCACTATTATTAATTTGAATTGATTAGCTTTTTGACAGTAACATTTACTGTCAGTTGCATTCATTTGAAATATGAACTGTGTAACAAAGGAATTGTGTTTATCTTAGGCTTCGGGACTAATAAAAAAAAATATTTTTAAATTTATCTGTAAAATATATAGAAAAAGTATTAATGTATTCCTGTAGAAAATTCAATAATCTTTAATTTTCATGAGACATAAAATGCGAAAAAATGGCATTTAATGGTATTTTTTGAAGAAAAACCATTATGAGCTTCTGGTAAAGTGCCATTCCGGTTATCCGATTTATACCAAAATCTAATGGCTTCTTTTTATATTAGAATAGGATAGAAATACAAGGTGTCAAAATTTTCTGAATGATAGTATTTGAGTTAGAGCGAAGACAAAATCCATACACATACACACGTATACACACACATACACACATACAGACATCATCTTGAAAATGTTAAAATTGGATTCTAGGGACCACAAACGTGGTGATTTTTAGCACGATCCCTATACCTCCCTTACCAAGGATATCGGAAGGTAAAAAATGTTTTAAACATATTAATATGTACTACAAACGATTTATTACATATAGATATTTTCTACTGTAGGTACTTCTTCCTATTTCTCCTCTACTTACTGAGGTTTTCATTTAATTAGAAAATATTTTTATACATTTTAGATAGTTTAAATACTTTAAAATATTTGCTTTTCACGTCCCGCTACCCTTGGTAAGGGAGGTATAGGGATCGTGCTAAAAATCACATATCGAGATTTCAGTAAATGACCACGTTTTAAGGTCCCTAGAATCAAATTTTAACATTTTCACGATGATGTCTGTATGTGTGTATGTGTGTGTATGGATGCTCTAACTCAAATACTATCATTCAGAAAATTCTGAAACCTTGTATTTCTATCCTATTCTAATATGAAAAGAAGCCATTAGATTTTGGTGTAAATCAGATAACCGGAAATGGCACTTTACCTGAAGCTCATAATGGTTTTTCTTCAAAAAAATACCATTAAATGCAATTTTTCCGCATTTTATGTCTTATGAAAATTAAAGATTATTGAATTTTCTACAAGAATACATTAATACTTTTTCTATATATTTTACAGATAAATTTAGAAATAATTTTTTTATTAGTCGCGAAGCCTAAGACAAACACAATTCCTTTGTTACACAGGTCATATTTCAAACGAATGTAACTGACAGTAAATGTCACTGTCAAAAAACTAATCACTTCAAATTAATAATAGCGACATTTTAAAAATAAAATAGTAAATAAAGCAATAGTTTTCTGCAATGGAACAGTTTCCAGCTTTCGCAAATACGTAGGTATGTATTTAAATTAATAAAAATTAAATAGCGGGAGGTTTTGTGTTGGCCACATCAGATTTTTATTTTTAATATATTGTAATTTGAAAAAATATATTATATGCGCTAGTGACATATGTAAAAATATAAATAATCAAAAGTAATGACTTTTAAAAACACCGTATTTTTATTGCAATCTATATGCAAACTTAGAAAGAAACGCAGATAAGTAAATTAATAATATGTCTATTATTGTAATATCCGTAAAAATTTCAATTTATTGCAAAAATAGCCGAAGTGAAGTCAAACGGCTGCTTTTAATATGTTTTCACTATTTTATTGACTTATGAAAAATAATTTGTTGAACAAATACATATTTACTTAGAATAAGCGTATTAAAACCGGAATTGAATATTAATAATAAGCTTATTATTATAAATTTCATAAAAATTTGAATTTATTGCAAAAATAGCCGAAGTGCATCCAAACGATTGCTTTTCACATATTTTCACTATTTTTTTTTTAACATATAACAAATAATTTGTTTAATAAATACCTATTTACTTGGAATAAACATATTAATAACGGAGATTAAATTCATGTTAATCTTATTATTATAATTTTCGTAAAAATTAGAATTTATTGCACAAATAGCCGAAGTGAACCAAAATGGTTGCTTTGCAGATATTTTTCACTGTTTTATTGACATGTAACAAATAATTTGTCATCAAATAAAATTTTACCTCCCGCTACCCTAGGTAAGGGAGCTATAGGGATCGTGCTAAAAATCGCATATAGAGATTTTAGTGAATAAGCACGTTTTGATGTCCCCAGAATCCGATTTTAATATTTTTACAATGATGTCTGTAGGTACGTATGTGTGTGTGTGTGTGTATGTGCGCGCGGGCGTGTGTGTGTGCACGAGTGCGTGTGTGCGTGTGTGTGTGCGTGCGTGCGTGTGTGTGTGTATTTTGTGGACACGATTACTCAAATACCATCAATCAGAATATTTTGAAATTTTGGATACCCATTCTATACTAATGTGGGAAGAGCTCATTAGTTTTTAGTGTATATCGGAAGTATTACTTATACAAGCTTTTAATAGTTTTTCTTGAAAAAATACATAGAATATAATAGATAAAATGTATTAACAGATATCTCGGCGGTGATTGTAAGGAATTATATTGTTGTTATTCCATAAAGTGGTTAATTTTATTTAAATTTCCAATATTTCGTTACACATTTTGTAACTTCTTCAGGGAATAAATTAGTTTTAACTGGTGTAATCGCTTGATAAATTCAGAAACATTCATTTTTGTTATTGTTACTTGTTTAGGCTCTGCACTGATTTACATATTATTGTAAGAATTTTGACTATATAAGTATAAAATATAAGTTATATCAAAAGAAAACTTGTAAAATTTACTCAGTGAGCGTCACATGTTGGCCGAAATGTGTGGGCCCACACTTTTATTCCCTGATGAAGTTACAAAATGTGTAACGAAATATTGGATATTTAAATAAAATTAACTACTTTATGGAATAACAACAATATAATTCCTTACAATCACCGCCGAGAAATCCGTTAATACATTGTATCTATCAACAAGTACGGCGTTACTTCCTCCTAACATTGAATATAATATTTCAGTAACTTTTACTTAAAAATTGAATATAATGGTACAATCTTGAATTTTACGATAATAGTATTTAGTAAATAATTTACAATATGAATTTATAAAATAAATTATTTATATACATCATCTTGCCTATGCGTCAAACAAAAACAATATTTTAAAAACAATTTTGATATATTTAAACAAATGTCTCTATCAGGAAGCAATTACATTACCTTGTGTAAAGATACGAGTACTATTTTGAATTTTTGTTAAGTTTTTCTATTAGTTTTGTCAATATTCGTGAAATTTATTTTGTGTATGATATATTTGTTAAATGTAAAATAAAGTTTGTTATGAGTGAATGAAAATATCTGTACTTTTTAATTGCAAGATTTTGGGGCTATTTAAATAAATAAATTTAAATAGTTCATTCTTCACTTATTTTCACATATTTACATTTACCGTCAGAGAAAATGGAATTGTTGTTCTTGTACACCAAGTGCAAGAACATTTCACATTTCTTACTTGTATACCGGGTATGTACTTTATTTTTGTTATATGTATAAGAAATACAACAGTAAAATTTTAATTTGGAGAAATATTTTTCCTAATAATTTTAAAACAAAAGTGTTAAGTATTAAAAATGACATTTTAAATGACAAATTAGAAGTTCCATTTTCAAATTGCTTACGGATTGCCAAAATAAATTATCATTATCAAACATTATAGGAATCTATGATGTTTGCAGCTAAGTATGCATATTGTTGTGAAAGAGTGTGCTTTGGTTTCTACATCAGAATAATGTATTTAATATTGGCAACGCTGCTGGACGTCACTGTAACGGTAGTATGAATAAAAATATACAAATTGGACGTCATAAGTACTGATTATGTATGAAGTATATACTGTGGACGCCGGATTCACTCAGTATGGAGGAGCTCATAATGTCGTCAAATAAACGGAAACGTATATCGTTGTAAATCGACTTTATTGAAATTTGAACCGAAATTCATAATCAGGGGGGAAAATAAGTAGATATACTTTATAAAGTCGAAGCCTATCTCTATTCCTTTCGGTGGTTGCCACAATGTCCTAGCCATGAAAGGACGCAGCAATGATAGCGGGATGTAAATATATATATATATATATCTATACATATATAAATTGTTCATTAATTATACAAATCTTACATTTCAGATGGATAAAAAATAGAGTTGACCTTTCACATTTAAACAAATTAGGCCTGCGAATACTGGAAAGATTTTTAGTTCAACATTTACCAGCCAGCATCGATTAATAATTATTATTTTCATTGTCATATACTATACATACATACATAGATTTTGATAGTGTTTAGTTGTGTAATTAGAATAATAGAATGTATTTATGTAAATAATGTTTAAGAAATGTATAGTTAGTTATATATTATTTAGTATTAGCACAAAATGTAGAAATTGTATATTTAAAGCATACATACATACATACATATTTGATAGTGTTTAGTTGTGTAATTAGAAATAGAATGTATTTATGTAAATAATGTTTAAGAAATGTATAGTTAGTTATATTTTATTTAGTATTAGCACAAAATGTAGAAATTGTATATTTAAAGCATACATACAAACACACATGATTGTGGTCCGGATGCGGTATTTTGCTACCGAAAATCGGCCACTTTCATAAAAAAAGGGTTAATAGGGCTCTTGGCGAAACCTCCCTTTTAAAACAAAAGGTAACGCGCCATGTAATAATCCCTCCAGGGGGGTGTGGAAAGTTATTACAATTCATTTATTATTTTACGCATGTAATGCAGGATGCGGACATCAAATTCATATCACATTATATTCATTTTTTTATTGTATCATAGTATTATCAAAGTTATAAAATAGTAATAAAAACCTATAATAAAACCTTATGATTTGAATTGTTATAAGTGATTTTACAAATCAACATGTTAAACAGATACGGAATTTTTGATTGATTTTTAGTGAATTGGACCTTAATAGAATGACCAGCTTTTATTTCAAATTTTAATTGACGCAAAAGTGATCTTTATGGCCGTGATGATTCACTCACCAATACCATCAAGGAATGCTCGGGAGGTGAAGTGATAAACGCTCACACGGTGCGAATAATAAGTCATCATTGTAGATATTTGCGTACAAAGCAGATTGGCATTCGTAGCTGGTAAAATTTGCATATGACTGTAATTTCTATCCTACTAATTTTAAAACAAAAATTTAAATAGTATAACGTTCAAAGACAATTAGGTTTTTCTGTATGGACGTCTACCTGCACAACTTATGTGTAAACATTTAACAGAGCATATATTTTTTTAAATTTATTATTTCGCGTCTGTAATGCAGGATGAGGAGAAAAGTTATATCACGTAATAAGCATTTTTTTTTTTTTTGTTTTAAGACGTTTTGGATGTCTCTTATTTTTATTCTATATTGCATTTGTATAACTTTCTGAAATTGTAACTTTTTCTATCATAAAATGACATATTGTATCTAGGTACTTATTATACTTTAAATATATATTGTATTTATGTAGTTATTATAAATAAAAATTACTTATATTTACATCTTTATTATTTCATTCCAGATTTAAATAAATTAATAAAACGTATTACCTTGATATGGGTAAATAGAATATGTAGGTAAGTATACCCTCCAATGTTCGTCTTGTACAATTTGAAATGTATTTTTACTGTTTTTAAGATAATTAAAGTTATTTTTTAAAATGGTTAAGATTGCACTTGAAATGGGTTGTGTACGTGCAAAAACACACCTTAAAAAATCACAATTTTTCCACATAAAGCATCAATTCATGAATATAAAATCCAAATTTTTAGTTAATTACAACAATGGAACTAACTTGGAACTTCAATAATTTGCATAGATTTTTAATTACAAGAACGATTTTTTGATAAATATTTCTTGTTGACTACAAATAAAATGTAATTAAAATATATACTTATTTTTATTACAACAATGGAAACGGCCAAGTCCTAAAAATCAATACAATAATACTGGCACGAGGCATTGTACCTATATGTGATTGGTTAAAATAAAGCATAATCATCATGTAACTATGCCAACGACAGTTAGAGATCTGGAAACTATATAAGAGGAGGGATAAAATCAAACGGTATGTATTTTTCACTTCTGGGTTGTTAAGGCGTGTATTTTATTGTATAAAGAAATTATTCTCAATCAATGTTCTGACTATTTTATGTTGTGTATTATGAGTTAAAACATTGAAGAGCAGATAGAACATTAGAAACTTTTGAAACGTAAGTAGAATTTCATATATTTTTCTGTACATCAGTGGCGACTTAAGACGTGAGCCACTTAG
Organism: Ophonus ardosiacus; assembly: GCA_943142095.1. Taxonomy (NCBI): domain Eukaryota; kingdom Metazoa; phylum Arthropoda; class Insecta; order Coleoptera; family Carabidae; genus Ophonus; species Ophonus ardosiacus. The sequence continues at coordinate 21,943,437 of OW964825.1, read as the reverse complement.
GCACTGGCTAGGGGCGCCTGGCTTTTTGGGGCGCCCAAAAAATATGAAAACCAAAGACAACATATAAATAAATAAAAAAATCAATGCATGGAATATATACCTGTCCTGTACTATGGAGCCTCTCAAAGTTAGTTTTGTGTAAATAAATTATGTAATTTATTGAACATGCCATTGCGAAATAATCAAGTCAGGAAGAAATTATATATAAATTTGCGATAATAAAGGCACGGAAGTTATCATATAAATTAATCATTATCGTTAGATTTAAATTCTGATAGGTATTTTTACTTTCCGTCACCTTTAGGTAAGGAAGGTATTGTTGTTCAAATACTCTAAAAATGCATACACTTCCGTTACATTCTCTTTACAATCAAATAATATTAGTACCAAGTTTATATCTCTACCCATTTTTGAATTATTGCCCCAAAAGTCAATATACCCCATATTTAGATAAAAACTTCAAAATTTTCAAAGATCTAATTTGTATGTATCTTCTTTTCAATTCGCTGATTCCAAATTTTGAAACCGCAGCTTGATATCTCGTTTAATTCTCGAGATATTTAGATTAAAAGTTTTGCCCAAAACTGCTCATTTTTGGGTAATTAAATTACCCGAAATGGGTCGACATATGAATTTGGCGGCAACACCATTCGATTCTATGGACAAAAATACATAAGTATAGCAATTTTCATAATTTTTGTCCAACCGGTTCATTTTTTATGAATAAAAGATTGAAAACCCCTGAAAATGATCAAATTCTGAAAAAATAGTAAGGCTTAGATTTTTGCAATTTTTGGCCATTTTCAGTTATTTTGCTTTAGAGATTGTATGCGGTGTTCAAAAATTCCGAAAATTGGTGTACTTATGTCATTTTGCCCGTAGAATCGAATGGTGTTGTCGCCAAATTCACATCTCGACCCATTTTTGGGTTATTATTCAAAAATGAGCAGTTTTGAGCAAAACTTTGAATCTGAATATCTCGAGAACGATAAGAGAGATCGACCTGCGGGTTCAAAATTTGGAGTCAGCGCATTGAGAAGTATATAGATACATATTAGATTTTTGAAAATTTTGAAGTTTTTATGTAAATGTGGGGCATATTGACTTTTGGGGCAATAATTCAAAAATGGGTAGAGATATAAACTTGGTAGTAGTATTATTTGATTGTAAAGAGAATGTTACGTAAGTGTACGCATTTTTAGAGTATTTATATGTAAGTATACATAATGTATATTCATGTGATAATTTTATTGGATTTATACATAGAATATTTTCCAAGGAACTTCATAGTGTTTTTATTGCTAATGATTATAAATTATATAATATCAACTTTTAAGTTCTTTTTCTTTCAAGTGCGCCTGCGCCTATATATCTTGAACCGGACCTGCTGTTCATACAATTTACTATAACATTAATTACAAAATATATTCTTGTATATATGCATAGGTACTTTTATTTTCTTTGGTACAATAGTTGAAAAACATAAAATTGTCTAATGCAGTTATATTTCATTAATATATGATTTCTACAAATTTACGTTTTTAATGACAATCTAGTGGCCATGTGCCCATGTTTGGTCGTGAATCTAAGGTTCGATACTGACCGACACTGAAAAGAAATATTTCGAATTTAAAATAGCACAAAAGTGACACCCCATACTGTTTCTCGTATAAACTTTCCACGCCAACAAGTATCCGCAAGGTACGCCGGCCTGGTAATCGCGTTACGGCAGGGCCGTATCCAGGATTTCATTTCGGGGGGGTTCTGGTTATATAATTATATTATTTTTCAAGTAGATTAACATGAGCAGTTTTGTATGTAATAATAGCTGAAAATATGTTGTATTATTATTATCTTTATATTATAATTGTAGGGTATGAAAATAAGAACATACAAAAATATTTGGAGATGTCTTTTAAAAACATTGGAACATCGAAGGTGTAATGTAGTAGTTTTGACACTTCTGCCAATGCCCCGATATTCAGACACATCTGAAACTGTTTCACTTTGGCGCAAATATCAAAAGGCCATCAAAAATTTAAAAGGTGATAAAACAAATTATATAAACAATTATTATTTTTATTATTATTATTTTCTTTTTTTAGGTGTTACAATTCTAGACATTGCGCCATTATTTATGAGAGATGGCAACTCAATTAAAGTTGAGTACTTTCAAAGGTAAATATATATATATATACATATGTAAATTGTTCATTAATTATACAAATCTTACATTTCAGATGGATAAAAAATAGAGTTGACCTTTTACATTTAAACAAATTAGGCCTGCGAATACTGGAAAGATTTTTAGTTCAACATTTACCAGCCAGCATCGATTAATAATTATTATTTTCATTGTCATATACTATACATACATACATAGATTTTGATAGTGTTTAGTTGTGTAATTAGAATAATAGAATGTATTTATGTAAATAATGTTTAAGAAATGTATAGTTAGTTATATTTTATTTAGTATTAGCGCAAAATGTAGAAATTGTATATTTAAAGCATACATACATACATACATATTTGATAGTGTTTAGTTGTGTAATTAGAATAATAGAATGTGTTTATGTAAATAATGTTTAAGAAATGTATAGTTAGTTATATTTTATTTAGTATTAGCACAAAATGTAGAAATTGTATATTTAAATCATACATACATACATACATGATTGTGGTCCGGATGCGGTATTTTGCATATTGTATCTAGGTACTTATCATACTTTAAATATATATTGTATTTATGTAGTTATTATAAATAAAAATTACTTATATTTACATCTTTATTATTTCATTCCAGATTTAAATAAATTAATAAAACGTATTACCTTTATATGGGTAAATAGAATATGTAGGTAAGTATACGATCCAATGTTCGTCTTGTACAATTTGAAATGTATTTTTACAGTTTTTAAGATAAAGTTATTTTTTAAAATGGTTAAGATTGCACTTGAAATGGGTTGTGTACGTGCAAAAACAGTTGATTACAACAATGGAACTAACTTGGAACTTCAATAATTTGCATAGATTTTTAATTACAAGAACGATTTTTTGATAAATATTTCTTGTTGACTACAAATAAAATGTAATTAAAATATATACTTTTTTTTATTACAACAATGGAAACGGCCAAGTCCTAAAAATCAATACAATAATACTGGCACGGGGCATTGTACCTATATGTGATTGGTTAAAATAAAGCATAATCATCATGTAACTATGCCAACGACAGTTAGAGATCTGCAAACTATATAAGAGGAGGGATAAAATCAAACGGTATGTATTTTTCACTTCTGGGTTGTTAAGACATGTATTTTATTGTATAAAGAATTTATTCTCAATCAATCTGACTATTTTATGTTGTGTATTATGAGTTAAAACAATGAAGAGCAGATAGAACATTAGAAACTTTTGAAACGTAAGTAGAATTTCATTTATTTTTCTGTACATCAGTGGCGACTTAAGACGTGAGCCACTTAGGCACTGGCTTAGGGCGCCTGGCTTTTTGGGGCGCCCAAAAAATATGAAAACCAAAGACAAAATATAAATAAATAAAAAAATCAATGCATGGAATATATACCTGTCCTGTACTATAGAGCCTCTCAAAGTTAGTTTTGTGTAAATAAATGATGTAATTTATTGAACATGCCATTGCGAAATAATCAAGTCAGGAAGAAATGATATATAAATTTGCGATAAGGCACGGAAGTTATCATATAAATTAATCATTATCGTTAGATTTAAATTCTGATAGGTACTTTTACCTTCCGTCACCTTTAGTTAAGGAAGGTATTGTTGTTCAAATACTCTAAAAATGCGTACACTTACGTTACATTCTCTTTACAATCAAATAATATTAGTACCAAGTTTATATCTCTACCCATTTTTGAATTATTGCCCCAAAAGTCAATATACCCCATATTTAGATAAAAACTTCAAAATTTTCAAAGATCTAATTTGTATGTATCTTCTTTTCAATTCAAAAGGCTTACGGTACGAATACAGGGCTGAAAAAATTCGATGTGGCCAGCACATAGTCTTTATAATTTTATATTTAGAATAGCAGTGAGCTTTAAGTAAAGTATCACTTCCGGTCGATCCTTCATAATTAAAATCTAATTTGTTCAAATATATGTCTCTAATACGGAATTTTGAATCATATTTTATTATGCTTTTCCTCAGAAATCTGTTAATAGGTTAAAATTAATTACCACTTTTGGTTTATCATCTGCAGTCAAAATCTAATGTTGTTTCAAATTATATACGAGTTTTTAATACCAAATGTGAGAAGTTTTAGATCAAATTTTAATATATTTTTTCAAAAATATTTAATTAGAGCTTGAAGTAAACTACCACTTCCGGTTTTTCAATTTTAGCAAAAATCAAATATGTCATTCTCATATAAGTCTTAAATACCAAATTTTAATAGTTTTGGATTATATCATTTAGTTTATCACGATAATCTGTTCAGAGCTTCAAGTAAAGTATCACTTCCGGGTTATCAATTTTAGCCAAAATTTAGTATGTTATTTCCCTTGATATAAAAGTCTAAAATACTAAAATTTAAAAGTTTTAGATATTATTTTAATATAGATTTTCATTAAATACTGTTATGGGCTTCAAGTAATGTACTTCTTTCGATTATCCAACTTTACCCAAAATCTAATCAACTTTTTATATGAATGTAGAAATAAAGTTTGATATAGGAGTCATCGTGGACAAAAAGATCGTTACACACACACACACACACACACACACACACACACACACACACACACACACACACACACACATACATACACACAAACATTGTAAAAATAGTAAAAACGTGTTGTGGGGACCCTAATTCATGCTTATTCACTGAAAACTCAGTATCCACTTTTTGGACCGAAAATACCTTCCTTACCTACGGTATGACGGAAGGTAAAAATAGGGACAAAAAATAACAATTTTCTTTATCATTCATTTTACCCTATTACAAAATTGCATGCGAAGTTAAATAAAATGACTGAACTCTATTTCCGATAAATGGAATGATACACAATATATTTTTTATTTTCGAAAAGTATTTAAAATTAGCTATACAATAATGCTAAATACTTGCATTTTCATTGAAAACTAACTCAGTTATTAATTATTTCAAATTATGATATTTAAATATATTATCAGTTTGTCATAACATTTGTATCTTATTTGTTTAAAAAAATATTTTGATATAGGTATTTACTGATGCTTCATTTATTTTTTAATATATTCAAATGTTATGTAATATTAATATATAAATGATTTTTAGTGGGTAACTATGAATACCACATACCAATGCTAAATAATTGTCAAAACTTATGTGCCAAACGTCACAATAACAAAACAAAAATTGCCCATTCAATAAAATTATATTTTTTAATTCAGTAAAATACGGTCAACGGAATATAATTATAACACGTGTAACAATTGGCGATTAATGATGTTAATAATTAATCGCTCTCATTAACACAATTAATAGTTAATTAACTATTCTTTTATTATTTTTTAAGATTTTATTTAGGTAGTTAGAAAATATAGGTACTAACTTTAGAGTTTGCCGCGCATTGAATCGAACAATACATTTTTTATAACAATAATACAGTTTTTTAATTTTCTATTTAGATAAAAAATACGATCACATCGAATTAGAAAAATTCTCTTGCAACAGGGGAAAGGTTAGATTCATAGCCAAAATAATTGATTCAGTTGCAGGTAGAATTTAATCTTAAATTATTCATCGACGTTCTCAAAAATAAGGTAAGTGTATTTAATAATTTTCAATTATTTTAGAATATCTAAGTTTTGTCGTACAAAATACCGTCAAAAGATTGGAAAAAACGTCAACAAAGGAAGGAATACCATAAAAATAAAATAGATAAAAATGTAGTTCAGAAAAGTAAAATTGTAAATGTACAAAAAACTATTAAAAGTGCAAAAAGTCTTCTTACTTTAAAAACATCAAATGCAGAAATTATTATTTCACCTGTAGATACCAATATTAATGATAAAATTAACATAATTCAAAATGAAATAAATAGTTTAAGTGTTGATACGGAATATCATCAAGCATTTCAATGTAATTTGACTGATAGAGATTTAGCAACTATATCAAATCCGCGGGGTTATCTCGAAGCTGTACATATAGATAATTTCTTCTCATTATTACGATCTGTTTCCGAGTTCAGACCCCAAAGTACGGCATACTTACAAGCTCCAGACCGTATAATATCAATACCGCAAGGCACAAAACATGTTCAAATTTTATTTTTTGGTGAATGTGGAACAAGTGGTATTGGACATTGGATTACATGTTATTATGACGGTTTAGAAATAAATATTTTCAGAATCTTTAAGTAATGATGCTAAAATTTATTTAGACAGGTTATTCCCATATAATCCAGCTATTAAATTTGTCCATGTTCAACAGCAAACAAATAGCTATGATTGTGGTTTATTTGCAATCGCCTTTTGTACAAGCATTTTATTCAATCGTAATCCTGGAAATGAAATTTATGACATAAGTAAATTGAGATCACATCTTTTACAAATATTCGAAACAGGTCAAATAACAACTTTTCCCATCGCGACCCGTCAACAAAAATTACATGAGAATTATTTAAGACGAAAAGCAAAAGAAACCGAAGAACAAGAAATGAAGCGTTTGATACGACAAATGGAATATGATATAAAAATTCGAACTAATGAATCATCTGATGAGAAAATAGAAAGGTTAGAAAAACTCAAATGTAATTGTAAAGAATATATAAAGAAAGAGACGGTTAAAGAAAAAGCAAAACGGTTAGAAAGATATAAAAATAATTTCAAGACTTTAATTCAAAATGAAGAGGAAAAAGAAAAACAATATAGATTATTAAAAAATAATCAAATTAATAAACGTAAAAATGCTACAAACAAATCTGATACGTATATGTTAGCAAGTAAAGGATTGGAAATACAAGTATTTCGACATAGTTTAGGATCAATGTCGGAAATTTGTAAAAATTGTTTATCAAAAAACTTTTTATTTGAAAAACCATCAGATGGAAAATTCACACGTTGCTGCAGAAAAGGGAAATTAAATGCTGATCATTCAGATGATTTTCCAGATTATATAAAAAAATTACTAACTGGTAAAGATTCAAACAGCAGAAATTTTAAAGATAACATAAGGCAATACAATAGTTCTTTGGCTTTTGCGTCTATGGGAGCAAACATCTCACCACCACCCGGTTATGGGCCGTATTGTTTCCGTATTCATGGACAAATCTATCATCAATCTGCTACGTTGTTATATCCGGATGATGGACACACTGAAAAATACGCTCAGTTATATATAATTAATTCAGGTGAAGCTTTAGAAAAGAGAATGAATATAAAGTATAATAAAAATTGCAAATCAGATATTATGAAACAATTAGATGAAATAATTAGAGAACTTAACCCATATTGTGAAGCATACATGATGTTAAAAGAAGTCGAGGAAAGGGAAAAATCTAAAGCCAAGGACAATAATGAAGCTGTACCTGATATTAATTTATGGATAGTAAGTGATAGAAAAAAAGACAAGCGTAGATATAATTTACCAACTAGCAATGAAGTAGCGGTAGTTTTCACCTCAAATGATGGGGAACCTCCAATAAAGAGAGACATTTGTGTGCATCCTAGGCCGGGTGGCCTTGTAAGGATAAATCAATTTAGTGAAAATTGTGATCCGATGACATATCCATTGTTATTTCCACGCGGTGAACAAGGTTGGAACATGAATTTAAAACAGGCAGATGACATTAAAAGTCAAAGTATTTTGCATTTCTACATGAATCGGTTAGCAGTTAGAGATCAATTTAACCCTTGTTTGCAAGCAGGAAAACTTACCCAACAATATATTGTAGACGCTTATATAAAAGTTGAAGCTGAACGATTAACTTATATTCGATTACATTAGGCTACCTTCAGAGTTGAGTTGTATAGCGGATTGATGGATCATATCAATAACTAAAGCGCAAACGAAGGTTGTAAACCTGGTACAATGATCATCTTGCCATCAACATTCCAAGGAGGTAGTAGATTTATGTTAAAAATGTACCAAAATGCCATGGCAATCGTTCGTGAATTCGGCAAACCTGATTTATTTATAACAATAACATGCAATCCAAAATGGCCGGAAATCACTGAACAACTTCGTGATGGTCAAACGCCTAGTGATAGGCCCGATATTGTGGCAAGAGTCTTCTGTGGTAAAGTGAAACATTTGCTGAATGAACTTCTACATGACGATATTTTTGGGAAAGTTGTAGCGTTTACATATGTCATCGAATTTCAAAAACGAGGCCTACCACATATGCACTTACTATTAACTTTAAATGAAAATGATAAATGTCGTAATAGAGACGATATTGACAAGATAGTTAGTGCCGAAATTCCAAACGAAGATAGTGAACCAGAATTGTATCAAATTGTTCGGTCACATATGATTCACGGACCATGCGGAATTCTAAATAAAAATTCACCATGCATGAGCGACAATAAATGTACAAAGAAATACCCGAAACAGTTTCGTAGTGAAACACATGAAAATGTAAACGGGTATCCGTTATATAAAAGATCTGATAATAACGCAAAAATGTATATTTTGTGGAAAAACGGTACAGTTAAATATACAATTGATAATAGATGGATTGTCCCGTATAATCCATATTTATTAAAAAAATATCGTACCCACATTAATATTGAAGTATGTGCATCGGTGAAAAGTATAAAGTACATATGTGATTATTTATGCAAGGGACACGACTGTGCTAGCATAAAATTGGGCAAAATTGATAGAAATAAAACAGTTGAATGGGATGAAATTAATGGATATTTGATTATTAGATATGTATAAGCACCAGAATGTTGTTGGCGATTACTGGAATATCCCTTGCATGATAAATCACATGCAATTTTTGAACTCGCGGTACATTTACAATTCCAACAAACAATACTTTTCATTAGTGGACAGGAGAAACTTGCAATAGAACGAGCAGAAAAAAGACATACCACTCTTACTGCATGGTTCGTACTGAATCAAAGTGATTTGAACGCACGACAACACAAATACATAGATATATGTACCAAAATTTTAAACATTCGTTAATAGCACATGGAGAAGTAGGAAACGTGAAAACAAACCACCATTAGGACGTATAGTATCAGTAAGTCCAAAGGATATTGAAAGATTTCACTTAAGGTTAATATTAGTTCATGCAAAAGGCCCAACAAAGTTTTGATGATTTGCGAACAGTAGAGGGTAACATATACAATACGTATCAGGAAACTGCCCGCGCCCTAGGTCTTTTGGCAGATGATAAAGAATGTGAAAATTGTTTAAGAGAAGCAGTATTAAGTAAATTTCCAAAACAATTGAGAGAATTATTTGCATATTTAATTTGTTTTCTTGCATTAACAAATGCACTGACATTATGGGATACGTTTAAAGATGATTTAATGGAGGATTATTTATTACATTATTCCAAACAAATAGCCCAAAATAAATGTTTAAGAAATATTTAAGAAATATTAATGATACACAGGTACAAACTTAGTGATTTCTGTTTACCCCAGCCTGTTGATGATAATGATAATGTTGATAATGACACCGACTTTATAGATGTTAATGAAGAAAAATTAGAAGGAGCTAAAAATGTTGCATTAGTTAACTTGGAACAGAAGGAAATTTTAAACTACATTATGAATACATTGTCAGGATAGATATATCTTTGTTGATGGACCAGGAGGAGCAGGAAAAACATTTTTGTACAATACTTTGATTAGTATTTTAAGGGAACAAGAACAAAAAGTTATTGCTGTTGCCTGGACAGGAATCGCTGCTACATTGTTAAAAGGAGGTCAAACAGTTCATTCCAGCCGTCCCAGTTACTGATGGAAGTGTATGCAAAATTAGCGCAAATAGTACAGCCGAAAAATTAATTAAAAATGCGAGTGTAATTGTTTGTGATGAAGTTACTATGATACCGAAACATGCCCTGAATGCAATAGATCTACTATTAAAGGACTTAATGAATAATACACTCCCATTTGGTGGAAAAGTTGTAATAGTTGGTGGTGATTTCAGGCAATGCTTACCAATAGTGAACTATACAAATCATAGAACCGCTATAATAGAGACTTCTATACTACGAAGCCATTTATGGCCATTGTTTAAAAAGTTTTCGTTGAAAAATAACATGCGTGTTAATAAAGAGGAAAAAGACTTTTCGGATTATTTACTAACAATAGGAAATGGACTTAATGAGATAGTAACTATTCCCTCAACCTGCATTTCAAATTCGTCATTAGCAGATGAAATATTTGGAACAGGTAAAATTGCACCGCATGATATTCACAATTTAACAACAAGAGCAATTCTAGCTCCCAAAAATGAAGATACAATGGTCATAAATGAAATTGTATTGGATAAAATCATAGGACCATCTAGAGTGTATTATAGTGCAGATTCTTGTGAATGCGAAGATGCAAACAAGATAAGTTATCCCACCGAAGTATTGAATAAACAACTACCAACTGGTATGCCACCGTATAAATTAACTTTAAAAATTGGTGCGATTGTAATGCTATTGAGAAATATGAATCCAAAACGTGGGTTATGTAACGGAAGTAGGTTCATAGTAAAATATATGAAAACTAATTACTTAGACTTAGAAGTACTCTCAGGCCCAAGTGCTGGCTCAAGGATTTATTTACCCAGATTTGACCTAACAACTGATATGAATTTGCCATTTACCTTAAAGCGGAGGCAGTTTCCCATAAGGTTAGCATTTTCGATGGCTATTAACAAGTCACAGGGACAAACTTTTGATTATGTCGGAATCAATTTAGAGAAACCAGTTTTCACGCATGTGCAATTATATGTTGCCATGTCGAGGGTTAGATCATTAAATAATTTAAAAGTCAAATTATCCGACAATTTTATAAATAATAGTAATGAAGGGTTTACTCATAATATTGTATTTAAACAAATTTTAAATTAAGAATGTTCAAAAACACGTTGTAAATGTAATGTATAAATAATTCAATTGTTTGTCCCACATCTTGTTTTTGTAATTGAAAATGAAATACTTGAAACAATTACTATGGTCCGGATGCGGTATTTCGCTACCGAAAATCGGCCAATCTCGTACCAGACAAAACAGATACGTAAATTTAATAAAACCGTTACCATCTGTTATATGAAATAGTGATAATGGAACCGACTTAATAGATTTAAAAGTATTATTGTAGTCCAGATGCGGTATTTCGCTACCGAAAATCGGCTACTTTAATACATAAAGGGTATAATAGGGCTACTGGCGAACCACCCTTAAAAAGAAAGGTATAGTAAAAATTTTTAGGCAGAGTAGTCACGTCATCATTTCATTACAAAATGAAAAAACACTGTAGTATTGTATATGTTTAGGAAAACGAAGAAAATAAATACTATTTTTTGCATACTATAAGTAAAGTACATTTTAATTAAATTTACAATTATTTTAAAGTCGAACATAATGTTTTTAATGAGTTTTAATTTATTTAAAATAATTGTAGTTCATTTTTTCACCACATGTTGGTACTATTGGATTTCAATATTTAAACGTTTACATGACATGTTTCTCCCGGAATTGTCAAGCGTCTGCTGTCATTAGTTCGTTACGTTTTCGTTCGATTAACATTTGTCTACGTTGTTTGTTGTGTTTTCTTTAGAATTCCATTACTGTTGCCTTGTTGCGTATCAAATCTGTATTTTTCAATACAAACAGTAACTGTTTTTCGAGTTGTGTTTCTTTGTTTTTTTTTTTTATTTATTCATAACCTCTGTACGTGCTTTGTACTGACTGTTCATTTCTTTCTGTGTTCAGTTGTGATTTTCGTTTTGTCTCTTTCATTTTATTGGTGTTTTGTCGTTTTACAATGCCGAAAGCATTATCGAAACAATCGCAAGAGCTATGTGCAAATGTGATTTCATATTTTGACAGAGAATTGGCCCACGGTGGAATGCTGTTCGGGAGGTATGTTTATAAATTTTTATATTTTGGTATGAAAATTTAAATCAAATATTTATTTCTAGAGAGCTTCAGAGTGCCTCCAAGTTTCCAAAGGGGTAATACATAAAATTTCTGCGAAAGTTTCAAGAGGCGAAATGTTAGCATCGCCAAAAAAAACCCAAGGAAAGAAAGAGACCAGTTACTGCTGTTAATTCGTTTGTGGAAACTGCAATAAGAAACGTCATTTATGACATGTACGCAAAAAGTAAGTTTATTAATATTGACGTTTCATTATAATGGAAATGATTAAAAATATGATTTATTTCTAGAATTACACGTGACTTGTAAATCTTTAAATGTCTTTTTAAAATCTAAAGGCATTTTTCGCGGTTCGATTTTAAGTTTAATAAAGATTTTGCACAACATTGGTTTTTCTTGGAAGCAAGACAACAGACGGGCCATATACGAGTTACCACATATTTTTTCAAAAAGAATTCAGTTTTTGACTCATTTTATGAGAAATATTAAAGAAACAAAACCGCACAAGTTTGTTTTTTTGGACGAGACCTGGCTTTTCCAGAATGGATCAGCCCTCCGAAGTTGGCAAGACGAAGACGTAAGAAGCGTAAAACGAAAAACAACTTCAGATGGAAAAAGGTCAGTTTTAAAAATATAGTTATTTAGTTAATATTACTTATTTACGCTTGTTAAATAAGTACACTTTCTTCATTAAAATGGGTTTATAGAGTATGTATGTAATCGCGAAAAATTTCGGTTTTCAGATTTCAGTGGAAATATCCATTTTTTTTTTTTTTTAAATCGCTTATTATTTTCAATATGTGTATATATATATATCAAAGTGTTAATAAACCATTATCGAAATACCTACTACAAATTTATATTAAAATCGTGAATTACTTGCTAATTCATAAGTAGCAAAGCAAAATATTTTTAAAGAATATTTTTCAGTAAAGAGTTCTGTTACTGATTTAAAAAAAAAATTGTAGGTACATCATTCTTCATGCGGGTACTGAGGAAGGTTGGGTTCCCAATGCATCCCTAATTTTTACCTCAAAAACAAAGACAGATGACTACCATGGAGAGATGAACCACGAAAACTTCTTTAAATGGTTCACAGAACAACTAATCCCTAATTTAAATGAACCTTCCATCATCATAATGGACAACGCATCCTACCATAGCAAATTGGAAGAAAAAAATCCGAGGGAAAATTGGACCAAGGCCCAAATACAAAAATGGCTTGCAGAGCATAACATAGATTATAGTCAGTGTACATTCAAAAGACAACTGCTTGATCTTGCTGCAGAGTAAGTGACAAATTTATTTATTATTTGAACGAAGATTTACAAAACTCGCCTTCAGCTTGCGTTGCAAACTTCATTCGCGTGAATAATTTCACACTACTTGCTCATTGAATAATATACTAATAATATGACCTAACATTTACTTTTTCTGTTCGTATTGCAGACATAAGATTACTGAAAAGTACGTCATTGACGAGTACGCACTGGCATGTGGTCACCAGGTACTACGATTGCCGCCCTATCACTGTATATTCAATGCTATAGAAAATATCTGGGGCATTTCAAAAAATTATTATAATAAAAATATTGGTCGCGATGGTTTCGGTGACAACCAAACATTAAGTATGTGGGCAGAAGCGCTGAATACAGTGTCACCTACGGTGTGGAAAAAGACGGTGGATCACACTGTGGAAGAAATTAAAAAACGGTACGACCGTGAAATACTTTTCGATCGGGATGACATTCAACCGATGATAATTCATGTCGATGATGAAGACGACAGCGACGTAGAAGAAAGCGACGAAGAAGAGCTTGCAGTGCCGCTCTGTGAGTAAACAGGCATGTTTGTGTAATGAGCGCCCCCCATAATGATAATGTATATATATATATATATATGTTAAAACGACCATTTGCGGACCTTCATTATTATTGCAAATACATATAGTAAATAGTATATTGAGCATCCAATTTCAAATTTGCAATGTTTTGATATATAAAAATGTGAAAAAACTCAATTTTTCATTTTTGCTTAATAGATTACATATTGTCTACAATTTGAGGACTTCGTTCAGTAGGTAATATAGAGACAATTTATTAGTGGTTTAGTCCTCAGAAAAGCGCTGTCGTCTAGTGTACTACTTTCAGAAATTCCTGCCGTGTGCCGCTAGTGTGTAGCCATATTTTATGTTAAAACGACCTTTGAAGGACATCAGGGACTTTTCTTTTACGCGCTGTTTGTATAGCGCTGTCTCTACACACCTATTAAGGACATTACCGTCTGTTCGAGGACGTCCTCAAAGCGTCATACACATATTATCGTCTATTCGGGGACCTTACTACTGATATTACAGGAACTTATGTTTAGCTAACAGATGTCAGGAGTATGAATATTTTAATTTGATTTGTATTACTTGTTGAATATTGTATGTCCTGTCCTACAACGGACTATAATAAGAAGCTTATTATTAATATTCAATACCAATTTTCATTCTAAGTAAATAGGCATTTGTTAAACAAATTAAATGTTATATGTCAATAATATAGTGAAAATTTACGAGGTAGAACTAGGTCCGTGAAGGTTTTTGAAGTAAATATTACATCAAAATATTGTACTTATTATGTACAATAAAAAAATATTTTTTTACCTTTTTTAGTTAGCGTATAATTAATTTATATCAAAATGGAGGGCCAACTTCACGTAGCCAGTCATTAACAAATGAAGTCAATTTTATGTATAATGAGGTATTGCAAAAAATATTAACATGTTTATTTTATTCGTTAATACGAATATGTTAACTTCATAGTTTTATTTAATATAACAGTTTGTATAAAAGTTTGTTTATTTGGATTAGAAAAAACAATTTAAAATATTATGCATTGAAAACGTTGCCGAAATGCTGACGTATGCGGGTACAAGCCAATGAAAAACAAGTTGCGCCATAGATCTTACACGATAAATGGATCTATTAATACCTACGTCTTATAAATAAATACGCATATTAATTAAAAAATAATAATACAAATGTCTAAATATGGCTAAATGAATTAATATATAATTAATTTAATTAATACGGTATTCGACATATTTTATATGATAAAACTTTTAAATTTCGATATATTTAGGAGCAATCCATACTTGCAACGTTTGTGGTTCTATAACCGATATTTTTACTACGCGTTTGAAGTTTAAAATGACAACAAATGCCACGGAACATGCTGTTACCTTATTGGTTTGTACCCGTTGACGTCAGTAGGCAAGGAGAGAAGCGGTGCAAATCTGCTGCTTTCCCGAGAATATCTTTTAATAATTACTTTCTCTTTTTAGAGATTAATTTGAATAAAAATAAAAAATACGGGGTAAATATTTTTTAGGTTTCTATCAAATAATGCAAAAAAATCGTGCAATACCTCATTATGTACGCATTAAACGACATTTTGTACTAACTAATTTGGCGGTTATTGCAAAATGTGGATTACGTTTACAAATTAGGCAAGAATAAATACTTCTGCAGATCTAAAAAAAATCCATGCTCTCATGACTTTATTTACGATTTTTAACGCAAATATTACATTTTGTTTACAATAAAATTATAATTCTTATTTGGCGGTTATTGCAAAATGTGGATTACGTATTTAAATTAAAATATATTTTGTTTTTATTTAAACACAAGAGTAAATGCTCCTGGAGATCTACAAAAATTCGTGCACTCATGACTACTACTTTTAACGCAAATATTACATTTTGTTTACATTTTCAAAAATTAAATCATCCTTCAATAAAACCCTGGAGATATACTTTGCCGTCAATGCGATTGTTGCTGCTGGATTGGGAGAAGTATGCACACATGCGCATCAATATTATTCGCCAACGAAAAACTAGCTGAAAATGCTGAATCTGTAACCATTATTTTCGTGTATTGTTAGAAAGCAATTGATAAACCAGAAGCAGCGACTATTTCGCCAGTCCACAGTTTTAATTGGAATTTGACAAATGCTGATTCAGCTAGAACAAATGGAATACGGCTGCACTCTGAAAAAGAAACTTTTGAGGTAAAGAAACAATGAATCAATATTTTAGTATATTAATAAAGTTTTATTTTTCAGTGATGTTTTACTGTGCGTAGAAGTGGAGTGAGCGGGTCTGGTATTAAACCCAGAATTTCCGCAGTTTGAATCTTTATCAGACGTTTTAGTATTGTATGCGGTGAAAGATGCGTTTGAAGTACAATCTCCCTATTGTATAAAACACTTACAGATCTCGACAAGAAGCAAAACTGTTTGTAGATGATAAAATGTTAATTTGTTACTAAAAGAAATTATTGCGATTTTGTTACATGGAATAAAAACAAATCATACAGAAAATTGCCAAACATTATTTTTGGAGTGAAAATAAAGAAAAAACACTAGAATATTTATAACACATTTACTGTTCGCGGCGCCAACACCTTGAAAAAGGATAAACCTCGAGAGGAAACACAAACAAATAAAATGAAACGTTTAATTTAGAAAAAAATTTACAATTTTTCAAAAAAGTTTCTGCAAATAAAAAATGGCAAAAAATATACCAGAACGGGAGGCAGTACAGGGAGTTGCTCGGTAAATTTTTGTGATTTTACTAGAAAATTTTTGTCACGATCTAAACCAGTGACATTGCAAAACGTCACAATATTCATAAAGTTTTACTTTTCAGCCATATTTAGCTGTGCATAGAAGTAGCCATGCTAATGTAGAACTAAAAAAAGTGAGGCAGGTAATAAATCCAGAAGTTCCGCAGTTATTTTTATCAAATACAAATGCAGCTATTTATTACTAAAAAAATTATTGCGATTTTGTTATATTGAATGAAAAAGAAATTTTCATGCCGAAAATTGCCAAAGATTATGGATTTTGGAATAAAATTCAAGAAAAAGCATTAGAATTTTTCAAAAATGTGTATTTCCAAACATTTTGGGAAGATATTAGGCATTTTGCGAAACAAGTTACGTAACGTGACGTACAACTTAGGAAATGACGTTTCTACTATACGTAAACTACATTTCAACGGTATGGCATTATCAGTTATTTAAGTCACGATTTGAAACAAAATAAGCCTCGCAAATTATTTCTAATGTAACGTGACAACACTCAACTGTATTTCACGTTACGTTTGTACGTAACTTGTTTCGCAAAATGCCTATTTTACAAAAAGTTATGCACTTAGTGACAGCCAGCCTGGATGTTCAACATCCTCCGCTATGCACTTATACCATATTTCAAATATACAACTTTTATATAACATCACAATATAATATACATGTACATATATATATATTCAATTTTTAAATTTCGTTATCTTTTATGTATACAGATGAGTCTTTGAAATGACTTTCTCTGATATCTTCTTTATCGTTAAAAATACAGCATAAGCACGAGCATAAGTTTATTCACAGAATATATTTGTCTACTCAATGAGCAGAACATAAAATTATTGTCACATATACAGATGTTGCATTACGGCTTGGCGAGAATTGTTTGTCCTTTTTTAAATGGAACATCTATATACCGGGTGTCTACTTTTATTTCTGAACATAGGAAATTCAATGTTAAAATTTTGATCTGGTGATATCTCCTTACCTATTAATTTTAGAACAAAAGTGTAAGGAAGAAAAATGTGTAGAATGAAAAACTTCATCAACGAGATCTAATATTGTTGTTCAATTGTTTCTTATGTACGAGTTAGAAGCAAAAGAAAATACGTCATTTAAGGCAATTATCAGAGTGCCATGAAAAAAAAAACAATAATTTAGATTTCTTGTTTCTGGCATATCTGACAGATTTGACATTTCTTTTTAATTTATTCTTATTAGAATTAGTGATTATTAATTTTTTCTTCTAGATTAACACTTCGCATTATTCTAGTAATAATAATATAACAAGAAATGTCAAATCTGTCAGATATACCAGAGACAAGAAATATAAATTATTGTTTTCTTTTTCATGACACTCTGATAATAGCCTTAAATCGTGTATTTTCTTTTACTTCTAACTTATACATAAAAACAATTGAACAACAAACTTGGTACTCAATCAATGCAGTTTTTTACTCTGAACATTTATCTTCATTACATTTTTGTTCTGAAATTAATAGGTAAGGAGATATCGCCGAATCAAAATTTTAACATTGAATTTCCTATGTTCAGAAATAAAAGTAGACACCCGGTATGTATGTATGTATACAGGGTATTAAAAAAAAGTGTTCGGAAATTTTAAGGGCGTATAGTATAGACCAAAATAAGTGAAAAAAATCTAATAAACATGGGTCCGCAAACTAACCGTTTCAAAGATATGAGCTATTATAAAAAACAAGTTACTACACAACATGCAATCAAGTTTGCTGTGATTAACAGTAGTAGCATGGCCTCCCAAGTCTCCTGACTTAACGCCTTTGGACTTCTTTGCGTGAGGATATTAAAAGAGTTTAGTTTATTCTACTCCCATTAATAATGTAGCGCATTTACAAGAGCGAAGAGAACATGCCTGTGAGATAATTCGAGTAAAACCGGGATTTTTTTAAAACGTACGGCTTAAATGAAAAACGTAAATTTGATACCACACACTGTTTTCTTATTTTCTTCGATAGTACATTTTTGAAAATAGCTCATATCTTTGAAACGGTTATTTTGCGGACCCATATTTATTAGGCTTTTTTCACTTATTTTGGTCTATACTAAACGCCCTTAAAAATTCCGAACACTTTTTTAAACACCCTGTATAAATATATATATATGTCTTTATAAATGTGTATTAACTTCCATACAACTGTTTAATAGAAAACGGGCTGGAGAAATTGAAAGACTGTTAATAACTGATTTTGAAAAACGGCAGGCTATAGACAAAGAGAAACACTGCGATTTGTACAAAACTTTAAATAAAATGGAGCAGCTCTTAGCGGTACGATACGTTAAAATTGAACTTCGTGGTAAAAAAGGAAGATCTGTTCCCATATTACTAAGTTTAAAGCAAATAGATTTTATAAATCTTATTTTAATGCATAGGAACAATGCACAAGTAGATCAAAACAATGAGTACGTTTTTGGATGTCCAGGAGCAAAAGATAAATATTTGCGTGCATACGTATGTCTACGCGAATTTTCTCAACAATGTGGCGCTAAGAATCCAGGATCTTTGAGGGGCACACAACTGAGGAAACAAATTGCAACTACGGTACAATTATTAAATTTAAATGAAACTGAGTTGGGACAGTTCGCTAATTTTATGGGCCATGATATAAATATCCATAAGGAGCATTATCGTCTTCCAAGTACTGCACTGCAAGTAGGACAGCTGTCCAAATTGTTCATTATGATGGAAACTGGGAATATGAATGAGTTCCAAGGACAAAATTTAAAAGACATAAATACAGGTGTCCCATTTAAGGTACGAATGCATTGGTATCTCGAGAACCGTAAGAGCTACGAGGTTGTTTAAGTTAGACAAAAGTTGCTCCATTAGGAGGCTATTTTAATGGTGTTTTGTTATTTGCGAAAAAATGCATAGGTCACTAGATACAGGTGAAAATGTAAATTTCGCGATTTTCTTTTTTTGTTTATAACTTTGTTATATGAAATAATACGAGATTCTGGTTTGCACTTTCTTAAGACACTTTTGTATGGTGAATTTGCAGAAGTACTCAATTTTTTTTTATATCTAACCATTTACGAGTTACTGATAGCAACTTTTATTTTTCATATGGAGGTCATATTAAGCTATGGCATTTTTAAATAGATTTTTTTTAATTTTACAATGATATAAAACAATAATAATTTATTTTTATAATTAACAGAAAAATTAACAACGAAAAAGTGCAACAATTGAATTTCTGAATTTTACTTGACAATAGTAGATTATTACGAGTAATAAACGAACTTTGACAACGAATGTAACAACTCAACATATCATATTTTTCCCAACGAGAAAAATTCATTTTTATTACTCGTAATAATCTACTATTGTCAAGTAAAATTCAGAAATTCAATTGTTGCACTTTTTCGTTGTTCGTTGTTTCCATAGCAGCTTTCGATTTACTTTTTTCAATTTAATTTTAGTATAAATAACAATTTTTGTTAATTTTTCTGTTAATTATAAAAATAAATTATTATTGTTTTATATCATTGTAAAGCTAAAAAAAAATCTCTATTTAAAAATGCCATAGCTTAATATGACCTCCATATGAAAAATAAAAGTTGCTATCAGTAACTCGTAAATGGTTAGATATAAAAAAAAATTGAGAACTTCTGCAAATTCACCATACAAAAGTGTCTTAAGAAAGTGCAAACCAGAATCTCGTATTATTTCATATAACAAAGTTATAAGCAAAAAAAGAAAATCGCTAAATTTACATTTTCACCTGTATCTAGTGACCTATGCATTTTATCGCAAATAACAAAACACCATTAAAATAGCCTCCTAATGGGGCAACTTTTGTCTAACTTAAACAACCTCGTAGCTCTTACGGTTCTCGAGATACCAATGCATTCGTACCTTAAATGGGACACCTGTGTATATATATATTAGAATAAAGAAAACATTATTATAACAGGTTTTGTGTAAAAAATTTTTGAAAACAGTATTTTTCATATCTCGTTTAAACGGCTAATTTTTACCGCCACAATGACTGCGTACGCTCCCGCCGATTTTCTGCTAACGCTCAATAGATGGACGAGATATAAAATATAGAAAATATTTCACTAATATACGATAAGGTAAACAATAATAATTGTATTTACAATTTTAATTATTATAAAATAACTATTCACCTCAAATACTTTTAAATGTAATGTTACAATTTAAATGTGCTGCCATCTATTACTACTAAACTGTAAAACCATGCCGGGCGTTTACGTCACAAATTTGGCAGCGTTTCAAACGTAGTAAAATGTTTTCAGGCATTTAAAAAAAATGGAAACATATTTAAACATTTAGTTGGTGTTTTCATGAATGTATTGTAATATATTTTAGTGTACTAGTGTTATTTTTCATTATTTTGATAATGGTGGAAACTCTTATTGGCGAGAGGTCATGTGCTGGCCACATTTTTTTAATTTTTCGCTTATATCTCGATGATGGTTGGACGTAGCAAAAACGTCTTTTTTTTATAATAGGAATAACTTTTTATTTAATTTTTGTATACTATTTTAAACATAATTTTATTCTCCACAAGTTTATTTCTTAACACTTTTGCTGTAAGTATAACCGTTTAGAAAGTATGAGACATTATCAGCCCGATTCACAAAAAAGTTTAAGCTAATCCTCATTTTTGAATTAGTGAATTCTATTCTATTCCGGTATTTAAAATTTAATTTTCATGATGTTATCAATAAAGGTAGATACTAGGAATAGATTAGACTATATTTTAAGTTATAAACTGTCAAAATTAGAATAGAATTCGCTAATCCAAAAATGAGGATTAGCTTAAACCTTTTTGTGAATCGGGCTGTATATGTTTAAAAACGTGATGTGAAAAATATTTTGGAAAAAATTACTATTTCGTCAGCTTAAAACTAGAAAACGGTTAGGGATAAGAAAAAAATGAGTATAAACAATTTTATACCAAATTTTGTCAACTTTTTTTTGTATGTAAAGACTTTTTCGCTAGGACTAACTATTATCGAGATATTACCGAAAAAGCAAAAACAGGGACACATTTTGCTATGCCCTAGAGTTAGATCCCCTCGCAGACCCCAGGACTTTTGGTATATTCATCTCCAAATACATCCGAACACAGCCCAAAAGTCAAAAAGTGTGCACAAAAGTCTGTTTACAAGATTAAGCTTTCGTTGACTGGACTGCCGGTGTGTCCCGTATCCGTGAAACACCTATATATACTGGGTGATAACTAGTAGAATAAACAAACAGTTTCTTGGGTGAATCTTTTTGAGTAAAAAATATTATATATGTAACTGGCTCACTCAGCCAGAACCACAGACGCGTTTCGCTCTTATTGGAACTCTTCAGTGTGGTGCACTGACGCCTCTAGGAGACAGGAGTACTATTTCGGAAGTAGTGCTGCATTACTATGTGGGAATAGGGTGAATATATTTTCGAAAAGTTTCCGCACTAATATAATAATTTTATTTATTTGTGCTTGCCAGTCTTTACGGACTAAATATTTATCTACAATGCTAAAAATGACATTCTAATATTTATGTATTCATACATGCAGGATACCGTCATAAGGCAGTGCGAAGACAACTGTTTGCAGGTAAATGAATTTTACTAAACAAATACCTTGTGTTTATATAATGTAAATTATTTTTGTTTTAATGAGAATCATAATAGATTTGTATGTCATTAATAAATTCTATGATTTTTAGAAGAAAATTTACATACACATTCCACGTATGAGGAAGGTTCTACTGTTGGTGAGTTAAATATGCGTCAGGATGATCATATACAGCAAAGTTCTACGGACAGGGAAAATTTTATTCTTGGTAAGTCATTTTAATGAGAAGCATAATAGATCTATATGTTATTAATAAATTCTCTGATTTTCAGAGGAAAATTTACATACAAATTCCACGTACGAGGAAGGTTCTACTGTTGGTGAGTTAAATACGCGTCAGGATGATCATATACAGCAAAGTTCCACGGACAGGGAAAATTTTGTTTTTGGTGAGTTATTTTAATGAGAATCATAATAGATCTATATGTTATTAATAAATTCTCTGATTTTCAGAGGAAAATTTACATACAAATTCCACGTACGAGGAAGGTTCTACTGTTGGTGACTTAAATACGCGTCAGGATGATCATATACAGCAAAGTTCCACGGACAGGGAAAATTTTGTTCTTGGTGAGTTATTTTAATGAGAAATAAAAGATATATTTGCCATTAATAAATTCGTTGATTTTCAGAGGAAAATGTAGCTCAACCACATATTGTAGATAATTCAAAATCCAAGTTGAAGAGATATTTTTGTTGTTACTGCAAAAAGAACGATTATTAAACTCCCACGTTATTTAGAAAATATGCATTCCAATGAACCTCAAGTCATAGAAATGATGGCTCTACCAAAAGATATGTTTTTTAAAATTATTTGTTTAGTTAGGTATATGGAAAAATGTCATATGAACATAGGTTTAAGATTTTCTGCGAAATATTTGTAATTTATAACCATATTTCGTATTGTGTTTATCTATTTCATATTTTATGTTCTATGATTAGAATCTATCGTTTTTAAAAATATCTTGTTTACAGAAATTTGAAAAAATAACAGAAAATTTTGAAATTTTCATCCTGTTGTGTAATGGAATAAACACATTCTAATCATAAAACATGAAATATGTGAACACAATATCCAATATGATTATAAAAAGTAAATATTTTGCGACAAAACCATAAAATGTGCGTTTTGAATTACATATTCATACTACACATGATAGTATTGACTCTTCTATAAAACTTTTCAGAAGTACTTTGATTACAAAAATTTGAAAATACTGTTATTTATATAAATTCATACTATTGTATTCTGGTAACTAGAAGGGATAGGAACTATGTTCATATAATATTTTTTGCTCAAAACGACCTGAGTAATAATTGTTTTAAAATTTTTAATAATGTAAGGGAATTTGCATGAAACACATGAAAACTTTTACATAGCCTTCTTCAAATCAGGACATGCATTTCATGACTCCACAGACCTAGCCCATGAAGTTGACGCGTACCTAAATACTCAAATCTCGACATATATACCGTTCGACAAGATGGCTGACTAGTACACTGTGGAGTATAAAACGTTATTGGTAGTATTAAAAATAAAAACGTACTCCGGAGTGTACTTGCCAACCATCTTGTTAAACGTTGCACAAATCAAGATTTCAGCATTTCCATACGCGCCAACTTCATGGGCTAGATTTGCGGAGTCGAGAAATGCATGTCGTGATTTGAAGAAGGCTATGTAAAAGTTTTCGTATGTTGGGACCCTAACTATGTAATGTATGTTGTATTTTAAATTCAATTTACTATTTTTTTTCTTATTTCTATACTCAATAGATATTTATATGAGAATAAAATCACTTTTAACACTCATGTCAAACAATGTTTTATCTACAGTCACTTTATTTTTCATTTAAATTTGTGTTTCTAATCATTTTTTAACACTGATGCTATTTTTAATTCTAAAAACAAATACTAAAAAGCCTCTACTTGGCTAGGTATGCATCGTCCTAATGTTCGTACATCACCCAGTTCATTTCTCGCTTCATTCTGTTCCCTAACTTAAATCTTGACCATGAAGTTGGCGCTCATGAAGATGTTCATATCTTGCCCTGTTCAAATTCCTAATTCGCGCGCTCATAAATTTAAACAGAACATTCCAAAGAAACGCCTCTAGGAGACATTGAGTCGGCTGAGTGAACCACACTGAAGAGCTCCAATAAAGATACGCGTCTGTGGTTCTGGCTGAGCGAGCCAGTCTCTGATAAATGACCGAGAGGTTAATTCAGAGACTGAAATCTTGTGACACATGTAAAGTGTTATTTTTTATATATCTTATTTAAATTGTTTCATCAAGTGTTGTCATCTTATTGTACTTTTAGTACTCTTTTTAAACTTGCTAAACGCAATTATTTTCGAGATAACACAAGTAACCAGGAAAATATAGTACTAAAAAACGTGGGTAGTTTGTTGGGGAGATAATTTTAAGTAAAAAGTGTTGTATGAACATAGGTTCTATTTCAATAATTACTAAAGATGGGATTTTTAAGTGGAAACAAACGTAGGTTAAATAGGTCACAAAAATACTAAAATAGGTCGCAAAAATATTAAAATAGGTACTTATTTTCATATATTAGGTACATAAAAAATATATATAAAATATGAGAACATATATTTTTGTTTCCCAACAATATGTTTCACATCAGTCGAAGTCAAGCTACCATTCTCATTTCAAAAAAAGGTGACGAGAGGTAAAAAATTATAATGGGCGCGTTCAGCACCCCGGCAGCGCTGGCAGTGATGAGCACCGCTGCGTGCCGATGATTGCCGAATGCAATTGCTGGACCAATTACATTTGTCCATTCATTGTGTTCGTCAAACTTCGGAGGTCAGCGATGCCAGTAATGAGAGGTGCTGAACGCGACCAATATGTTATTCATTTCTTTATGCTTTCCGTTACTATAGCATATCAAAAAAAAAAAATTCAATATTCTCAGTATTAAAATTTTGGATAAAGTTGTCCTATTTGGAACAGTTTTCCCACAATATTTGTAAAAATTCCTTAATTGTGGACATTCCACTTTTGCCCGCAGTATATTGGCAGATATAAGTGCATTACATACATCATAATAGAAAATAGATTTTTTATTTGTGGGTGGTGTTTCATTAATTTAAACTTGTTTCATGGACATCCATATTTTGTTTGTGTCTTTTGCTTTTCATACTTATGTTGTACCACAGATCTGTACGAAATGTAATATTAAAATTACTTACAATTTTTGAACAAATTCGACAAAATATCACATTGTTATCTACACGAAATTTAAATTCTTGACCTTTTATCCACTCTATTAACAATGAAATCTTTGTATGCGTTGTTTTTTGGCATTTTACAATAGATTATTTTGGTCGTGAGATAATTAACAGTGGCTAACCTAAATATTTTGTATTGTATTTTATTCATCTATGTATATACACATATAAAGTATTTTTTTTTTAGTTTTCCGTAGCATTGCCAAGTTATTCTGTTTTTTTGGAACACTCTATATATTTTCATATATTTTGAAATGTATTTTATTCACCTATGTGACAATTTAAAGTTTTTTAAGTTTTTCTCAGAATTGCTAAGTTATTCCATTTTTTCTCAAAAAAGATGTAATACACGCATTGCTTTATAAAGGCGTACTGAAGTTATATCAATAAATTACAAATTATATGAGAACATGGAGTTTAGTTATAGTTGAACAGAAATTCTTAATTTTTACTATTAAAATAACTTCAGTACGCCTTATAAAGCAATGCGTGTATTACATCTTTTTTGAGAAAAAATTGAATAACTTAGCAATTCTGAGAAAAACTTAAAAAACTTTAAATTGTCACACAGGTGAATAAAATACATTTCAAAATATATGAAAATATATAGAGTGTTCCATTTAAAAAAGACAAACAAGTTTCGCCTACCCGTAATGCAACAGCTTGTATTTGAAAATAATTTTACGTTGTTCTCTTTGAATAGACGAATAAATTAGTTAAGGAAGATATAGAAGAACGTCATTTCAAAGACTCACCTGTAAATAACATCAAAAATATGAAATCGTCAACCATACAACTGTATTTAATAAAAGCATACAGGATGTTATTATTAAAATAGCTTCCGCTTAATCTTAATTTGATTGTTAACCCAAGCTTTTAGTTGGTTAACTGTTCTTTTACGTAAAGCTGGCTCTTTTTAATTACTTTTCCACATAGTTGTCCACTCGGCAAATATCCGGATTCAAGGTAATTTGTGAAGTTTTCTTGCAGCATGTCTTTCCGGAGTAGACCAGGTAGATCTCTTTATTTTTCCCATTGGTGATACCGGTGCTTAAAAAAATATTTTAAACTCAACATCTTTGTAAACATATAAGCGTTTAACTAACATGCGAATACAAGGAGGGTTGTTTGAATGTATTAAATTTATATAAAATACAAGATCTAAGAAAAAGACATACAGTGTCATGAATAGCATGTAAATTGAAAAGCGAGCCATAGGAATTCAATTTTATCTTAATACAAACTTTAACAAATCCTTTTATAAAAAATACATTTAAAATATAATAATTTATTCCATCCGATCATATAAATCTATAGATAAAATCAATTTTTGTCAGAAATATATTAAAATATCGTTATTTATCTGATACTGAAAAACACGGTAAGTAACTATCCACTATAACTTATTATAAAATAAAAACTAAACATTAGTTTGTAGTAATATTGTTAATAGCAATTTTATGTTTTGGTGAAGGAATATGTGACGTTGAGAGAATTGTGGAAGAAGACAGATAGACTGAGAGAGAAAGAGATAGTTACAGACCAGCATCGTGATTATGTTGTGGTAGGTTATAGCATAGCGAAGGCTGGCTATAACTCTCTCTTTCCGTCCCAGTCTACTTGTCTTCTTCCACGATTCTATCATGCTGACGTCACATATCCCTTCCCTAAATTTTTGGTAATTATTTTCTCGTAAACTACGAACAGTTAATCAATTTAAAAAACGCTTATATGTTGTTTTCTTTTTGTATAACAACTTACCATAACGTTTTTCCTTATGCCTCATAGGCGGAGCATCATTCAAAGTAGAATCTAAAAAATTAATATTCTGTGATCTTAATGGCGAACACAAAACAAACGCTAATAGAATTAAGGATAATTTAATAGGATAATAAAATAAAATAATTTAGGATAAAATAATAATAAGAGAACCTATTAGAACAGTTTCGCTGTCTTTAGCGATAAAATTTCACAACTAATGTAATGGAAAATAGG
Source organism: Ophonus ardosiacus (assembly GCA_943142095.1). Taxonomy (NCBI): domain Eukaryota; kingdom Metazoa; phylum Arthropoda; class Insecta; order Coleoptera; family Carabidae; genus Ophonus; species Ophonus ardosiacus. The sequence continues at coordinate 21,915,841 of OW964825.1, read as the reverse complement.
CAAGTAAAATTACTTATTAGTTCTAAGAGTTTCATTTTGATACACGTATTGGTAAACCTTTTGTGCCTATTTTAGTGTAAGCTGATAATATATTAAATGAATGTGTATTTTTGTAATCAAAGTACTTCTAAAAAGTTTTATAGAAGAGTCAATACTGTCATGTGTAGTATGCATATGAAATTCAAATCGCACATTTTATGGTTTTGTCGCAAAATATTTACTTTTTATAATCATATTGGATATTGTGTTAACATGTTTCATGTTTTATGATTAGAATGTGTTTATTCCATTACACATCAGGATGACATTTTTATAAAAAATTTCTTTTTAAAAGAATCTTGATTCCATAATTTGAAAATTTTCTGTTATATTTTCAAATTTCTGTAATCAAGATATTTTTAAAAACGATAGATTCTAATCATAGAACATAAAATATGAAATAGGTAAACACAATACGAAATATGGTTATAAATTACAAATATTGTGCAGCAAATCTTAAACCCATGTTCATATGACATTTTTCCATCTACCTAACTAAACAAATAATTTTAAAAAACATACCTTTTGGTAGAGCCATCATTTCTATGACTTGAGGTTCATTGGAATGCATATTTTCTAAATGACGTGGGAGTTTAATAATCGTTCTTTTGCAGTAACAACAAAAATATCTCTTCAACTTGGATTTTGAATTATCTACAATATGTGGTTGAGCTACATTTTCCTCTGAAAATCAACGAATTTATTAATGGCAAATATATCTTTTATTTCTCATTAAAATAACTCACCAAGAACAAAATTTTCCCTGTCCGTGGAACTTTGCTGTATATGATCATTCTGACGCCTGTTTAACTCACAACAGTGGAACCTTCCTCGTACGTGCAATTTGTATGTAAATTTTCCTCTGAAAATGTATCAATATTTATTATGAAGAATGTACTTCATTTTTAATTGGGTACATGTTTAAAAACGAGTCTGTTACTTATTTCAAGAAAGTTGCGGTTTATCATTTATGGTAAAAATATACTAAGTTTTTCGCAAATGAGTTTTAAATATCAAATTTGTGAAGCACACACGCACGCACACACCCACGCACGCACGCACACACACACACACACACACACACACACACACACACACACACACACACACACACACACACACACACACACACACACACACACACACACACGACCACTCTCCCGCCCATTATTATTAAAAAGGAATAATAATTTTATTCTTGTTTGAAACTTTCTTAGCAAACTGGCAACTACGCAATTAGTTATCACTTTTATTCATGGTGTTTTAATGAATTTTCTGATAAACCTAAACGTTTAAAGGAATGTTATATAATGTCATGCAAATCTTCATCAGAAAAATCGAAATAGTGCATGTAATAATAATAATAATATAATAATAATATTTATTCAATTAATTCAATACATAAATTTATATAATTACCTGGATATTTCTGATGTTTCTTTGCTTTCATTTTAAGTAACCACTAAAAACACTTTCCAAACACAAAACACATTCAATAAACTCCTGCACTATGAAGCAGAGATAACATACGCATAGAAGATGAAGATACCAACGTGCACTGACTGCGCAGCTCTGCGCAGACTGCAATCTGCTATAACGAACACGAACATACCCCACCCCACCACTACAGTATCGGGAACACATATAGTACATCCAAGATAAAATGATCCCTGTTAGAACTATAGTTTTTTAGAATGAACTTAAAAAAATCGGTATGATGTAACATTGTCAAATTCATAAAAAAAAAATTTGATTCCCCTTGTCAAAATATATAATGTGTACCAATTTTTGGCAAAATATTCCTATAGGAACATTTATAATTAAATAGTTTCTAATATACGAGATATCGCAATCCACTGCGCATGATCCATTTCATTGATTTTTCGATTGTGGAACGTGAATCCGTTCCATTCCATACCTGTCAATACAGTTTTTTTGCTAGGGGAGTATTGTTTATATAAGCAATTTAATGTATATTAAAATCAAACCCCTTGATGAAGGGGCCTGCACTGGAAAAATAAACAATTTTGTGCCTACCACTGTTAGTATTAAATGCCTTAAATTTAAGGTTTTCACCAATTTTTTTGCCTTCTTCTTTCCAATCTATATGTATTATACTTACTTATGTTACCAGTAAACCTAATAAAGAATTAATTTTTTTAATTTAAAAGTAGAAAATCTAAAATATTTATATGTAAGTTAAATACGGCAGTGACAGCATTATGTCTAGGGGCTATATTTTCTCAGCGGGTGTACGAAAATTAGTAATTATTGCAACAATGGATAGCAAAGGTTACCTCGATATTTTAAAAGCAAATTTAAAACAAAGTGCCGAAAGATAGGCCCATAACAGACAATTTTAATTTCGTGCATCAGAAAAATTCAACAAATAATTCGCGTCTATAAGAAAATGTGTACTGTATAATATGAAAAATATGCTTAATCATCATCATCAGTCACAGTCTCCAGACTTTAACCAGATTAAGAAAGTGCGGAAAATTCTTAAAATAAATAGGAATATGAAGCAAAAAAGAATTTCAAATTAATTACAAGTAAAATAGCAGAATATAATGCCATCGGTGACCAAAAATTTGGTAGATTCAATGACTCATTGCTTAGTTATTGGTGGAAGAACCAAAGGAAAACCCTCCAAATATTATATTTCTTTATGAAACATAAATAAATGGTTTATTATTTAAATGTTTTGGTTATCGTACGGAGACTTTTTTGTCATGAAATTATGAATACTTTCAATGTTTACCCCATAATATAAATAAATTAAGTAAATTATTTGTATATTTTATATTTATAATAACGTAATAATACTGCTTTTCATTTTGGATTAAAAGGATATTAAATATATTGGGTTTTAGACTACTATTTTTCCTAAAATACATTAAAACTACTGTCGTACGGAGACTTTTTTGAATGACTGTACATAGGAATTTATTGGTAATCATAACAGGAACGATGAAGAATAAACTGTAACAAGCTATCACCATGGCGAGAGGCGAAGCTCTGACCTATTGCTAAAGATGGGCTAATTTTTTCCCGAAACGTACAATTGACAATATGTATTAAATGTTGAAATAAATATGTATATGGAACATTAAGACCAAATTCACTCGACTACGAATCCCATGAAGGTTCCCAAAGGATACTCCAATTATAATTACATACAGTAAACGCGTCGCAGAGCAAAATGATTCTTGGACTTGATTTATTTTTCGTTTTTTTACCTCCCGCCGATAGAAAAGCGAACTAATAGAACCCAATTTGCAGCATGAAACTGATTGCGCATTTGGCACATCATACACATCATATATTTTTGAGACACGAATTATATAGGTACGACACTCAAAATTTAACAAAGGAACATTTTACAGCACTTAACATTTAACATTGTAATATTACAACCACAATTGGTAATTTTTTTATGATACTCGGACGGAAAAGAAATATCCCTTGTGAAAATTGTTTCGCCTGAATTGATTACGTACATACCGGCTATTTCTGTAACAATTGTATATTTTTACGGAAATTATAATAATAAACTTATTAATAATAATAATATTCAATGCCGGTTTTTATTCTAAGCAAATAGGCATTTTTCGAGGTTTTGATGAAGAAATGGTCTTACTGATCTAGTATGAAGAAATTTTATTAAATTATTCTTGCACGTTTTGGACCACAGTGGTTCATCTTAATTATAAAAGCGAGAAAACGAGATTTCTTTTTGATAATCTGCCAAATTCTGTACTACAATGCTTAATTTTTATACATCGATAACAATCTTGACTAGTGAAATTGTTTCAGATATTTTTATTAAAGAAAAAATTATCGATAGATAAAAATTATTATTATGTGTGGCATAAAAGACGCTTTTGTTAGCTTTTATAAAACCGACGAATGCTTGTATCAACTTTATCTACCATTTAAATAGCTAAAACAATTTAGAAACCCCTACTGAAATACACGTGCATTTTAGACACATGCATAAATTAGTACATAATAAATATATATAATTCATATTAATCATAATGGCTGGTAGCACAAGCCCTGTTTTAAGAAATGTCAGATTTCATTAGTTAATAATAAAAATAAATAGTATCAAATTTATCAAAATATGGTTTTAAAGCAGATCATAGTTTGTATTCAAACAAATATTTTTTAAAAAATCGTTCTTTAAACATAAGGGTGAAATTAAATATTGAAATTTGAATTTGACATATCTTAAAACAGTGTTTTAGTTAAACCAGGGCTTGTGCTACCAGCCAATATATTTAAACAATTTAGTAAGTACCACGTAAATTGTTTAAACAATGTCGGTTATATAACGAAAACACTTCAGTTATATTCACTAACAGCACCTAATGAAAAACATATGCTTTTTTAGACACGTATATTATTAAATAATAAAAATGTTTATGGGGTCCCGTGGCCGCGTGCCTGAGTGTCTGGTCGCGAACCCGGGGGAACCGGGTTCGATCCCGACAGACGCCAAATATTTCCAATTTTAAATGGCACAAAAGTGACCCCTGTGGTGCACTCTCCACACCAGCTATGAGTGCCCGTGAGGTGACGCCTGGTAAGGCCCACACGGTAAAATATATCGTCATCATTACCGATGTCTAAATGTGTTGTAGATACTGGCACACCCAAAAATGGGTAATATGCCGTGATGATATATTTATTTTATTTTATATATTTATATTAAATTCTAATCCTATATAAGTGTACGTATGAGGTCGCACAATATTTTGGTAAAATATTTAATGATAATGGAATAAACAATAATATTTCAAATTGTTTAATTATTTTTGTTCCATGAGTAGTTTATAATGGTGTAGGTACATACATCTTCACAATGGGCCCATAAACCATTTAAAAAAATAATAAATAAAAGTTCGTTTAATAGGCCCATAAACCATAATAAAAAATAATAAAATGTACATTTTATCCTAAACTAATGAGTTAAAATAATATTTATATTTTTTTGTTCTTTTAATTGCTAAAATAGTTGTAAAAATTTATAATTTCAAATAATAAACGTGTATTGAGCCTATAAGTACATAATTAATTTGTATTTAACAAAACAAGTAATGACTTCAGTATTTTGAACATATGTGATGGACGAAAGTTATGTGGCAACAGCGCGTCTTGTAAAATTATTATATTAAATTTATCTATCAATTTCAGTAATCACAAATTTTAAAAAGCACAAAACTAAAGAGCTTTATTATATTCGAAAAAAAGTTATCCATAATATAGATACAAGTTATACTTCAATCTTTTTCCTTTATATCAGCTGGGACGTGCAACGTTGCCATGTCATTCTTCATCTGTTCTGCTTCTGCAACTATCGATGTAAAATTGCAAAATATGCATTAGATATTATTACGGAATTATAAGGCTTTTAAATAGCTTATTATTATAATTGTAAAAATTTGAAATTTCTTAAACACGTGCAATTAGAAAATACGAAATGCACGAAATCACATATATGTTTTTAAATGTTTTCATTATTTTAATCACATGGAGTAGATAATTTGTTTAACAATTGTCTATTTAGTTTCAATAATCATGTAAAAATCGGTATTAAATATAAATAATTAGCTGTATATTATAATTTTTGACAAATTTGTAAGTAAAAAGCGAATTAAGTAATTTTTTTACAACGGTAATAACGGGGATAAAACCTATGCCGGGAATAAAGTCATCGATTGCCGAGAAATGATAATTCTAGTTCCCCGACTGGGAACTTAAATTTCTTTTGACCTGATATTATACATTATGTATACGGATACAGTTTTATGTAACATGAAAATATAAAAAAAAATAATACTGTTATATTACCTTATTATAAATAACAATTGTATAATATTTTTTACTTACATATATTTTTTATATTTTTATAGCGTTATTATATTTAAACATTTTTATTATGTAATAATATATGCATGTGTCTAACAAAGCATTATTTTCATTAGGCGATCTTAGTGACTATAACTGAAGTGTTTTCGCTATATAACCGACATTGTTTAAACAATATACGTCATACTTTTAAATTTGTCTAAAAATATCATTGCTAATGCGAATTAAACATTTTTATTATGTAATAATATATGAATGTGTCTGAAAAAGCATGATTTCCATCAGGCGATATTAATGAATATAACTGAAGTGTTTTCGCTATATAACCGACCTTTTTTAAACAATTTACATCATACTTTTTAATTTGTCTAAAAATACTATTGCTAATGAGTAGTGATGCCGCCAGATCTCACATTTTCGATATCTCGTCTCGAATTTTCGATATATCGAGACGAGAATAATGCCCTCGAGATTTGCTCGAGACGACAGTAGATATTCGAGATCCCGATTGTACTATTTTTTATATTACGTAAATATTTCTAATTAAAATATACAAAATAGCAAAATATATGTCGGTATAAATAAATATTTTAATTGCATTTTCATTTATATTCATATTTATTTATCAATTTTAGTTTTATTGCATTTTAGTAAAAAGAAAATTCTCAAAAGTAATATCTATGATATAGATACTCTTCACGCTAGCCTCAAGGGCCTTACTATACGAAGATGTAATCATAAATTCATAAATACCACTATTAGCGTACAAAACAGTTTGTTACACCCAACAACGGGTAATAAAGCCATGATATTATACAGTGTGTCCCATTTAGAGGTGCCACCATTGGGATCTCGAGAACTATAAGAGATACGATGTCGGTTAAATGGAACTTTTTGTGCGCCTTTGGGAGGCCATCTCAGATGTGCTTTTATTTTTCCAAAAATTCTCATAGGGCACTAGATAATGACGAAAAACTGAATATTGTTGATTTTTTCTTTTTCAAATAACTTCTAAACTATTAATAATTGAGAAAAAAGTTTCAAATATAAAAGATAGATATTTTTATTAACTAATCAGTGGCGTACGGAATAAATTTTTATATCCGTAAATTTTTGAGATATAACACAAACTTATATTATTTTAAATGGAACCCATATCTGATTTTAGACTCAAAAAAATTAATATTTTTTTCTCTTTTCAACGATGTAAGGGTTATTATGTTTTATATTTGTTTTGCTTTCAAAATTATTATTTTTTCCTTATTTTGTATTCAATTTACAATTATTTTGAAAATATTGATAGATTTCTATTTGGAAATACTCCTTGTATTTCAATCATTTATTTTGTTAGAAAATTTTGCTCAAAATTCGTATGAAATTAATTTTTTTAATATTTTGTATCAGGTCGCCCTTGGCTCATCATAGTGTAATTTGTAATTATGAGTCTAGAATGAAAATATTAAGTAATAAAGGCATAAAACAAATTATTTTGATCATATACAATATAATTAATAAAAATAATAAAGTTTTTTTGGGAAATAATAAGAAAATTCAGGAAAATAAAGAGAAAAATTAAATTTTAGGAGCAAAACAAATATAAAACATAATAACCTTTACATCATTGAAAAGGGAAAAAAATATTGATTTTTTTGAGACTAAAATCAGATATGGGTTCCATTTAAAAAAATATAAGTTTGTGTTATATCTCGAAAATTTACGGATACAAAAATTTATTTTGTACGCCACTGGTTAGTTAATAAAAATATCTATTTTTTATATTTGAAATGTTTTTCTCAATTACTAATAGTTTAGAAGTTATTTGAGAAAGAAAAAATCAACAATATTCAGTTTTTCGTCATTATCTAGTGCCCTATGAGAATTTTTGGAAAAACAAAAGCACATCTGAGATGGCCTTCCAAAGGCGCACAAAAAGTTCCATTTAACCGACATTGTATCTCTTATAGTTCTCGAGATCCCAATGGTGGCACTTCTAAATGGGACACACTGTAGAGTACCTATTTTTTACCTATACCATTCAAATACCATATTTAGTAAAATAATGTTTTAATCAGTGGTACCTGTTTATTAAATTTGCATTGCTTGTGATGTTAATTTATTTACTATTTCTAATTACAAATTCGAGAAATTCGAGACTCTCGGGTCGAGATCAAGAGAAAGTAATAAAAAATATGGCGAGACGAGATGCAGTGAAATCTCGTCTCGAAAATTCGAGACAAGACGAGAATGCATTGTTTCTCGCCATATCTCGTCTCGCGGCATCACTACTAATGGGATTAAACATTTTTATTATTTTTAAGTACATGGCGAGAAATGTACAGTGTAATATATGTGCTTTTATTAATTTGTATGTATTCCCTGAAAAATTGTCACTATTACAATTAATAACACTATCTACTCTTTTGTATGTGGCGTAGTAATCTACAAGTAGAAGTTTTATATTTTAATTCAATTTATATCATTAATTTTGTCATGATTTAATATAAATGATTTTCAAATATTCATAAGTGAATTACTTAGTAAATATATTTTAATAATTATCTTCACACAAACGTATTTTATGAGAATATTGTTATTATTTAAAATAGAAATTGGTTTTGCCAAGAGACCACCCACGGCGCCCGACCGTGGACAGATAACACAGTCTGATCTTTGATATTTGTGATCCAACTGAGAAGTATAAAAAGGAGAAAAGTGAAATGAATGTAAAATATTCATTAGCACAGAAAGTGACTAAAGCAACTGGCATTGATATTGATAATCAAGACTACCATCATTAAATTTCTCGGAAAATTTCCTACAAAAATATGTATATTTCAAATTTATAACCAAAAGTCGGTGTAAATAAGAAAATAAGTAATCCAATTAGGAATCTTCCAAGTCGATGTTTTCATAACAGTACTACTAAAGTGAACCAGCACTATATTTACATAGTCGCCTCTCTCTCATTTGAACACGCCTCCCGCGTGTTGAGGACTCTCCTCATCTTTGATTTTTTTTATAAATGTTTTATACCTTACTGTAGTTATTTGTAGTTCTATGTTTATTGTTTTCATCCAAGACAAGTTTTTAATTTTTTGACGATTTTCTCTCTGTGATATGTTGTTTTTAACTATTTATTTATTTATTCATAATTATTTATTAATATTTTTAAATGTCCGTGTTGTATGTTCCATTATCCACATGTGATTTCTTTTTTCGACTAGACACTAGACCATTCTAGCCCTGAAGAAGACTATTGTATAGTCGAAACGTCGGCGTGAATAAATTTATTAATTGACTGCAAGTTCGAAGAATTTTTACTTTCTCGTATCTACCTCCATCCCAACACAGTCAAATATTGGTTTTTCAACCATTATAAATAATGTTTCTTATTATAATTTTCTTAAAAATGTGCAATTAGAAATTACAAAATGCACGATATCAGATGTATGTTTCTAAATGTTTTCATTATTTTAATCACATGGTAGATAATTAGTTTAACAATTATCTATTTAGTATCAATAAACATGCGAAAATCGGTATTAAATATTAATAATTAGCTGCATATTATAATTTTTGGCAAATTTGCAATATGTCTTTAGTGTAATGTTACATGAAAATTATAAATAAAACAAGTTGTAGATTTCAGAAAGACAATTTGGAAGGAAGTATTGAAATAAGTAAGACGCTAGAAAAATTAATACGAATTTGCAGCTTGATTAACGGGGGCGTTAGCCGGAGTTATTCAAGCAAATGAGTGGAAAAAAATATTTTCAAAACGTGTTGTACACGTAATTTTTTTGCATAATGATCCTTGCAAGTCGAAAATAAAAAATATCTCATTCGGTGAAATTTCACAATTTTGCTGACATTTCACAATAAGTTGCGTTTTATAATTTATTTGTAAAATGTAATTATTGTTCAAATAAAATCGTTAAAAAAAAATAATAAAAATAGTGGTACTTTCTATACGATTTTTGACCAAAAGCCTAAGTACCTACACTATGCAAAAAAATGATTTGTTAATATATATTGCTAATTTCAGTCAAATCGATTAAGAAATCACTTTTAAGTAATAAAATTCATTTTTATAATTAAAGTAGAATGCAGTTGCATGTATTAATTCTCTTCTATATTAATATTGTCTCTCAAATTATAACAGAAACACTTCAAAACGATTTGTTAATACATATTGTTAATTTCACACAATTTTTTCTAGAGCATGTTGACATAGATTAGTTTCTTTTTTATATGCTTTATTACTTGCGTATGTAGTTAATTGATCGATTATATATACGGGACAAAATATTTTATATTTATAGAAATAAATTTATTTTAAATACTTCTGGAACTTTGTTATAACGTGCCCCGGCCTAGGGTCAAATGTAACAGTATTTGGGGTAAATTGTAACGTATTTGTTAATAAAAATACAAAAGTGAAAATAACAAAGATTTAAAATAAAACATACTCATTTCATATTTCAGACACACATGATCCATTTTTCACACACTCACAGATAAAGCTGAATTGCAATCAGTTCTATCATAAATTTTCACTATATTATTTATACATAAATAAATAAATATAAATATATCATCACGGCATATTACCCATTTCTAGGTGTGCCAGTATCTACAACACATGTAGACATCGGTAATGATGACGATATATTTTACCGTGTGGGCGCTTCCAGGCGTCACCTCACGGGCACTCATAGCTGCTGTGCAGAGTGCACCACAGGGGTCACTTTTGTGCCATTTAAAATTGGAAATATTTGGCGTCTGTCGGGATCGAACCCGGTTCCCCCAGGTTTAATAAATGCCTATTTATTTAGAGTGAACGTATTAAAATCGGTATTGAATATTAATAATAAGCTTTATGTTATAACAAACGTAAAAGGGCACACAGATATAGCTGAATTGCAATCAGTTCTATCTCATAAATTTTCACTATATTATTTACACGTAACATTTAATTTGTTTAATAAATGCCTATTTATTTAGAGTGAACGTATTAAAATCGGTATTGAATATTAATAATAATCATTTTGTTATAACAAACGTAAAAGGGCACACAGATATAGCTGAATTGCAATCAGTTCTATATCATAAATTTTCACTATATTATTTACACGTAACATTTAATTTGTTTAATAAATGCCTATTTATTTAGAGTGAACGTATTAAAATCGGTATTGAATATTAATAATAAGCTTTTTGTTATAACAAACGTAAAAGGGCACACAGATATAGCTGAAATGCAATCATTTCTTTCTCATAAGTTTTCACTATATTATTTACACGTAACATTTAATTTGTTTAATAAATGCCTATTTATTTAGAGTGAACGTATTAAAATCGGTATTGAATATTAATAATAAGCTTTTTGTTATAACAAACGTAAAAGGGCACACAGATATAGCTGAAATGCAATCATTTCTTTCTCATAAATTTTCACTATATTATTTACACGTAACATTTAATTTGTTTAATAAATGCCTATTTATTTAGAGTGAACGTATTAAAATCGGTATTGAATATTAATAATAATCTTTTTGTTATAACAAACGTAGAAGGGCACACAGATATAGCTGAATTGCAATCAGTTCTACCTCATAAATTTTCGCTATATTATTTACACGTAACATTTAATTTGTTTAATAAATGCCTATTTATTTACAGTGAACGTATTAAAATCGGTATTGAATATTAATAATAATCTTTTTGTTATAACAAACGTAAAAGGGCACACAGATATAGCTGAATTGCAATCAGTTCTATCTCATAAATTTTCACTATATTATTTACACGTAACATTTAATTTGTTTAATAAATGCCTATTTATTTAGAGTGAACGTATTAAAATCGGTATTGAATATTAATAATAAGCTTTTTGTTATAACAAACGTAAAAGGGCACACAGATATAGCTGAATTGCAATCAGTTCTATCTCATAAATTTTCACTATATTATTTACACGTAACATTTAATTTGTTTAATAAATGCCTATTTATTTAGAGTGAACGTATTAAAATCGGTATTGAATATTAATAATAATCTTTTTGTTATAACAAACGTAGAAGGGCACACAGATATAGCTGAATTGCAATCAGTTCTACCTCATAAATTTTCGCTATATTATTTACACGTAACATTTAATTTGTTTAATAAATGCCTATTTATTTACAGTGAACGTATTAAAATCGGTATTGAATATTAATAATAATCTTTTTGTTATAACAAACGTAAAAGGGCACACAGATATAGCTGAATTGCAATCAGTTCTATCTCATAAATTTTCACTATATTATTTACACGTAACATTTAATTTGTTTAATAAATGCCTATTTATTTAGAGTGAACGTATTAAAATCGGTATTGAATATTAATAATAAGCTTTATGTTATAACAAACGTAAAAGGGCACACAGATATAGCTGAATTGCAATCAGTTCTATCTCATAAATTTTCACTATATTATTTACACGTAACATTTAATTTGTTTAATAAATGCCTATTTATTTACAGTGAACGTATTAAAATCGGTATTGAATATTAATAATAATCTTTTTGTTATAACAAACGTAAAAGGGCACACAGATATAGCTGAATTGCAATCAGTTCTATCTCATAAATTTTCACTATATTATTTACACGTCACATTTAATTTGTTTATTAAATGCCTATTTATTTAGAGTGCATGTATTAAAATCGGTATTGAATATTAATAATAAGCTTTTTGTTATAACAAACGTAAAAGGGCACACAGATATAGCTGAAATGCAATCATTTCTATCTCATAAATTTTCACTATATTATTTACACGTAACATTTAATTTGTTTAATAAATGCCTATTTATTTATAGTGAACGTATTAAAATCGGTATTGAATATTAATAATAATCTTTTTGTTATAACAAACGTAAAAGGGCACACAGATATAGCTGAAATGCAATCATTTCTATTTCATAAATTTTCACTATATTATTTACACGTAACATTTAATTTGTTTAATAAATGCCTATTTATTTATAGTGAACGTATTAAAATCGGTATTGAATATTAATAATAATCTTTTTGTTATAACAAACGTAAAAGGGCACACAGATATAGCTGAAATGCAATCATTTCTATCTCATAAATTTTCACTATATTATTTACACGTAACATTTAATTTGTTTAATAAATGCCTATTTATTTATAGTGAACGTATTAAAATCGGTATTGAATATTAATAATAATCTTTTTGTTATAACAAACGTAAAAGGGCACACAGATATAGCTGAAATGCAATCATTTCTATCTCATAAATTTTCACTATATTATTTACACGTAACATTTAATTTGTTTAATAAATGCCTATTTATTTATAGTGAACGTATTAAAATCGGTATTGAATATTAATAATAATCTTTTTGTTATAACAAACGTAAAAGGGCACACAGATATAGCTGAAATGCAATCATTTCTATCTCATAAATTTTCACTATATTATTTACACGTAACATTTAATTTGTTTAATAAATGCCTATTTATTTATAGTGAACGTATTAAAATCGGTATTGAATATTAATAATAATCTTTTTGTTATAACAAACGTAAAAGGGCACACAGATATAGCTGAAATGCAATCAGTTCTATCTCATAAATTTTCACTATATTATTTACACGTAACATTTAATTTGTTTAATAAATGCCTATTTATTTATAGTGAACGTATTAAAATCGGTATTGAATATTAATAATAATATTTTTGTTATAACAAACGTAAAAGGGCACACAGATATAGCTGAATTGCAATCAGTTCTATCTCATAAATTTTCACTATATTATTTACACGTAACATTTAATTTGTTTAATAAATGCCTATTTATTTATAGTGAACGTATTAAAATCGGTATTGAATATTAATAATAATCTTTTTGTTATAACAAACGTAAAAGGGCACACAGATATAGCTGAAATGCAATCATTTCTATCTCATAAATTTTCACTATATTATTTACACGTAACATTTAATTTGTTTAATAAATACCTATTTATTTATAGTGAACGTATTAAAATCGGTATTGAATATTAATAATAATCTTTTTGTTATAACAAACGTAAAAGGGCACACAGATATAGCTGAAATGCAATCATTTCTATCTCATAAATTTTCACTATATTATTTACACGTAACATTTAATTTGTTTAATAAATGCCTATTTATTTATAGTGAACGTATTAAAATCGGTATTGAATATTAATAATAATCTTTTTGTTATAACAAACGTAAAAGGGCACACAGATATAGCTGAAATGCAATCATTTCTATCTCATAAATTTTCACTATATTATTTACACGTAACATTTAATTTGTTTAATAAATGCCTATTTATTTATAGTGAACGTATTAAAATCGGTATTGAATATTAATAATAATCTTTTTGTTATAACAAACGTAAAAGGGCACACAGATATAGCTGAAATGCAATCATTTCTATCTCATAAATTTTCACTATATTATTTACACGTAACATTTAATTTGTTTAATAAATGCCTATTTATTTATAGTGAACGTATTAAAATCGGTATTGAATATTAATAATAATCTTTTTGTTATAACAAACGTAAAAGGGCACACAGATATAGCTGAAATGCAATCATTTCTATCTCATAAATTTTCACTATATTATTTACACGTAACATTTAATTTGTTTAATAAATGCCTATTTATTTATAGTGAACGTATTAAAATCGGTATTGAATATTAATAATAATCTTTTTGTTATAACAAACGTAAAAGGGCACACAGATATAGCTGAAATGCAATCATTTCTATCTCATAAATTTTCACTATATTATTTACACGTAACATTTAATTTGTTTAATAAATGCCTATTTATTTATAGTGAACGTATTAAAATCGGTATTGAATATTAATAATAATCTTTTTGTTATAACAAACGTAAAAGGGCACACAGATATAGCTGAAATGCAATCAGTTCTATCTCATAAATTTTCACTATATTATTTACACGTAACATTTAATTTGTTTAATAAATGCCTATTTATTTATAGTGAACGTATTAAAATCGGTATTGAATATTAATAATAATATTTTTGTTATAACAAACGTAAAAGGGCACACAGATATAGCTGAATTGCAATCAGTTCTATCTCATAAATTTTCACTATATTATTTACACGTAACATTTAATTTGTTTAATAAATGCCTATTTATTTATAGTGAACGTATTAAAATCGGTATTGAATATTAATAATAATCTTTTTGTTATAACAAACGTAAAAGGGCACACAGATATAGCTGAAATGCAATCATTTCTATCTCATAAATTTTCACTATATTATTTACACGTAACATTTAATTTGTTTAATAAATGCCTATTTATTTATAGTGAACGTATTAAAATCGGTATTGAATATTAATAATAATCTTTTTGTTATAACAAACGTAAAAGGGCACACAGATATAGCTGAAATGCAATCATTTCTATCTCATAAATTTTCACTATATTATTTTCACGTAACATTTAATTTGTTTAATAAATGCCTATTTATTTATAGTGAACGTATTAAAATCGGTATTGAATATTAATAATAATATTTTTGTTATAACAAACGTAAAAGGGCACACAGATATAGCTGAAATGCAATCATTTCTATCTCATAAATTTTCACTATATTATTTACACGTAACATTTAATTTGTTTAATAAATGCCTATTTATTTATAGTGAACGTATTAAAATCGGTATTGAATATTAATAATAATCTTTTTGTTATAACAAACGTAAAAGGGCACACAGATATAGCTGAAATGCAATCATTTCTATCTCATAAATTTTCACTATATTATTTACACGTAACATTTAATTTGTTTAATAAATGCCTATTTATTTATAGTGAACGTATTAAAATCGGTATTGAATATTAATAATAATCTTTTTGTTATAACAAACGTAAAAGGGCACACAGATATAGCTGAAATGCAATCATTTCTATCTCATAAATTTTCACTATATTATTTACACGTAACATTTAATTTGTTTAATAAATGCCTATTTATTTATAGTGAACGTATTAAAATCGGTATTGAATATTAATAATAATCTTTTTGTTATAACAAACGTAAAAGGGCACACAGATATAGCTGAAATGCAATCATTTCTATCTCATAAATTTTCACTATATTATTTACACGTAACATTTAATTTGTTTAATAAATGCCTATTTATTTATAGTGAACGTATTAAAATCGGTATTGAATATTAATAATAATCTTTTTGTTATAACAAACGTAAAAGGGCACACAGATATAGCTGAAATGCAATCATTTCTATCTCATAAATTTTCACTATATTATTTACACGTAACATTTAATTTGTTTATTAAATGCCTATTTATTTAGAGTGTATGTATTAAAATCGGTATTGAATATTAATAATAATATTTTTGTTATAACAAACGTAAAAGGGCACACAGATATAGCTGAAATGCAATCATTTCTATCTCATAAATTTTCACTATATTATTTACACGTAACATTTAATTTGTTTAATAAATGCCTATTTATTTATAGTGAACGTATTAAAATCGGTATTGAATATTAATAATAATCTTTTTGTTATAACAAACGTAAAAGGGCACACAGATATAGCTGAATTGCAATCAGTTCTATATCATAAATTTTCACTATATTATTTACACGTAACATTTAATTTGTTCAATAAATGCCTATTTATTTAGAGTGAACGTATTAAAATCGGTATTGAATATTAATAATAATCTTTTTGTTATAACAAACGTAAAAGGGCACACAGATATAGCTGAATTGCAATCAGTTCTATCTCATAAATTTTCACTATATTATTTACACGTAACATTTAATTTGTTTAGTAAATGCCTATTTATTTATAGTGAACGTATTAAAATCGGTATTGAATATTAATAATAATCTTTTTGTTATAACAAACGTAAAAGGGCACACAGATATAGCTGAAATGCAATCATTTCTATCTCATAAATTTTCACTATATTATTTACACGTAACATTTAATTTGTTTATTAAATGCCTATTTATTTAGAGTGTATGTATTAAAATCGGTATTGAATATTAATAATAATATTTTTGTTATAACAAACGTAAAAGGGCACACAGATATAGCTGAATTGCAATCAGTTCTATCTCATAAATTTTCACTATATTATTTACACGTAACATTTAATTTGTTTAATAAATGCCTATTTATTTATAGTGAACGTATTAAAATCGGTATTGAATATTAATAATAATCTTTTTGTTATAACAAACGTAAAAGGGCACACAGATATAGCTGAAATGCAATCATTTCTATCTCATAAATTTTCACTATATTATTTACACGTAACATTTAATTTGTTTAATAAATGCCTATTTATTTATAGTGAACGTATTAAAATCGGTATTGAACATTAATAATAATCTTTTTGTTATAACAAACGTAAAAGGGCACACAGATATAGCTGAATTGCAATCAGTTCTATCTCATAAATTTTCACTATATTATTTACACGTAACATTTAATTTGTTTAATAAATGCCTATTTATTTATAGTGAACGTATTAAAATCGGTATTGAATATTAATAATAATCTTTTTGTTATAACAAACGTAAAAGGGCACACAGATATAGCTGAATTGCAATCAGTTCTATCTCATAAATTTTCACTATATTATTTACACGTAACATTTAATTTGTTTAATAAATGCCTATTTATTTAGAGTGAACGTATTAAAATCGGTATTGAATATTAATAATAAGCTTTTTGTTATAACAAACGTAAAAGGGCACACAGATATAGCTGAAATGCAATCATTTCTATCTCATAAATTTTCACTATATTATTTACACGTAACATTTAATTTGTTTAATAAATGCCTATTTATTTAGAGTGAACGTATTAAAATCGGTATTGAATATTAATAATAACCTTTTTGTTATAACAAACATAAAAAGCACACAGATATAGCTGAATTGCAATTAGTTCTATCTCATAAATTTTCACTATATTATTTATTTGTTTAACAAAAGCCTATTTATATAGACGGAACTTACTAAAATCGGTATCGATTATTATTATTATTATTATTTCTTGTATAATATTCGTAAAAATACGCAATTATTACAGAAATGATCCCTCTGCATACAATCAGTTCTATTTAAAAAAATTTCACTATTTTAACGACATATAACTTTTAATTTGTTTTAAAAATGACTATTTACTGAAAATGAACACATCAAAAAAACAAGTTATACAAATCAAACTAAAATGTATATACTCCTGACATCTGTTAGCTAAACATAAGTTCCTGTAATGTCCGTAGACACAGCGACATACAAACGGCGCGAAAAACTAAGGTCCCCGAATAGACGTTAATATGTGTATGACACTTTGAGGACGTCCTCAAACAGACTGTAATGTCTTTAAAAGGTCGTTTTAACATAAAATATGTCCGCGAAAAGACTTCTTAACATATATATATATATATATATATAATGTATATTTTTAAAAATTTACTTTTGTACCCTTATGGTCGGCGCCTTTGTGCCATGAGAGATTGATCTTGAGCTTTTCTGTTTTTAGTTTGTGTTAATTTCAATAATTGTAAATTGTATTATTGGAGTGTATTTTTAATCAAATATAATATATTTTTTAAATGTTATTTTAATTATATTTTCAATAAATCGATTTTATAGTGCTACTCTTTACTTTTCTATAACACTACAGAATTGTAAATCTAAATAAAATCAAATAATTTTTTTTTTTAATATATTCAATGTCATTTAACATTAATTTTCTTATTTTTCATCAAGTGCTTCATTCACTCCCCGTATTCCTTCTGAAACCCGATTCGGTGTGCCCGACACCGAATTTTCAATACCATAAATTGGAAATATATTACATTTTACAATAATATTCAATTATTATTCGACTATTAAATAAATTAACTTGATCACATAAATTAGCATCGCAGGTAAATACAATTATTTTCTAAAATTAAATTAGTGTACCATGTAAACCTACTAATTTCATGACGTCATTATCTAGTTACAAACTTTCATGACGTGACTACTCTGCCTAAAATTTTTTACTATAACGCACTATGTAATAATTCCTCAGTCTTTTTAAAGATAAGGAGGTGTGGAAATTTATTACAAATTAAATTTTCCTAATTTTCTACGTCAAATAGTAAAATCTGTCATGTTAAATATTTGACAAAACTTTGTATACAACAAAATAAAAAATGATAACTAACAAAATCTACAATTAACAAGCTTATTTTTTGATCTCAAAACTTAAAAAAATAGTATTTTTAGTATAAAACTTTTAATAAAATGTATGTTTTTCACCTTCATTTCACCTACAGTATTTTTTTTTTGTTTTTGCATAAAGATAAGTCGTTTTTTGTATCCAAGAAGACTGTTGGCGTTAGCACTTTGACTTTAAATTATGCCTAGACGGATTGGACGTACGCAAAACTATCATAAAACACTATCCCTCTAGGGGAACCTCGGCGTAGCCGAGATTTCGCTAGTCTATTATACTAAAAAGCTAGAACCCCAAAATTAATCACGACGATCGAGCAATTTTTAAGTGCACCTACAGCCTAGACGCCTTGAAATTTTTTGATAAAAACTACTTTAAATTGTAGCAAACGTTTTCCTTTACGTACCTAAAGATGACATAAATTTCTCTACAGGCCTTAGTTTTTCTGTAAAAAATTATTTAATGTTCAAAATTCCTTGAGGAAAACAAAACCATGGATTGCTTTCTATTCTATTCAAGTCTACAAAATCAGACAATTTAGGATCAAAATTGACATTGAGTAGGCTGGATTTTTTTAAAGAAGAAAATCTATATTTGACTTATGTCATATTAGATCCCATGTCTAATGGATAAATATACTTGTATTTAATTAATATAAATAAAAATTACTTATTTACATTTATTGTTACTATTAATATATCATACGATTTTATAGGTTTTTTTTTTTACTGTTTCAATAAAAAAAAATTAGGTACCCACATTTGAAACAGATATCGGTAATGATGATGTTATATTTGTACCGTGCGGGCGCTTATCAGGCGTCACCTCACGGGTACTTATTGCTGGTGTGGAGAGTGCACCAAAGGAATTACTTTTGTGCCATTTAAAATTCAAAATATTTGGCGTCGGTCAGAAGACAATCAGGCATAAGAAAGTAGGTACAATGCATTGTTATTATCAATGTTTTCATTATTGTAATCAAATATTGTTACACATTATTAGTATTTCATACATTTTGTACGTGTGTTATTGTTATTATTTTAATAAAAAAAAAATACATACACCTGTCTTCATTAATTACATATAATTACGTTTTTTTATAACAAAATTATCAATATTTTCTTCATAAAATCATTTTCTTATTATATTTTAACGTACTCTATCATATTACATCGTTTTAAACAACATTATACATTTTTCTACGAATAAAATGTAAACCGTTATATACATATTCGTAAATATAATTAATATGACGTTTTATACACCAATCCGGGTTATTTTGTACTCATCTTTGACATAAAACCAATATAATAATTTATAAAACACGCATTTACGAGTTAAAAAACGCCGAACATCTTTTATAATAAATGATTTAATTCACTATCTATATATATTTGAATTCATCACGACGATCGCCAAAATTTTGTTCGCCTGTACAAACTAAATGGTATAAGCGATTTTAATGAAAATTTTTCTTGGATATAGAGAAAAACTCAACTTGATTTCCTGGTCATTTTTCTGTAGGGTGCAGAATTTTTGTGTAAAACATTTTTAAAGGTGGAAATTTCGCTTTTTGAAACAATCGATTGAAGTCTACATGTACAAAATTAAGAAGAAAAACGATGTCATCTGTCTCATTTGACACGTCAATGTTAGTGATAAACCATTATAAGAAATGTATAAAGATTAGTTAAAAGTGGATATATATTTTATATGGAAGGATTATTATTATTATGCATATAATAGTATAATTAAAGGTATTTTATAATTATTTTCTTTATTTAAATGGTAATTAATTACTCATATATAACCTTGAAGTTAAATTTTAATATATGTTTATCCATAGGTAAAACTGTTTGCTTTTTATGACAGAGAAGTTAAAAAGGTTATAATTCAGTGAATATGAACGTACAGAAAGATATGTACGCATGTTGCCATTGAAAAAATAGTTGCTGAACGACGAAAAAGGCATGTATTTAAATGGAACCTAATTTGGATATGAAATTGATAAAAATGGTGCCTAGACAGAAAAGAAGTACGTAAAACTGTTATAATACACTATCGGCGGAGTCCTAGGAGAAAGATTGTTTGACATGTCAATCAGAACCTTTAAATGGAAATATTTTTGAAATGATAATTTGAAAGAAGTTAAATTCATAAACATAAATTATGAGAATGGGCAAATATTTCACAATATTAAAAATAGCCTAAAACATATTTAAAATTTGTAATTTTTGATGGTTCATGTCCGTGTTGAAAATTTTAAGACGAAAAACGTTCGTTTGACATGTCAATCAGAACATTTAAATGGAATTATTCATGAAATGACATTTTGAAAGAAGTTAAATTCATAAACATAAATTATGGCAATGAACGGTTATTCCACAGTGGTTAAAAAGGCCTAAAACATTATATTTAAAATATTAATTTTTAAAGGTTCATGTCCGTGATTTATGTGCATTTCGAAATTGTTGCCACACATTCCATAAGTAACTAAGTAAAAAAACAAATATTCCTATGTCAAGAATATGACAGCTCGATCGTCTTTTGTTTTTTGCTTAAAGTTGTCAGAAACATGTCGTGTTTGGTATCAAATAAGAGGTATCGTCAGGGGCCGCCATGCAGAAATGTCATAAATTTGACAGCTCGATCGGCTTTTGTTTTTTTGCTTAAAGTTGTCAGAACCATGTCGTGTTTGGTATCAAATGAGAGGTAAAGTCAAGGGCTGTCTTGCAGAAATGTCAAAAATTTTACAGCTCGATCGGCTTTTGTTTTTTGCATAAAGTTGTCAGAACCATATCGTGTTTGGTATCAAATGAGAGGTATCGTCAAGGGCTGTCATGCAGAAATGTTAAAATTTGATAGCTCGATCGACTTTTCTGTTTTGCTTTATGTTGTAAGAACCATGTCGTGTTTGGTATCAAATGAAAGGTAACGTCAAGGGCTGTCACGCAGAAATGTTAAAAATTTGACAGCTCGATCCGGTTTTGTTTTTTGCTTAAAGTTGTCAGAACCACGTCGTGTTTGGAATTACATGAAAGGTAACGTCAAGAGCTGTCATGCAGAAATGTCAAAAATTTGACAGCTCGATCGGGTTTTGTTTTTTGCTTAAGTTGTCAGAACCATTTCGTGTTTGGTATCAAATGAAAGGTAACGTCAAGGGCTGTCATGCAGAAATGTCAAAAATTTGACAGCTCGATCGGCTTTTGTTTTTTGCTTAAAGTTGTCAGAACCATGTCGTGTTTGGTATCAAATGAAAGGTAAAGTCAAGCGCTGTTATGCAGATATGTCAAAATAGGGTGCATGGGAAGTTTGAGTGGGCAGGTTGCGTGGGAAATTTGGGTGGGCAGGTTGCGTGGGCATTTTGGGTGGGTAGGTGGCGTGGGCAGGTTGGGTCGGCAGGTTGCGTGGGCATTTTTTGTACGTAAAACTATTAAAAAACACTATCGGCGGAGCCCCAGGGAATACTCGGCGTAGCCGACTTTTCGCTAGTCTATATACTACACAGTTTCATTCACTATCTATACTTTCATCTCAAGCATCGCCTAAAATTTAAGTGAGGCTACAGGCTGAACGGTTCGAGGGATTTTCGTGAAATTTGTTTCAATTTGTAGGAAATTGATGTCTTCAACATCCTCGTAATGGGTCATTTCTCTGTAGGATGGATAGTTTTAGAGTAAAAAATTATTAAAGGTGGAAATTTGGCTTTTTGAAACAAAAAGAAATAAAAATATATCTTAGTTTTCCATGAAAAAAATTGAGACAAAGATATCTGTGAAATGTCATATGATGTGACATGTCAATTTTAGTTTGGTAGTATTTTTGAAATATAAAGAAGTGAAATGTATTTAATATCATTTAAAAGACCTGCAGGCATGAAAAAATGAATTAGTTACGTTGTAAGTATTCAAAATCCATTTGTATGAAACGAAATATTTTTTTAGGTTCAGGAAATCGATTTAACCTGTTATTAATTAATTTTGAGTAACGGAGATGAGTGTATTTATATTTTAAAAGCCAAGAAATCCAATTTTGTCCATATTTTGAGATATTTCATATCGTTAAGTAGGTATGAGTAAGTAGATATGAAATAAAATAGCCTACATAGCAAAATGTCATAAATGTAGAATATTGAAGCGTTGGTTGCCGCCAAAGAATTCGCAATTTTGCAGTAAAAGTAAGGTATATATACAAAGTATACAAAATTATTTAGATTATTGTAGAATTTTAGGTTATCTTTTCAATGTAAATGTCAAATTTCCTTTCAAAAAGGAAACGGACTGAAGAAATCTTAAAAAATACCATATTTTTGGTCAGTATTTATGATAATTCATTAAGGGATAAGATATGAGAAATTTTGAGACATGGATGAAAATAAAAAACTATAATCATTGAAACAAAATTAAGACAAAGGTAAATACCAAAAATAAATGTTATTTTTACTACATTAATGTATTACTTCTATATTTTTAGATATGTAGATATATTTTGGCTTTACGAATTAACCATCTGATCGAGGTAACATATAGAATTTGTTCATAGAAATGTTTAAAAGAATTTAAAGAATATATCTTATTTTAAAGGCCAGTAGTTATATAACTTTTTGTTATGCTTTTTTAATGCAATAAAATATTATACATTAACCGTGGTTGTATATTATTCCAGCGTGTGTTCATTTTGCAGTTTCGTTATGTGAAAAATAAAATCACTTACAATAAACAAATAAACATTCGTTAAATTTATTTATTAAAAGTGTCAAACATTTAATAATGAGTCAATTTTTATATTTTCGCGCCTAAATTTGCAATAAAATCTTATGCATATCACTTTGCGATAAACTAGATTTTCTATCGGCCGGCCATCGATGGGTCACCAAGGCAGACAAAACATTGTTTTATTATGTTTTGCTTTGCACTTTTCGTGACAAGCAAAATTTTTATTGTGCTCCAAGACAATAATTCTGAAATAGCGAATATCAAATTAATAATTGTGCGATTAGTGCTGTAGTTCTGTATGATAAACCTACATATTTGAGGGACTATATCAAATTACAAAGAAGAGAAAAAGAAAGAAATTATCCCTGTAACAGCACAGAATGTAAATAAGTACAAAGTTGAAAGGTAAGAAAATTTATATTTGCTTACATATTATTAAATTTACGACCGTATAGAAATCAGTGTTTACTACAAACTGCATAACGGGAGTTTTTTTTTTAATAATGGACATGGGAACCGAATTTATACACTATATTTTTCGTGACAATAAGTATCTGGTCAAGTCGTATAGCCGAGATATACAACAAATATTAATGATCATTAACGGATAGTTATAGTATGCGTATCGTAAAGTGAGACTATTGACAGATGTTAAAATTGAGTCTGTAACAAACCAGAAAATATTGATTGTAATAAGCACGTGCTACTTGTTGTTTTGTACTGTACGAGTACGTCTTAAGGTACGTATTATATATCTAATCCTTAATGATCATTAATTTTTGTCGTCTGTCTCAGCTATTAGACCAATACAAAGAAAAAGAACATTAGAAGTGAAAAATAATTTAGCTTTAAATATTTTTTGATGTAAACATTTTTGCAAAGCATAGGTACTAAATATAAATTATATTTTCATGTATATATTTGAAAAAGTGTGAGAAAAAAACTTATTGTTATTTTGCTATTTACATTTTTTTATTTTTCGCAAAATATATTTGAAATTAAAAATATTTCAAATAAGTGAGGTTATTTTCTTTCATTTTTGGGTGTAGGAACTGATCAGACTGACATATATTTCTACATATGCCATCATAGAAATATAGAAATAAGTTAAAATCTCAATCTTTGAATAGCGAGTATCGAGAATAATTAATTTTGTGATTATTGTTTTAGTTCTGTACAATAAACCTGAGGTTAGAAAGATACCAGATTATAAAGTACAGAGAAAAATTGAATTATCCCTGTAATAGCAGAGAAGTAGAGAGAAGTAGAAAGTTAAATGGTAAGAAAATAAATATTAGCTTACTTATTATTATAAACAGCGAACATGGGCGTATGTCATTAATTTAACTACATTTAAAATGATTGATAACAATGTATTATCCCTTTTTTATGTTGCATTAGTAATACATCGGTGTCATGCATTTTAAATATAACTATGAAAATGTCACACGCCCATTAGTAAAGTCAATGGAGACCAAAAAAGACCTTTACCCTACAAAAGGTAGGATAAAAACGATTTTAACGTACGTTGTTTGGGTTAAGACGCAGATGAAATTTCTAATTTGTAACCTTGGGAAGGCTTGGCGTGAGCCGCCATCTTGGGTCAAAGGTGCAAAAAATGAGTTTTTGGCTTATTTCCTCGTAAACAGTGGCCTGTATCAAAATTTTACAAGAATACAAAATTAAAGCTCAACTTTTTTTCCAAAAAGGGATTTTGTATTTTTATTTAGAAAACTCTCAAAGAGTTATGTTCAAAAATAGTTAACCAGAATAACAATTTATGAAAGAAAATTAAATCACTCAAAATATAAACAATATTCAGTATTCAATACTCAGGCCCGATATTTTCATTTCTGGTTAAAATGCCGTTTAAGTTAACTGTCGGTTATAATAACAATGTGGCATCGAAAAATTTGTAATTTTTACAATTTAGACTATAATATCGATCCTGTGTTTTTCTTTTAACTGACAGTTAAATAACTCAAAATATAAACAATTAAGTCTAATAGGTTTTGTTATTTATAACAGTTTACATTCGTCGTTGCACCGAAAGAAGTAAATTATCGATGATTTTTAAATAATTTTTGTCAACGCTTGCCTACAAATTTATCAACTACTCTGACCGGGTTAAAGATACGATATCACGGTTTGAAAATTTTAATTCAACCTAGAATTCTCCGTCATGTCATGTATTACACGATTTTTGCTCTGATGAGCGGTTCGCGAGTTATTAAGAAATTAAACTTACATGAAATTTTTCTAAAAATTTTGAACTTCTGCAAATCGGCTTAGTTTTCAATTTTTCTTCTGAAATTTTGACATGATTAAAGATAAACATTATTGCGCATTTACTACGTATCAAAATGAAAAAATCTGATGTGGCCACCACAAGACCTCTCGCCATTTCCATATTAGGCTATATAAGTATTGTATTTCACTTCGCTTTCGAACCGTCGTTTTATAACAAAAAATTACAGAACTTTACTCAAATATTGTTTTTTATTGTATTTAACATGTCTTCTGCACACATATAATTCTAATTATATTTATTTTTCATTGTGTGAGGAAGTTTCTAAATGTCAGTGATTCTTCCAATTCATTAACCAGATTGGCGGTATTTCTGATGGATATATGCATTTTACCACAATTTTACTTATAATTTCAAATAATTAATTAATAAAACAATAAGAAAGATTAAATATAAAGTCTATTATTCATTGCCTTGTTCGAAATCCGAACTAAATATAATCAATTTTATCTTCTAGTTGCTCTTGTGTAACTCTCTACAATATGCGATCTTGTAGCTTGCTTATTGGACTTAGTTGAGAAATCCCTGTATAGTTTTTACACCTGACCTTTGAAAATGAAAATGAGAACTGCTATATTCCAGTCATTCGGAATATTCTTATTTTTCCAAGCTGCGTTAATTATATTATGGATTAACATTACAAGTATTTAATAGGTAATTTGTAAAAATAATTGTTTTTCAATAATTTAAATATTTTTCTATATTATAGATATATTGCAACAAGTTGCTTCATTTGAAGAAATATGTTCATCAAAAAATACGTCACACATTGGAGACATCAAGAATCGTAAAGGAAAGTATTGTTTTATAAAGTTTTGACCAAGGAAATTCAATGTCTTAAAATGGTACTGTATTGCATCTGGTATTTTTGCAATTATTTTTTATAAATTACGTTTAAAATTATCTATTTTAAAATTCTTTTATTGTCAATTATTTTGTCACACTAATCAAAAAACATTTTAATTACCCAATCTTAAAGAAAATTTTTCACCGACGAATTTTTAAATATTTTGTAAATCTTTATTGTTTATTTCAGTTTTAACAAATCCCATCCAAGTTCCGTGGCCGTGTGCTTGAGTGTCTGGTCACGAATCTGGAGGACCGGATTGGAATCTGACCGACGCCAGGTATTTCGAATTTTAAATGGCACAAAAGTAACCCCTGTGGTGCACTCACTACACCACCAATCAGTGACTGTAAAGTGATACCTAGTAAGCGCCAGCACGGTACAAATATGTCATCATCATTACCGATATTTATGATAAACCAGATGGACACATCCACAAATAGGTAATATGCCATGATGATATATTTATTTATTTATTTTATTTATTATCCAAGTTTGTTAGCACCAATATTTATATTGGTTTGGAATTGTGGATGTTTCACGACAAATTGGACATTTTAATGTTCAATATATAGTCGTACAATCATATTTTTAAAAGTCGTCTTGATATGAACAAGATGAAAGAAAACAGGAACTAAATAAGTCAGTAAAAGGTAATAATATTTAAAAGATATTTTTTTTATTAAATAAATACAATATATTTTTCAACAGGAAAAATCACAGCCATCTCAGCTATAAATACCACTGTCCACGGATTGTATTGTATTGGAAAGGTTACATTGTTGCATCGAATATATTTCATCACAAAACATTTATAGTATAAATTATAAATATATATATATATATTTATATATTCAAAATTAGAACATAAGTTTTACAAATCTGGAAATTTGGACGAGAATTACAAAATAGGTATGTTTAAACAACACTGTTATTTTCCATTTACTGTTATCTTCAAAATTCTGATGTTGTTTATTTATGTCATAATTTATTTTTCTAACTGGTAGAATGATTCTGTTGTGTGTCATTGTGATGATATGTTTATATAAATAAATAAATATAAATATATCATCACGGCATATTACCCATTTCTGGGTGTGCCAATCTGCTTTATCGCAGATATCGGTAATAATGATGACATATTTGTACCGTGCGGGCGCTTACCAGGCGTCACCTCACGGGCACACATTGCTAGCGTGGAGAGTGCACCACAGGGGTCACTTTTGTGCCATTTAAAATTCGAAATATTTGGCGGTTCATCTTTAAAAATATAAAATTAATACATTTTCATTTATTTTAGATGAAATTCCATTATTGGTATCGAGAAAAAAAACTTAAATACTTATTCTTACTATAAAATACAAATTTACTGACATCTCTACAATAGTCGGTAATCCTTCGTCAAATAAAAGGTAATAATTATAAGACATTTTTTTTATAATTAATAAAATTTCTTCTACAACAACAGGCAAAATCAATTAAGACATTAAAAAAGTCGAAGCCACCCTGAGAAAATGCATTATGCATAATTATCGTATCTATAAATGAAACAAATAAACTTGTCTAAATTTTCGTCACATTTAAAAATGCAGATACTATGCAATTTGAAATGGTAATTGATTTTATTTATTATTATTAATTCAGATTATTTTCTGTAGGATAGTAGTGCTGTAACAAATTATTACAAAGAAGATAAATGTCCAACAAAAACTGTGTTATTGGGTGAAGGCATCAAGAATTATAAATAAATATCCTGCTTTTTAGTTTTGGAAATGAAAATGGTTCAGTATTTCTTAATATATAATATAGTATTTCACAAATTTTGGAATTGTTTTAAATTGTACATATACACTTAATTATTATATGATATATTTTTATCTTTTATACATTTAAAAACGGGGTTTAAATGTTTCTTTCAAATTTCCCGCTAAAATGATCACAAGTATTTTAAGCAGTGATTACAATTAACAAGGCATTTAATAATCATTTATCGTCTTTTATTTAACATGCTTTTATGAAGCTGGGTATTATAGTTAAAATTTTAACCGGGGATTGCGAAACTGGCCCTAATGATGTTTTAAAACAAAACTGCAAATAAACCAAAAGAAACTTCTTGTATTTGACTAAATTGACGTCATGAGCATTTTAGCGGGAAATTTGAAACAAAAATTAATAAGCCCTATTGTAAATGTATGAACGATTAAAAAACATATAATAATAATTTTCCACTTATGATCAAGTATATAAATAACATATAAAATTTATCTCTTAGTAAAGTAAATAACATTTTTTGCCGTTTGTAAATATCATTTATTTTTAATTATAATCTTCTTGAAAAATTTTCGTTAACAAATTTTTAAATACCGCGTGTCTACTTTTTTGCGGATTTTAGGAAATACAATGGTAAAATTTTCATATCACTTTTAATTCTGCCATATTAATTTTAGAATAAAAGTATAATTACCAAAAATGTACAGAATTAAAAACTACGCCTTAGTCCAAAATTATTTAAATGCATTCAGTTTGTGAAAGAGAGGCAACATAAGAGTAAAAGTCAAACAATCTATTTGAATTGTACATTTTGTCTTGCAGGGCACTGTAAAATTTAGGCTGATTTGATGCAATTTTTTAATTCTGAACATTCTTTGTATTTACACTTTGGTCCCAGAATAGACATTTATACATAAGCGACACTTTTTGTCGGCATCATTGTTGTTGTAATTTGACGTTTATGACCTTGAACTTTAAATTTGTTGGCAAATTTATGCGGGAAATCCAAATTGTTTTAAACGTTAAAAATACTAAATTTTTTATTTTATTAACGAATTAAAAGAAATCAGATAAAATAAACACATTATTATATTTTGATTAATAAAATACCCGAATTTTACAAATTCATTACAATTCATAATTTTCTATATCTTTGATGTGTGAAATACAAACGTCAGACTCGATGAATATGTCCCATATCCTTCTCCATCAAATTTTCTCTTGCACAGGCCTTGAGCCACATTTTACACCTATATTTATTAAACCCTAAAATACATGGATGTGACAATTTGAGTCAACAGCTCCTCCAGAATATGCGAAATATAATGACTTTATGATAACGATTTTTCCTATCGTTTGTTGAAAATATAGCATATTTGTACTTACCAGAAATCAATTTGTGTTTTTCAATATACTTTTATTATTGACCCCTAATAGAAAACGAATTATTGAAAAGAAGAAAGAATCGTAAGAAATGCCGAAACAATCCGATTTTATCCGATTGGCATTTTAAATTTGTTGTCATATTCTTTCTCTCTGTAATTTTCGTTTCTCTCTGACTGTCGCTTTTGTATAAATGTTTATTTTGTGCTTCAATCCTAAAATTAATAGGGTAGATTTTACAAAAATATGAAAATTTTACCATTGTATTTTTTATGGTCCATAAAAAAATTAGACACCCGGTATAGGTACTACATAGTGATCAAAAAAATAAAACTGATTCAGTTGGCATTAACAAAAAATTACTTAAATTTGAAGATTTAAATTTGGTTTATTTACAATTTTTTATTAAAATGGTTGTTTCCTTTACTTACATTGCCCAATAATCTAAAGCATTTCAATTACTCAATAATCTATTAGCTGTCAGGCCTCACCTCTGACATAACCTATTTATATTTATTATTAAAATGACATGTCTAATAGTATTTCCGCTTTCACATGGTATTGTGTAAACTGTGGAATAAAACGATCCCTAGAATTATATTGCCAACTGCATCATTTCTTTTTAATCACTCTGTAGTAATTATTGATATTTAATTTTATTTCAGTTTAAAAAAATCTCATCCAAATGAATAATCCTTCGATCAAAAGCACTATGTAGTGTTGGAATTGTGAATATTTCACGAAAAACGAACGTAAACGAAATTAAATGTGATCAACACTGGACGTTCTCATTTTCAATATCTATTTTCAAAAATCTGATTTTGAACAAGATGTAAGAAACCAGAAACTGAATGAATTATTTTGTTAAAAAGTGACTTGTGATATACTTTTTACAAAAGCTGAAATGACAGTTTCAGTTAGGCCGAAAACAAAAACTTGGAAAATGATTTTCAATTTTCAAATTGTCCTTAACATGTTCTACATGAAAACCCAATAAACTTTGGTCATTACAAGTTTACAACAAAAACTAACATTCGTTCTGCATTATAATACATTGAATGTCATGTCATTAATTCAAGACTAATGTATTTTTATTTGGACCAAGCAAAGACACGAATCACGTAATACATTTCATTATGTTTAATCAGGTTAATTTCTAATAAATAACTTAACAATTTTCAGGTGTTGAATTTTTCGTACCATATTTAGTTTTTACATTTTTAAATCGAAAAAAAAAAAGAAATTAAAGAAATATGGATTTATAACTGGTTTTGCTTGCAATGAGAAATTTTTTGTCCTCTTTTTTAAAAGAAAGTAAGTATACATTATTTTTTTTTAAATTATTAACTAATATAATTTTTTTCATTAAAGATCCAAAAATCATAAAGAAATGTGTTTGTTACAAATTTTGATTTGGCGTAATATCAAACGCCTTTAATGACCCAACTACTCACATGATCAGGAATGCATGAAGGATCTGGCTAAGGGAATATCAGCTGCTCTAAACTGCAATTTTCTGGATGAATACAATTTAGCTAGGCCATTTCTCCGCCAGTTTTTGCGGACGGTTTTTCCTCTGACGTGACGGAGAATCTCCGGAGAAGATGCATACTCCCCGTCCTAGTTAATGCAGAGATGCATCAGGCCTACTAAATTATATAATTAACAAAGTTATCGGTTGTTTATATTAATTTATTTTGTATATATTATGCATATATACATAAATTCTACTTTTTTCTGTAATAAATCTCGGAAAAAATATAAATAAAGTCTATGACACTTGTAATAACATTCCAGACTGCATATATTGATGTTGTGAAACTTACTTAGTTTTCTGCAGTTTGCAAATTTATAATTGTTTAATAAATTTAATATATGTGTGTTTCGTAATTTTATTTTTATCTTAAAATTTAATATTGTATATGTAGGCGTGTTATTAATATTATGTTTATATTCATCCTACATTTGTCACATTTGTTCTTTTGAATTGATTCTATTAATAATTAATAAATAAGTAATGTTGCCATTTACACATGTTACTTAAATTATTGCTCTCTAAAATAAAAATTTGATTTAGACCAATAAACCTCTTTTAAAGCATGGAAATGGAAGATTATTTTCATAAACATATAAATTAATTGGATATTTTACATAGTTTTCAGTGAGAAAAATTATAAGTATTTTAATAACGTTTTTTTAGTGTAAAATAAAATATAATTTTAATAACAAATGCCTATAAAAAAATAAATTTTGATTCAAGAAAGCCTTGTAAAACAAGGTAGTTTATCTCGTATCTAAGCAAAATAATTGAAACGTAAACATACGTCAAGTAAGTTGGAGAAATTCATATTTTAAGACATTTTTATAAAAATATTATTTTTCCAGAAATGAAGACACGCAGCGCGAAGGAAGAAATGAAGGAACTGTCGGGGGAGAGCCCCCTCAAAAAATGTAGAGGGTCTACGACCCGCAATGACCAGACAGAAAAACTGATAGATAATCTTGAAGAAGTAAATAGTGAGTATTAGAAATACATATTTTAAGACACAAATATATGCAGTGTGTTTTAAAAAAATATTTATCCTTTTCTCGCTTATTAATTTAAACGTAATAACATGGGGCCGCGTGCCTAAGTGTCTGGTCACGAATCTGGGGAACCGGGTCCGATCCCGATCGACGCCACATATTTCGAATTTTAAATGGCATAAATGTGACCCTTGTGCTACACTCTATACTTCAGTAATGAGTGTCCGCGAGGTGACGCCTGGTAAGCGCTCGCGCGGGTCAAATATGTCATCGTTACTACTGATATCTGTGATAATGCAAATTGGCACACCCAGAAATGGATAATATGCCGTAATGATATATATTTTTTATTTATTTACATAAATTAAAATGCATTCACCATTATATAATTTCCAAAGTAGCTCAATATTATTACTTCCGGTTGTCAAGTAATTGATCGCAACTTTTATTTTTTAAATGGAAAACCCTTCATGTTTAAATAGTCCATAATATTTGCTAATAATTAATAACATTAAAATAATTATTATTATTTATTAAAAAATGTAATGGCGAATAATTAAAATATTACATTTTATGCAATATATGTATAAATATTTTTATTTTCTTAGTTATGGAAAATATACAAGAAGAGGGGGCAGTGTCGGGGGTGCCCCAACCAAGAAATATAGAAGGCGAAGAATACGGTTTGGGGTCAACCCCCGATACTAGTACCCGCAATGAAAACGAGGGTACAAGTGGCCCAAGATGGGGTTACGGGAGGGGAAGAGGACGAGAAAGAGGGCGTGGCGGACGGCGGCAGTGGCGGGTCAGAAGGGAATGGCGGCACGAGCGAAGAGAAAGAGATGTAAGTAATATATTTATATTTTATAGTTTTGGGCGATAACCAAACTAGTGGCGCAGCTCATGGACCACATGGCATAAAAAATAAATAAAAAAATTGTTATAATTAATTGTCTTATTTTGTGTGTGATAAGTGCGGGGAAAGAGTAAGGTGTGTCACATTTATATCAAAATTTGAATTGTTAGTGTCATCTGTTGAAAATGCCTGTCTGCATTATTGGGTAAATAATAATGGGATATAAGTAGGTAGGTTTGAATTTATTTTAATACTTAAAATAACTGTATGGGAAATATACAAAAGCTGTATGCGCGCAAAACGTAAAAACAAGGAATAATTTCTCATCAGATATAGAAAATTACTTTATTAGATATCGTACGATTTTATAACATTTATTGTTTATTTTAAGATTTTTAAATACTCAGGTGTATTCTTATTCATCAATATACTTGAGTTTGGATTAACCGACAAAAAAAAAGAAAAACAATAACCATTGATAAATCAGTGTCTTGACCTTAAATAAATAAATATAACTATCGAAAATAAAACGTTTAGCAAAATAGAATATACTTTTATAGATTTAATAAAGGGATGTTTTTCATAGTTTTACTTTAATCAGAGATACATAACCTAAATACCCAACTCCATATAACTCAAACCACCATAATTAAAGTCTTAAGATCAAGAGGCTGCCATTAGGAATTTAGTCTAATCTAGCATAAATATCTCTGAATTCAATGCGCAGAAATGAAGCCTGAATATACGTTTGGCAGCCATTCTTTGAAAAGGTATAAAGGTAAGTTCGTATTTTATTCAGATTTGTGGCAATTTAAAAGTGTGTATGTATATTTTAAGTAATAATTTAAAAACAGTGTCAAATGCAAAATATTGAATGAAAAATAATAAATATTATATTTTTTTCTCATTTACATTATGAAATTTCTTTGGATAATAATCACAAAATTGATTTAATTTTATATATTTGCAAGTATTTATTTCAAAAAAAAAAAAACAGCAGAAAATATAGTTAAATATTACTTAATTCTGTAAATTTTATTTGATAATTGCCAGCTGACACTTGATATTTATTTTGCTTTTGTTAACTACGTTAGCATTCTGACCAATCAAAAGGCAGAGTTTATATCCCGATCTAAACCAACGCTATTATCTTCCGTGAAATGAAGTATAGCTTTTATTCGTTTCATTAAATGTTCCTACAATAAAACTATTACTATTACCACTTTAATTGTTCGATTTATACATTTTGTGTATCATGTTTGAAAAATAAAATTGTTATTGTAATATATAATTTACTATATTGATATAAATAATAAGAGTACACAAATATAAATATGGTTAACAATATTAAAGTTATGCATCTAGAGATTTTTCACATTTCAACAAATATAAATGTAAGTAAACTCTGTTTGAAGGAGTCAGTTTTACACCAAAACATTTCCGATGTTTAAAAGGAAGCACCAATTGCACAGATCCATAAGAGAATAAATACAGAGAAATAGTCGGATAAAACTCAATAAACGACAATACAACAAATAACGGACAGCACTTACAAAGAATGAAATCATAATTGATATATTTGAATTGTTTTCGTGTGAAATGCATTTGGGTTCAGTTCAGTGCACATCAAAGCTATGTAGAATTTCAACAATCTATCTGTCAATATTCTTGACACATTTCAGAGTATATTTCATAAATAATTTGGCATAAATGTTACGTACATTTTACATAATTTACAGCTAATGAGATGCTACTTTCATTTGATTTAAACCGGTAAACTTTTTCAAGTGTAGAAGGTAAGATATGCTCTCATACATAAATAATATGTAATGTTTTTCATAACTATCAAACATTAAACGATTAAAAATTAAAAGATATGTATCCTCCAAAATGTACTACACACCTGTTGAATCAACAATGTGTATTGCATTTTGTTATTAAAAATGTTTAGGTTAAAATAATACTAAAGTGGACCTAGATAGATTGTATTTATTAAGAACGTTGTGAAATGAAATCATTTGACATGTCAATACTGTTATTTAAATAGAAATACCGTGAGTATTTTTAACGTAAAGCATTAGTTTTGTCACATCCATTGACATTTGATTGACAGCGTGTCTCATTTAAAATGAAACATAGGGAACGTACTTGACATTTGCTCATTACTTGCTACTCTGTCAGTGTTATAAAAAAAATCCAACTTGAAATGCAATGGTATATTGTGTGGTAAGTACTGTGGAAGATAAAGTGCCTAAAAAGTCTACAGCATGTTCAGCAAAAATTTTAAAGAATCGTTAATAACTTGAGGGGAAATGGTTGGGTCCAGCCTGTGCATTAATAATAGAAATAATATATCCTTTAATGTATTCACTGCAAAGAAAAGGCATGTATTTATGATTTTAATACGTAATAAAAGTAAACATAAAGAGAGATTGGATAAGCTATTGGTGCAGAGATAAACTGTACACAAGTTATTTAAAAATCACCAGGGGTGGTAGCATGACCAAGTGATTAAGGGTGATTAGCTAGGAGATGACTAGCAGTGTTGTAACGCTGTTAATCATTTATGGATTATTTTAAAGAAAAATACTTCAAAAAGCAGTTATAAAAAAATTAATTGTGCACAACTTTTATTTGAAGTAATTTTCTCTAAAATAATCCATAAACTATTGACAGCGCTAAAACACTGATAGGCATCTCCTCCTTAGTCATCTGCTAATCACCATTCATGCTACCACCCCTAGAGTTTGTTGTGGACGACACGGAACAAAGAATAAATTTTTGGGAAAGAATGTTTAAAATCAAAAGTTTAATATCGAATGTGTTTCAAGAATTTTATAACAGAGTCAGTCATTGCGTAGCTAATGCTAATGGAGGGATTTTTGAAATTTTTTGTAATTATTGTTTATTTGTTCGTTATTAAGTTTTGAATTTTTGGGTCAGTGGAAATTTAATTAAAATTAAAATCGAATAACGCACTCAGCTTCGCGCAAATACACCCACTGTTAATAAATTAATAAATTTCTTAGGGCACCTTGTAGCACACAACAGAAATTATTCAAGATTTTGAGCCAGAAGTCTTAGATATTCAAAAGGCTGAAGAAAGAATCGCATACAGCCCCAAGAAGGATCTCAGTTATGCGTAGTCAGGATTTTCAAATAGGGGTGGATATTGAATATATGTGGGGGAGAGAGTTCGTTGTGTAGAAGTAAATACTATTTGCACATATTATAGGTACTCTATTTTCGTTAGTTACAATTTTGCATCAAACTTATACGTTTTATGAAATAGATCATTTATTTATTAAAATAAAATATGTATTAATATTACCAATGGGAAGGGTTTAAACCAGAAAACACCCCCCTTGGCTACGCCACTGATACTGAGGACGAAGATGAGTCAGAAAATGTTAATAAGATTTACTTGAGGTAAGATTTGAAATTTGGGCTTGATTTGTTTTTAACTTGGTTAAATTTATTTAGAATTGCTGGAAATTATTTTAATTTGTTCCTAATTGTTTAAAATATGTTTGAAATTGACGGAAATTATTTCGTTTTGATCCCTATAATAATAAACTTTGTTCAGAGTTGTAGGACACTATTTCAAATTGTTCTCAATTTTCTATTTATTCAAAAGTGTCGGCCACTATTCTAACTACTTCTCAAATGTTTAAACTATACTAAACACGACGTATTTTTCACTATATATACTATAAATATCGAAAGATTTTTGACAAATAATTGGGACGTGATTTAAAAGTATATTTTACACCCAAAAATTTTCGATGTGTATAAAAAAAATGTAACTTGCACAAAACTGTAAGAAAATAAATTCAGGGAAATAGCGAAGTAAAACTTAAAAACGACAATACAACAAAAACCGCGCAGCACGTATAAAGAATTAAATCATAATTGATATAAATACTTGAGTTGTGTTTCTGAACTCCACGCTTGACTACAACACATAGAATCACAAGAATCTATCGGTCAACATGCTTTCGATATTTCAGAACATATTTTATGTAAGAAACAAAAACAGGTCGTAATATTATTATAATATCTACTTCTACTTTCTAATTTGTCAACTTGATCGGCTTTTGTTTTTTGCATAAAGTAGTCAGAACCATGTCGTGTTTGGTATCCAATGAGAGGTAACGTGAAGGGCTGCCATGCAGAAGAGTCAAAAAATTTGACAGCTCGATCGGCTTTTGTTTTATGCATAAAATTGTCAGAATCATGTCGTGTTTGGTATCAAATGAGAGGTCTTGTTAAGGACTCTCAGCCGCATGTGTCAAAATTTTTGACTAATTGATTGGCTTTTGTTTTTTCCATAAAGAAAAGTCGTTTGTGTATCCGAGAAAACTGTTAACGTTAGCAATTTGAGTTTCAAGTGTGCCTAGACGGATTGGAAAGACGTATAGCCGAGATTTCGCTAGTCTTTTATTCTAAACGGGTACATTCACTATCTATATATATATATTTTCTTTAATCACGACGATCGGGGAAATTTTGCTCACCTGTACAGGCTAAACGGTAAGAGCGATTTTAATAAAAAAATTTATGGGATGTAGAGAATAACTCAACTTGATTTCCTGGTAATAGGTCATTTTTCTGTATGATGCATAGTTTTTGTGTAAAAAATTTTTAAACGTGGAATTTTGGCTTTTTGAAACAATACATCGAAGTCTACATACAAAATTAAGAAGAAAAACGATGTCATCTATCACATTTGACATGTCAATGTTAATGACAAACCATTATAAGAAATGTATAAAGATTAGTTAAAAGTGGATATATATTTTTTATGGAACGATTATTATGCATATAATATGTAGTATAATTAAAGGTATTTTATAATTATTTTCTCTATTTAAATGGTAATTAATAACTCATATATAACCTTGAAGTTAAATTTAAACATATTTTCATTTATAGGTAAAACTGTTTGCTTTTTATGACAGAGAAGTTGAAAAGGTTATAATTCAGTGAATATGAACGTACAGTAACATGTACGCATGTTTCCATTGACAAAATAGTACCTGAACGACGAAAAAGGCATATATTTAAATGGAACCTAATTTGGATATGAATATGAAATTGATAAAAATGGTGCCTAGACGGAATGGAAGTACGTAAAACTATTATAATACACTATCGGCGGAGCCCTAGGAGAAAGATTGTTTGACATGTCAATCAGAACCTTTAAATGGATATATTTTTGAAATGAGGACAATTTGAAAAATGTTAAATTCATAAACATAAATTATAAGAATGGGCAATTATTTCACAATAGTAAAAATGGCCTAAAACATATTTAAAATTTATAATTTTTGAAGGTTCATGTCCACTACGAAAGTGTTGCCAAATATTCCATAAGTAACTAGGTAAGTACCTATAAAACAAATATTGCTAACTAGATCAATGTGAAGTCGGTATATAAGTGTTACCAAATATGCCATAAGTGTAAAACAAATATTCCTAACTGCATTACTGTGAAGTTAGCCAATTAATTTCCAAGCTACTAATAAAAAATATAATAAATTTTAAACATAAATATAAGAGAAAGTGTTGCCATAAGTAACTAAGTAAAACACAAATACTCCAATGTCAAGATTTTGACAGCTCGATCGGTTTATGTTTTATTTACATAAAGTTGTCAGAAACATGTAGTGTTTGTATCAAATAAGAAGTATCGTAAAGGGCTGCAATGCAGATATGTTAAAATTTTGACAGAACGATTGGCTTTTGTTTTTTGCATAAAGTTGACAGAACAATGTCGTGTTTGGTATCAAATGAGAGGTATCATCAAGGGCTACTATGCCGAAATGTTAAAAATTTGACAGCTCGATCGGCTTTTGTTTTATTTACATAAAGTTGTCAGAAACATGTAGTGTTTGTATCAAATAAGAATCATCGTTAAAATTTTGACAGATTGGCTTTTGTTTTTTGCATAAAGTTGTCAGAACCATGTCGTGTTTAGTATCAAATGAGAGGGTTTGTGAAGGGATGCCATGCAGAAATGTCAAAGATTTGACAGCTCGATTGGCTTTTGTTTTTTGCATAAAGTTGTCAGAACCATGTCGTGTTTAGTATCAAATGAAAGGTATCGTCAAGGGCCACCATGCAGAAATGTAAAAATTTTGACAGCTCGATTGGCTTTTGTTTTTTGCTTAAAGTTGTCAGAATCATGTCGTGTTTGGTATCAAATGAGAGGGTTCGTCAAGGGATACCATGTAGAAATGTCAAAGATTTGACTGCTCGATCGTCTTTTGTTTTTTGCATAAAGTTGTTCGAACCATGTCGTGTTTGGTATCAAATGAAAGGTAACGTAAAGGGCTGCCATGCAAAAATGTCAAAAATTTGACAGCTCGATCGGCTTTTGTTTTTTACTTAAAGTTGTCAGAACCATGTCGTGTTTGGTATCAAATGAGAGTAATCGTCAAGGGCTGCCATGCAAAAATGGTAAAAATTTGACAGCTTGATCGATTTTTGTTTTTCGTATAAAGTTATCAGAACCATGTCGTGTTTGGTATCAAATGAAAGGTAACGTCAAGGGCTGTCATGCAGAAAGGTT
Source organism: Ophonus ardosiacus (assembly GCA_943142095.1). Taxonomy (NCBI): domain Eukaryota; kingdom Metazoa; phylum Arthropoda; class Insecta; order Coleoptera; family Carabidae; genus Ophonus; species Ophonus ardosiacus. The sequence goes on along the minus strand of OW964825.1, from coordinate 21,875,638 downwards.
AAAATTTTGACAGCTCGGTCGGCTTTTCATTTTTGTTTAAAGTTGTCAGAACAATGCCGTGTTTGGTATCCAATGCAACGTAACGTCAAGGGCTGTCATGCAGAAATGTCAAAAATTTGACAGCTCGATCGGCATTTGTTTTGTGTGGGCAATTTGGGTGGGCATGTTGCGTGGGAAGTTTGGGTGGGCAGGTTGCGTGGGAAGTTTGGGTGGGCAGGTTGCGTGGGCAGATTGAGTGGTCAAATTGCGTGGGCAGGTTGTGTGGGCATTTTGGGTGGGCAGATTGCGTGGGCAGTTTGGGTGGGCAGTTTGCGGGGCCGTTTGGTTGGGCATATTGCGTGGGCAGGTTGCGTGAGCAGTTCGGGTGGGCAGGTTGCGTGAGCAATTTGGATAGGCAGGTTGTGTGGGCTGTTTAGGTGGGCGGGAAAAAAAAATTTTTAAAGACGCTTAGCGTTAGCACTTTGCGTTTAAATAGTTCCTAGTCGGATTGGATGTACGTAATACTATTATAAAACACTATCGGCGGAGCCCTAGGGAATACTCGGTTCAAGTGTGCCTAGACGGATTGGAAAGACGTATAGCCGAGTTTTCGCTAGTCTGTATACTAAACAGTTTCATTCACTATCTATATACATTTGAATTCATCAAAGAGCATCGCTTAAATTTTAAGTGACGCTACAGCCTAAACGGTGCAAGGGATTTTCGTGAAAATTGTTTCAAGTTGTAGGAAATTGTTCTCTTCAGGGCCCTAGTCATGAGCATTTTTTCTGTAGGATGGATAGTTTTCGAGCAAAAAAATTTTAAAAGTGGATATTTGGTACTTTGAAACAATTTGACACAAAAATCTTAGTCTTCATTGAAAATTTTAAGACGAAGAACGTTTTTTGACATGTCAAACAGAATTTTTAAATGGAAATATTTATAAAAATAGGTCAATCTGTAACAAGTTAAATTCATAAATATAAACTATAACAATGGGCAATTATTCCACAATAGCTAAAAGGGCCTAAATCATAATATTTAAAAATTATAATTTTTGAAGGTTCATGTCCTTGCTTCGTGTGCATTTCGAAAGTGTTGCCAAACTTGTTATAAGTAACTAAGTAAAAAATAAACATTCCTAAAAAGATCAGTGTGAAGTCGGTACACAAGTGTTACCAAACATGACATAAGTATCTAAGTGACAAACAAATATTTCTAACTGTATTACTATGAAGTTAGTTCATTAATAATTTCCATACTACCAATAAAAATATAGTAAATTACTGTGAAGTTAGTGCATTAATAACTTCCATAATACCAATAAAAATATAGTAAATTTTAAATATAACTAGACGAGTAAGTGTTGCCAAACTTGCCATAAGTAACAAAGTAAATAACAAATATTCCCAAATGCATTAATGTGAATTTCGTACTTTAATTGCCAATAAAAATTTAGTAAATATGGAATATAATTAGAAGAGAAAGTGCTGCCAAACTTGTAATAAGTAACTAAGTAGAAAAATCAATATTCCTAACTGCATTAATGTGAAGTTTGTACAGTAATATCAATATTGCCAATATTTATAAAGTAAAATAAGACATGTTGCCAACCAATAATACTTTAAAAAAATGACAATATCGGATTTTGTTTTTTGCATAAAGCTGTCAGAAACATGTCGTGTTTGGTATCAAATGAGAGGTATCGTCAAGGGCTACCATGCAACAATGCCCCAACCAAGAAATATAGAAGGCGAAGAATACGGTTTGGGGTCAACCCCCGATACTGGTACCCGCAATGAAAACGAAGGTACAAGTGGCCCAAGATGGGGTTACGGGAGGGGAAGAGGACGAGAAAGAGGGCGTGGCGGACGGCGGCAGTGGCGGGTCAGAAGGGAATGGCGGCACGAGCGAAGAGAAAGAGATGTAAGTAATATATTTATATTTTATAGTTTTGGGCGATAACCAAACTAGTGGCGCAGCTCATGGACCACATGGCATAAAAAATAAATAAAAAAATTGTTATAATTAATTGTCTTATTTTGTGTGTGATAAGTGCGGGGAAAGAGTAAGGTGTGTCACATTTATATCAAAATTTGAATTGTTAGTGTCATCTGTTGAAAATGCCTGTCTGCATTATTGGGTAAATAATAATGGGATATAAGTAGGTAGGTTTGAATTTATTTTAAAACTTAAAATAACTGTATGGGAAATATACAAAAGCTGTATGCGCGCAAAACGTAAAAACAAGGAATAATTGCTCATCAGATATAGAAAATTACTTTATTAGATATCGTACGATTTTATAACATTTATTGTTTATTTTAAGATTTTTAAATACTCAGGTGTATTCTTATTCATCAATATACTTGAGTTTGGATTAACCGACCAAAAAAAAGAAAAACAATAACCATTGATAAATCAGTGTCTTGACCTTAAATAAATATAACTATCGAAAATAAAACGTTTAGCAAAATAGAATATACTTTTATAGATTCAATAAAGGGATGTTTTTCATAGTTTTACTTTAATCAGAGATACATAACCTAAATACCCAACTCCATATAACTCAAACCACCGTAATTAAAGTCTTAAGATCAAGAGGCTGCCATTAGGAATTTAGTCTAATCTAGCATAAATATCTCTGAATTCAATACGCAGAAATGAAGCAGCCATTCTTTGAAAAGGTATAAAGGTAAGTTCGTATTTTATTCAGATTTGTGGCAATTTAAAAGTGTGTATGTATATTTTAAGTAATAATTTAAAAACAGTGTCAAATGCAAAATATTGAATGAAAAATAATAAATATTATAATTTTTTCTCATTTACATTATGAAATTTCTTTGGATAATAATCACAAAATTGATTTAATTTTATATATTTGCAAGTATTTATTTCAAAAAAAAAAAAAACAGCAGAAAATATAGTTAAATATTACTTAATTCTGTAAATTTTATTTGATAATTGCCAGCTGACACTTGATATTTATTTTGCTTTTGTTAACTACGTTAGCATTCTGACCAATCAAAAGGCAGAGTTTATATCCCGATCTAAACCAACGCTATTATCTTCCGTGAAATGAAGTATAGCTTTTATTCGTTTCATTAAATGTTCCTACTATAAAACTATTACTATTACCACTTTAATTGTTCGATTTATACATTTTGTGTATCATGTTTGAAAAATAAAATTGTTATTGTAATATATAATTTACTTTATTGATATAAATAATAAGAGTACACAAATATAAATATGGTTAACAATATTAAAGTTATGCATCTAGAGATTTTTCACATTTCAACAAATATAAATGTAAGTAAACTCTGTTTGAAGGAGTCAGTTTTACACCAAAACATTTCCGATGTTTAAAAGGAAGCACCAATTGCACAGATCCATAAGAGAATAAATACAGAGAAATAGTCGGATAAAACTCAATAAACGACAATACAACAAATAACGGACAGCACTTACAAAGAATGAAATCATAATTGATATATTTGAATTGTTTTCGTGTGAAATGCATTTGGGTTCAGTTCAGTGCACATCAAAGCTATGTAGAATTTCAACAATCTATCTGTCAATATTCTTGACACATTTCAGAGTATATTTCATAAATAATTTGGCATAAATGTTACGTACATTTTACATAATTTACAGCTAATGAGATGCTACTTTCATTTGATTTAAACCGGTAAACTTCAAGTGTAGAAGGTAAGATATGCTCTCATACATAAATAATATGTAATGTTTTTCATAACTATCAAACATTAAACGATTAAAAATTAAAAGATATGTATCCTCCAAAATGTACACTGTAAAAAATAATAGCGATTTTGTCGAAAAGTTATAGTAATTTTTTACTATAATATGTATGCAATAACAAATTTTACATAAACTACGTAAACTTACCATTTACATAGCAAATAATTATATAAATTTGCTAATTTACCCTTACAAATATAAAAAAATTACTAGAACTACTATGTAATATTCATATTACAATAAATATATAAAATTTTACAATGATATGTTAATATTTCTATATCAATTTTGTCAAGTTTTATAATAACTATGTAAAAACTCAATTCCTTTTATTTTAGTTTTTTTTTTTACAGGAGTTATGGACAAATTCTAAATTTATTATTTTAAATTTGAATTATTTTTATTTAAATTTAAATTATGTATACTATTAATATGTAAATTTACTTAAAGTATATATCAAAATTTTTATGGAATTTATGTTTATGTAATTTTAAAAATGGTAGACAAAATTACATTTAACTGTAAATTTACTATAATTCACTTAGGCAATTTGGACGCCAATAACAATTATAGTAATTTTACAGAGAAATTTTTTACAGTGTACTACACACCTGTTGAATCAACAATGTGTATTGCATTTTGTTATTAAAAATGTTTAGGTTAAAATAATACTAAAGTGGACCTAGATAGATTGTATTTATTAAGAACGTTGTGAAATGAAATCATTTGACATGTCAATACTGTTATTTAAATAGAAATACCGTGAGTATTTTTAACGTAAAGCATTAGTTTTGTCACATCCATTGACATTTGATTGACAGCGTGTCTCATTTAAAATGAAACATAGGGAACGTACTTGACATTTGCTTATTACTTGCTACTCTGTCAGTGTTATAAAAAAAATCCAACTTGAAATGCAATGGTATATTGTGTGGTAAGTACTGTGGAAGATAAAGTGCCTAAAATGTCTACAGCATGTTCAGCAAAAATTTTAAAGAATCGTTAATAACTTGAGGGGAAATGATTGGGTCCAGCCTGTGCATTAATAATAGAAATAATATATCCTTTAATGTATTCACTGCAAAGAAAAGGCATGTATTTATGATTTTAATACGTAATAAAAGTAAACATTAAGAGAGATTGGATAAGCTATTGGTGCAGAGATAAACTGTACACAAGTTATTTAAAAATCACCAGGGGTGGTAGCATGACCAAGTGATTAAGGGTGATTAGCTAGGAGATGACTAGCAGTGTTGTAACGCTGTTAATCATTTATGGATTATTTTAAAGAAAAATACTTCAAAAAGCAGTTATAAAAAAATTAATTGTGCACAACTTTTATTTGAAGTAATTTTCTCTAAAATAATCCATAAACTATTGACAGCGCTAAAACACTGATAGGCATCTCCTCCTTAGTCATCTGCTAATCACCATTCATGCTACCACCCCTAGAGTTTGTTGTGGACGACACGGAACAAAGAATAAATTTTTGGGAAAGAATGTTTAAAATCAAAAGTTTAATATCGAATGTGTTTCAAGAATTTTATAACAGAGTCAGTCATTGCGTAGCTAATGCTAATGGAGGGATTTTTGAAATTTTTTGTAATTATTGTTTATTTGTTCGTTATTAAGTTTTGAATTTTTGGGTCAGTGGAAATTTAATTAAAATTAAAATCGAATAACGCACTCAGCTTCGCGCAAATACACCCACTGTTAATAAATTAATAAATTTCTTAGGGCACCTTGTAGCACACAACAGAAATTATTCAAGATTTTGAGCCAGAAGTCTTAGATATTCAAAAGGCTGAAGAAAGAATCGCATACAGCCCCAAGAAGGATCTCAGTTATGCGTAGTCAGGATTTTCAAATAGGGGTGGATATTGAATATATGTGGGGGAGAGAGTTCGTTGTGTAGAAGTAAATACTATTTGCACATATTATAGGTACTCTATTTTCGTTAGTTACAATTTTGCATCAAACTTATACGTTTTATGAAATAGATCATTTATTTATTAAAATAAAATATGTATTAATATTACCAATGGGAAGGGTTTAAACCAGAAAACACCCCCCTTGGCTACGCCACTGATACTGAGGACGAAGATGAGTCAGAAAATGTTAATAAGATTTACTTGAGGTAAGATTTGAAATTTGGGCTTGATTTGTTTTTAACTTGGTTAAATTTATTTAGAATTGCTGGAAATTATTTTAATTTGTTCCTAATTGTTTAAAATATGTTTGAAATTGACGGAAATTATTTCGTTTTGATCCCTATAATAATAAACTTTGTTCAGAGTTGTAGGACACTATTTCAAATTGTTCTCAATTTTCTATTTATTCAAAAGTGTCGGCCACTATTCTAACTACTTCTCAAATGTTTAAACTATACTAAACACGACGTATTTTTCACTATATATACTATAAATATCGAAAGATTTTTGACAAATAATTGGGACGTGATTTAAAAGTATATTTTACACCCAAAAATTTTCGATGTGTATAAAAAAAATGTAACTTGCACAAAACTGTAAGAAAATAAATTCAGGGAAATAGCGAAGTAAAACTTAAAAACGACAATACAACAAAAACCGCGCAGCACGTATAAAGAATTAAATCATAATTGATATAAATACTTGAGTTGTGTTTCTGAACTCCACGCTTGACTACAACACATAGAATCACAAGAATCTATCGGTCAACATGCTTTCGATATTGCAGAACATATTTTATGTAAGAAACAAAAACAGGTCGTAATATTATTATAATATCTACTTCTACTTTCTAATTTGTCAACTTGATCGGCTTTTGTTTTTTGCATAAAGTAGTCAGAACCATGTCGTGTTTGGTATCCAATGAGAGGTAACGTGAAGGGCTGCCATGCAGAAGAGTCAAAAAATTTGACAGCTCGATCGGCTTTTGTTTTATGCATAAAATTGTCAGAATCATGTCGTGTTTGGTATCAAATGAGAGGTCTTGTTAAGGACTCTCAGCCCCATGTGTCAAAATTTTTGACTAATTGATTGGCTTTTGTTTTTTCCATAAAGAAAAGTCGTTTGTGTATCCGAGAAAACTGTTAACGTTAGCAATTTGAGTTTCAAGTGTGCCTAGACGGGTTGGAAAGACGTATAGCCGAGATTTCGCTAGTCTGTATACTAAACAGTTTCATTCACTATCTATATAAATTTGAATTCATCAAAGAGCATCGCTTAAATTTTAAGTGACGCTACAGCCTAAACGGTGCAAGGGATTTTCGTGAAAATTGTTTCAAGTTGTAGGAAATTGTTCTCTTCAGGGCCCTAGTCATGAGCATTTTTTCTGTAGGATGGATAGTTTTCGAGCAAAAAAATTTTAAAAGTGGATATTTGGTACTTTGAAACAATTTGACACAAAAATCTTAGTCTTCATTGAAAATTTTAAGACGAAGAACGTTTTTTGACATGTCAAACAGAATTTTTAAATGGAAATATTTATAAAAATAGGTCAATCTGTAACAAGTTAAATTCATAAATATAAACTATAACAATGGGCAATTATTCCACAATAGCTAAAAAGGCCTAAATCATAATATTTAAAAATTATAATTTTTGAAGGTTCATGTCCTTGCTTCGTGTGCATTTCGAAAGTGTTGCCAAACTTGTTATAAGTAACTAAGTAAAAAATAAACATTCCTAACAAGATCAGTGTGAAGTTAGTTCATTAATAATTTCCATACTACCAATAAAAATATAGTAAATTACTGTGAAGTTAGTGCATTAATAACTTCCATAATACCAATAAAAATATAGTAAATTTTAAATATAACTAGACGAGTAAGTGTTGCCAAACTTGCCATAAGTAACAAAGTAAATAACAATTATTCCCAAATGCATTAATGTGAATTTCGTACTTTAATTGCCAATAAAAATTTAGTAAATATGGAATATAATTAGAAGAGAAAGTGCTGCCAAACTTGTAATAAGTAACTAAGTAGAAAAATCAATATTCCTAACTGCATTAATGTGAAGTTTGTACAGTAATATCAATATTGCCAATATTTATAAAGTAAAATAAGACATGTTGCCAACCAATAATACTTTAAAAAAATGACAATATCGGATTTTGTTTTTTGCATAAAGCTGTCAGAAACATGTCGTGTTTGGTATCAAATGAGAGGTATCGTCAAGGGCTACCATGCAACAATGCCCCAACCAAGAAATATAGAAGGCGAAGAATACGGTTTGGGGTCAACCCCCGATACTGGTACCCGCAATGAAAACGAGGGTACAAGTGGCCCAAGATGGGGTTACGGGAGGGGAAGAGGACGAGAAAGAGGGCGTGGCGGACGGCGGCAGTGGCGGGTCAGAAGGGAATGGCGGCACGAGCGAAGAGAAAGAGATGTAAGTAATATATTTATATTTTATAGTTTTGGGCGATAACCAAACTAGTGGCGCAGCTCATGGACCACATGGCATAAAAAATAAATAAAAAAAATTGTTATAATTAATTGTCTTATTTTGTGTGTGATAAGTGCGGGGAAAGAGTAAGGTGTGTCACATTTATATCAAAATTTGAATTGTTAGTGTCATCTGTTGAAAATGCCGGTCTGCATTATTGGGTAAATAATATTGGGATATAAGTAGGTAGGTTTGAATTTATTTTAAAACTTAAAATAACTGTATGGGAAATATACAAAAGCTGTATGCGCGCAAAACGTAAAAACAAGGAATAATTGCTCATCAGATATAGAAAATTACTTTATTAGATATCGTACGATTTTATAACATTTATTGTTTATTTTATGATTTTTAAATACTCAGGTGTATTCTTATTGATCAATATACTTGAGTTTGGATTAACCGGCCAAAAAAAAAGAAAAACAATAACCATTGATAAATCAGTGTCTTGACCTTAAATAAATATAACTATCGAAAATAAAACGTTTAGCAAAATAGAATATACTTTTATAGATTTAATAAAGGGATGTTTTTCATAGTTTTTCTTTAATCAGAGATACATAACCTAAATACCCAACTCCATATAACTCAAATCACCAGAATTTAGTCTAATCTAGCATAAATATCTCTGAATTCAATGCGCAGAAATGAAGCCTGAATATACGTTTGGCAGCCATTCTTTGAAAAGGTATAAAGGTAAGTTCGTATTTTATTCAGATTTGTGGCAATTTAAAAGTGTGTATGTATATTTTAAGTAATAATTTAAAAACAGTATCAAATGCAAAATATTGAATGAAAAATAATAAATATTATAATTTTTTCTCATTTACATTATGAAATTTCTTTGGATAATAATCACAAAATTGATTTAATTTTATATATTTGCAAGTATTTATTTCAAAAAAAAAAAAAAACAGCAGAAAATATAGTTAAATATTACTTAATTCTGTAAATTTTATTTGATAATTGCCAGCTGACACTTGATATTTATTTTGCTTTTGTTAACTACGTTAGCATTCTGACCAATCAAAAGGCAGAGTTTATATCCCGATCTAAACCAACGCTATTATCTTCCGTGAAATGAAGTATAGCTTTTATTCGTTTCATTAAATGTTCCTACAATAAAACTATTACTATTACCACTTTAATTGTTCGATTTATACATTTTGTGTATCATGTTTGAAAAATAAAATTGTTATTGTAATATATAATTTACTATATTGATATAAATAATAAGAGTACACAAATATAAATATGGTTAACAATATTAAAGTTATGCATCTAGAGATTTTTCACATTTCAACAAATATAAATGTAAGTAAACTCTGTTTGAAGGAGTCAGTTTTACACCAAAACATTTCCGATGTTTAAAAGGAAGCACCAATTGCACAGATCCATAAGAGAATAAATACAGAGAAATAGTCGGATAAAACTCAATAAACGACAATACAACAAATAACGGACAGCACTTACAAAGAATGAAATCATAAATGATATATTTGAATTGTTTTCGTGTGAAATGCATTTGGGTTCAGTTCAGTGCACATCAAAGCTATGTAGAATTTCAACAATCTATCTGTCAATATTCTTGACACATTTCAGAGTATATTTCATAAATAATTTGGCATAAATGTTACGTACATTTTACATAATTTACAGCTAATGAGATGCTACTTTCATTTGATTTAAACCGGTAAACTTCAAGTGTAGAAGGTAAGATATGCTCTCATACATAAATAATATGTAATGTTTTTCATAACTATCAAACATTAAACGATTAAAAATTAAAAGATATGTATCCTCCAAAATGTACTACACACCTGTTGAATCAACAATGTGTATTGCATTTTGTTATTAAAAATGTTTAGGTTAAAATAATACTAAAGTGGACCTAGATAGATTGTATTTATTAAGAACGTTGTGAAATGAAATCATTTGACATGTCAATACTGTTATTTAAATAGAAATACCGTGAGTATTTTTAACGTAAAGCATTAGTTTTGTCACATCCATTGACATTTGATTGACAGCGTGTCTCATTTAAAATGAAACATAGGGAACGTACTTGACATTTGCTTATTACTTGCTACTCTGTCAGTGTTATAAAAAAAATCCAACTTGAAATGCAATGGTATATTGTGTGGTAAGTACTGTGGAAGATAAAGTGCCTAAAAAGTCTACAGCATGTTCAGCACAAAATTTTAAAGAATCGTTAATAACTTGAGGGGAAATGGTTGGGTCCAGCCTGTGCATTAATAATAGAAATAATATATCCTTTAATGTATTCACTGCAAAGAAAAGGCATGTATTTATGATTTTAATACGTAATAAAAGTAAACATTAAGAGAGATTGGATAAGCTATTGGTGCAGAGATAAACTGTACACAAGTTATTTAAAAATCACCAGGGGTGGTAGCATGACCAAGTGATTAAGGGTGATTAGCTAGGAGATGACTAGCAGTGTTGTAACGCTGTTAATCATTTATGGATTATTTTAAAGAAAAATACTTCAAAAAGCAGTTATAAAAAAATTAATTGTGCACAACTTTTATTTGAAGTAATTTTCTCTAAAATAATCCATAAACTATTGACAGCGCTAAAACACTGATAGGCATCTCCTCCTTAGTCATCTGCTAATCACCATTCATGCTACCACCCCTAGAGTTTGTTGTGGACGACACAGAACAAAGAATAAATTTTTGGGAAAGAATGTTTAAAATCAAAAGTTTACACGGGGGAAATCATTCTTCAAAATTTAGATCATTTAAAAGTTCAAATTCAAAACAATTGTTAAAATATTACAATTTCCCAAATATCGAATGTGTTTCAAGAATTTTATAACAGAGTCAGTCATTGCGTAGCTAATGCTAATGGAGGGATTTTTGAAATTTTTTGTAATTATTGTTTATTTGTTCGTTATTAAGTTTTGAATTTTTGGGTCAGTGGAAATTTAATTAAAATTAAAATCGAATAACGCACTCAGCTTCGCGCAAATACACCCACTGTTAATAAATTAATAAATTTCTTAGGGCACCTTGTGGCACACAACAGAAATTATTCAAGATTTTGAGCCAGAAGTCTTAGATATTCAAAAGGCTGAAGAAAGAATCGCATACAGCCCCAAGAAGGATCTCAGTTATGCGTAGTCAGGATTTTCAAATAGGGGTGGATATTGAATATATGTGGGGGAGAGAGTTCGTTGTGTAGAAGTAAATACTATTTGCACATATTATAGGTACTCTATTTTCGTTAGTTACAATTTTGCATCAAACTTATACGTTTTATGAAATAGATCATTTATTTATTAAAATAAAATATGTATTAATATTACCAATGGGAAGGGTTTAAACCAGTAAAGTAAAACTTAAAAACGACAATACAACAAAAAACGCGCAGCACGTATAAAGAATTAAATCATAATTGATATAAATACTTGAGCTGTGTTTCTGAACTCCACGCTTGACTACAACACATAGAATCACAAGAATCTATCGGTCAACTTGATCGGTTTTTGTTTTTTGCATAAAGTAGTCAGAACCATGTCGTGTTTGGTATCCAATGAGAGGTAACGTGAAGGGCTGCCATGCAGAAGAGTCAAAAAATTTGACAGCTCGATCGGCTTTTGTTTTATGCATAAAATTGTCAGAATCATGTCGTGTTTGGTATCAAATGAGAGGTTTTGTTAAGGACTCTCAGCCGCATGTGCCAAAATTTTTGACTAATTGTTTGGCTTTTGTTTTTTGCATAAAGGAAAGTCGTTTGTGTATCCTAGAAAACTGTTAGCGTTAGCAATTTGAGTTTCAAGTGTGCCTAGACGGATTGGAAAGACGTATAGACTATCATAAAACACTATCCCCCTAGGGAGAGCTCGGCGTAGTCGAGATTTCGCTAGTCTGTATACTAAACAGTTTCATTCACTATCTATATACATTTGAATTCATCAAAGAGCATCGCTTAAATTTTAAATGACGCTACAGCCTAAACGGTACAAGGGATTTTCGTGAAAATTGTTTCAAGTTGTAGGAAATTATTCTCTTCAGGGCCCTAGTCATGAGCATTTTTTCTGTAGGATGGATAGTTTTCGAGCAAAAAAATTTTAAAAGTGGATATTTGAAACAATTTGACACAAAAATCTTAGTCTTCATTGAAAATTTTAAGACGAAGAACGTTTTTTTGACATGTCAAACAGAATTTTTAAATGGAAATATTTATAAAAATAGGTCAATCTGTAACAAGTTAAATTCATAAATATAAACTATAACAATGGGCAATTATTCCATAATAGCTAAAAGGGCCTAAATCATAATATTTAAAAATTATAATTTTTGAAGGTTCATGTCCTTGCTTCGTGTGCATTTCGAAAGTGTTGCCAAACATGGTATAAGTAACTAAGTAAAAAATAAACCTTCCTAACAAGATCAATGTGAAGTCGGTACACAAGTGTTACCAAACATGACATAAGTATCTAAGTGACAAAAAAATATTTCTAACTGTATTACTATGAAGTTAGTTCATTAATAATTTCCATACTACCAATAAAAATATAGTAAATTACTGTGAAGTTAGTGCATTAATAACTTCCATAATACCAATAAAAATATAGTAAATTTTAAATATAACTAGACGAGTAAGTGTTGCCAAACTTGCCATAAGTAACAACTTGCCATAAGTAACAAAGTAAATAACAAATATTCCTAAATGCATTAATGTGAATTTCGTACTTTAATTGCCAATAAAAATTTAGTAAATATGGAATATAATTAGAAGAGAAAGTGCTGCCAAACTTGTAATAAGTAACTAAGTAGAAAAATCAATATTCCTAACTGCATTCATGTGAAGTTTGTACAGTAATATCAATATTGCCAATATTTATAAAGTAAAATAAGACATGTTGCCAACCAATAATACTTAAAAAAGTGACAATATCGGATTTTGTTTTTTGCATAAAGCTGTCAGAAACTTGTCGTGTTTGGTATCAAATGAGAGGTATCGTCAAGGGCTACCATGCAACAATGTCAAAATTTTGACAATACGATCGGCTTTTGTTTTTTGTATAAAGTTGTTAGAATCATGTCGAATTTGATATCAAATGAGAGGTATCGTTAAGGGCTGCCATGCAGAAGTGTCAAAAATTTGACAGGTCGATCAGCCTTTGTTTTTTGCATAAAGTTGTCAGAACCATGTCGTGTTTGGTATCAAATGAGAGTAATCCTCAAGGGCTAACATGCAGAAATGTCAAAATTTTGACAGCTCGATCGGCTTTTGTTTTTTGCATAAAGTTATCAGAACCATGTCGAGTATGGTATCAAATGAGAGGTATCGTTAAGGGCTGCCATGCAGAAGTGTTAAAAATTTGACAGCTCGGTCGGCTTTTGTTTTTTGCATAAAGTTGCCAGAACCACGTCGAGTTTGGTATCAAATGAGAGGTATTGTTAAGGGCTGCCATGCAGAAGTGTCAAAAATTTGACAGGCCGATCGGCTTTTGTTTTTTGCATTAAGTTGTCAGAACAAAGTCGAGTTTGGTATCAAATGAGAGGGATCGTCAAGGGCTACCATGCAGAAATGTCATAATTTTGACAGTTTGGTCGGCTTTTGTTTTTTGCATAAAGTTGTCAGAATCATGTCGAGTTTGGTATCAAATGAGAGGTATCGTTAAGGGCGGCCATGCAGAAGTGTCAAAAATTTGACAGGTCAATCGGATTTTGTTTTTTGCATAAAGTTGTCAGAACCATGTCGAGTTTGGTATCAAATGAAAGGTATCGTTAAGGGCTGACATGCAGAAGTGTGAAAAATTTGACAGGTCGATCGGCTTTTGTCTTTTGCATAAAGTTGTCAGAAGCATGTCGAGTTTGGTATCAAATGAGAGGTATCGTTAAGTGTTACCATGCAGGTGTCAAAAATTTGACACGTCGATCGGCTTTTGTTTTTTGCATAAAGTTGTCAGAGCCATGTTGAGTTTGGTATCAAATGAGAGGTATCGTTAAGGGCTGTTATGCAGAAGTGTCAAAATTTTGACCGCTCGGTCGGCTTTTGTTTTTTGCATAAAGTTGACAGAACCATGTCGAGTTTGGTATCAAATGAGAGGGATCGTCATTCGTCAAGGGCTACCATGCAGAAATATAAAAATTTTGATAGTTCGGTCAGCTTTTGTTTTTTGCATAAAGTTGTCAGAACCATGTCGAGTTTGGTATCAACTGAGAGGGATCGTTAAGGACTGTCACCTAAAAGTGTCAGTCGATTGACTTTTGTTTTTTGCATAAAATAGTCAGAACCATGTCGTGTTTGGTATCAAATGACAGGTATCGTCTAGGGCTACCATGCAGAAATGTCAAAAATTTGGCAGCTTGATCGGTTTTTGTTTTATGCATAAAGATAAGTCGTTTGTGTATCCCAGAATACTGTTAGCGTTAGCACTTTGGGTTTACATTGTGCCTAGACGGATTGGACGTACGTAAATCTATTATAAAACACTATCCCCCTAGGGAGAGCTTGTTTTATACTATTAAAATAAAAATTATTATGACACTTGTATAAAATAAATGTATAAATTATATATAAATTGGCTTTGAATAGAATTGTTGCAAAATAATGTCGTTACATTGACACTTTCGCCTCGAGTCGTACGCATGCAGGCATTTTGAGACACGCATGCTACCAAATTTTCGCTTCGTGGCGAAAAGCGAAAACAAATGCCTCATTTGATAGAATTCTAAAGTGCGTGCTGTCACTATAGGATCCAGAATTTACTTGCACAGATATTATTACCAACAGACATGAATTTACCATTCACATCCAAACCCCTGGTGGGAATCGAACCCACAACCCCGGAGCCGAGTGGTGAAGGTCACTTGAGCGCTACCTCTAATTGCACGACCACCGAGGCGGCTATGTCAACAGTTAGATTTAAAATTTGAAAATATTAGATGAATTATGAACCTAAAACGGAGATTATTTAATGGAAACAGATTCATAGAAAAGGACATGGAAACAAATTATTTAGACTCAGTTCAAAATGCAGGATCAAGAATTACATTTGGTTTAACTACAGACAAATTTGTCATTCACCTTAAATCAGGGACCGTTTCCAATAAGGTTGGAATTTTTAAATGATTTTTAATAAGAAATCTCAGATGTAGAAATAAATTGTAAAGGGAAATATAACAATGACAGTGATAATTTATATGTAAGAGTTAAATGAATACAAAGTTTAAAAATTTGGATCCAATAAAGATTACGTAATGGTACGACATTCATTGAAATATGAAATCAAATTATTTAGAGTTGCCCGTAATCTAAGTTCAAAGTACAGGATCAAAAATTTACTTGTCTAGTTTTGACTTAACTACAAACATGAATTTGCTATTCACTTTAGGGGGGGGGGGGGCAGTTTCCATTAATTAGATGATACAACATTTAAAACTGTTGCTAAGAAATATGTACAAACCAAATCACGGATTAGTACAAGTGTGCAACAATTTATTTATTAAAAAACACAAATTTGACATTTACATTGTTTTTATTTTAAGATCAAGAAATATAGCTAACTATTTAATTTATTGAAATAAACAAGATAAAAATGATGAGTCCATTATAGTCCACATTTTTAGAGAAATATGTGTGTGTAACATTTACTATAAACGATTTAACACAATAAAAAATATATAATAATATTTAATTTATAGGTAGAGTTCATATTGACAAAATAAAAATTTATTTAAAAAAAATTGTTTCAATTACAGCTCAAACATCTTTTCTATTATACCTCCTTCTAAAAATTGCATCGACCTACTATTCATACTCGAATTGAATGAATTCTAACATTTGTTAATAAATCGATTTGATGCGCCCAAAATTATTTCAAGTCCCCAAATAAATATATAAATTCGGCAAGATCTTGTTATTTAAAACTAAATCATAATTGACACAAATTAAGAATTGGTGACAGTCAGATGGAGCTTCGGTAAAATTTTATTTTCCTCATAATTGTGGGAAAAAATAAAATTATGATTTTTCTTTGACTTATTTATATTTCCAGCAGCCGCCACTGCCCCTAATGATATGTTACACGTCAATTACACTAAATTAAGAGAAGAGTAATTATTATTAATTTACTGCACATATTTTAAATATTAATTAATAATAAATCTGATATTAAATTTCATTTATTTGATTATAAAAGTGGTATTGATAGAAAAAAGAAAAATAAACCTGGTCAAAAAAAAATAGTTGCGATTAAAAAGTTGCCAGTATGCTCTTATTCATTTAAACCATTTAAGCTCATTTTTTCAACTTTGCTCAACAAATAAATCCAGTGCATGCCAGGCCATTAAGAGCCAGAGGGCCGAAAATACAATTTATATAAAATATTTTTCATAAGTTTTAGTAGCTAATCCTACAATAAAACTATACCCTGTTTTTATACCAGGAGGAGCCCGATTTATTTATTACATTGACATGTAATCCTACATGGCCAGAAATAGTAAATAATTTAGAACCTGGTCAAGATACTGTCGTGTTTTTCATATTAAGTTACAACACTTGATTAATTTAATTGTGGACCAGTATTATTTTGGTACCGTAATACCAATAACTATATTCAGTCGAATTTCAGAAACATGGTTTACCCCACGCTCATATTCTTATAATTTTGCAAGGAGCGGATAAAATATCTACAGCAGAATAGGTAGATGAGTTCATTAGGGCAGAAATTCCCGATGCCAATGAAGAACTTACCTAATATGAGTTGATAAAAAAAAACATATAATTCAAATATGGTGCTGGAAGACTAGGCGTAACTTGTTTACGAAATAATGTTTGCAGGTGGCATTTTCCAAAAGATTTTAGGGAAACAACAGAATTGTTGGGAGACACTACATATGCCAAATATCGTTGTCGTGATAAAGGTCGTACTTGTGTTTTAGGTGGCACAGTTTATGGCAATCGTGATGTTGTTTCTTACTGTCTTTTTTTAATCTTTCAAACACATATCAATGTTGAAATTTGTGCAAGCATAACAGCCACTAAATATTTATATAAATATATACACAAAAGTCATGATGGTATTGTTGTAAACATTCAACAAAGAACCCTATCGAATGCTGGTGTTTTTAATTGGGACGAAAATGTCGTTATGTCAGTTCACATGGAGCCTGTTGGCGAATTCTTTTATTTGAGTTATCTTTTTCTAATATTTCTGTTTTTCTTCTTAAATTGCATTTACCATCTATGCATAATATTTTATTCGATCCCAATAATATACAACAAGCAGATAGTCACTTGCTGGCTTATTTTAAATTGAATCAAGTTGATATAGATTCTCGTCAATATTATACGTCGACATAGTAAAACATTATACTTGGCAGCGTACTACTCATATTTGGACACGTCGCAAATCTCACTTTAATGTCATTGGTCGTTTACCTGACGTACCACCTAGTTCTGGAGATTTATTTTATTTGCGAGTTACATCCTGTAAACCCATTACGTCTTAAGAAATAGGAGACCGCTGATCAGCACATGAAATATGTTATAAATACGAATATTATAACAAAAAACACAGAGTTGATATAGAGTTGTTAGTTGTCAGTCGTTAGTCATAGGAATTTGTAGTATTTTAATCTTAGAATAAAGTAATAAAGTTGTAATTTTTCCTTTTTAAAAAACCTCCTTTCAATTTGACAAACCTAACTGGCGCAGTCGGTAGGATTCTCGAACTAGGTCGTATCGTACGAACAATTTTCGTTTCAACGATTATTCGAGAATTAACGGTCGGTTCGGCAGTGCAACGGTAAAAATCGAGCGCATATCGGTTCAGCACCAAAGTCACACCTGCCGTCCACAAGAACCTAGTCAGAAGGCGAAGAAAGAAGGAAATTACAACTACTGGTCGAGGACAAGCATCGCCGAAGCCAGCCTAGCAGTAAGAAGACCTGGGGAATCTCGTCGGAACCTATAGGCACCTAGAGCAAGAAGAATGATAACAACTATTTTATTGTAAGTCGCTCATATCCACTTATCCATTAAACATTAAAAAAATAATAATTGAATAGACGATTTCTCAATTATTAATATTAAAATTTTAAAACGATTTTATGTCTAATACTGAACTCAATAATTTAACACAATTACTATGTAGTATAAATTTACGAGAGACAGAAATGGCACCACCAGCCCAGCCAGTTAATATTGTTCCTATTGAGATTATATTTAAATTCAATTCCAAAATATGAAGGAAATCCGCATACATTAAACATATTTATTGAAAATTGCCAAAATTTAATTCAAACTTTTAAGAGTACAGATCCAAATTTCCAAAATTTCTTAATCAGAGGAATTTTGGGTAAATTATCTGGTCGCGCACAACTCTTAATCGGTTCAAGAACGGAATTAGCAACTTAGAAAGATATTAAAGATGCTTTAAGTCTAAGTTTTGTTGATCAAAGAAATATTGATTGTTTAATACAAGATCTAATTTCCCTAAGACCCAAAAAAAATGAATCACCATACAATTTCGGTTTGAGATGGCAAGATGCCCGCAGTTTAATATTTGCAAAATTAAACTCGTCGGCAATACCAGCAGCTGAAAAAACACTGCAAATAAAAAATTATGACGATTTGGCCCTTAAAACATATATAAAAGGTTTACCTCAGAATATTTAAACAAATGTTAGATTAAGAAGCCCAGACAGTCTAGAAAAAGCCATGAGCCTCGTCATAGAGGAAGAATATTTCTTATATTCAATACTTTAAATTTACAAAGTACATTTAGACCAACACACCGAATAACTCCAACTAGACAGACTGTACCAACAAATACAGGCTATGCACCTCACATGCAATACTTTCCAGCACCCCAAATACCTGTAAATATACCCCGACAACAACCACCAAGACCAAACTTGATGGCTATCCGAGCAAATGCTGAATTAGCTTTTTTGGGGGCCGCTCAGGATAAAACTCCCGAACCGAAATTTAGTCCCAGTCCGGGCCTGCCTATGAGTCTATTAACAAGTCGCTGAGGCAAACATTTAATTTATATACGAATAACTTCAGAAAAACCAAGGTAGACAATTATATTGCAGCATCCTACAAAGTCAAGCGTTAGATCATTACAAAATATAAAATTTTAGTAATATGAACAAAAAATGCAGATTATGTAATAGAATAAGTTTCATAGTAAAAGATGAAAACAAATTATTTAGAGTTGGACGTGCTCTAAGTTCAAAATGTCAGGATTAAGAATTTACTTGCATAGATTTGACTAGACCACAATACCACAAATACAAATTTGTGACTCACCTTAAAACAGTGGCAATTTTCAACATTTTGAATGACTATTAACTAGTTAAAAGAACTAAAATTTGTGTACGTAATAATTTAAAAAACAATTTAATGTCAATGTAATTTTTGAGATATGATTTAGGACATACACATACATCCAAACCCCTGGCGGGAATCGAACCCACGACCCCGGAGCCGAGTGGTGAAGGTCACTTGAGCGCTACCTTCAACCGCACGACCACCCAAGCGGCTATGTCAACAGTTAGATTTAAAAATTAATTTTGAACCTAAAACGAAGATTATGTAATGGAACCAGATTCATAGAAAAAGATTAGGAAACAAATTATTTAGACTGGGATTATGCTCTCAGTGCAAAATGCAGGATCAAGAATTAAATTTGGTTTAACTACAGACAACTTTGTCATTCACCTTAAATCAGGGACCGTTTCCAATAAGGTTGGAATTTTTACATGATTTTTAATAAGAAATCTCAGATGTAAAAACAAATTGTAAATGGAAATAAAACAATGACAGTGATAATTTATATATGAGTTAGATGAATACATAGTTTGTACTACAAAACTTGGATCCAATACAGATTACGTAATGGTACGAGATTCATTGAAATATGAAATCAAATTATTTACAGTATCAAAATTTTACTTGTCTAGTTTTGACTTAACTACAAACATGAATTTGCTATTCACTTTAAAGGGGTGGCAGTTTCCAATAAGATTGGTATTTTCAATGACTATTAAAAAAGCAAAAAGACAAACATTTAATTACATAGGCATAACTTTAAAAGGATCAGTGCTCCTTTGTAGATAGTTATATGCTCCAATGTTAAGAGTTAGATCATGAGAAGTTTAAACATATTACTAAAGAAGATGAAAAAGGATTGGGACTCAAGTATATAATATGAAATGAAATTCAGTTTCCAATAAGATTAGCGTTTTCAGTTACTATTAATAAATCACAAAAAAAACAAAAACATTTGGTTACACTAAGAATAAATTTACAAAAACAGTTCTCACACATAGACAATTATGTGTTGCATGAATTAGATAATACAGCATTTAAAACTGTTGCTAAGAAATATGTACAGACCAAATCACGGATTAGTACAAGATGAGACATGAAAACATATTTAAATTTAGAAGTTCTTACAGATCTAAGCGCAACAATTTATTTATTAAACAACACAAATTTGCCGTTTACATTGTTTTTATTTTAAGTCCAAGAAATATAGCAAACTATTTAATTTATTGAAATAAACAAGATAAAAATGATGAGTCCATTACAGTCCACATTTTTAGAAAAATATGTATATGTAACATTTGCTATAAACGATTTAATACAATAAAAAATATATGATAATATTTAAGTTTACTGGTAGAGTTCATATTGACAAAATAAAAATTTATTTAAAAAAAATTGTTCCAATTACAACTCAAACATCTTTTCTATTATACCTCCTTTTAAAAATTGCATCGACCTACTATTCATATTCGAATTGAATGTATTCTAATATTTGTTAATAAATCGATTTGATGCGCCCAAAATTATTTCAAGTCCCCAAATAAATATATAAATTCGGCATTGTTTAATAATATTTTTCATCTTTTTTAAATAACACAAAAGATCTTGTTATTCAAAATTAAATCGCAATTGAGACAAATTAAGAATTGGTGACAGTCAGATGGAGCTTCGGTAAAATCTTATCTTTCTCATAATTGTGGGAAAAAAATAAAATTATGATTTTTCTTTGACTTATTTATATTTATGAGCGCCCGTATCAATATCACGAAAACTGTCTACAAAATTAAGTTGTTCTTCGCCCCTGGCCCCATTAGTTCCTATAGCTATATTACTTTGCAGCAAGAGAGTCAATGTACAAACAATAATTTCAAACTTTTACTTATTATCCAACATGAATTTTGTGCGTATAGGTCGTATGTGCAGATGCAATTGCAATACCTGCAAGAAAAAAAATTATATAAAAAATAAAATAATTCTCTTTCTTCAGCTGATCTATCGATAAATATTTGACATGTCTACCCAACTTTCACTGTTTAAAAATGTCAGAATGATTCCAAATTTTTGTAAGACAATTCAAGACTTCTTTCGACTACTTAATGAAATTTGTGTACATTGTTAAAGTCAAATTGATATAGGTATTTATTATATAAATTTAAAAAAAGATTTTTTATCTCAACACGACAGCGATTATAAAGGTGGTATTGAAAGAAAAAAGAAAAATAAAAGTGGTCAAAAAATTCATTTAAACCATTTAAGCTCATCTTTGCAACTTTGCTCAACAAATAAATCCAGTGCATGCCAGGCCATTAAGAGCCAGAGGGCCGAAAAAAAAAAATTAGTTCACATACTTACGTACTCGTATATACTTTCCAAACATTGCTAAGATTGTTGCCAGTATAACAAGCATGTCAATGAAATGTTCTGGAATGTTTTAAAAAATGTATTTCAATTTTTTTACCTCCCGCTACCCTAGGTAAGGGAGGTATAGGAATCGTGCTAAAAATCGGATATAGAAATTTTAGTGAATAAGCACGTTTTGATGTCCCCCGAATCCGATTTTAACATTTTTACAATGATATCTATAGATATTTATGTATGTCTGTGTGTGTGTGTGTGTGTGTGTGTGTGTGTATGTGTGTGTGTTTGTGTCTGTGTGTATGTGTGTGGATCTTGTGGACACGATTACTCAAATACCATCAATCAGAAAAATTTGAAATTTTGTATACCCATTCTATGCTAATGTGGGAAGAGCTCATTAGTTGTGTATATCGGATAACCGGAAGTATCATTTATACAAGCTTTTAGCAGTTTTTCTTGTAAAAAATTAATTGAATATAATTTTTTAGCAACTTTTACTAATTAAAATTGAATATAATTGTACAATCTTCAATTCTACGATAATAACATTTAGTAAATAACTCTAAATAACTTTAAATATGAATATATAATATAATTTATTTTCATATATCGTCTTGCCTATGCGTCAAACAAAAACATAATTTTAATAACAATTTTGACATATTTAAACAAATATCACTGTCAGGAAGTAATGACGTTATAATTAATAATGAAACCGTGTTAAAGGGAATATAATGGTAAAATATTTAATTCTAATGAAATTAAGGTTTGTAAAAATAATATATTTTCCATCATACATAAATATTAGATGTACAGGATGATCTCATTTAATTTTTTTCTATTTTTGCAGCACTATAAATATTAATTTAAAACTACACATTTACGAAATTTAATAAGAATGTGTGTGTGATTATTTTTCCTTAAAGACTATTAAAATATGAACCAAAACTTCTCAAATTTGGTATTAAAAACTCATATATAATTTGAAACAATATATTAGATTTTAACTATATATGATAAATCGGATGTAGTATTTAATTTGGAGCTCTAACAGATTTTTGACGAAAAACAATAAAACATAATCCAAAATTTCATATCACAGACTTTTCTATTTATTGGACAAATTAGATTTTATTTATTAACGATCAACAGGAAGTGATACTTTACTTAAAGCTCACTGCTATTTTAAACATGAAATTGGCGGGAGGTCATGTGCTGACCACATCAGATTTTTTAATTTAATTTAAATATTTTAACTCTTTGTATCATTTATTTGCAACATAGAAACTGGTCGGTTTTTTGTACTAGACAGTATTTCCATGATGTTATAAATTTTAAACAATCCTACTTATGCCAGGATAGTTCACATACTGGTAAGAAAGTTTCATATCCATGTTCAAACAAAGAATATACATATGTTTTACAAATAAAAAGCAATAAATATGGATAAACTTATTTTATCAAAAGAGCTAAGTTCAATTTACAAAAATGTTGAATAATTTTTTTGTGACAACAGTCTCGGTACATATGAAACTTAAAATCATTCGTTCGTAATCCTACATGGCCAGAAATAGTAAATATTTTTTTATAATTAGGTATACAATTTATATAAAATATTTTTCATACCTTTTAGTAGCTAATCCTTCAATAGAACTATACCCTGTTTTTAAACCAGGAGGAGCCCGATTTATTTATTACATCAACATGTAATCCTACATGGCCAAAAATAGTAAATATTTTTTTATAATTAGGTATACAATTTATATAAAATATTGTTCATAACTTTTAGTAGCTAATCCTACAATAGACCTATACCCTGTTTTTAAAACAGGAGGAGCCCGATTTATTTATTACATTGACATGTAATCCTACATGGCCAGAAATAGTAAATAATTTAAGTACATATGCAACCTAAAATCATTCGTTTTCCAGATCTTTTAATAAACACGTCAAAATTACCTCAGATTTAATTTTTTATAATTATACAATTTACATTAAAAAAAAATTATAACTTTTAGTAGCTAATCCTACAATACAACTATACCCTGTTTTTAAACCAGGAGGAGCCCGATTTATTTATTACATTAACATGTAATCCTACATGGCCAGAAATAGTAAATAATTTTTTATAATTATAGAATTTATATAAAATATTTTCCTTAACTTTTAGTAGCTAATCCTACAATAGAGCTATACCCTGATTTTAAAACAGGAGGAGCCCGATTTATATATTACATTGACATGTAATCCTACATGGCCAGAAATAGTAAATAATTTAGGTACATATGAAACCTAAAATCATTCGTTTTTCAGATCTTTTAATAAACACATCAAAATTACCTCAGATTTAATTTTTATAATTATACAATTTATATAAAATATTTTCCAGAACTTTCAGTAGCTAATCCTACAATAGAGCTATACCCTGTTTTTAAACCAGGAGGAGCCCGATTTATTTATTACATTGACATGTAATCCTACATGACCAGAAATAGTAAATATTTTTTTATAATTGTACAATTTATATAAAATATTTTCCATAACTTTTAGTAGCTAATCCTACAATACAACTATACCCTGTTTTTAAACCAGGAGGTGCCCGATTTATTTATTACATTAACATGTAATCCTACATGGCCAGAAATAGTAAATATTTTTTAATAATTATACAATTTATATAAAATATTTTCCATAACTTTTAGTAGCTAATCCTACAATAGATCTATACCCTGTTTTTAAACCAGGAGGAGCCCGATTTATTTATTACATTGACATGTAATCCTACATGGCCAGAAATAGTAAATATTTTTTTATAATTATACAATTTATATAAAATATTTTTCATAACTTTTAATAGCTAATCCTACAATAGAGCTATACCCTGTTTTTAAACCAGGAGGAGCCCGATTTATTTATTACATTGCCATGTAATCCTACATGACTAGAAATAGTAAATATTTTTTTATAATTGTACAATTTATATAAAATATTTTCCATAACTTTTAGTAGCTAATCCTACAATACAACTATACCCTGTTTTTAAACCAGGAAGAGCCCGATTTATTTATTACATTAACATGTAATCCTACATGGCCAGAAATAGTAAATATTTTTTAATAATTATACAATTTATATAAAATATTTTCCATAACTTTTAGTAGCTAATTCTACAATAGATCTATACCCTGTTTTTAAACCAGGAGGAACCCGATTTATTTATTACATTGACATGTAATCCTACATGGCCAGAAATAGTAAATAATTTTTTATAATTATACAATTTATATAAAATATTTTTCATAACTTTTAATAGCTAATCCTACAATAGAGCTATACCCTGTTTTTAAACCAGGAGGAACCCGATTTATTTATTACATTGACATGTAATCCTACATGGCCAGAAATAGTAAATATTTTTTTATAATTATACAATTTATATAATATATTTTCCATAACTCTTAGTAGCTAATCCTACAATAGAACTATACCCTGTTTTTAAACCAGGAGGAGTCCGATTTATTTATTACATTGACATTTAATCCTACATGGCCAGAAATAGTAAATATTTTTTTATAATTATACAATTTATATAAAATATTTTCCATAATTCTTAGTAGCTAATCCTACAATAGAACTATACCCTGTTTTTAAACCAGGAGGAGCCCGATTTATTTATTACATTAACATGTAATCCTACATGGCCAGAAATAGTAAATATTTTTTAATAATTATACAATTTATATAAAATATTTTCCATAACTTTTAGTATCTAATCCTATAATAGACCTATACCCTGTTTTTAAACCAGGAGGAGCCCGATTTATTTATTACAATGACAATCCTACATGGCCAGAAATAGTAAATAATTTAGAACCTGGTCAAGATACTATTCATCGACCTGACCTCGTTTGTCATGTTTTTCATATTAAGTTACAACACTTGATTAATTTAATTGTGGACCAGTTTTATTTTGGTACCGTAATATCATTACTATATTCAGTCGAATTGCAGAAACGTGGTTTTTCCCACGCTCATATTCTTTTAATTTTGCAAGGAGCGGATAAAATAACTACAGCAGAACAGGTAGATGAGTTCATTAGGGCAGAAATTCCCGATGCCAATGAAGAACCTACCTTATATGAGTTGGTAACAAAAACATATAATTCACAAAAATGTGGTGCTGAAAGACCAGGCTAACTTGTTTACGAAATAATGTTTGCTGGTGGCATTGTCCAAAAGATAACAGCCACTAATTATTTATATAAATATATACACAAAAGTCATGATGGTATTGTTGTAAACATCCAACAAGGAACCAGATCGAATGCTGGTGTTTTCAATTGGGACGGGAATGTCGTTATGTTAGTTCACATGGAGCCTGTTGGAGAATTATTGGATTTGAATTATCTTTTTCTAATATTTCTGTTTTTCTTCTTCAATTGCATTTACCATCCATGCATAATATTTTAGTCGATCCAAATAATATACAACAAGCAGATAGTCACTTGATGGCTTATTTTAAATTAAATCAAGTTGATATAGATTCTCGTCAATATTATACGTCGACATGGTAAACCATTATACTTGGCAGCGTACTACTCATATTTGGACACCTCGCAAATCTCACTTTAATGTCATTGGTCGTTTACCTGACGCACCACCTAGTTCTGGAGATTTATTTTATTTGCGAGTTACATCCTGTAAACCCATTACGTCTTAAGAAATAGGAGACCGCTGATACAGCACATGAAATATGTTGTAAATACGAATATTATAACAAAAAACACAGAGTTGATATAGAGTTGTTAGGTGTCAGTCGCAAATCTCACTTTAATGTCATTAGTCGTTTACCTGACGTACCACCTAGTTCTGGAGATTTATTTTATTTGCGAATACTTTTAATTTATGTTCGGGGAGCTAGATCTTTTGATGATTTAAAACGTGTACACCGGGTTATGACCGTTGCATGGAGGAGGCCTCATCTAGATTACTCCCATGTCATCTACGTCAATTGTTTCCTCATATCGTTCTTTGGAGTGATCCTGAGAGTCCTTTACGGTTATGGGATCGATTTTGTTTACATATGTCTCAAGATTTTATGAGCAATTTCAATTTGACTGCCGATGAAGCAAAAATTATTAGATGAAATTAGCCATATATTTATACATCATAATAAAGCTCTTCTTTATGTTGGTTTCCCTAATCCTGATCCTATTATATTATAAAATATAAAGCAACGTACGAATTTAAATAATGTTGACAATTTAACCGAAGAACATCGTCGAAAATTTTATTGCATTTCTAAACGCTACTCAGTATAATAACGTAACTAATTCACATGGAAAATTATTAGATGTTGTTGTATCTAATTTGCCCTGCATGGTAACTAAAAACATGGATCCAATTGTTGATGAAGATGCACATCACCCAGCTCTCTCAATCTCAGTAACATTCAATCCCCATCCCCACCCTAAATTTCCAAACTCCACTTTCAACATAGACTCTCCAACATATAATTTTTCCGCTGGCAACTATGACCTATTATATATGTTATTATCACAGGTTGATTGGAGTGATCTCAAACACTACAGTGATGTTGATGTTGCTTTCAATAAATTTTATGAAATTATTTATGACGTACTTGAAAAATGCATTCCGGTCAACAGAAAACGTCACTCCAAATATCCACCATGGTTCAACTCAACTATAATTAAACAAATTAAAGAAAAAAACTGGCATCACAAAATGTATAAAACTCATAAGAATGAATCTAACTTATCAGAGTTTAAACGTCTGCGTGAAATTATAAAAAGAAATATAAAACTTGAATATAATAAATATATAAAAAATATTGAAAGCAACATATCAATTGACCCCAATAAATTTTGGTCCTACATAAATAATAAAAAGCGTAAATCACGTATACCGGGCTGTATGAAACATAACAACCAAACATTTGAAAACACTCCCAATATTGTGCAAGGTTTCGCAGACTTCTTTGCAAGTGTGTATGTTGTGCCAAATGACAATGATAATGTCATTATATTTAATAATACTGATAGTTACAATAATAATACTATTAATATTGCAAACATATCGGACGATGACATTTTAAATGCAATAAGTTGCCTAAAAAATTCCCGTAATCCCGGACCTGATAACCTTCCCTCCTATATTATAAAAGCATGTAGTCATTTCTTTCTAGAACCTTTGAGATATTTGTTTAATCTGTCTATTAAAAATAATGTTTTTCCTACCGTTCTCAAAACTGCCCATATATGTCCAATATACAAATCGGGTGATGTGACCGAAATCTCCAATTACCGCCCAATTGCAATCCTATCAAATATTGCCAAAATTTATGAATCTATTAGTCATAAAAAAATTTATGCTAACGTTCAAAATCTTATTTCATCTCGGCAACATGGTTTCGTGAAGGGCAAATCTACAGCAACTAATCTAATTACTTTCACAAATTATGCTCTAAATTCACTACACGACAATTCCCAAGTTGACGTTATTTATACAGATTTTAGAAAGGCATTTGACACAGTTGATCATAAAGTTCTTCTTCAAAAACTTTATTCTACTTTCAATTTTTCTACTAATCTTATAAATATTCTTCAGACATATTTACATGATCGAAAATTATCTGTACGGCTAAACAACTTCAACTCTACCTCATTTATTGCCACTTCCGGTGTACCTCAGGGCTCAAATCTAGGTCCTTTGTTGTTTGTGTTATTTATTAACGATATTGTTGATGTTGTTAAGGATTCCGAAGTATTACTCTACGCTGATGATTTAAAGATTTTCAAAAGTATCAACTCGTTACACGACTGTGTTCGTCTACAAAATGATCTAAATAACCTCTCAGCTTGGTCTCAAAGGTCTAAACTGTTCTTTAACTTTAGCAAATGTAAAATAATGAGCTACTTAGTAAAAAAATTTGTGTATACTTATCCATATAACATGGAAAACACATATCTTGATCGTGTCCCACAATTTACTGACCTCGGTGTTATTTTTGACAGTAAGTTATATTTCAATTTGCACATTGAGTATATCAAAAAATCTTCTTTAAAAATGCTAGGGTTTATTATACGTTCTTGTAAACCGTTTCATAATTTGTTTACTATGCAGCGTTTATTTAACTCGTTAGTAAGATCAAAATTGGAATATTGTATGCAAATATGGAATCCTATTTACAACAAATATGTAGTTCAAATCGAATCAATACAGAAACGATTTGCTAAATATTGTTATTATAGGAAGCATAATTATTATTATCCCAGTTTTGATGTTAACTATAATGTACTTTTAACTGAAGTAAATCTTATTTCTCTTTTTAATCGCCGAAAAATACAGTCCTGTTTATTTTTATACAAACTGTTAAACAATGAGATCAATGACAGCTATCTTCTAAGCGAGCTTCCATTAAATG
Organism: Ophonus ardosiacus; assembly: GCA_943142095.1. NCBI lineage: Eukaryota > Metazoa > Arthropoda > Insecta > Coleoptera > Carabidae > Ophonus > Ophonus ardosiacus. Next base: position 21,846,343 of record OW964825.1, on the reverse strand, counting down.
TACCACGTCAAACATCGAGAAATAAGACTACTTTTCGTTGCAATATAGGAAGAACAAATTATGAAACGAAATCACCATTATGGCAAATGTGTACTATATTTAATGAAATACCTAGCGAAATGGATGTATTTGCGCAGCCACTTCATGCATTTAAACGAGATTTGATAAAATACTTTATATCGCTAGATGCTTAATTTATCTCATAGTTTAATTAATGTTAAAAAATTGTTTATTATTTGTAGTTTTATTTAGGGTAATTTTTTGTGTACTATTTGCAGGGTATTTTTTTGTATATTCTTTTATAATCGTCCTGTAATTGGAACTTTATAGTTCTGTAGGATAGATTGTTGAATAAATATAAATATATTGGTCTTGAAATATGAGATAATTTAAATGTATCTCAACGACATCCGTTTTATCATTTTATTCATTTAGTTCGGCGTTATATTAATGGAGATCGAACTTGTAAACTTGTTTTCGTCGATGGTCCTGCCGGAACTGGTAAAACATTATTTTGTAACACTCTATTGCATTTCATGAAAGGTGCAGGTTGCAAAACTATTGCAGTTGCCCTCATAGGTATTGCTGCCATTCTTTTGTTAGATGGAATAACCAGTCATACACAGTTCGGCATTCCAATACCATGTGCGTCTATTTTACAAAGTATTTTAAAATTTAATTTAAAATTTAATGATTATAGAGTTGAGCAGTTAAAAAACGCAGACCTAATTGTATGGGATGAAGCGTCAATGACTTGTAAATTCAGCTTAGAATGCGTCGATCTTTTATTACGAGGTATTATGTGGATTCCGCATATACCATTTGGCGGAAAAGTATTAGTTATGGGTGGAGATTTCCGTCAACTATTACCTGTCAAACGTGGCGACCGTAAACAAGACGTTTTAAATATTTGCATCAAAAGTAGTTCATTATTTGCAAAATTTACGACATTTAATTTTAATAAAAATATGCGCTCAGACCCTGCAGAGCGTTATTACTTTTAATTAGAAATGGTCAGCATGAACGGATTGTTGATTTGCCGGAGGAGTATTTAAAAATTTCATCTGATTTTCTTATTCCTGCGAACGAATTAATTACTGAAATATTTGAAAATGACCCTTAAAAAATGTTCATGAAAACCATGCAATTTTGACTCCAACTAACGAGAACACATTTCGTTTTTATGATGAAATCTTAAAACTTTTTTTCCATGAGAAACTACATTTCTGTGAACAAAATTTTAAATCAACAGGCTAATTTCTATGTTCCTTTAGACGTTTTGCATAAACAAACGCCAATAGGTTGTCCACAGCATGTATTGGTTTTAAAAGGAAAATGAAAATGCAATTATCATGCTTATTCGTAATATTAGAGTTAGTGAAAGATTATGTAATGGCACACGTTTAAAAATTATTAGTATGGAAGATCATGTATCATGAAATCCAGATGGATCCAAAATCAGGTAACATTGCATTTATTCCTCGCATGTGCTTCACATGCGAAAGAAAAGACACTGGTTTACCATTCGAATTTTGTCGTATCTAATTTCCAGTATGTCTGGCATATGCAATGACCATTAATAAATCGCAAGGTCAAACTCTTGACAAAACTGGTATTTTTTTAACAATACCCGTCTTTGCACATGGTCAATTGTATGTGGCATTATCCCGATTATGACGACCCTCAGATATTAAAATTTCTGTTTTGGAGCGAATTAATCAAGGAAGGTTAAATGGCGACCATGGTACATTCACAAAAATATTTTCTTTAAAGAAGTCCTTTAATAAATTCATATTTTATTATTATCATCACGGCATATTACCCATTTCTGTGTATCCCACAATCTGCTTTATCGCAGATATCGGTAATGATGATGACATCGAACCCGGTTCGCCAAGTTCGCGACGAGACATTCTGGCACGCGGCAAAAAAATGAGAATAAAGGGTAAAAATAGTAATAATAATATTAGTGAGTTTTCTAAAAGAAACAATCATTTGCCTTTTACAATTCAACTCATTTTAATTGTAAAATATCAGTTACAGTATGCATGTTTTAGAAGTTGAGCACCTACTAAAATTTACTTTACAAAAATAATTATTTTTAGATTTCATCCATCTTCGTCTTCAAAATTATATTTTATTGGAAAAAAAAAACTAAGGCGAAAAGCTGAATTCTTTGTTTATGTATTTATTAACAATCACAAAATTGACTGACAGCATTTTATGAGTTATGATTTAGTGCCAAATCAAAGTAAAATTTGTTAAAGAAAAACGAAAATATAATTTGATACATACGAGCACATTACATATCTAATCTAAATCAATTGAATAATGGATGCCATACATTTGCGGTATGATCTTTAAAAAGAAAGATTATTACAACGTTATCTTGTGTGTAGATATAAAAAAGTTGTCCAGGTCGTCTGGTTTTAAGGAATGAAATTCTGAATGTAACACAGTCATGAAGCACATGTAGATGAAATTCAAGTTTTGCGTATAAAAAAATATTTGATAGACAGTTTCACTATGAAAACAGATATTCAAAGATTGCAAAAATCGATTAAATTGCTTAGCTAAAGTCAATTCATTCATAATATTTATTATCCATGCGGATTAAATGAATGTTTAATGAGTGTACGTTAAAGCGCGCGACCGCGGAGCGCGAGCATCTTAATTCCGCGAGTTAAACATTCATTTTAACCGCGAGTGTAATACAACTGTTTATTCAATTTTGCCCTAATAAGCTTCTCGTATTTGAGTGTAACATTTTTATAAATGATATCAGAATCTTGAAATTTCGCTAATCGCTTATGGTTATCTAATCGCTGAGTGTGTTTTTTATGCGTTGCCATAGTGATCCGTGGTTGCCATGGGTTGAATTATTTATATCAGACTTTGAAATAAATTATTCTGAAACTGTTAGAGATTAACATTTCAATATGATATACAATATTTTATTCCAACAATCAAAGACATACGTTATTAAAAAATTGTAACTTCTTATTCTTCTTGTGGCGAAATGGCAGGTATACGTTGAATATTTGAATTTATTCCAACAATTGTAGTTTGACATTTTAAAACAATTCACTGGTACATAACAAGGAAATAAACATGACTTTATAAGGCAAAATTGAATAAAAGTATTTACCTGTGTATTTTTACTTCTATCTTTTATCCACAGTCAGAGGCGTATCCAGGGAATGGTAAAGAGGATAATTCCCTTCTAAAAATTAAAACAAACATTTTAAATTAAAATTTACTTTTGTAGTATAACTGCTGAACGCACATCGCACTTCAGGTAAACGCGCATGATCAGAAAAACAGTAACACGCTCACGTATAACAAGATGCAAGAAAGACGTTAAAGGAGACATCATACTGTTTTGCGCGCAAAAAAAACAGTAACACGCACACGTATAACAAGATGCAAGAAAGACGTTGAAGGAGACATCATACAGTTTTTCGCGCAAAAAACAGTAACACGCACACGTATAACAAGATGCAAGAAAGACGTTTGTTAGAAATAAATTATTTAGGTTGGCGTTGAAAAGTTGAAGAACGGTAGATGTGACATATAATTTGTGATGTATGACAGATATGTGTAACAATAAAGAGAATAAAACCTGAGTGGTAGTTTTAATGAACAAGTTTTTAACATTCAGAAGTGGGGTACATGTGAATGATATCAATTTTCACATTATCTGCGTGTTAAATGTGAATATCGGCAGTGCATTAGATATACAGAAATAAAAATTGCAATGACTCACAACAAGAAAAATCATGTTTGTGAAGAAGACAATAATATAGATAACGATAGTCTGTTAGCTGAAGAGTTAACTGGAACAATCGAAAGAAATGACGTATGTTTGAGGATGATGGATCTTTTCGTAACTGAAAGTCGTCGACGTGATGTGGAAAGTCGTCGACGTGATGAGGAAAGTCTTCGACGTGATGAGGAAAGTCGTCGACGTGACGAAATGTTTATGCAAGTAATAAATAAATTAACTCCTCAAATGTCGTCAAGTTCGACCAGTTCCCTAAGTAATCCAACGAGTGCATTTCATGTGATACCAGATTTATCAAAAGTGATTGGATATTTTGATGGTGATAAAGACATTACTAATGCTGAAAAATGGTTAAAAAGTATTGAGACTAGTGCTCAACTAAATCGTTGGCCAGAAAACTATATTTTGGAAACTGCTAGAGCTCATTTGAAAGGACCAGCTACTCATTGGTTGAATGCTAAGCAAGACATAATTAGTACATGGGAAGAATTTAATTTTTTTTTTTTTAATTGTTTATTTGGCAAGCACCTCAGTTGCTTAGACTATTGGTGCTTGGGCTTGATGATTACATTGTTTACAAAATACTATTTATAAGTAATTTACAGTACTTTTATATTTTCTGGTACATTTTTATACTTTTTAGGTATTTAATTGTGGTCTCGGTTTCGCTGATGAGGCATCTCTGGAGAGTGGCTGGTAGTTTGTGTTGTCGTCTTTGGATGTTGTGTTTAGTGCACTGGAGTAGTAGGTGTTCCACTGTAAGTCTGGTGTTGCAGGTTTCACAGAATGTGGGTTCTTCTCGTCTTAATATATGGCCGTGTGTTGCAAGAGTGTGACCAATCCTAAGTCTTGTTATTATTGTTCTGTCTCTTCGGCTTGCTTTCGTTTTTCGAATTTTTATGTCATTTTTCAGTTGTCGTAGGTGATTGTTTGCAATGTCGAGCCATATTTGTGACCTTTTTTGTTTCAGTCTTGATTTAATTAGGTTAATGTAGTCGTAGGTTGGGATAGGAATACTGACAATGTTGTTTAGTTCAGTGGCTTGCTTGGCGAGGGTGTCAGCTTCTTCATTGCCTCTTATGCCGCAGTGAGAAGGTACCCATAGAAAGGTTATATTTTTAATGAGGGTGATGGATATTTCGTGAATTTGGTTTTGAATTTCCTGGACAATGGGATCGGTTGTGTATAGTTTTTCTATGTTCTGGATGCAGGAGAGGGAGTCTGTGCATATAATATTTTTATTTTTTACTTTATTTACACATTTTATTGCTTCTTGGAAAGCGTAGATTTCTGCTGTATAGTTGGATATTAAGCTTGGTAGGCGGCATTTCTCTGATAGTGTTTCTGTCCATATAGCTGCACCAGTTTTAGTATTTATTTTTGAGCCATCTGTGTATATGAAGTTGTGATTTGATTGATTGTCATTTTGGATTTGACGGAACTCCGTTTTTATGGTTAAGGGTGGTGTGTTTTCTTTGTCATACTTTTTTAGTTCCTTATTGATGGAGGGAGTTTTTAGTATCCACGGCGGATTTTTGTTCTTTTTTAGTTCTTGAATTTTAGGTAAAGTTGCATTTATTTCGTTTAATTTTTCCTTTATGTACGCATGGAAATCGTTTGCATTTTTTACTTGTATTTTATTCTCTTCAGTTTTAAATATAACATCATGGGTTGAGTTATTGGGATTCGAGGCTAATTTAATGATATATGTCAGTAGTAATTAGTCTCTTCGTATTTTTAACGGAGGTTCCCCTGTTTCTGCCTGGATGCTGATTATAGGGCTGGTTCTTAAAGCTCCTGTTATGATGCGTAACGCCGAGTTTTGTATAACTTCTATCTTTTTTAGCAGGTATTGTTTAGCAGTGATATATACTATGCTGCCATAGTCCAGCTTGGATCTTATTAGTGTTTTGTATATGTTCATGAGGGTTTCGTTGTTTGCTCCCCAGTCTCTATTCGATAATGCTTTTAATAAGTTAAGTCTGGAATTACAATCAGTTTTTAGTTTATCAATATGCTCCTTCCATGTTAATTTCCTATCAAATATTAGCCCTAGGAAGTTTATTGAATTTGTGTAATTTATTGGTTCTCCATTCAGGGTCAGGTCGGGATTGTGGTGTTGGTTTTTTCTGATTTTTCAGAAATGTACAGCTTTTGTCTTCGTGGTAGAAAAGATAAATCCTGTATTTTCCGACCATTTTTCCAAGGAAGATATGGTTTCTTGTAGTTTTTGTTGGATTCTTATAAGATTTTTGTTTTTCATGAAAATTATGAGATCGTCTGCAAAGATTGAATGTTTGATACCTTCAGAAATGTTTTGCATTATTTTATTTATCGCAATTATAAAGAGAGTTGGACTTATTATAGAGCCTTGAGGGATGCCATTTTCTTGAGTTCGGATATTTTTTATTTTGACGCACTCGAAATTTTCTGTCGGATAGGAAATTTTTAACAAAATGGAAGAGATTTCCTTCTATGTCGTATTGTTGTAGAGTGGTTAAGATGTTATGTTTCCATGTCGTATCAAATGCCTTTTGTAAATCAAAGGATATGGCAATTAGATGTTGTTTATTAGTGAAAGCTGTTTGTATTTCTGATGATAATGATAACAGGTTATCGGTAGTTGATCTGGAGTTTCTGAATCCGCTTTGAAACTTGCTGATGATGTTGTTGTTTTCAAGATGCCATAATAGTCTTTTGTTTACCATTTTTTCCATGATTTTACAGAGTACGTTCGCTAGTGCTATCGGTCTATAATTTTGTGGATTTGTTTTGTCTTTGTTAGGTTTTAGTATTGGAATTAGAGTTACTTCCTTCCATTTTGTTGGAAAAGTGTGTTTTGTCCATATATGATTGTAGATTTTTAGTAGATGCTTTTTTGTCTCTTCTGGTAAGTTTTTTATTAATTCAGGAGGAATGTGGTCAGGTCCTGGGCTTGTATTCATTTTAGTTGTATTTATTGCATTGTGTAACTCATTAAGTGTGAAAGAGGTGTTGATGGGTTTGTCGCAGCTTTTGATATTAAGCGGTGTATTTTCAAGTTTAGTTTTTAATGACAGGAATTGTTGTGTGTAATTATTGTTCAAGGAGTTTTGTTCAAATGTATGAGCCATTTCATTACAGATTTCTTGTGAGTCTATTATATGTCTTTGATTTATTTTTAGCATTGACGTAGTTTGTGGAGTATTTGAGCCTTTTATTTTTCTTATTTGATCCCATACCTGTTTGGGTGGTGCATTTGTAGTTATTTTGGAGACATATTTTTCCATTACACTTTTTTTGTTATTTTAATTGTACGTCGTGCTTGTGCTCTTGTACGTTTTAAGTTTATTAAATTTTCTGTTGTTTTATTTTTCCTGTATTTGTATAAGGCTTTTTTACTGGCTCTAATTGTTTCTTCACACTTGCTGTTCCACCATGGTGTAGTTTTATTCCTTTTCTTCGTTGACTTTAATCCAAAAACTTCTGTTGCGGTTGTGATTATTTCGCTTGTCAGTTCATCTAGTGCTATGTTTATATCTGCATTTTCCTGAATTGTGTTATATCTTATGTTGAACTTATTTTTGTAATGTTCCCATGCGTCGTCTTTTAGTTTCCATTTTTTTGGTATATAGTTTGTATCATCGTCTTGTGTTATATTGTTGATGTGATTTATTAGTATAGGAAAATGGTCACTGCTATGTAAATCGGGTATAACTTCCCATACTATATCTGTTGCTATATCTGGGCTGGTGATGGTGAGATCTATACTAGAAAATGAACCATTTCTTACACAAAAATGGGTTGGGCTACCGTCATTTAGTATCACGTCATCTTCGAATGCTTCTTGTATTAATTTACCATTCCTATTTGTATACTTATTTTCAAAGCCCCATAGTGGGTTATGCGCGTTAAAGTCTCCTATTATAACATACGGCAGTGGTAGTTGTGTTGTTATGTTTACCAGGTCGTTTTTATTTATTCTTTGATCGGGTGGTAGGTAGACATTGCATATCGTCATTTTCACTGGGTAGTATATTGTTATTGCCATGATTTCTAGGTCGGAGTATTGCTACTCCTCCACTTGCGTGTCTTCTGTTTACCCTGTCTTTTCAGTAGCAAGTATACCCTTTAATTTTAATTTTTTGCGTTGGTTTGAAATTTGTCTCTTGGAGACATATGTACTGTGGGTTCAATTTATATATATAAGTCTTTGTAATTCAGCAAGGTGAGTAAAGTATCCGTTGCAGTTCCATTGAATTATTGTGTTCATTTTAATAATATTGCGAATTATTACCATGCTCGCTTAGTTGGTCTTCTGTTTCAGATTGTAATTCGTCGTATTTGGACTGGCTTATATCACTAAGTTCTGCTCCCGCCTCTGCTCGTTGTTGTTTGTTTATATTTGACATGATGCGTGTGATTCTTGATTTCATAGATCTATCTGTTAAATATGGATACAGTTCTCTAAGCATTTCAAGTAGTGCGTCGATGTTGTCTGTATACTGTTTTGCAATATTTAGTTGATGTTCACTTCAGTGAACATTTTCTAAAAAGTCTTTCAGTTGTTCATAATTAAGTATATATTTATTTGGCTCTTTTTCCATTATTTCTTTTAATGGTTCGATTTGCATTTCAACTTGTTTTGGAATGACATTTTGGCTTGAAGAGTTTAAATTTCTTTTTTGTTTTTTACTCTTTTTTATTGTGATGTTTTGGGAACTAGTTGAGGCTGTGTCGCTTCGTGGGGCTGGTCTTTTAAACTGAGGTGGTGAGATAATTTCTTTGTATTGTGAGGTTATTGATGTTTCGGTAGGATTTATATTTTGTATATTTGTATTTTGCGTATTTTCAGTATAATTTGTTTGTGTATTTTCTATTATTTCTTCATTTTCGCATTGATTTGCAGTATATCCGGGTTTTTTACATAGGAAACATAACATATTTTCTTCAGTGTTTAGAAATATTTTGTTTGACATGTCATCATATTCCACTGAAATCGTAGCTGGTATTTGTACTTCTTCATTCGGGGTTATGTACAATTGTCTGCGAAAACTGAGTACATGTTCGTATTCGGTATTTTGCATACCAACTCGCAAAAAGCTTATGGGGGAGACTAATTTTAGTTTGCATTCTTTCAGTTTTTCTTCAATTATATTGTGTGGTAATACAGGATTCACATTTGAAAGTATTATTCTTTTGGCTGGTGTGCTGTAATGGCGAATATTAAGAGTTTTATTTAATATTTCTATAGTGCTATGATTTTTTATTAAGTTATCTGCAATTGTTTTATTGCTTAAAAAAATACATATTCTTTGTTTTGATATTTTAGAGGCGAATATAATGTTTTTAGGTTGAACAATATTTCCTACAGCAGTGATATAGTCTCTTATTTTTAATTCTTCTAATGCTGGAATAATGATTGCTTGGTCCTTTTTGGAAATGCATTCATTCTGGCGTTGGCGTATGACTGGTTGTGTATTGGTTGATTGCTGTGAACGGCTCCTGTAGTCAGAGGCCGTCCTGTAGAGTTCTGTTTAATTACAGAACTCATAGTTTAGACATTGTTTTGTGTTCCTCCACAGATGTCATATGGAGTTAATGTTCTCACGTTGTGCACGTGTTGGGTGTTTATTTAAATTAAAGTATTTTTTTATGGACAGTGTGAGTGTTTAGGAAGTGAAATATGGATATTTATACACAGTACCTTCTCAAGTGTGTTATTCCCGGGTTCCAGCAATAGTTGGTACACGTAAGTGGCACTATTTGATTAAATATTCGAGACACTTTTTATTCGGTGTTGCACCAATCAAGGTCAAACAGGACTCCAATTTAAAATTCAGTTTAAATTAACTTACTTTACAGCTGAAGGATTGTCAAAGAAATGGGACAGAATGAGAGTTCGCAAGCAAGGAAAGCAAGAATCTGTCATGGCTTATTTTTACGAAAAGGTAGATTTATGTAATAAATTAAGTCTGAATTTTAGCGAATCCAAAGAAGAAATACTAAGTGGATTAATATCTGCAGAAATAGCTATGAGTTAACAGTGAAGACACACTTAGATTTTGACTCTTTATTAAAAGATATTCTAGCTGCGGAAAAAATAAAAAAACAAGAAAGAGGAATTACAACAAAACAGTCTGAAAGATCATTAGAAGGCAAATATGCTTCACAGAGAAATCGAAAGTGCTACAAATGCGGATTGAACAATCACACTTCAGAAGAATGCAGACGTGGAAACGCAGTATGTTTTATATGTAAACAAGAAGGACACCAATCTAAAAACTGCCCAAGAAAACTGAACAATCTATCGCAAGCGTGTTTTATTTGTAAGCAAGAAGGACATCAATCAAAGAATTGTCCAAGGAGATTAAGCAGTTCATATCAAGGAAGTGGCAAAAATACAATTATGTTAAAGAACAATGAGAAATATGAAATTGAAACTATAAGCGTAACTGAATCTTCATACGAAGTAAATTCCTGTAAGAAATTTTTAAAAACCGTTGTTATTAATGGAACAATAGTGCTAAAGGGTTTTGTTGATACGGGAAGCTCAGTGTGCACTATTCGCGAGAATGTTGTAGAACATTACAATCTTGAAGTAACTGAAGATAAACAGCCTTTATTCGGATTTGGAAGACATTTAGAACCAGCCTTGAACTCACGTGGCAGAGTTGAAGTAAACATCTCCATAGATTGTGTAAGTGCGGATAATATAGCTCTATGGGTTGTACCAACAGATGCGCAAGACTCAGATCTTTTAATTGGACGAACTTATTGCGAATTACCTCACGTTGCTTATGTTAGCAAACATGATGATTTAACTTTTGGCTACGCGAACGTGTCTGCTTTTGAAGAACTCGACGTACCGTCTATCATAAAAATGAACTCATGTGTGAACTGTGAACTCGAAAAGAATGTAAATATGAACAAGTACGGAAATGCGAAGTTTGAATTGAAGAATAATGAACGAAGATTTATATTACGTGTATATAACACCACAGAAATACCAGTAAACTATAAAATAGGTCAGAATGTGAAAGTGTTAACAGAAACTGATCATAAAAAAGAGTTAGAAACAAAATTTGTTAAATATAAACCAATCACCGTAAACATGATAAATGTTGGGGAAAACGTAACGTTAACACAGAAGGAAGAATTACATGAACTAATCTGTAAGTATCATCATTGTTTTGCATTGACTTTGGAAGAATTAGGTTGCACCAATCTTATCCAGATGGATATTCTAGACAACAATATTCCGGCAAGGTGTAAGCCTTATACTATGTCATCAGCTGATCGAGAAACTATTTCAAAAATGGTAGATGAACTGAAAAGATGTGGATTAGTAGCAGAAACTACTAGTCCATATGCTGCACCCGTACTACTTGTAAGAAAGAAAAATGGAAATCCACGTCTCGTTGTGGATTATAGAAAATTAAACAGGCAAACAGTTCCCATGAATTTCCCTATTCCAGGATTGGATGAACAGTTTCATCAACTTGCTGGAAATAATTTGTTTGCAAGTTTAGATTTAGCAAATGGATATATGCAAGTACCTTTAACGGAATCAGCGAGTAAAAAAACTGCCTTTATTACCCAAGACACCACTGGTGAATTTAAAAGGATGACTTTTGGATTGACAAATTCCGTATGAGTTTGTTTGGCTTATGAACTTAACGTTGGGTCCTTTGAGAAACAAAATCTGAAGAATTGGAAAGAACTTCTTCTAAGAGTCAGACTTGTACTACAAATTAACTCTTAATCTAAAGAAATGTGAATTTGGCCAAACAGAAATCGATTACTTAGGATATAGAATTTGTGAAGAAGGACTCAAACCAGGAAAGAAAAAACTGTGTGTCATAGAAGAATTTCCAGAACCAAAATCGATTCACGAAGTTAAAAGATTCTTAGGTTTATCAGGATTTTTTCGAAGATTTATAGAGAAATATGCAGAAATATCCAGACCTCTAACCGAATTAACATAAAGAGACAAAGTGTTCGAATTTGATGAAAAATGTCGTAAAGCGTTTAATCAGCTGAAATGTTTGCTTTTAAATTACCCTGTTTTGAAATTATTCGATAAGAAACATGAAACGGAACTACACACAGATGCTAGTTCTGTAGGAATAGCAGGAATGCTTCTGCAAAAGAACGAAAATGGAAAGAAGAGGCTAGTCTACTGCGTTTCCAAAAAGACAACAGATTGTGAAAGTAGATACCATTTGTCAAGATTAGAATTATTAGCCATTATATGGAGTGTAGAAAGATTGAGGCCTCTACTGATTGGCAACAAGTTTAAAATAATTACAGATTGCCAAGCTATAGTCTACCTAAATAGTAAGAAGAATATTCTTCCACAGATAGCAAGATGGTTTAATATTCTACAAGAATATAATTATGAAATAGAATATCGAAAGGGAAACAGGATGGTTCATATAGATGCACTGAGAAGAGTTCCGGTAGAAGATGCTGTAGATACCCAAGATGATATAGAGAAGAGATTGACTATTTTATTGACTGTAACAGAAAATGCACAAATGGTAATGATACAAAGAAGTGATGAAAAACTTCGTAGAATAATCGACATACTTGAAAAACCTAAATCAGAATGAAACAAAGAAGAGGAGGATATAGTAAAAGAATATGAATTGATAAAAGGTAAATTAGTCATCAATAAATTAATAAATGGCCAAATTAGAAAACTTTTCGTTGTTCCAACTTGTATGAGAAAGGCCATAATGGTTAAAAATCATGATTTAGCAGGACATTTTGCTGCTGAAAGAACAGTTTCTAGAATATTGGAAGTATACTGGTTTCCAAAACTTAAAAGATATACTAGAAGACACATAAATGGGTGTATGGAATGCCTTATAAATAAAGCACCAACAGGAAAACGTAGTGGATTACTAAATCCTATACCACCAACAAATAAACCGTTTCAGAGACTCCACATCGACCATGTTGGACCATTTGTAAAAAGCTCCAAAGGAAATCAATATATTTTTGAGATAATAGACTCATTTACGAGATTTGTGAATTTTTATCCAGTTAAAAGTACCAAGACAAATGCTGTAATTCGGAGTTTAGATGACTTCATTTTAAAGTATGGAACACCACAAGTTATCGTGTGTGATAGAGGTACTGGTTTTACATCACACAATTTTCAAACATATTGTAAATCAAAAGGAATCAAAGTAATTTACAATTCGCCCAGACATCCGCAAGCGAATGGAATGATCGAGAGGGTAAATAGAACTTTAATTTCGGTCATGCAAGCTGAGATGAAAACCGAAAGGGATTGGGACAAACATTTAAATAAAGTCCAATGGGACTTGAACACTTCAATAAACAAGACAACACGACAATCTCCATTTAAACTGATTTACGGATATTTTCCAAATATAGACAACGCTATAATTGAAGAAGCTACAAATTTCAATGAAAAGGAAAATGTGGATGAACTGAGACGAAAAGCTCTCGAGGAAATGAAGAAGGAACAAAAGAGATATAAGAAACAATTTGACAAAAAAACGATTTATTGGTCATACGCATGAAGTGGGCGAAATAGTAGTTGTTAAGGCACAAACCACAGCTACAGGACAAAGTACTAAACTACAAGCTAAATATAAAGGACCATATGTAATAACTGAGTGTCTCCCCGCAGACACTTACCGAATCGAAAAGATTGAAACTGGAGATGAAGATAGAAAACATATTACGACTGCTCACGTATCTCAGCTAAAGGGATACTATAATACATATGAAAGCGAAGAAGATGACACCAAAGAAGAGTCAGTCGATGAAAGTGAAAATGACCAGGTTCAAGAAAATGAGAGTAATGACGACCAAGAGATAAACGAGAAAGAAAGAACTATGACTAAGACGCTAATCAAAGAAGCGGAGCAGCAGAATATAGAAAAACCTCGTAAAAGATCACAGAGAAAAAGAAAACCAGAAAGATTAAGCTATGTTTAAAAAAAAAAAATGTTTCATGTTAAATAGGTATTATATATTATGTTTATATTGTAAGTGCGAGGTCGCACTTTTTGTCAGGTTGGCCGAATGTTAGAAATAAATTATTTAAGTTGGCGTTGAAAAGTTGAAGAACAGTAGATGTGACATATAATTTGTGATGTATGACAAATATGTGTAAAAATAAAGAGAATAAAACCTGAGTGGTAGTTTTAATGAACAAGTTTTTAACACGTTGAAGGAGACATCATACTGTTTTGTCAAAATTGTAACATGTGTCCATATAAATAAAGTATACCTATTTTAATAAATAATACTGGCCACTATACCATACTTTTAATTTTGCACGATTTACTTTTATCATTATTAATTTGAATATTGTGTCATGATTTTGTTATTTATTTATATTTATATCATTAATTTTGTGCCTGAAAATGAGATAAATATCTCGAAATGTACATTGTACAATCTTTATGAATAAAAGATTATTTTGAAACTAAGTATAATATACTTAATAAATTTGTATTATTTGCAAGGGTAAGATCATTACTCAAATGCTTTTTCAAATTAAAACTTCCTATAAACAATATTTCACAGACCGAACTTTGATATTCTTAATTCCACTATGAATAATTTTCATATATTGGGATAGAATCTCACTACGTGTAAATTGTTTACTGCATATTAATACACTTTAAGTCGTATTCCGCTATGAATTCCCAGAATGTTTTTTTAAGTTAAAACTTTGTATAAATGATTTATTACATGTTGAACAGGTATATGATCTAATTCCAGTCCTATTCCACTATGAATTCTCATATGAGATTTTATATTAGTATTTCTTGTAAATGATTTATAACATGTTGGATTCTTATAGTATTTTATTCCACTGTGACTTTTCATATGATTGGACAGATCACTCATCTGTAAATTGTTTATTGCATATTTTACACTTATGGTCTTTTATTCCGCTATAATTTTTCATGTGGGCTTTTAAACTAGAATTTTGTGTAAATGATTTATAATATGACGGAGACTTACTCGTATATGCTCTAATTCAAGTGTGTTTTTGTTATGTCTGGCTACAGTACTACTTCCTGTGAATTGTTTACTGTATATTTTACACATAACACTTAAAGTCTTTATTTCACTGAATTGTCATATGATCTAAACTAGAATTTCTTGTTATGAATTGCCATATGCGTTTTTAAATTAAAATTTGTGTAAATGATTTATAACAATTTGGAAACATATGTTATTCTATTATGAACTTTCACATGGTTTGCTAATTAAGATTTATTTAAAAATAATGTTTAATTCATTTGTGTTTATCTATATGCTTCATCAAGCTTGTCTTCTGCGTAATACACCCATTACATTGTCAATTTGGTTATCATTGAACTCGTGAAAAACCAATAGATAAGTTAAGAGTTTTGCGAAGACAGAGGAGATACAAATTAGCAGCTTTGCTGCTAATTATCTATCAATATTATGATTGCCTTCCAGACAGGAATATTTGGGTACGACATTGGGTTGCTAGAAGGAGAGAGCAGGGCTATCATCATAATTTATTTATGGAGTTGCAGCAGGAGAACCCCGACAAATATCGCAGATTTGTTCATGTAATTTTACACTAAGTTTTATGAAAAAAACAGTTAATTACAATTAAAAATTTTATTCGTAGGTGTCTCCGGATGAATGCAGATATGTTTGAGGAACTCCTTTAAAAGGTGACCCCCTTAATTCAGAAGCAAGACACTCACTTAAGACCAAGTATATCAGCAGCAGAGAGGCTCTCACCCTCATACATTTAGCCACTGGTAATAATATTTTAGTGAAATGCTTAACCTTAAGTGGAACGTCACTTTATGAACTGTTTTTGATTTTTCAGGTGAAACTCAGGAATCATTATCCCTAAGTTTCAGGGTTGGCCGGAGTACCATTTCGAGCATAGTGAAAGAGACTGTAATAGCTATTCGCAAAGTTTGGCTCCAAATTATTTAAAATTTCCTAGTAGTGAAGAGGAATGGAAAGTTGTGGCGCGAGATATTGAGAATCGCTGGAATTTTCCACATTGTATTGGGGCGATGGATGGGAAGCATTTTCGTATTGACCCACCATTGCAATCTGGTTCAATGTTCTATAATTATAAAGAAACATTTAGTATAGTTCTGCTTGCATTTGTCGATGCACAAGTGCGATTTATTTATGTTGATATTGGCACAAATGGTCGTGCATCAGACCGAGGAATATGGAATAAGAGTGATTTGAAGAACAAACTGGATTACAATAAAATTGCTATACCTAGTCCCTCCCGCATGCATGGAACAGCTCAAGAATTTCCATATGTGATAGTAGGCTTCACCCTATCAGAAAGACTACTTATACCGTATTCCAAGAATTCTGTAACCAACCGAAAGAATAAAAGAATATTTAGTTACAAGTATGTTCCATTATAGTGTATTTGTGAAATTGTTATGATGTACGATACTATTGAGTTTATTTTACCTATACACAGGTTAAGTAGAATCAGGAGGTGTTCAGAAAATGCCTTTGGTGTGATGGGGGCTCGTGATATGGTGCTGGCTACTGTTTGTCTGCACAACTAATTGAAGACTCACAGTGTTGGACTGCTAGTACACACCATCAAACATGTTGGATATGGAGGATGAAGTAGGAGGTGCCATCCAACTAGGTGACTATCGTCATGAACAAGTTCTTAGACTAGTTCGCTTTGTTAATCAAGGAAGTAATCGTCATGCAGATAGGTGGTGTGCATATTTCAACACAATTGGTAGAGCTCCGTGGCAAGACAAAATGATAGATGCCCAAAGATTCCATAAAATGTAAAGAACACTTTTTATGTTCAGACTTCATATATTAAAAAATATGTAGGTACTGTGAAGCAATTTATTTTTATTTCAAGTGGATTATGATTTATACAGTTTAAGTATAAATTCATTCAAATATTATGTGAACCATCATTACTCTTCTCATTTTTATAACCCATTCATTTTCACTCTGGCAGATATACAGTGTGTCCCATTTAGAGGTGCCACCATTGGGATCTCGAGAACTATAAGAGATACGATGTCGGTTAAATGGAACTTTTTGTGCACCTTTGGGAGGTCATCTCAGATGTGCTTTTGTTTTTCCAAAAATTCTCATAGGACACTAGATAATAACGAAAAACTGAATATTGTTGATTTTTTCTTTCTCAAATAACTTCTAAACTACTAGTAATTGAGAAAAACGTTTCAAATATAAAAGATAGATATTTTTATTAACTAACCAGTGGCGTACGAAATAAATTTTTATATCTGGGAATTTTTGAGATATAACACAAACTTATATTTTTTTAAATGGAACCCACATCTGATTTTAGTCTCAAAAAAATAAATATTTTTTTCTCTTTTCAACGATGTAAGGGTTATTATGTTTTATATTTGTTTTGCCTTCAAAAATGATTATTTTTTCCTTATTTTGTATTAAATTTACAATTATTTTGAAAATATTGGTAGATTTCTATTTGGAAATACTCCTTGTATTTAAATAATTTATTTCCTTAAAAATATTTGCTCAAAATTCGTATCAAATTAATTTTTATAATATTTTGTATCAGGTCGCCCTTGGCACATCATAGTGTAATTTGTAATTATGAGTCTAGAATGAAAATATTAAGTAATAAAGGCATAAAACAAATTATTTTGATCAAATACAATATAATTAATAAAAATAATAATGTTTTTTTGGGAAATAATTAAAAAAATCAGGAAAATAAAGAGAAAAATTAAATTTTAGGAGCAAAACAAATATAAAACATAATAACCCTTACACCATTGAAAAGAGAAAAAAATATTTATTTTTTTGAGACTAAAATCAGATATGGGTTCCATTTAAAAAAATATAAGTTTGTGTTATATCTCGAAAACTTACGGATATGAAAATTTATTTCGTACGCCACTGGTTAGTTAATAAAAATATCTATCTTTTATATTTGAAACGTTTTTCTCAATTACTAATTGTTTAGAAGTTATTTGAGAAAGAAAAAATCAACAATATTCAGTTTTTCGTCATTATCTAGTGCCCTATGAGAATTTTTGGAAAAACAAAAGCACATCTGAGATGGCCTCCCACAGGCGCACAAAAAGTTCCATTTAACCGACATCGTATCTCTTATAGTTCTCGAGATCCCAATGGTGGCATCTCTAAATGGGACACACTGTATAAGTAGTTCAAATATTATCAAAATTATAATGAGATTACTCCTTTGGATTAATCTAAGAATTTTTTGGTACTTTATCACATTCATAAATCTCACTAAATATAACAAAATGCAGGAACATTTGGTATATTATATTGGGCTACTACAATTACAATTCACTGCCTAAACTGAGTAAAAGTAATATAAATGAGTCCAGCAAATTAAAAAGAAATTTTAGCAAAATTTACAAAAATAATCTTTTTTTAACTGTAGGCAATGTAGATAAATAGAAAAATAATATTTTAACAATTTGTATTACAAAGTATCAGGTACACTATTACTTAATAAAGAGTTTTGTTTTCCTATGATAAATTTAAATTTGATCAGTTGCTGGCAAAAGACACAGACAAAGACAAATTTATAACGCAGCTAATACATTAATACAAAACAAAATTCCCTGTCTAGTACGAAGTACTAATACTAAAACCAAAGGAGAAATTAAACAGAAAACAGAAAAATGATACACTGTATCATGGTACATATAATTAAAAAATAATTTAAGTCAATGATTGTATCATTATAACCATAAAAAAATCTGTTGTGGCCAACACAAAACCTCTCGCCATTTCCATTTTAGGCTATATAAGTATTGTATTGCACTTCGCTTTCGAACCGTCGTTTTATAACAAAATATTACAGAACTTTACCCAAATACTGTTTTTTATTGTATTTAACATGTCTTCTGCATACATATAATTCTAATTATATCTATTTTTCATTGTATGAGGCAGTTTCTCAATGTCAGAGATTCTTCCAATTCATTAACCAGATTGGAGATATTTCTGATGGATATATGCATTTTACCTATAATTTCAAATATTTAATTAATAAAACAATAAGATTAAATATACTTCCCAGAAAAAGCTATCAGAATGTCACTAAAACTGTTGATTTTTGACACTGACATATGTCATTTACAAACTATGTTATAAACATTGGAATTTGTCAACTGGTTTCCTTAGTGCCTTAGCCTCTGCGATTAGAATACTCTATAAATTATAGTGTCTTTATCTCTAAATCTATACAAGATATAATAAAATTTTTTAAGTGTATTAGATGGAGAATTGTATGTTCTTCAATATTTAATTAAAAAAACTCCCAAAAAATTATATTTGGAAGAATTTTTCTAAGAAACTACTACTTCCGGTTGTTCAATTGTTACCAAAACCTTTTCAGCTCTTCCCAGGAATGTCAGATTGAGGAAACTGCAGTTAAATATTTTTTAAATCGTATAGTTTTTGAGGAATCGTCCCGCCAACATCCATACATACATACACACACATACACACACATCCACATCCACACACACCCACACACACACAGACATCATTTTAAAAATGTTATAATCGGATTCTAGGGACCTTAAATCGTGCTTATTCAATAAAATCTGGATATGCGAATTTTAGCATGAATCCAATACCTCTCTTAGCGAGAGAGTTTAAACAGTTAAAACTTCATTAGAACTGCCATCACCTGATCTTCACACTGCTTGCGTGAATCCTTATCCATACTGCGTAGTTCAGATGCAACAAATGAACCAAAATGATCGGCTGCATCACGAACTTGGACAGGTATGTCCGGCTCTTTTGCCATTTGTTTAATAATATTTATGGCCTCTTCCACGGCTGCACAAGCCTCTCTCTTGGTTGTACCCCTTTTGCTAAATAGTTCACCAGAAGAATTATTTTTTTCTGAAGCAGTGGGCGTTCAAGTCACTGGGAATGGAATGGCCGAAGGGGCGGATAATGGCCTTGGCTTGCCAATAGTGACATCATGTTGCATCGCAGACTTCACACTTGAATTAAGTGTACCAGGAGCAAATGATAGACGAGGCGTTTCCAACGATGGTAACACATCAGAATTACTAGATTCAGTCTCTAAATTTACTGGTGGAGTTGAAGAGAGTTCCAATGATGAACAGGTATCGGGAGGAAATATAAATTTTTGAAACAATAATTTAGAAAATTAAAATAATACGCAATACAAGTTTTTACGTAGAAAAAAATCACCCGGGGAAAAAATATGAAACACCTAAAAATTTGTATCATAATACGCAGATAATGTGCTTTCATCAAGACAAGTATTAGAACTGTCAACTTTGGTAATAGTATCAGCTGAAGAATTGCTGACTTGATATTGGGTTTGGCTAGACAGAATATTGGATCCTTCAAAACTCGCTAGTATGATACGGGCATAACAGAGTGTACGATACAGAGCGTTCCATTAAGCGAACACTGCCTGACACAAGAAAATGTTGAGTTGCAGCGTGTGATGGTGTGATGTTTGTTTTGTTAACCTATAAATTTATTTTAGTAAAGAGAGTATAATATTGATAGAGACGCAATCTGGTGCACTTTTAGCGAATTAAAATGCGCTCCATTTGCTGTGCAACACTGTCTGAGCGTGTTACACAATGTTTCTCTGTCTTATAATTGGAAATTGGAATATATTAAGTTTAAAATTCATAATTACATTTAAAAAATGGTGTGCCTCATTTTGTGAATACAAAATTCAAAAATTGCGTAATATATATTATTTATAAACCATAGAAATAGGCCTTACTAATCAAAAAAATTTTCATTATCGAAGAAATGAATTTTTCACAAAATCTTTCTTCGTTATTTAATATTTCTTTGATCAGCAAAGCCTACTTTTACGATGTAAACATCGGTTTGATCACAAATAATTCTTATTATGTATAATTATTTTTACATCACCATTCAAGTTTGCAAAAGTATATCGAATAGTTTTGGCGTCGGTCAGAATCGAACCCAAGTTCTCAGACTACCAGACAAGACGAATCTGGTTTATAGTCCTACAATAAACTTGAAAATGAGGTAATGCCAATTTCACTAGGCCCAACTGTTTTCAACTACAAAAAGGCAGCTGTAGCAAACAATTGAGGAGACTACGTTTCTCCCTGTTTTTCTTCGATTGCTTCGTTCTTCTAAAGTTTGTCGTTGTTTTTCTTTTGCGTTTTATTTTAATCATGAACGTTCATAATTATAAACTATAATTTCTATGAGTTTATAACCACCTTAAACAAAATTTTAATAGAATTTTTCATTAAATGATACATTTTACTTTAATCCAAAAACATCCAAGTGTTACTCAACAAAACAAAATTGTACCAAAGCTGGTTAATATTACAACAATTAAAATAAAATAAACCAGAATTTACAAATAAAAGATTATTTATAAATATTCTATTTAATTTTTATTAATATTTAAATAAATAATACTATAATATAAGATATGGAGTAGGAATGACGATGGGTACCCGGGTACTCGGAACCTACCCCATAATAATGTACCCGGGTATAAAAATTCTTACCCGAGTACTCGAAATATACCCGCCGTCCGTTAATTATCCGATACTCTTTAATAACCCGAATAGCTGCCGGAAACATTGTATTTAAAAGAAGAGCTTTTTATTACCATACCATAATTATGTTAAGTTTTTTATAAAGATACAGTATATTATTTATTTGTACTGCTTTTTATTTAATAAATATATGTAAACAATAATAATAAATTTTATTAAAAAGTAAACTGCTAATATAATATGGGTAACTGGTAATTAACAAATTATGTATATATACTTAAAGGATAACGGGTAATTAAAGGATATCGGATAATTAACGGGTAAAGGGTACTATCCGGGTAGATGTTGCGGGTACCCGGGTACCAAAATTATTGCAATTCGTCATTCCTAGTATGGAGCATAAGCATAATTATCAACAATGCTGTTGTATGTGTTTCTATGCGTAGTTCCCATTTCCTTATTTCTACGCAAGTTTGATGTTGATATGTTAGTTCTAACGTCGTTGTTTCGACGTTAAAAAAGTGTTCACATCTTGGAGAGAAATTCTTACACAGTTAAGAGAGCTCCTGATATATCCTTGTATTTATAATCATTGTTGACTTGTTTGTCAAATCTAATTTATTTTCATTTTTAAGGAATCATCAGCAAATGACGCCTACAATACTCCATTACTGTGACGATTTAATTGAACCTAAACAACACAAATTTTAAATTTGACTCCGAAATTAATACTACGCTAACAAAAAATTATTTTTATACTCTTTCCAAATATTTCTCCTCTACAAATTTTATTTATTGTTGAATTAAGGTAAATTTTTATATCGTCTATTACGAATTAATTTATTTATTTATATATGTTTGACAAGCAATGTGTAAATAATATTTTATTACAAATATATTATTATTGTTGTTATAGTCACCACTGCTCAGCTTTCTGCGTGCAAAAAAAGAAAACAACATTAGGTAATTCTGTTTTTATGGTCGGAAGATGTGTCAGGATCCGGATTCCATCAAAAATTCTCAGCATACTACGAGAATCGAGTCCGAGAGTAAACGACAGAATATTGAAAAATGAATACATCATACAATCATCAACTAAAAACAAAATGTGGATAAACAAAAGATCCAGTAAAAAACATTAATGGTACAGCACAACAAATTCTCGTCCAAAATGAAATTCATTGCAGTAAATACCACTAACAAGTTGATAGTTATCATGTTATCAATAAGAAACAATTGCATCGAAATATTACGAGCATAATATTCATCTTCAAGAAAATATGATGCGATTACTACCAAAAAAAAACTTCCCATGCATCTGAGTGTTTTGTTTATTTCGCGTACATACAAAGTTACTAAACAATAAAAATAGTATTGGGGTAGTTACATAAAATGCAAAATAATATCAAACAAATTTTCATTTAAAAATTACAATACAAAACACAATTTATTTCGTTATTAAATTATCTCTTGACGTATTTATTCACTCAAGTAAACATCCAAAAACTGAATGAGCCTCAAATTAATGCTAGATGCAATGTAGGTGTGAAATTTGTTCCAACATATTTGTAGCATTTTTAATATTTTCGCGAGTTTATAATGTATAAGGATGGTGATCAATATTAATTTGGTTACGTAGCTGATTATTTCGTTATATTATAACGAGACCCAAAAATTACGTCGTAATAGATAATTTTATAAATAAAAAATTATGGTGTAGCAAATATAAAAGGGAGTTTTTCGTACATTTTACAACCATTCGAACATTAGACGTTAAGAAGAAAATGAAGAAGATAATAAAATATTTAAAAAATTAAAATTGTCCATGACAAAAAAAACTGTAGAAGAGTATTAAAATCAACCAACTTACAGAATATAAAACACAAATGGTTCAACCACCGGTTTTTTTTAAGACGTACAGTGGCTCGCAGAATTATTCGCACACCTATAATTTCTATTTAAAAATAAAGTACTTTTAAAAAGTGTATTAAACTGTTATTGACGCCATCATATTCTTTCAAATTTCAGAAATAAAATGCAATCATCAATCATAGAAACAAAATAAGTTTACTTACGTAAATTTAATAAAAACAAAATGTATACAAAAATTAACTTCACAAAATTACTCGTACACTTATTAAAAACTTACGTAAAACGAGTCAATATAATGTTTATACGTAGGAAATATTTATCATTGTGGTAAATATCACTTGAAGGAGATATTTCGCAAGTTTTTTATAATATGGGTCCCAAAAAACAAGAAACTACGCTAGAGGAAAGGCGAATCTGTTTGAAATTATGTTGCCAGGGTAAATCTTTGTTGATGTTGCTGAAATTGTGGGAAGGTCGCATTCAACTGTTCAATATATTATAAATAAATATAAAAATGAGGGTCAGTTGGAAAATATTGCGGGACGGGGCCGTAAAAAAATTTTAAATCAGCAGAATGAACGATATATTCAGCGACAAATTAAATTAAATCCGAAAAAACCTCTCAAAACATTGACGTCAGAAATATCTCAAATAATTAAAAGGCCTATTTCAACCGAAACTATTCGTAGAACATTGAGAAATGCTGGATATAATGGTCGTGTAGCCAGAAAAAAACCGTACATTTCCGAACAAAATAGAATTAAAAGACTCGCTTTTGCAGAAGAGTACATTAACAAGGATAACGTGTTTTGGAAATCGGTTATTTTCTCGGATGAAAGTAAATTTAATCTTTTTGGCTCAGATGGTAGAACTTATGTTTGGAGAAAACCAAATACGGAGCTTAATATCTGTAATTTAACTAGCACAGTGAAACACGGCGGCGGGAATGTATTGGTCTGGGGCTGTATGTCAGCAGGTGGAGTAGGTAATCTAAATTTTATTGAAGGTAAAATGAATAAAATGGACTACCTGCAATTCTAAAACAAAATTTAAAAGTATCTGCTGATAAACTTGGGTTGGGAGGTAATTATATTTTCCAGCAAGACAACGACCCAAAACATACAGCTCATATTGTGAGAGAATGGATATTGTGTAATACCCCTAAGCAATTGAAAACACGTCCTCAGTCTCCCGACTTGAACCCCATAGAAAATTTATAGGCAGAATTAGACAAGAGGCTGAGGACTAAGACCTTTTCCAATCTGACTCAAGTAAAACAGGAACTGCTGGCAGAATGGGGCTAAATTGAAGTTGAATATACAACAAAATTAGTTAATTCCATGCCAAAACGTCTACAGGCAGTTATAGATGCAAATGGATATACCACGAAATATTAGATATAATATAAACGTGTAAAATTAATATATTTCGTTTAGGTGTACGAATAATTTTTACAATTTTTTTTATTTTGTTATTTTTATGTATATTATGTAATGACTTTGTTTAATTAATATTAAATTATGAATTTAGAATAATTATTTAACATTATGACTTATTTGTAAAAATAAATTTATTGCTAAAAGTGTTCCATTTTTGACTTTTATTTATAAATTTCAAATGTACGAATAATTCTGTGAGCCACTGTATGTGAGTATATTGCTTAAAAAGAAACTATTAAATAACACACTTTTTTTTCAAATAATCAGGTTTGTTTTCAAATTGTAACGTTATAGAGTAACTATGTATATGAAAAGAATAATACTTTAAAACCTTCATCTTTTTCCAGGTACGAAAAATTCAAATGAACACGTCCACTTGTTAAAGGATGATATGAACCTAAAAAAACATTTATGTATTCAGGAAATTATACTTCTTTCCTTCAAAAAGTTGTAAATAAATTAATGTAGTATTATTACACTAAAATACTGTCTATAATTATTATGCCTTTGTTTTTAAATTTTAATACAAATAGGGAAGATGCCCGACAGAGTATTTACTGGGAATGTCCCATATAAAGCATTATAATGCTACTTAGTTATTTTCAATTAAAATATTGATATTTATTAATGCATTTAGTTTTTAGTTTAAAATATCAGTTCCACAAAACCTAATCAGTCTTTAGTTCTTTGATGTGAACATCATTTAATATTCTTTTCAAACTTATATTCGTACACTACGATGTTAATAAGCAACAATATAATCCAACTATCAATGAACAATGATATCTATACAATATTTCTCTTTTAATTTCCTGTAATTTTATTTCAATTTGTATTGTTTTCACAATTTTCTATCTCAATAAACTGCATTACTCTATTACAAAAATAACATTTCAATGTTGTGGACTCCAATTACTATTAAAACTTGAAGATATTGAAAACTCAAATTATCTAAAAGCTGAAGATCTGATTAAAAAAAAAAATAACATTACAGCTTACGTTTTGCAGTAAACTTTGATACCAAAATGTAGAAAACCTAATAACATAAATAAGGTCTAACTATTATGTGCTATTTATTTAACCAATATTAAAACATTTCAATTTTTCGACAATAATTTAAAACGTCATGAATATTTCGCGAAAAGAAAATGAATTTTTTTATTCAAAACAATTCCCCATTTCCAATCCAATGATATAATTATAAATAATTTTAGTATTAATATTAAAGTTAATATTATATTTATGTTTTTAAAAACTAACGTTTAAAAGAAAATCCATTTTTCAATACAATTTTTTGTAATAATTTGAAATATATGACAAATACACCATCCAGCTTAAACGAGAAATATAGTTAATAGTAAATAATTGTTTGAAGAAAGCAATGAATATTCAACAAAAACGTATATTACCTAGTACAAAATATATACACGCATTCTGTCAAAAAAGAATAGAGCTTTTCCTTATATCCAAGGTGGGTATCGGATTTTGAAATCTGTTTAGGTTCCTGCGAAATCCTTACTCGTCTTGACCTGATTAGTACTAGTGCAGTTAGTGTACTTATTCAGTGCGACATATACAACCGGGCACTTTTTTGTAATTTTCAAGTTTAAATGAATTTTGTGAGCAAATAAATTGATTCTAATTAATTTTTCTTCTGTATTATTGTTGCTGGTATCATTATTATTACTTTTAAAAAGAGGCAACATCAGTCTACCTTAATTTTTAAAAAAAAGAAGTTTTTTTCTCATTTGGCTGTCAATTTATGCAAAGTGTTATTTCAGTGAGCTCAGTTATAAATCAATTATTGCAAGTTTTTGCAGTGCAAGACTATCAAAACGTAAGTATTATTTAATAATTTATTACTTTTGCTATTTTGAATGGGTAAATTCAATTTGGTTGACAGTGAATCATAAAAACCTCAAATATTTTTTTTTTAGTATGGGCAAGTCTTCAGACTTATCCCCAAGAAAATGTAGGGAAATAAAAACCTTACTACTGCATTCCACACATTCCCAGAGACAGATAGCATCACTTACAGGAGTTTCGAAGTCAGCGGTCAACAGGATTAAAATTAAAATTGATAGAAACCTACCACTAGAAGCAGACCGCGTCGGAAAAGTGACAGAAAAGTATCACCACTCCTCGTGGTGACCGCAAAATCAGGGACATATGTCTTAAAAATCGTAAAAAGTCTGTGGCTCGTCTGACTACTATGATAAACGACGGAGGAATCAACGTCTCCAAAAGGACAGTCCGGAGACGGTTGGTTGAAGAGAATTTGATGGGTCATCGCCCAACCAAAAAACCACGCCTGACTGAGGCCATGAAGAAAAAGCGACTTTTGTGGGCCAGAGAACACCGGAATATGACTGTTGAGGACTGGAGTCGAGTTAATATATCTTATAAAATTGTAAGATCCACGAATAATTATATTATTGTATTATTTTAAAGGTTTGTTTTTCGGACGAGTCAACTTTCCAAATTTTAGTGGACAAAAGCTCATTCGTCCGACGACGTTCAGGGGAGCGGTTCCATCAGGACTGCCTTGTGGAGAGGGTTAAACACCCGTTTAGCATAATGGTGTGGTCTGTGATATCGACCAAGGGTATGGGACGCCTCTATATTCTGGAAGGGACCATGAGGCAGGACCAGTACAAGCAAGTACTGGAAAGTCGGCTCCTGCCACAGGTTCAAGAATAGTTCCCTGGTGATGAAGAGTATGTGTTTATGCACGACTCTGCACCATGCCACAAAGCCAGAAGTATTACTGCATTCCTGGCTAAAAATAACGTGAGTGTTTTGCCTTGGCCAGGGAATTCGCCTGATATGAACCCCATAGAAAACCTATGGGAGTTCACTAAACGAGAGATAGCCAAAGAAACTATTACTACCAAGCGCCAACTGATAGAAACCCTTATCAGAGAGTGGCATCACAACCCCAATCTCCGGCAAATCGCAAAAGCCTGCATAGAAAGCATGCCTCGACGTCTAGAAGCCGTAATCGCAGCAAAGGGATGCATTACAAAATATTAAGATTTTAGTGAAATAGTTCTTCAATCATTTGTTATAAAAAAGTAAATAGATATGATTAAGTAATTATGAAGTTTTTATTTTCTAGCTAAAACACTGCAATGAATAAAAATAACTAGAAGACCTAAAAACCAATTATTTACTTAATAAATATATTTAAACTTAAAAATTACAAGAAATTTTTACTGTCCCTAATAATTTGACCATCCACTGTATCTAAACACATTTTAACAGTAAGCATTCTTTACATTAAGATGAAAGATCCACTGGACGAGAACTACAAGTGGTTTATAAAGTTCATTGTTCCACTGATAATTGCAAAGTTGCATAATACTATTGACTCATTTTATTTTCTTAAATTCATAAAATTAAGCTAGACGAAATAATGATAAAATATTAAAAATTATAGTTTCATGAAAAAAATTATGAAAATTTTTGAGTGTATTTTTTTACATCAAGTACATTGGAATGTTCGTGTTATATTTTATGTAAATGTCATTGATACATCTGCTTATTTTTTACAAGATTTTGGAGTAAAATTCAAATTTTGCGCGTTTCGGTGTATAATTTACAACTCCAAATCTTTTGGATGATGATAAACAGAAGCGTCCTCATCGTAAAGCAGTATAATTCTGCAACTAAGAACTAATAGCCAAGAAGCAAGTAAGTAGAAGATATATGAAGAAACATCAGAAAATGCCTTTATAATTAACACCTTCTGTTGTCATTACCTACATACTTGTATTTACTCTAGTTCAACACATAAATAATAATATTAAGTGAACAACGGACACAGATAAAAAAAAGGAAACATAGGAATAAATAGGAATATTATAATAATTTATTGTGATAACAGTTAAACTTTATTTTGATAAAATCATTGTTCGTCTTCTAGTTAACTATTAATGTATATTTTCGGAAAAATGTTTATTTTTTTAAATTTAGACCATCTATACTTATTAATGTCTCAAAACTGCAGTGAGTACTAAGCAATAACGCCACATAATGGAAACTTTTCATGCATACCATTCAAATTTTAATTACACAAATATATCTAAATAAATAGGAGAACTAATTCGTCAATTTTTTTTTAAAAAAAAAAAGAAACAAAAATCTTTAAAATCACGTCTTTCATTTTAGTTGTAAAATAAAGTTATGATTTAAGAGTTAATTTACGTAAGAAATAAAATTAAACGAAAATATTTGACAGACATTATTTATACAGAATTATGTTTTGCCCTGACAAAGCTAGCAGTTTATTTTGCCGAAAAGTTGGTTTTTAATAAATGTAACAAAAAGCTTGATTATTTATTTACAATACGAAAGTCAATTTATAAAAATACTCAATTGCATTTCATTTACGAATTTCAATGGCTGTAAATTTTGTTACGGTTTATTTCTATGGATTAACGATATTATATTCTGCAAAACCAAATGACTAATGGTCGATTACGATGATCGACTGATTGCAGAATGGAAAAATTGGTAATAATCAGTCACACAGTCACATATAAATTATTTCATGCTAATTTACATAACTGACTATTTCTAGCCCTGAAGAAGACTGTTGTCAAAGTCGAAACGTAGGCCAGGAAATAAATAATTTATATATGACTGCGTGTCTGATTATTTTCCAATTTTTCCAAATGACTAATGTCTAGGGCAACCAAAAATATGAAAATGTATTTTTTTTTTTTTTCATGCGTCTGATAAAGGAATGAACTAGACAAATTTGTTTCAGACTAAACTATGTATTTTGAGCCTTATTTGTTAGGGTATATTTTTGTATATTTCATCTGTAAAAACATATATTGTATATTGGAGAAGTATTTTTCGAACTTTTGTTTCAAAATATTCAAATGATCCGCTGGAGTACAATTTTTCAATTTACTATACAAATTGGTTCGAAAAATACTATGAAAATCAGAATTCTTGAAATTTTCCGCGTTATCATTCGGTATTCCCCAATCGGTTGCCAGGTGGCTCCCCGTTCTACAGGCCGATGTTGCTCCCGTTCAGTTTCCCGAAACATTCTGAAAGATTGTGTGCTCCTGTGTATTTGTAGACACTTAAAGCAGTTTTATTAAAACATATTTTTCATTGCATTACTAATTCCATTTGACAAAAACAAAATTCTACGTTTTAAATTTCATATGCCAATAAGTCTATAAATTAGTATGACCGAAGAATCTTTAAAGTATAAAACATTTCATTAGTGTTTATTTATTAAAACAGTAATACTCGTAAACTGAAAACAATGTTTTATTTTATTACTTGAACAATTATGTCGCATCGCAAGCAAATGAAAAATAAAGAATTAAATTGTTTTGAAGTATCTTTCCTGATATATCAAGATGTATTGTTTCTTTGGAGCAGTGTTCTCTAACCAGTGGGTTCGCAAGGTTTATAAAGGGAGTTCGCGAAAATAATTTGATAATGGCGAAATTTTAAATCTCTAAGTAAATGCATGATAAGTTGAGACTAACCTTGTATGCGCAGAACTCCAAAATTCGTTCTTGGGCGAGTCTGAATGGAATTGTAGGGATGAATTTAATATTGATGAATGTTTTCAGTTCTCTAAAAACGGTTTTTAAAGAATGAATATCCCGTTTTGTCAGAAAAAACCATGAAAGTTTTATTACCCTTCGGTACAATTTATCAGTGTGAGAAACGTTTTTCGACATAGGTACACTTACCGGAAAGATAAATACAGAAACAGGTTAAATGTAGAACCTGACCTAAGACTCAAACTTTCACACATTGAACCAAATTTTGAATTTCTTTGTTCCATCAAACAGCCACAAATATCCCATTAAGATTTTTTTAATGTTTATTAACGTTTTCTTAGCTAAGAACCAGTTGATATTCATTAAGATAATTCTGTTTCATTTTCAACGTGTTAAAATGAATGTTGGTTTATTGAATTAATTTTGTATTAATTTTTTTGTAGATGAAGCTATCACTTTAGTTTTGTTAATGTTTTAGTGTTATGCAAAATGGAAAATAAATTTTAATAACAACGAACACACACATTTTTATTTCATAAAAATGATGAACTCTATTTTTTGTTTCTTTAATAAATTAATATACGAGAATATACATAATACAAACATATCCGTTATGGTAACATCAAATATTCGCCTATGTTCTAGCAACAAACTTTAAGTAGGTATGGTGATTATTATGATTTTATATTATATTTTACAAAAATGTATCTGTATTGTTCAAAGTAAGCAAGCTATATCAAACGCAATCAATGTTATACAGTACATTTTTTTACATTTACATATTGCATTGTATTTCAAAACTATGGTACAAACGTACTTTCAACTTAATAACGTCAAAATAAGGCTAAGAAATTATTTTTAAATGTTGTTATTTTCTATATTTTTGGTAAAATTCAAATTCTTTCCAAGAATGTATTTCAATAATCCAACGGGGTTCCCGGTCCCATCCAACTCGGTTAGTCACCTTTAGTACTAGGAAATTAGTCAACGGCTCAAATAATTAACCTAGAAGAGGTATTTTTTTTTAAAATTGACCGAATAGATAGTAATATTTGGGTAAATTTTATGTTTACATTAATGAATTTTATTCCGTAAGATTGTAATATATTTTTACAATAAATTTAATTCTGTTCGTAAAAAAATAGACAAATATTTTTTTAGGAAATATCCCAATAATACTAATAATAAAGAACAACTAAATATCAAGCATTATAAATTAAACTTGGATAGTACAAAACAATTTCAAAAGAAATTAATATAAACTGATTTTCATCCACAACATAGTGCAATATTTGAGTTCCAGAGAAAATAACACTAAAGCAAATACATAATAAATAGAACTTAATATATTATTTTCTCAATATTATCATAAGAATATACAAACTATAAAACATTCCATTCAATACAATTGTCTTTCTGAACTAATACATTATAGACAATAATCATTCACATCGAATTCAAACATGAAATAAAATCCTATTCAATAGAAAACAAAACCGTATTGAGTGTCCATTTTCAGTTCACTCGAAAACAAACATTTACTTAACCTGTTTTCATTTTTAAAATGATATGAAAATAAAGAAACGTGAAAGGAGGGAAAAAATTAATACCCGTATTCACCAACATCAAATAAATCTTTGAATAGCTTATTCATTGAATAAGAGAAAAATATCGCATCAAAATATGACAGCTAGAATAAATACTTTCATTTGTGTTACGGTATCGATGCGATATTTTTCTCTTATTCAATGAATAAGCTATTCGAAGATTTATTTGATGTTGGTGAATATGAGCATAAGTGTCCTTTTTCACTATTTTCAAAACAAAAATTGGCTTATTTATCGAATTATTTAATAATAATTTCGAAGTTTTATTCACACGATCTGCCAAGCCAGGTGGAGTAGCGATAGGTCTATCGCTTCATGCTCCAAAGGTCCCGAGTACAAATTCCGGGTAAGGGACGACTGTTGTGTGTGTCTTTCGCAATTTCGTCTTCATTACAACTAAATTGTTTCATTGTTCATTGTTTCACTAACCGCTATATACAAATATATAAAAATAAAGAAGTACAACAGTTTTTTGACACACCTAATAATATTCTGTAAACCCTATTTTAATATTGAACAATTTATTTATTGAAAATTATAAATCCATTACCCAAAATAAATCAAATAATAATGAAATGAAAGAATATCGTAAAGTACACAAATCTCTTCAACAAACATCATTATTTTAAAATGTTATCAACAAGAACAAACCAATGAAAATGTAACTGACATAATACGATTATAAATAGGGATGCGCAAAATTTTTAAAGCATCGATGTCGGATCAAAAATATCGATATTATCGATATTTAAAAATAATAAGAACTGTTTTCGACTTTTTTGCTCTTGAAAAACTATAATATGCTTTCATATATTATGTATAGTAAAAAAACAATAAAGTTTTTTATTAAAAATCAAATGTAACCACTGAATTTTAAACATATCCGAATCGCAACTATTCATGCAGAAATAAATATTATGATAATCGTATCCCTTTTACGAGTATTTTATTTCTTTGCTGAGTTATAATTAATCATGCTTTCGAAAACAAAACAGCTTTTTCGAGGACACAGATGTAACCATAACCATCATATCAAGTTATCGCGGAAGTATTTTCACCAAAATGCGATAGACATTAAATAAATTTGACGAGACGTACATATGTAAGTAAAGAAAGGAGAGATGAAAATAGCGTGTCCTTACTAATAATATCGACAGAAAACATCGAAAACAAACATCGATTTCGATCGATATTATCGAAAAAAATAAAATCGATGTGAACATCGATAATAGAAAGCCAAATATCGATGTTTCTGAAACATCAGAATATCGTGCGCATTCCTACATAATGTACGATGTTATTTAAAATGTGAGAAACAAAACCATAAACAAATAGTTATACCTCGTCCAGATTTCATTTGAACAAAAGACTTTTAAATTCTCTGTGTTAATCCTAATCTTTGCTACTGTGAATATTTTTACGTTTCACGCAAATATAGTTTCTTCTCAAAGTACATTATATGTCTATGAAAGTTGAAAATTGCTTATAACTATTTAAAAGGGAAAAAGTTTTATTGGGGTATTGGGGTATAACTCAATACAATCCTGTACCTCGTGCATATTTACATTTTGACTCTACCAGTTGCTCAATTCAGTAATGAGCGTTCATTGTTAAAGCAATCATAACATCTTGGATAAGAATTTTACAGGTCAACTATGGTTCTTAGGAACCCCAATAAAACTTTTTCCCTTTTAAATAGTTACAAGTATTTTTCAACTTTCATAGACATAATGATGTACTTTGAGAAGAAACTATATTTGCGTGAAACGTAAAAATATTCACAGTAACAAAGATTAGGATTAACACAGAGGATTTAAAAGTCATTTGTTCAAATGAAATCTGGACGAGGTATACTTCTGTCGTAATTATGAAGAATCTCTCTCCAGAGTTCAAAATTATAAAGAAAATTATTATAATCCAATAACATTAGAAGAGAAGAAACAGGCAATCCGAAGCTTTCTTCAATAAACATCAATATTATTGCGAAATGTATTATTAAAATAAACGAACAGAAATGTAACTGACGAGATAGGATTATAATGAACAATGTTACTTATTTAAAAATTAGGAAGCGAAATAACAAATTCCCCAAACAATAGATTACAGCAAATAGTATATAACCCGCAGTTCAATAAATATAAATTTCAAAAGGAGAGTTTCAAATTATACAAAAAATTACATAAAATGAATTGAAAACTGTGAAGTGAATAGAACAAATATCGAAATGAGGGATAAAATATAATCTTGAAGGAAATGTTGTCAACTACATTTTCCAGAGAAAGAAATCACAATGAAATGTAAGAACTACGAAAATTCTTATCCAGTAAATATTTTTATATTATAGAAATGGCCTTTTTCCGACTTTATTATTCCAAATATACAGTGTGTCCCATTTAGAGGTGCCACCATTGGGTTCTCGAGAACTATAAGAGATACGATGTCGGTTAAATGGAACTTTTTATGTGCCTTTGGGAGGCCATCTCAGACGTGCTTTTGTTTTTCCAAAAATTCTCATAGGGCACTAGATAATGACGAAAAACTGAATATTGTTGATTTTTTCTTTTTCAAATAACTTCTAAACTATTAGTAATTAAGAAAAACATTTCAAATATAAAAGATAGATATTTTTATTAGTTAACCAGTAGCGTACGAAATAAATTTTTATATCTGTAAGTTTTCGAGATATAACACAAACTTATATTTTTTTAAATGGAACCCATATCTGATTTTAGTCTCAAAAAAATCATTATTTTTTTCTCTTTTCAATGATGTAAGAGTTATTATGTTTTATATTTGTTTTGCCTTCAAAATTATTATTTTTTCCTTATTTTGTATTAAATTTATAATTATTTTGAAAATATTGGTAGATTTCTATTTAAAAATACTCCTTGTATTTAAATAATTTATTTCGTTAGAAAATTTTGCTCAAAACTCGTATCAAACTAATTTTTATATTTTGTATCTGGTCGCCCTTGGCACATTATAGTGTAATTTGTAATTATGAGTCTAGAATGAAAATATTAAGTAATAAAGGCATAAAACAAATTATTTCGATCAAATACAATATAATTAATAAAAATAATAATGTTTTTTTGGGAAATAATAAGAAAGTTCAGGAAATTAAAGAGAAAAATTAAATTTTAGGAGCAAAACAAATATAAAACATAATAACTCTTACATCATTGAAAAGAGAAAAAAATAATGATTTTTTTGAGACTAAAATCAGATATGGGTTCCATTTAAAAAAATATAAGTTTGTGTTATATCTCAAAAACTTACAGATATAAAAATTTATTTCGTACGCCACTGGTTAACTAATAAAAATATCTATCTTTTATATTTGAAATGTTTTTCTTAATTACTAATAGTTTAGAAGTTATTTGAAAAAGAAAAAATCAACAATATTCAGTTTTTCGTCATTATCTAGTGCCCTATGAGAATTTTTGGAAAAACAGAAGCACGTCTGAGATGGCCTCCCAAAGGCGCATAAAAAGTTCCATTTAACCGACATCGTATCTCTTATAGTTCTCGAGATCCCAATGGTGGCACCTCTAAATGGGACACACTGTATATAGTAAAAACAAATGCAATTATAAGCTTTCTTCAATAAACATCAATATAATATTTTATCAACGTACACAAAAAAAAAAGAATGGAGAGTGAAATTACCGAAATAAGACAAATGAAAATGCAACACCAAAAAATAAGTTGCTTATTAGTAGTGTAAACGATTAAAATTTGGAATCACTGATCGGTAGTATTTACTCAAAATTTTAGTCACCCTGACTAACTAATTACCATGACTACCATTTAGAAATACATTGGGGTGATTAAAAAACAACTGAATTTGTTGCTTTAATGAACGCTTAATCACCCCTGTTTAAGAGTAAATACTACCGATCATTGTGTTTATTCTCTGAAGAAATACACAAACTGGTTTATTAAATAATTCGTGCAAAATAATTCAAATTCTGTTTGAATTTGATTGGTATCAAGTAAATATGCCTCATACAAGACAATGACGATCAAATAAATGATTTTGAAAAAGGCCGTATTGTATGAATGAGAGCGATGTATCACTGTATGACAGCGGCTCGTGTAATCATAAAGTACGTACAATTCCACGCATTTGGAGACAATCGGTAGAGACAGATGCAGAGAGACGATAGGCAGAGTTTGGAACCCACAGGAGAACATCAAAGACCGAGAACCGTCATATTCGTCTAGCGTTACAAGATCGCACTCAAAGCGCTGTTCTCATTTTTTAAGTAATTATTAAACAGCTGTTATTAAAAATATATTAACTAATATTATAAATCCAACATCTTTTGCAATTTATAGACAAGATTTTTGCAAAGACTGTTATTAGAATATTCATAAATACATTACAAAATGAATTAAAAATATAATTTTGAGGAAAACGTACGTCCAAGATATTCGTATTTAACTATAAAACTAATAAAATATGTAAACCTATTTAAGATTAGAATAATATTACCTTTTTAGTTAAAGTTCTGTATATTTAATTAAATCCAACGTTTCGGCCGCATACACTGCGGCCTCCTTCAGGGGAAAAGAAAATAAATGACAAATAAATAAGCAAGTGCTTGCTTTTGTTCTGTAATTATTTTAAAAAGTAGTATTCTAATTTTTAATATGATTTCTGAAAGATATTTTAAATTATTTATATGATTATTATTGTTGATACGTACGATCAAAATATGTGTTCACTTCTATTACAACTGTAACATTATAATCGTCATTTAGACTGCTCCTTAAGAAGGCGGAAATTAGCATTTTCTCTAAACTTACTTCACCACGAGGTACATAAGCACCAAAATTTAACAGTAGGAGCACAGCGAGACCTCCAAGATCGACTGTAGAATTGAAATCGACAACCAAGGACGATTAAAACACCCAGACAGAAAATTTTCAAAGTTTCTTCGACACTCAATCCTATGTAAAACATAGATAATGATATTTTAATGTCCTGGTAAGTCGTTCTTTGTGTACAAGTTAACAAATATTTTAACCTTATTCTACAATTCTATTGTAGTACGGATCCAGATTGTTTGTATTTTATGGCTGTTGACGGGAACGTTTAAACTCCTGAAACGTCCGAATATATCGTCATTTTAGACTGTTTTTTTTTATTATTATTTACCTCACCTCAAGAAGACGGAAATTAGCATTTTCTCTAAAATTATTTTATATAGTTAGTGGCATTGAGGCACCGAAACATCACATTAATGAATTGTAAATGAAGATCTATATTACCAAATCGTCTTATTTAAAAAAATATATATAAACAAATATCATGAATTATACCAGAAATTAATAATTGTTAATAAAATATTAATTCTCTACAATTTCTTCTTAGACAAGTAAATCCATCATTGTCAAAACTTCCAAGTTTATAAGACGACAAATGATACTTCTTGTCTTCGATTTGTGCAATGTTCTAGCCATCTCAAAACCAATTTAAAATATACGAAGATCAAAGAAACTTCTTTTCCTAGCAATATGAAACAAATGTCTTACAGTGTTCGACTCTCGTATCCACTACCATTATTCATTTACTTTCTATTTAGATCTCCAATACTTACAAATATTAATTTTTATTTATAATCTAATTAAACTCGATTTCGAAAAATATGCTGCATATCACAGGTTAAAGAAAATTGAAGAAATGTTACATATTTATTGATTTACATTATGTCACTTTGCAACCAAGCAAATAGAATAGAAAGGCAGTAGTTACTTAAAATGAAAGAAATCATTGATTTGAATGCCCATGATACTAAGAAGAAATGAACAACACCACACGATACAACTAAAAAATGAAAATCTACAGCAAGTCCAAAAATTTAAATACCTGGGGTCAATGATCTCAGAAGATGGAAGATTTGAAGAAGAAATAAAAGAAAGAAGAACAACAGGAGGCAAAATATTCAATAGCATCAAACACAGCTTCTTAGGAAAGAAAGAAATACCGAAAAAGACCAGAGTACAAATATTTAAGAAAGTAGTGACACCTATACTCATACACGGAGCTGAAACATGGACATTAACGCAAAGACAAAAAGAAAAAATTACGGCCATCGAAATGAGATTCTTGAGAAAAATAGGGGAAATAGGGGAAAACAAGACTGGACAGAATTGAAAACACAACCTACAGACAAAACTTAATAGTAAAATCAATAGAAGATACGATAGCAGGACAGCTGAGATGGTATGGTCATGTAGAAAGGATGGGAGAGAAGAGAATTGGAAGAAAGAAACCACGAGGACGACCAAGAAGAACGTGGCTGGAAGAAGTAAAGGATGCAGCGCAAAGAAGAGGTCTAACTTGGGAAGAAACGAAGACAGCAACACAAGATAGAGCAGAGTGGAAAGAAATATGGAGAAGACCAACGAACCAGAACTCAACCCCCTCCCCCGCAAGCCGGGGGATCGCCATACACCCGTAAGGGTAGAAAGGTGCAGGATTAAGTAAGTAATTTGAATACAAACAAAACAAACACAATTTCAGGACCTATACAAAATGTGAATAATGATATAAATTATTCATGTTTATGTTTATTTATCAAGTGAACTCTTATACTGTGTATCACAAAATTTTGTAATACTGAGCATTAGAAAGAAAATAACTATTGAAATATACAAATACTGAAATTCACTAATAATACACTTTATTTCTTAAAATGTTGTATAAAAAGTTGGTTCTAATACAACATGTTATTATTTCAATTAAAACAAGTAAATAATACCAATCGTCAATAAATTTTAAATTGTTAATTTCTCGATTATAGTAAGTTATTATACAATTACAAGAGAATGTAATGTTAATTAATCAAATGTTATAAATGAATAAAATTGAATATCAGACCATATCAAATAAAACTTAAATCCAAATGTGCCCAACTCCACTGACGCTTACTGGTCTAACTGATCACAAAACGTAATATGTATAAGACAAACAAAGGACATTACTATCAAATGTAACGATTGCAGTTTCCTGACCAGCGAAGTAGTTTCGAGTAACGTAGTCGCTTCCGGCTGAGCCCAAGACGAGCGTATTTTGCATAGAGCGTGGAGTTAGATTTCTGTTCTCGTACTGGCACATGTGCTTGTATTTGTTTTCCAAATTTTGCTACAAGTTTTTATTATCTATTATCATCGGTGTTCTAGTAATGTTTTTCTGGTTTGTGATATATTATTTAGCCTATTTAACACCTGCTGAGATAAGTTTTACCAGTATTTTTGTTAAATTTGTTAAATTATGAATTTATAACGTACATCTGGCACGCACATATGGCAGTCGCGAGTGTGGGGGCTAATTCCCCAGGGGTTTTTTCATGGCGAGGCGATGGTTAACATCCACAGTTTAAATTTTCCCTTGTAGTGAACTTTTAACAGTACCGTTCACAGGTTCCCAGCGCTAATCGCTTTCAACTTTGGTACAGCTCATTAATTTCTGTAAGTAATTTTTGTTTAAATTTAGCGAATGTGGCAACCTTTCCACTTCGCGAGTTATTTACCGTGACGTAACGCTTTCAAAGTTTGTATACCATAATTTTAAGTAAATCTGTTTCAATTTTGTGGGGAAAAAATTTATGCTATTTTTCTTAGGTTTTTGGATAAAAATTCTTAACTCAAAATTTATAGAAGTTATTTAATGCTGGTCCAATAGTTTCCAAATTAATATAAATTATTTAAGACCTTGTCTAATAATTTTGGCGAAAATTTCTTAGTTAAAATTTGTATTTTCAATTTTTGTATTATTCATTTACCTTTACGTCACACAATATAAACCTATAAGCTACAGAAGCTAGCTACTATTCCAACTGCTGGGTCACTGAATAAAAAACTAATAGCATAAAAATAAATAACTTGAAAACAGAAATTTTCTCCTATAGTTATAAATATATTATTATTTCAACATAAGAAATTAAAAGGAACAGATAAATTAGACAT
Source organism: Ophonus ardosiacus (assembly GCA_943142095.1). Lineage (NCBI taxonomy): Eukaryota > Metazoa > Arthropoda > Insecta > Coleoptera > Carabidae > Ophonus > Ophonus ardosiacus. The sequence goes on along the minus strand of OW964825.1, from coordinate 21,806,584 downwards.
AAAATCAGAGAAACTATATCACAAATTCAAAGTAAATAAAATGCAACAAACATTTACAACAATACTCGCTAAACAATTAATAATGATTAATTTGTCTCCAGAACCAGAAAATCATGAAGGAAAATAAAAATTATATAATTTGTTTGTAATTTGACTAGCTTAAAGGATCGTTTTAGTTGACTTAAATATTATTTACAATCCTTGTATTGAACAATTGTTATTTAATCCCACCTCTGGATGTCTATAAACTTCAAAATTGTACTAATTTCATGTAAAAAATTTTTTTAAAAAATTAGAGTCCTCAAGAAGACTGTTGTACATTCGCAACGTCGTTCAGAAAATAAATTAGTTATATAAGACTGCTAGTCCGATTATTAACCATTTTTCCAAAAAATACATAAATGTTAAAATTTAACTTCTAAAAGAATATGATCACCTTCAAACTAAAATAAAAAATTAAAACAACTCTCCAGCTACTCTTTTGACCAGAGAGTCAGCCACCGTCAAACTTTCCACCGAAAACGACTCTAAATACAATTAAATTTAAGACAAACAAAGCGTATTATCATCAATAACGTATAAGCAAAAAGTATTACAAGTACCTCATTTTTTTTCTTATTTCATTAAAACCAAAAAATTATAGCACAAGAGAAAAATACATACTCAGAAATTTTCTGAAATAGGCATCAATATATATATATATATATAATTATTATTATTATTATTATTATTTTTATTATTTTTATTATTATTATTATTATTATTATTATTATTATTATTCTTACATAATAAATTAAATGAAGATGACAAAATACAAATAATTAAAATAATATAATAAATGTTAATGGGTTTAAAAACACAGTATTTACTGTTTTAACCAGAAAACCATGGAGTTAAAATAAGGAAATAATGCGAAGAAAAATATATAAATAAATACGATAAAGTGATTCTAATTTACTATCAATCCAAGGTATATATCGAATCCTCTAGTAATTAAATATTAGATAAAGAAAATATTCCAGCTAATTTTTCGACCAGTGTCAGCTGTCATCTAGCCCTCTAGATAAAATATAAATATGTTATAGAAATTGGTTCTTATTGCAAATCCCCATATTTAAATAAAATCAAGAAAATAAAAATAAAATTAGAACATAACAAGAACAAAATACAAACAGCTAAAATAATATTTGACATCTAATTTAAACAATTCTCAAATTAATCTATAATTGACGTAATCTTTATGAAATTTATTTATATCAATATAAATAAATTTCATAATTTGATCCTTTACCTATTATTACACAACTTTGGAAGTACGTTCTACAAGCCATAAAGCTAAATAGAGATTTAGATATAGATAATTCCCAAATGATATAAATAATTACTTCAAATAAAATAATTATGAATTACTAGCTCTGTTCGATGAGAAGTGCTTGAAGTGCAGAGCAGAATAGTGCAGTGCAGTGTAGTGTATACTAGTTCAGTATAATTCTTGTGGTTTCATAAAACACACTAGTGTATATTTGGGCAAGTTTGCTCAGTTGTGAGTAATCAAGCCAAGTGTAGCCAAAGGTGTAAAAGGTTAGGTTGTTTATAAACACAGACATATCATAAAGCTACAAAGAAGTGACTGCAGAAATGTCTGTTTTAAAGAGCATAATGTTTGAACTAATAAACGATTCTGACGAAGATCAATCATCACCTGATTCTTCATCAGATTCAGAGAAAGATATATTAATTAATTCTTTATATAACAAAACAAAGAGAATATACTATATTTCAATCCATTATTTTATTTTCTCAATGTGTAAAATTTTAGGTTAATAAACAGATGTGTAGATAGGATAGAATTAAAATGTCTACCGAACAACATTTAGTTACCCCCACTCCTACTCTGCACTTTCTTACACCACCTCGCGAGTCAGGTCAGAAACGTGAGCACTAGTTCTTAAAATTTTTGTCATCGAACAGCCTGCCAGAAGCTGCCCGTTTCTCATAAAACATGTTAGTGTAAGAAAGTTAACACTAGGGCGGCCTAGTACATGTCATCGAACAAAGCTATTATTTTTGTAAATTTAACATTAAATAATCAACGTCTAAGATACAGAAATATTAAAAAAAAAAAAATGCAACTACCTACTCCTTTTTTACCAATTGTTTAAGCGTTTACTGCTGGTTATATAAGATACCTCGACCATCAGCAACTTTTCCTATTAATTTGTCACTCAAGTAGCTTTAGTTTAAGCTCTTAAAGTTCCAACAAATAGTACTACACAACCCATTACATTAAGTGGTTTTGAATATTTTATTGTGATGAGCTGTAGAAGAAAGATAGAATATATACACTATTAATTAATACAATTTTTTTCAGATGAAAGATGAATTTAAAATTACAATCTTTCTATTTGTTACGCACAGGGGTTCCTATCTACAGTGCGACTACATAAATAACAGGTAGTAGAGTTTGCAGCGTTGCCAGGTCTACCGATTTCATGAATATTCTACCGATATACCGATTTTACATATAATTCTACCGAAAATCAATAATTGCTTCAAAGTATTGAAATTTATGTAATTTTTTCATAAACGACTTGAAATTGTTCGTTACACTACATTACCAGCCTTAAATTTTTATAGCGCCATCTATTAGATAATAGCGAGCGATCTATATTTATTACATTGTATTGCTGTGTACTTCCCCGAAATTCTAGAACTACGTAATACGTATATATTATGGGAAATCGTAGTCGTGCTTGCTTGCTTGTTAACCATTATAACCCTAAACTTGTTTGTGCGCAATTATTGCAAATTAAAATGAGTGATACTAGTGATAGTGAAGGTGTTAAAAATACTGGAGCTATTAAGAAGAAAAAATACAATCAATATTATAAAAAACAATGGGAAAATTTGCCTGAATTTATGGGCTGGCTAACAAATAGTTGCAAAGGAAAAACATTTGGAAAATGTAAATGTTGTGATAAAGATATTAACATAACTTCAGGAAAAGATGATCTGTTAAAACATAGCAGTGGACAGTATCATCAAAAAAAAAAATACGTAACACTGCAAAACAAAAAACGTTAACAAGTTTTGCATCAACTAGTTCATTCAGCAAGAAATTAGACGTTGATATTAAAGAAGGTAAATTTAAAAATCACGAATATTTCATTCACAACTTACATTGTTTTCTTTTTTATTTGTTTAGGAGAAATCCGGCTCTGTACATTTATCGCAGAACATAATTTACCATTTTCTGTTATGGACCATTTAGTGAAAACTGTTTCCAAAATTTGTCACGATTCCAGCATTGCAAAAGGTCTAACCTGTGGAAGGACTAAATCTACAGCCATTGTGAAGAATGTACTAGGAAGACATAGTTTTGAATCACTCTGTAACATACTTCGATTCAAATTTTTTTCGCTAATTATAGACGAATCGACAGACAGAACCGTTGAAAAACATTTGTATTTAGTAGTAAGATATTTAGATCATAATTATAGAATAAAAGATGATTTTCTAGGATTAATAAAAATATCAGGATCGGATTCTAATACTTTATATAATCACATTATAACTTTCTTTGAAAGTAGTAACATTCCATACAAAAATAATTTGATAGGGTTCGCTGCTGATGGTGCTAATGTCATGATGGGCCGGCATCATTCCGTAATGACACTATTATTAAATGACATACCATCTTTATATGTTATGAAATGTATCTGCCATTCATTCCATTTATGTGCATTCTATGCTTGTCAAAAATTACCGCGATTTGTTGAAGAATTAACTCGTGATATATATAATTACTTTGGTTCTAGTCCGAAAAAAGTTTGCAGAATTTCAAAACTTCTGCAATGTAAAAATTCATAAAATTTTGCATCCCGCACAAACGCGTTGGCTCTCTGTTCATTTAGTTGTATCAAGAATTTTGGAGCAGTATTGTCCCTTGCAACTTTATTGTACCGAAGCTGTAGCCCAAAGTGATATTTTGGCTGCAGAAAATATATTAACTAAATTAAATGACCCAATATCTAAATTATTCTTGGAATTTTTAGATTTTGTGTTACCCTTTTTTAATAATTTAAATCGAGATATGCAGTCTCAATCACCAAAAATTCATATATTATATAGAAATATTTGTAATGTTATAAAAACTATTTTTGATTGTTTTATCAAAAAAAAAATACCTTCTAAATACGCAACTTGAAGATATTAATTTCAAAGATCCTCATAATTATCTTTCTCTTGAGGAAATTTATTTTGGAGCAAACGTTAATAAAACTATTTTGACAATGAAACTTTCTTCAGAGCAATTACATCTTTTTAGGGTCGTTGTCTGAGTTTTTATGTAGAAGCTTGCTTACAAATCACACAACGATTTCCTCTAAAAGATAATCCTTTAAAATTATTAGTAGCTGTTAAATTTTCCAGTTTTCTTGAAACTGAAAATTTACAACCATTAGACAATGAATGGCGATTGCTAAGAAATACCTATGAAATAAACTCTTTAAGCGAGGATGTATGTACTTTTTGGCAAGAAGTTAAGAATCTTAAATTAGGTAATGAAATACCGATGTTTCCCACTTTGACAAATTTTGTTTTCAGTATTCTGTGCCTTCCACATTCCTCGGCGAATGTGGAAAGAATATTTTCCGAAATAAATTTGATGAAAACAAAGGACAGAAATAGATTACATAGTGACACAATTGCGGTACTACTTTATACGAAAAGATTAATTTCAAACAACAATAAAAATAATTGTTTCGAATTTACAATAGAAAAAAAAATTGTCGATAATATGACTACTAAAAACCTATATCTTGATGATACCAGTTGAGTTTTATTAAATTTTGATAAATATAATTTTATTTTTATTATTTAGTTCTACTATATGTACGTTATATTTGTTTGTGTATGTGTTTTAACTGTATGCACATAGTACCTCAAAATATATAAATTTGAATCTACCGTATTTTAACGTAAACTACCGAAAAATCCCGAACCATTCTACCTATAAAACGTATACTCGACCTGGCAACCCTGAGAGTTTGTGTATTCCAATAATATTGATATATAGAACCAGTTATCTTCTTGATTATATTTGTACATTTTTCATCCTTCGATTAGTAACTTTATTATTCAATAAAAACTACAGTCCATTTTTATCCCCTCTTTATTACTAAACTCCAGTAAATAAGCTATGGTTAACACGTTTCATCTACAATTTTCAAATTGATTTACATTCGACGTAATTAAAAACAGTTTTATAAAATTTGTACATTCTATCTGTTCCGTTATATTATATTTATATAAAAAATAGTTTTCATCACTATTATAACTGTGTGTATTTCACATATTCATCTTCGATGTTTGTTAACAGTTGATAAAAATATTTCTTCATTTTTTCTGACATGATTTAAAACCCTGAAGAGGATCATAGTTATGATCGAAACGTTGGTTTAAAATCAATAAAAGCGTACAGACTGCAGTTCCGAATATTTTCTTTCCTCCCACATCAATCTCCAGTCGATCATCGTTACTCCAACATTATTAATATGAACGTAAATTGATTATAATAGTTATTGTAATTGTATATATTTTCCTCCTAAATAATCAGAAAATCATTAAGCCAAAAAGAGATAAGAATGTGATGACAATTGCAAACCACCAAATGATACACATAAAAGAATAAAATTGAATATCTGACTTTAAGTAAGGTAAATTTTAAACCCAAAATATTCGACATCAATAACTTATAATTGTCCTCCAGCAACGACTTTAAAACAACAAAATAAAAGATAAAAAAAAGAACATTTCTATCAAAATAAGCAATATGTAGAGAAGTTGGCTCTTATTCAAACTACCCCATTATTAGCACTAACACTCAAAATTTTTATGCAATAGGTAAATAAATATATATTGAAATAAAAGAACATTTAATACCAGAACCATCAGACATTGATTACATAAAATATTGAAGGACGATATAGATGAACAAAATTTACTGATAGAGGGAAGGAGTCCGTCGCCGGACGGTGAAAACATGGTAGGTAAAGTAACAAATTAAATGAAACTAATAAAACCTGGAAAACTAGAACACAAATTAAAAAAAAAATACAACAAATAATTAAATATAATAATTTTGATTGTGTTTGCGGAAACACAATATTTGCTGAACCGTGAACCTTGAAGTTAAAATAGAAAATAATGCAAAAAAAAATTATCAGTTTTACTTTGGATGAAGTACTATTAATAAAAAAATAATGTAAGATCATCTAAATCCAAACCGTCGCTCGCGTGCTACCAGTAGATTGCAATTACATTTTGATAGCTCGCGTTAGAATTTGAGATTTTAGTAAAATTAAAAATGAATTATTAAATATATGTACATAAATTAAATTATTTCGATTATGTGACACTATTATTGGGACCTAGTCCTGTTATACAAAAACTTGACAAATGATAAGAGTGCACTTAAGTCCGTACATTTTTGAACCACTACCCAGTTTCCATATTATGTTCTACTTGTAATCGAATATTCCAATTTACGTTTATATACTACGTAGCTGTACATCTTGTTATTCTAGTCACCTATGTTATTACATATTGTACATTTCAAGTCATTTATTCCACTTCATATAGGTTTTTAAACTATAACTTCTTTGGACACTTATAGTCTTTTATTCAAGTGCAGTATTGCCAACCGGAGGGATTTTTCCCTTCTTTATGTATTTTTGGTTACGCTGAGGGAAAAAGGGATTTTTTGATACTTTGAGGGAATTTTAGTAAATACTTAACAAATTTACTTAATTCTTATTTTTATCCATTTTACCATGTAGGGGCAGACACAATTAAAGAAATTTAACAATTTTATTATACAAAATTTTAGCTTGCCCTTGCCATCTAGTAATATATTTAGGAACTAACTTTCAGTTACTATGGTTTTTTAATGTGTTTTATTATAAAATAAGTAAGGGAGGGAATTTTTATTCAAAAAGGGAATTTTTATTCAAAAAGGGAATTTTAGACATAATTTGAGGGAATTTAACTTCTTTTGGGTTGGCAACACTGTTCAAGTGTGACTTTTTGTGTCTGGATAGATAACTCTTCTGTGCACATTATTTATTGCATATTGTACACTTATGATATTTTATTCTATTAGTATTGTCTTTTATTCTATTAGGAATTTTCGCGTGGGCTTCTAAACAAGACTTATTTGAAAATGATCTACATGTAACACATAAATTCTCCAATTGAATTAGTATTTTTAGATTTCCGAATATCATTATTTATAGTAATTAAGTTTTTGCATACTTTGTCAATTTGGTTAACATTATCAGATATACATTCTTCCTTCTTTACACTTTGCAATACATTTTCATACAATTCACGGTCCAGAAAGATCGAAAAAAAAAATTAAATCTCCAGGCACCTTACTAACTAAAATATTAATTAAATATAGGAAATTTCTCGACTAATTGCCCTGAAGTTGGATTAGGTTAGATTATTTATTAAAATTAAAAAATATACGAAAAATGAATAGCGGAGGAACGACGACCAGTCCAGTTCTCAAACAGTTTTTATTAGAATATAAATTCCTTGCATTAAACTTAATAATTTACATACACTTGCTATTAAAAAGAATGTAAACTTATAGTGTTTTAATATTCGTTCATTTTTTTATAAATATAATTTAGAAATGGCATATACTGCAACAACATGTAGGTCCACGAAGAAAACAGTTTAATATGAAAACTATTTGTGTGATAACTGTAACTGATGGAAAATTTGTTATTATAAAAGTTTCAAACTCAAAAAATTTTGTACAATGTACATTCACAATTATTGAGAATAGTGACGAAAGTATAGACTACGAACTTTCTAAGAATACATAAAAATTCACAAATATGTAAAATGAAAAAAAAAATGTCTTTTAGTAGATACGTAGCTTGTCAAATTAATTTAAATTTTAAAAATAGCTCCCATGCTTGTCGAGTTTGACGATCACTGTTCTAAATTAAAAAAAAAATACAAACGTACAATACAACGCTCGCCCCGCATTGAGAACTAACACAGCTAATCTCGAAAGAGTGCTGTTTAAATCGTCGATCACAGGTACACTGATTTACGAGTAATTAACATATTGTTGGAAACAAAAACCCATCAATATTTACATATATATTTCTGATGCTGGATCTCATGTAAAACCGGTCAGAGCAAAGGATTCAAGTGTTTTATGTTATTGTAGTAGTAAAAAACGTAGTACTATTAAATTTCTTTAGCAAGTAATATGATTAGGGTAAAAAGTACCTTCAGTGAGACAAAACTTAGTTATTTGTAGTTAATGGTTTGTAAAATGATCCTGTACTAATTATAATAATAATACACAACTTTAAAAATAACACAAAAACCTGAAAAAATAGAAAAGATGCATAGATATTTGCCAAACGATATACTCGTTAACGAAATTTTACTTTGGCTATTGCTATTATGAATTACTAGTTTTGTAAAATAAAGATTACATCAACTTCTAAGAAAAAGAAATCCTAGAAAATTTACCAGAAAATTAAGCCACCGTTAACTATTTTTATTCATCTTTTCGGATGAACGAAAAAAACAACATGAAATTTAAGAATAGCAAAAAAATCATTTTCAGTTAACATAAATAATATGTGATAGACGTTGGCTCTAATTCCAACTATCCCCATTATTTATTCTTATTTAAATTCAATTTTAGAAAATAAAAACAAAACTAGAAAGCAATATTTTACAAACTTCTCCACTATACATAACTGTGTGTAACTATTTGAATTTAAAACAGAATATAAAAGACAGAAATGAGGTTCAAGAATTCTGAGAAACGAAAATAAAATCCACAAAATATACAACTAAAATAATATGAAAATAATTTTCAAATTAATTATTAAATTAAGTAATTTTTAACAAAGTTATTTAAACCATTAGACTGTCCAATATATAAATATGAACTGATAAGTAAATTAAAACTTTACTTTGAATAATGTTATTTGATTCTCTATCAGCGAGTCACCGCTACCACTTCAACCAGCCAGATTTCACAGGCTCATTGAGTCACGAGTAACGTTGTTTTCTTCCATTGAGTTAAAGAAGTAGGTAGAGGGAGTGCTAAGCTACGTGTTTGATGGCACGCGGGGATCGCATGTTGTTGTTCGGCCGCCATATTAGGATGAACCTAAACATAGTTATCGTGCACTGAACGTAGCGTGTTTGTGTCTTTTCTGTGACTTTATATGTTTGTTAAGAGCTATATTTTTATTGGAAACATTGTATCTTTTGATATTATTAGTAACTTTAATTTGACAAATACTTTATCCTCAAATATGCCGGCGTGTTGTGCGTTTGGATGCAGTAATAGAACATCGAGAAAAAGTGCTAAACAAAAAGAAAAAAGAGCTGTAATTACATATCACAAGTAAGTTATTTTATATTTACATATATCGTGTAATTGGCAAAATGTCTGTTGTTTAAATTTAGATTTCCAAAACACCCGGAGAGGCGAGCAAATTGGATAAAAGCGATAAGAAGAGTTGGCTGGGAGCCGACAGATACCAGTATTCTGTGTTCCGAACATTTCACAGAAGATTGTTTTGACAGAACATCCTTATCATGTGTAAGATTGAGGGATTTCGCTGTGCCTTCAATATTTCCATCATATCCTTCATATTTACAAAAGGTGAGCAAATTTAGGAAAATTGGTAATAATATAGTGATTCGTTTCTTTCATTTTGAATATAGTTAATTATTAAACTAATTTAATTTATAATTTTAGGCAGTTAAAACCCCACGCCGCAAACTAGAAAGGCGAGAACTTAGCACAGTCAGTGGAATAACGCCCATAGTAACAGAAATTTATGTCAATACCTTCGAAACTTCCACTGCAGATGATTATGTTTCTCAAACGCTAAATATTAGTGAAAATACAAGTATATTGACAAGCACATTATTACCAGAACTACAACAAAAATCGTCTGTGCGTAGAATGATGTCTCGAACTACATCTTTTTCGCCAGCTCGAAGAATGCATCGTGATATATCACCTGCCAAAGCTTCTTTACTCAGGCAAATACAAAATTTAAAAAGTAAATACAGAAAAAAAGTTAACCAGCTACAGCAAACAAAACGAAGAAATTTAAGAAGAATAGCGACATTATCTTCTGTGTTAAAAAGTATAAAAAGCCAAAATTTGTTGCAAGATGAACAACTACAAATTTTAAAGAATATTGGGAGTCCAAATTCAGACATTTTAAAGCGACAACTTGGCAAAAGTGGAGATTCTAAACATTCTCGTCAGTATAGTGCAGAATTAAGAAAATTCGCAGTAACACTGCATTATTATTCACCAGCTGCTTACAAATATGTGCGTACGGCATTTAATTCTTGTCTTCCTCATCCTAAGACCATTTCCAAGTGGTATAGTTCGATTGATGGTGCCCCAGGATTCACAGCAGAAGCATTTCGTGCTATCAAGATCCGTTGTGAATATTCAGATAGACCTTTGTTAGCAAGTCTTTGTATAGACGAAATGTCGATACGACGTAAGATTGAATTTGATGGGAAAAAGTACCACGGATATGTAGATTTTGGTGTAGAAAACGACGAAGAATCAATGTCTGAAGCTAAAGACGCTCTCGTCTTTATGATTGTTTGCATCAATCAAGCATGGAAAATTCCTGTCGCTTATTTTCTGGTGGATGGTGTTAATGCAGATCAGCGATGTAATTTAATTAATATATGTTTATCCATATGTTATGAAGCTGGACTTCGCATTATTTCTATTACATTTGATGGAGCAGCGTCAAATATAACAATGATGTCGAAGTTGGGTTGTCATATTAACGGATCAGTATCGTGGTTTAATCATCCAGATTCCAAAGAAAATGTGTACTTGTATCCAGATCCGTGTCACATGCTTAAAAATGTACGCAACGCCTTTGGGGATAAAAAAGTATTCTTCGATTATCTAAATCGTAGAATTGACTGGAATTTCATTGTTTTGTTGCAAGAACTGCAAGATAGTGAAGGATTGAATTTGGCAAATCGATTGAAGAAAGTGCATATAAACTTCAAGAAACAGATTATGAAGGTCCGTTTAGCAGCACAGTTGTTAGGTAAATCAACAGCGATTGCGCTTGAATTTTGTTGTAACCATCTGAAATTGGCTGAATTTCGAAACTGTGAAGGAACGGTAGAGTTTATAAATATTTTCAATAATTTATTTGACATTTTAAATAGTAAAAATCTGAATCAATTTGGCTTCAAGAAAGCCCTTTGTCAACAAAATATTGCTAGTGTTTTGACCACTTTGGAATCAACTGAAAGTTATATAAAAAAATTAAAATTATATGATGGCACTAAAATTATTTCTTCAAATCGAAAAGTTGGTTTTTTAGGATTTTTATGTTGTATTAATAGTATAAAAAAAATATATGCTGATATAATTGTTGAAAAATCCTTATTAATTTATATACCAACATATAAATTAAATCAAGACCACCTGGAAATGTTATTTTCGGTAATAAGGTCACAAGGAGGATTCAACAATAATCCTACAACCAGACAGTTTTGTACTGCGTACAAAAAAATTTTAGTTCATTCAGAACTTAAGTCCACTAAAAGTGGTAATTGTATTCCACTTGAAGAAATAAATATACTGCATGTAACTTCTTCAAAACACGAAACTAATGCAATAGATATTATCAATAAATCCACAAATAAAAGTAGAATAAATCTTGAAGAACATATTTCTGTTAATGAAATTACAGATCATATGTACTCGTATGAAGCAAATCCTCAAGAATTAACAGAATATAGTACTTATATTATTGCATATATTGCTGGTTTTGTTGTTAAATATTTAAAAAATAAAATTATTTGTCAAAAATGTTTAAATGCTTTGGAATAATATGCAGATACAACTGAAAAAGTATATACATTTATTAGTCGTAAAGATATTGGCGGGCTAATTTATCCTTCACAGGATGTTATTAATATTTGTACAACTACCGAAAAAGTTATAAAGCAAGCAATCTATGAAAGCGGCGGTCCTTCTTTAAATAAAAAATATTCAGTCTTGTTTTTAGTGTCATCTGTACTTAAATATTATTTGGACCGTAATATTTTCAAAGAGTTAAATATACATGTTTTTGACCAAAGTCCATTTGAAAATCATATTTTTAATTTAATACGTGCTGTGTCAGAAAAGTATATTTTAATACGTTTACATTATATTGTAAAAAATATATCAGATGTTTCAAAAAATAAAAGACAGCAACTACATAAGCTAATATTATTTGAAGGTTGGTAAGATCATTTTTTATAGAGTTTGTTATGTAGAATATATTGACATTGTTTTATAATTTGTAGTAAATAAAATAACTAACATAGCTTCTATCAGCATTAGATAATTTTAACTTGGTTCATCCCAAGATGGCCGCCAGCTGTATCCCCCTTCCGTTCCAAGCAATCAGTTCGCTTGCCTACAACCTTACTTCAGGCTCCCTCTATTATACACCTATATTCGTAACTCAATGTTTTCTTCCCCTCTCTGATAAACACATCTACGAGACAATATCGCAAAAACAAACAAAATTCTTTTCCAGTCAATTATGAACAAAAATTTCTGTAGAAGCGAAGTTGGCTCTTTTTCGAAATATATTCGGAAAAACTAATATTAAGTCAAAATATAATAATCGCCCTTACATCTCTCCAGTCAATCCGACGACTATCCCATTCCCAACAAACAAATAACGTAACTTATTTATAAGGAAACAATTTCTTGGGATGTCGGTCCAGGGATTAAATAAATTTAATTTTTCTTTTTCATCGACGTTTCGATATTTTATTTTTACAATTCAGTACAGTTCATAATTTCTGACTCATCATTATGAACTGTAATGATTTGTATTTTCTTTGGTAAGTTTCTTTACTTATTTTTTTGTTAAGTTAGATATATTTAAAAAAATAATTAGAATATATTTTTCCATTTGCATCTGTATAATAATACTTGTATGTTGACTATGAAACTTTGTCCAGATTCATAATTATGGTATAAATAAAATACCGAAACGTTGATGAAAAAAAAATTAAATTTATTTAATCCCTGGACCGACATCCCCAAGAAATTATTTCCTTAAATATACATTTACGGTCGAGAAATTATTTCTAAAGTAACATTTAATTACTCATTGTAGTTTACTTCTCGACCAAGTCAAACTATATTTTCTTCATAAATCTTTTGTCGATGTAATCAATAATTATATACCTCCCAAAAATACAATGTTCAGCACATTATTTTCATTATATATATTTTAACGCGTCGGCCTAATGATGTCCGAAATCGATTGCCACTGAACTATAAATATATGTACATTAACACTTTGCATCAACAAAACCAATTAACTTAATTAACTTAATTCGCGGTGGAACAATACTATTTTTCATTATTTCAATTAAACAAAAAAAAATTAGAACAATTAGAAACTTCGCTAATAAACAAATATACCGACATTATTATTTCAAAGTACGTAAATATTACAAATAAAAGAAAGTCAATGACGTTGAACAAATCTGACAAATGACAAAAAAATTCAAAGAAATTCAATAAACAACTGAAAATATGTGTGAACAATTTTTAAATTATGTATTTTTTAACAAAATTATTTAAACTGATTATTTACCAAACATTACGCAAATATCAACAATACCTAGAAGGCAATAAGTGAAGAATGAGGACATTTGCCAAAAGTTTCATCTTGGATAAAATAAATATTGATAATTACTAGTTTTATAAAAGGAATATTTGATGAACATTATTATGAAATAAAGAATTTTTTCAACAGATAGTAATAAATGCATAAATTAATTATTAATCAGTAGTTTAGTAAATCGAATATTAAATGAACGTTTTAAAAAATGTCTGCAACTAATCTTTTGACTCTGTCAATATAAACAATCATATTATAGAAGTTGGATCTTATTCCAACTATCCCAAGTTCAACAAATCGGAACACTGGAGAAAAAATCTACAACAATATTCTTTTACCAACAATGTTATTTAAATTGATCTATACTAAATATGATAAGGAAAACCATAAGCGAACAAAGATTTATTTGTATAATCATGAAAAACTACATTAGTAGATCAACTTTTAAGAAAATGAAATCTTAAAAAAATTGTGCAACTAATCTTTTGGTTTTGACTCTCAGTCAATATAAATAGAGATTCACGGGCTTGACTTGAAGCTTGATAACTTGGATTGGCTTGGTTTGAAAAAGCTTGAAAAATTAAGCCAAGCCTAAAAATTTAGAAGCTTGAATATTTGAAGCCAAGCCAAGCTTCGTGTTCACCAAGCCCAAGCCAAGCCCAACATTAAAAAAAGCTTGAATTTTCAAGCCAAGCCAAGCTTTTTTATTTCAAGCCAAGTATAGCTTGGCTTGGTGAATCCCTAAATATAAACAAGTTGGCTCTTATTCCAATAACTATCTTGTTTACATCATTTCAATTCAAAATGAGTAATATTTACAACCAAACTGATAACGAAAACCACAATATATTCGTCAATACATATGAAGAAGTATTCACAACATACAATAATAATCCATCAGGAGCTTGGAGGAAGGAACAAATATGGAGAGAGCGTTAGCAGCAGCAAGTGAAGCCGGTTCCCCCACTACAGCTTGTACCGCTGTCATTTTTGTTTACTTGGCGTTTGTCGTTTGTCTGCGCAAAACATTATACGCGTTGGCCTCAATGGTGTTCGTTGTGTTTTGCGTGTATTTTATTAATATTTCTTTGCGACTGTGTTTAAGCTTTTCAAGTAAAGAGTCATGTCAGTTTTGAAATACTTATGCATTTATTTAAATTTGTTTCTCAAGCAATATATTTCGTTATTTCAGTGTTTTCTTGTAGACTCCCAGATCTTCATCTGCAGTGTTTATGTACATTTGATTTCTATTGTATGAAGTATTCACAAATAATAGCTCTGCGAATTTTGTAGAACAAGAAAAAACATGGTATTGTGTTGTGTTGTTGGTTGTTTTAACCGATCAGGACGAAAATCAGTAAAGCAGTTGCAATTACAGAAAGAAAGACAGTCAAGAATTTCATTTCATAAGTATAATAAATTATACTTGCTTGTTTTATATTTATATTATAATTAATAAATTAATTAATACAGATTTCCCAATAACCAAGATTTACGTCAAGCATGGATTAATGCAATTCGAAGAAAGAATTGGGTTCCTAACCAAAATAGTTACGTATGTTCAGAACATTTTGCCAGTAACTGCTTTGATAAATCCCAGTTTTGTAATAAATGATCTAATACAGCTGTACCGATAATTTTTCCTACAGAATATTATCGCACACCTGTAAGTATTTTCATATGTATATAAATTAATTTTTATAGAAAATAGATAGCTACGTAATGAATGTATTTTTTCAGTTGAATCCAGCTCAAGGGCCTGGGCAATTATTGCCGATTACTGAAGAAGCATCCATGTTAAGAAGTCACATACAAATTGAAACTAATAATACACTTCGGTCAACAGAACTTTCAGATAAAACCGAAGAATCTGCTACCACTTTTTCTCTTCCAGAATCAGTTAGAAAACTTATATCTAAGACGTCGTTTTCGCCAGATCGACGTAGAACTCGCTCGTTTTCGCCATCTAAAAGTACCCTAATGAGCCTGTTTCACATTTTTCAAAAACTATTTTAAATGAAAGTTTATGCAATGATTTTCTTGGTAATAATTTTTATTTTAATAATTTGCTGTTATTTATGGAAATAATTAAATAGAAAGATTGGCGTCCTGAAAAACTACCCCCCACTCCTGTGACGTAGAAGCACATACATTACATCATTAATAGCCAATAGGAAAATAGTTTTTCCATCACCTAGGTTTATTCATATTATTTACATAAATAAACGTAGGCTTACAGTTTGTCACATGTTAATAAAAAATCTTTTAATTTGACATTTGACGCTGACATTGCTCATTGTAAATGAATAATAATTACACTCAAGCTAAGTCGGACAATTTACCGAAGGTCAGTAGCTGGATGGTGGCTGAATTTATATCAGAGAATGATTGTTTTATTGCTACCGAATAAAATCTGAGATAAAATAAAATATAAGAACTGAATTTACTGTATAAATTGATAATATATTTTACTTTAAGGTTCTGGTTATGATTCTTAAATTGAATCTGTTATAGGATATGCAGATCTATGTCGAGAAAAAATATCTGTATAGTAGATGTAAATTTTGCCCTGAACATAAAGTGAAGCAACAAAAATATACTGTTATCTTGAAGGTGGATGAAAGTTGAAATGATCTTCACAAACATGAAAACACGATTTTTCTGACATTATCAGCTCTTCAACCTATTGCTTCTAGCCACAATTTTCTTTCCATCGCATCTTTTGACAAATTTATAAACTCTATAGTAGGTTTGTTCCTAACAGTATTTTTGTAAGAAGGCACAATACAGTATCGCAAATTACTCATTTTATTTTGAACTTTTTATTACCTACATATACAACTTGAACCAATCTTAAAAATTTGACATTTGTTTGACAACTTTGACAATACACTTGACACCAAACACAAAAAATTTTACATTATAAACGGACCAATTAGAACCGCTGAAGATGTATGTGTTCTGACGTCACATTCTGTTTCAGATCACGTGACTTATTCAAAATTTTATCCAAATTTCAAAAATTAATTGTAAAATATCCAAAGGATATTTCGTGATATTTTTAAATTTGAGGCTCTTTAAAGAACAATATCTTTTAAAATTTAATACTTAGAAGTCATATAAAAATTCTTGCAACAGCCCTATTAAAAATTATAAATTTAAGTTGTCTGTTTACAAGAAAAAAATTAGAAGTTTGCAGTAGAAAACTAGAAGACAAGTCAAAAGAATTGCAAAGCTGCAAATTGTTTTGAAGGAAATAAGATCAAAAAACTTTATTTCTGAAGAAATTAAGGAGGTTTTGCAAAATATATCGGGTTCAAACAGCGAAATTCTCAAACGTCAATTAACTAAAGTAAAAAGTGGACGTACAGCAAGAACATATTCGCCACAGTTACGGAAATTTGCGCTGACCCTTCACTACTACTCGCCAGCTGCATATAATTATGTAAGACGAGCTTTTGATTCTTGTCTGCCTCACCCAAAAACCATTGGAAAATGGTATCAAGTAATCGATGGCAAGCCAGGATTTACCACTGAATCATTTAATGCTGCAAGAGCTAAATTGGAAGCAGAAAATCATGAAGTCATATTTTCTCTGGTTATAGATGATATAGGCTTCGGAGCTCAAGATGAAAACAGATCTTTGGCAAAAGACGCTTTAGTTTTTCTTCTAGTAGCCATAAATGCCAGATGGAAGATTCCGGTTGGATATTTTTTAACGGACGGGCTTACTGGTATGCAGAAAAGTAATTTGATAAATCATTAATTAAGTATTGCTTCTACATATAAAATTAAAATTATTTCATTAACATTCGACGGAGCACCCTCCAATTTCACTATGGCAAAACTATTAGGATGCCAACTAGACCCTGCTAAACCATTACAGACATGGTTTGAACATGAAAATAATAAAGTATATGTATTTCCTGATCCTAGTCATATGGTGAAGTTGATTAGGAATACATTTGGCGATATGAAAATTATATATACGCAGGACGGGTCAAGAATTCTGTGGACTTACATAGAAAACCTCCACAAATTGCAAGAAAATGAATGTCTCCACATGGCGAATAAATTACGTTCGCAACATTTATACTTTCACAAACAAAAAATGAAAGTTAAACTAGCTACCCAACTATTTAGTAAATCTGTAGCTGATTCCTTAAATGTATGTTGCAACAAATTAAATTTAGAAGAATTCAGGGGATATGGAGCCACGATTGATTTTATTCATAAAATAAATATACTTTTCGATATTTTTAATTCAAGAAATATGTACCAAATGGGTTTTAAAAAACCAGTACATTTTGAAAATTACATGTGTATATATTCCTTTTTAACTGAAATGGCTGAATATTTAAAAGGACTACAAACTACACAAAATGGCATTCCACTTCTATCAACGGCAAAAAAAAACGGGCTTTCTTGGTAAGTTGTTTAAATATTGTACTTGTAGTATTTTAATGCATTGTTTCATTTACAGGTTTCCTAATTTGCATTGAAAGTCTTCTGAATGTGTATAATGAAGTTTGTGTGCAGAAGCAAATATTAGTATATATCCCTACCTACAAATTCAGTCAAGACCACATAGAGCTCTTGTTTGGACTTATTCGTGTACATGGAAAGTGCAATAACAATCCCACATCTCGACAATTCATATCTGCGTATAAGAAGATTTTAGTCCACACCGAATTGAAAGACGGTAGCAGTGGAAACTGTATTCCTCTAGATCAAATTGCGATTTTAAATGCCGCTAGTTCCGTCAAAGTAATTAATCAAAGTAGTGGACGCAATCGACTTAATGACAATTATTTGGACGATGATGTTGAAGAGGAAGAAATAAAAGTAGATATTGATTATCTGCAACATTCTGAATCGGTTTCGGAATTCTCAAGTTACATAATAGCGTATATTTCCGGCTTTGTTGTTCGACGATTATCATGTGACGATTGTGTGAACGCACTTTACGCAGATAAAAATGTAACTAATGATAAAATATATGACTTAGTGAATTTAAAAACAAATTCGGGGTTGATATATCCCTCTAAGGATGTTATAATTATTTGTACTCAGTGCGAAATATTATTAAGAAAATTATTGAAAAATGAGAAGATGATATATCAAACAAAAAATGTAATACCTTTTGTATCAACAAAAATTTTGCAACATTTCGTAAATAGGGATATATTGGGACCATTGGAAAATCATATATGCCATTTAATTAAAGCAGTATGTGCTTTATACTTCAAAATTAGGTTTCACTATTTAGCAAAAGCTCAAATTGACAACTCCTCGAATATTAGAAACTTAAGTCACAGAATTATTTTATTTAAAGGGCACTAATATATTATTTATATATATTAATATAAGTGTTTATATAATTATAGTTTTTTATATTTTTTGTAATACTTTTTTTTCATTTATTTAACGCTTTTATGAAATTTATTATTTTTGTATGTACTAATTCGAGTACTTTTGTATTTGAAATTTCTTTGTAGTAAATATTTTTTTTCATTTATTTAACACTTATGGTAATTTATTATTTAAAAATCCAATAATATTTGTCAAAATAAAACGTTTGAACAATGATAATCAGTTATTTACAGTGATCACTGGCTATTTATTAATAATTTTGTGATTTTAAATTTTTTTCGTGTTATAAATGTCAATTTTTTTTCAAATATGCCGCGCAAAATCCCCACTCCAGGTTGATCCATGTCATGTTTACGTCCGTTCCCACCATGTTACGCACCCCTCGCCGCCATTATTAGTTTATGCTCTCTCCTTACTATTCTATACTCCAAGGTCAGGAGAGCTGGAAAACAACAACCAACCAACTCTCATAACCACTGAAATCATCACCAGCAGAACTAAAAAACCGAATAAATACATTAATAAAAAGAAAATCTCCCTGTCTCAACACAATCACGAATTTTATCCTAAAAATTCTACCCCTCAAAGCATTGGATATTTCCCGGACTCATGGAAACACGCTCAGATAATAGTATTCCACAAACCAGGTGAAAACAAAAATGACCCATTAAGCTACAGACCAATTAGCCTATTAGCAACCATCTCAAAACTATTCGAAAACACTATAAAAGCAAGATTTCAGTTTGGATTCAGGCGAAATCATTCAACATATCATCAACTTCTAAGAATTACAAGGCACATCATCAAGGGATTCGAAGAAAAAAAATAGACGATCTAGCGCTTGATAAAGTGTGGCATGATGGGCTCCTCCATAAATTAATAAAAATTAACATTCCTTCCTACTTATTCCACATAATTAAATAATTTATTTCAAATAGAAACTTCCAAATAAAAATCAATAATAGTCTTTCTGAAACTAAAAAATCTAAAACGAAGTTCCACAGGGTAGTAAATTAGAACCAACACTTTTTAATATTTTTCTCCATGATATTCCATTAACCATTAACCGATAACACGTGTTTAGCAATGTACGCGAACGACACAGCAATACTAGGACAGCATGAAAACTCATCAATAGCCAGAAATCAGGTCCAAACAGTCTTAGACGTTACACTTAGTTAATCCGAGTATAAAAAATGGAATTGAAAACATTCTTTATGGAAATTTAAATTGACTCATATGCAATAATTTAATAAATAAAAACAAAATGACAGAAGTATAAAATACAGGAACACTTTTCATGACCGTACTCAATATGATCTTGTTTTGTTTCTCCTTGCACTTTTCTATTTCCTCTGTTTTTTCAATTTCTTTTCTTTCCTCTATTGGGGTTTCCTCTTTAGACGAAGATTCCTCTTTCGCTAGAGTACCTGAAACTAAACCCGAACAAATGCGAGGCAAAGGTGTTCACACTAAGAAGACTGTAGGATCCGCCAAAACTAATCATTAACAATACACAAATCGAATGGAATGCAACTCACACAGCAATTGTACATATGACCAAATAGCTTACGTGGGCAATACATATCAATAAAAAACTGAAAGCAGCCAACAATAGTTTAGGCATGTTATATCCAATATTAACCAAAAATCACATATAAAAGCAGAAAGTACTAAACTAATATATACACGGCAATATTAAGACCAATAGTAGCATATGCATATCCAAATTGCGACGGAACTTCAAAAAATCAAATTGGAAAAATTCAAAAACTGCAAAATAAAATAATTCGTACAGCACTAAACGCACCATGGCTCACAAGAAACGCACAGCAGCATAAAGCACTTAAAATACCAACAATAAAAGCGCATATTAAGAAGACAGCAAAAAAATTATTCTACAAATTAATGTGCGAAAGCAGCGAACACTACGAACTCGACCAAATGTAAGACTAGGTCACCACACAATTGGGGTCATAATAGTTTGAGTTATTATTTGCATATATTGCAGAATAAGCAATAGCAATATTAAAGTGTCATAAGTAGGTTATTACTCAATCGTTTGATGACTTAGCATTACAGTAATATAAAAGACTGTATAGACGATGGGAAGTTAGAGTATGTCCAAGAGAGTGTCCAGAGACCAGAGATATAGCAGACCCATCCTCCATACAGTCGGTACAGCAATCATTATCTATCAAGTGTAAATATATATCATTCAATTATTATACTAGTCAATAAACTTATTTATAATAATAATTAATATTATTATTACAACCCTTATTCTTCTACAAGAAGCAGGAACATTTATTAGAGTTTATTATTTATTATTTTGGCAGTTACTAAATTGTACCACCAGTCTGGCAAGAACTCACTTATAAATATTATTTGCAATTCGCCCCTTAAAAGGCGGGTTACAAATTGGTGGCAGCGGTTTTGGGGTACTTTCGCCAGCCCAGAGTGGCCAATATATTTGGTTCGCTCGCGGTGTACGATTTTGTAACAAAATAATTTTTTTAAAATAATCATGCCGGGTGGTAGTACTGCGGGTAGCTCTAACAGCGCTAATCTGTCAATGCCAGTTAAATCAGAAACAGAAATGTTATCTTTAAAAAGTAGTGTAATATCACAAATACCAGAATTTTTTGGCGAGAATGTATTAGAATTTTTTAGAAAAGTTTACGTAGTATCAAGTGTTAGAGAGTTTTCTGACAGAGAAATAGTAGACCTTATTAGAACAAAATTAAATGGGGAAGCGTTACAGTTTTACTGTGAAACAAAAGAAATACAGCTCGCTAATGTTACATTCATGGAATTTAGAGAACATTTTGTCAAAAGATTTGCTAAACGGAGATATATCGAACAAATAAATAGAGAGTTCAAAAATTGCGCGCAAAATTTAGGAGAAACAGTACAAGACTTTGCAAAAAGATTAAGAAATTTAAAATCAGAATTAATAAAGTCACAAAATGGAATTGTAAATTTTGTAGATCAACAAACTTTATGTAACTTTAAAGATGGACTTACACATGATATTAGAAAAGTTCTCAGGCCAATAATGGATAATAAAACGGGTTTAACATTTGAAGAAGCTGTTAAAATGGCAGAGCGTGAGGAATTAGAGCTAGCCGCAAACAAAAATGGTCGTCTGGAAGTAGGGTCCGTAAATAAAAAATCACATATATCACAAAAAGTGTTAAAATGTTATAAAGGTGGAGGAAAAGGGCAGATACAAAGAGATTGTAGAATAAAATTTCCCTGTAAAGAGTGGGAGAAAAAAGGGCATTATACAAAATTTGGTAAAATATGCACTAATCGAAATCATAGCAGGTACAAAGGTCCACCAGGAGGCAATCGCTACAACCCCAACAGGCACATCAAGGACATTCACAGGACGAAGGAAGGACGAAGACCTCAGCATTTAAACAGAAACTACCTCTCGCAAGTGCCCCGTTTCGGGAGGTATCAGTAAGAAATAAAACTTTCAAAATTAATAATATTCGAACATTGGAAGATTTAGATAGAGACGATCCAAATTTTATTATAGTCAAAATTAGAGGTATTCCAGTAAAGTTATTAATAGATTCTGGGTCAAGAGTATCAATACTTAAAAAACGATTTGCTAAGGGGCATTTGATTCAAAAAGGGAATGTTGGGCAATTAAAATCTATATCTGGCTCACAAGTATCATATTACGGCACAAGTAAATTAAAATATGAATGTCAAAATTCTAGTTTTCGTCTTAAAACATTTATTTGCTCAGATGATTTAGATTTGGATGCCGACGGTTTATTGGGTAGAGATTTTATACGTAAATTTGATGTGCATATTTCAAAAGAGGATGTATGTTTTAATAACATACGTTTAAAATTGCTGAGTAATCGGGACCTAGAAAACATGGACACCGCAGCACTTAATGTCATAGGCTGCGATTGCGCAACACGAGCCAATGACGTCTGTGCAGGTCAAGAGGCAGTACTGCAAGATAAGCAAAACAAGCCACAGGCACGTACTCACAAGGCAACCATCACAATTCAAGATAAAAACACAGAAGTTCAGAATACGGGGAATGGCTTCCTCAATCAAGAAGAATCAGTCACACAAACCAGTGGATTGGTTAGATTGAAGAGCGCCGTGAAGATTCCTCCAAATTGCGAATTCGTGTGTACAGCAGTCCAGGATCTGATCAATCCAGGGCAAGATATCGTGGTGGAACCAGTAGAACTGAAGACCCATGGGGTTATGGCAGCAAGAGTCATAACAAAAGCATAAGAACAGGTACCGGTGAAGTTGATGAACTTCACAAACCAAGAGCTTACATTAGGAAGAAACATGTTAATCGGCAAATCCGCCATACTTGAGAAGGGGAGCGCTGCAAATCAACAGGCTCAAGTTAAACAGTCGTCGACCACGTCAAGAGGACAAGTCGGGACAAAGAATAATTCTCAAGGGGAGAGCGCTGGAAATCGCCAGGCTAAGAAGAATGAAGAAGTACAGTATTCCACGTCATCTGGACCACAAAACCAGAAAGACGGGACAGCTGGTAAAAGAAGAATTGCACGGAAAAATTCTGAAGAAAGCGTTGTGCACCAACAGGCTCAGAAGAATATAAAAGTACAGTATTCCACGTCATCTGAACCACTAAATCAGAAAGGCGGGACAGCTGGAAACAGAAGAATTGCAATGAAAAATTTTCAAGTTGAGAACGCTGTAAATCGACAGGCTCAGAAGAAAAAGGACAGCACAGGTCCATTGAAGAAAGAAGACAGCGAGGCTAGAAAAACTGCGACAGCTGAGAAGAAGAAGCATCAGGCCGTATGCACGGTAAAAGTTCAAGAAAATAAGTGCATTGAAGAGCAATTCAAATTAGATTATTTACCGGAAGAGGTAAAATGCAAGTTGTTGAAGTTACTGATGGAGTATGAAGACATCTTTCAGTGGGAAGACAGCAAGTTAGGCTGCACACATCAAGTAAAACACCGCATAATTACGGAAGATGTGCCGTCTATAGCGAAAGCTCCATACAGAGTTCCTCACAGCCAAAAAGAAATTTTAAAGAAGGAACTACAAAATATGTGTGAATCAGGAGTCATAGAACCCTCCGATTCTCCATGGTCAGCACCAGTAGTCATCATACCGAAGAAATCTGAAACCGGTGAAGCCAAGATAAGGGTGTGCATTGACTTCAGAGGGCTGAATAAGGTGACAAAGAAGGACTATTATCCTGTTGCCAACATGCAAGAAACCCTGGATCAACTTGGAAATGCTAATCTATTTACTACCCTAGATTTAGCATCAGGATACTGGCAAGTAGAAATGGATGAACGAGATAAGGAGACGACTGCTTGCACAACAAATGGTGAACATTACCAGTTCACAAAGATGGCGTTCGGGCTAGCTAATGCCCCAAGCACTTTTCAACGACTCATGAACAGTGTACTTTCTGGGTTAAGAGGAGAAAAATGCCTAGTATATCTGGATGACGTCATAGTTTTCAACGGACAAGGAGTAGACGAACATATAGAACGACTCACAGAGGTTTTCAAGAGACTACGACAGGCCCATTTAAAATTGCAACCCAATAAATGCAATTTCTTGAAGACAGAAGTAAAGTATTTGGGTTATATAATAAATGGAGAGGGCGTTAAGCCGGATCCAGACAAAATTTCAGTTATACAGAAATATCCAAAACCAAAATCAGTCAAGGATATCAGAGCTTTCTGCGGCCTAGTAGGTTTCTACAGAAGATTTATACAAGATTTCGCAAAAACATCGAAACCTCTCACGAAGTTGACCCAAAAGGACGAATCGTTCAACTGGACCGAAGACTGTGAACAGGCATTTGACACATTGAAGAATACTCTCTGTTCTGACACGGTTTTAGCCCATCCAGATTTCACGAAGGAATTCATCTTGTCAACCGATGCTAGTGGTAAAGCTATAAGTGCCATCCTCAGTCAAAAATGTGATGGATACGAAAGACCAATAGCTTTTGCAAGTCGTCAGTTAAATAAAGCAGAAGTAAATTATTCCACAACAGAACAAGAATGTCTTGCAGTAATTTAGGGTGTAAAATATTACAGAGCTTATCTGTACGGAAGAAAATTTACCGTCATAACTGACCATCAGCCTCTAAAATGGTTATTATCGCTAAAAACTCCACAATCACGCTTAGCAAGATGGGTACTTACTCTCCAAGAATACGAGTACAAAGTCGAACATAGAACGGGGAAGAAGCATGTGAACGCAGACGTACTATCAAGAATACCCATAAATACCGTAGATGTTGAAGAAACATATGAACCAATATGGGATAGGCACATGATATCAAGTAAACAACATAAAGATGCGGCAGTGCAACAACTCTCCAGTAAAGAAGGGTATTTCACAGATGATGAAGGTTTAATCTTCAAAGAAAAATCAAATAATGAGCGTCATCATCAACTTGTAGTACCAGCATCCATGAAATTCAAGGTAATGCACGATTACCACAACCTACCATATGCTGGACATCAGGGGTTTGAGAAGACCTACAGTCGGATCAAGGAAAAATTTTTTTGGAAATCAATGGCCAAGGACATTGAAGATTATTGCAAGAAATGTCACTCATGCAATCAAAGGAAAACATCTCCACATCACAAACCTGTGCCACTCCAAAAATTCAATGAAGTTAGTAGGCCAATGGAAAGGGTCTCAATGGATATTGTAGGTCCATTACCAACAACTATGAAGGGGAATAAATACATCCTAACGTTCCAGGACCACTTCACGAAATATCCAGAAGCATTTGCTATTCCAGACCAAAAAGCATCAACGATTTCAAGAATTTTGTCACAAGAAATAATCGCAAGACACGGTGCTCCAAGGCAATTACTGACTGACCAAGGTACAAATTTCACTTCGGAAATTTTCAAACAAATCTGCAAAATATTTGGCGTTGAAAAGTTACAAACAACTGCATACCGACCACAAACGAATGGGATGATTGAGCGAAGTCATCGCGTCTTCAAGGACATTTTGTCTCATTTCGTGAATAGAGATCAAACCGACTGGGATGAATGGCTACCATACGTGCTATTAGCATACAGAAGTAGTGTACACAGTAGTACAAATGAAACTCCATTTTTTTTAATGCATGGTCGTGATCTGGAATTACCTTACGACGACATAACCAGACCACAAGATCTAAGGTATAACTATGAAGATAACTATGCGTCCGAATTAAAACAAAGATTGCAAATTGCTTTCAACTCAGTA
This sequence comes from Ophonus ardosiacus, assembly GCA_943142095.1. NCBI lineage: Eukaryota > Metazoa > Arthropoda > Insecta > Coleoptera > Carabidae > Ophonus > Ophonus ardosiacus. Next base: position 21,780,212 of record OW964825.1, on the reverse strand, counting down.
AAGCAAAATATCAACAAAGCAACCGAGAAAACGCATAAGCAGTTTAACAAAAATACAAAATCAGCAAAATATAAAATCGGTGACGCAGTATATTTGCATAGTCCAGCAATAAATGCAGGAACGTCACGAAAGTTTCACAAACCATGGACAGGGCCGTACTTCATCACAAAAATCATGGGACCCGTAACATACAAAATTCGACAAAATAAGTCTGATAAAATTTTGACAGTTCATGTGAACCGCTTAAAACCATTTATGGACGAGAATCTTTTAGAAGAAAATTTAAATGAAGACATAGAGATACCGCAATGTAAACCAGTAGAGTGCACAGAAGAAAATAAAAATGATCCTAAAACGACACAAAATATAGTACATCATAATATGATGAATGAATTAATTCATAATAATTTACAAGTGGAACGGACTCCCACTCGTGTAGTATCACCGTACCACACTCGCAGTAAAGGACCAGCACCACAACACCCATGGATTATGAGTTAGTATTCAATACCAAGAACCAAGAACATAAGAAAAATAATAGGTGTCTTGATTTTCCAATTTAAGTGTGTAAGTGAATAATTTAAATAGCATTCATAACGTATTCAAAATTATTAAATATTTCAATTTTTTCTTTTTAAATAAATATGTATTGCTTAGAACTTCAATTAGCAACTTATTTATGGGATGGCTGAATTGACCATACCACTGATAAGAATTGCAGACATACGTTATAAATGGTAAATATGGAAGACATTTTGAATATTTTGTGTCATATGGAAAAACAATTATTTAGAAAATATGGTATTTAAAATGTGTGAATGGAAGTGTTGTTAGTAAAAGTACCAAACACCAGTGACATGTATGATGAGGAAATCATATCAAACCACAAGAAGCAGATGAACCATTCAGGGGATGACGAGTGGCCAATCGTTCATGTACCCTCAAACTCATCTACAGCCATGGATACACCATCCAGCAGAAGACCAGTGGAATGCAGTAATTTTCCCCATCACACATGACATGTTACGAAATATGGTGAAAATAGAGACTTTAAGTGTAGTTATAAGAAAATTGTGCTCCTCAGGAAGCAAATTTTTAAAGAAGGGAGGAATGTAAGACTAGTTCACCACACAATTGGGGTCATAATAGTTTGAGTTATTATTTGCATATATTGCAGAATAAGCAATAGCAATATTAAAGTGTCATAAGTAGGTTATTACTCAATCGTTTGATGACTTAGCATTACAGTAATATAAAAGACTGTATAGACGATGGGAAGTTAGAGTATGTCCAAGAGAGAGTGTCCAGAGACCAGAGATATAGCAGACCCATCCTCCATACAGTCGGTACAGCAACAGAGTAAAGGCCGTGCCGTCGAAAACCGCGCCGTCGAAAACCACGCCGTCGAAATCCACGCCGTCGAAACTTATCCCCTCCACTTTGACCGCGCGGTCGAAAACCACGCCGTCGAAATAATCAATAATTCGACTGCGTCGGCATAGTGCACGAGCAAACCGGCCCGTCGAAACTTATCCCCTCCACTATTACTAATAATCAATAATTCGTTCTGCGTAACTTTCCCCCTTTACTGTCTAATATAATTCAAAAGAAAACCGATAGATGGCGATACCATTGAAAATAGTACAAAATTTGAATTTGTAACAAATATTATAATTATATTGGGTCTCACAGAATAGCATGCGACACTAGCGGAATTTCACGGGCACGGGATTAAATTAATGGCCGCCGATAGGACATGTCAAAAATTCAAAAATTGTAAAAATTCGATGTAAATATTATAAAAAGAAATTCTGTTGCTGAAAAATGAGTGGAGTAAAGAAAATTTAAATATTGTACGCAAAAAGTGCTGCGTAAAAGGATGTACGAGTTCAACAAGTAATCGGAAATTATCATTTCATAATTTTACCAAGAAAGGCTCAGGTATTATTTACGTAAATAATTATTTTGGCAAAGAAGAAAAGCATGATCGACTGAATATATGGAAAAGAAATTTAAAAATATCTCAAAACTCCAATGCTATAAATCTGCTCTTTACATTTCACAAAGCAGGGTTATCATTTCGCAGGTCTGTATATTTATGTACTGTAATGAATTATAATTTTAATATTGTCACTGAATACGTAATATATATTCAGTATTCAGTAATATTGTGCAGAATATTCATGTGTAAAGCAGTCATTAAAAAAAAACATTGTTCAAAGTCAGCCGCACTACGCCCCGCGCTTCATTGGCGTCCAGCTATTTATAAACGATTCATATTTATTTATTTCTACTAAATAAATATTCTTTATAATGTTAAAGCAGAAGTTATATTTCTTATTATAGCCCTTCAGATTATAGAAACAGAGATTTGATTATAACAATAAAATTATTGATTACATTAAAAAAAATTTAATTACAATAATGAAAATGATTAATAATATAAAAATTATGTATCTTATATAATGTAATACGAATATTACGACAATAAGTATTGTCCAAAATACAACAGTTTCTTTCTATATATGAATTAGAAATATGATAACAACAGAGTTTTTAAAAAAACTGGTTTAATTTGATTAATCCCCGTATATTTTTGTTATATTGAAAGGCCCCGCGGTAAAATGTTGCACATGGCCCCGCAAACGATCAAGTAATAATTAATCCCGAATTTATGACTTCAACTACGTTTCTTGACGGAATTGACAAAACACGAAAATCGTATTTAGTTGAATTGTTAACATTTTTTATGGCTCAGCAAGCACTCAGTCAAAATGTTATTAATTTGACATGTCCTAGTGACCGCCATGACAGTTTCGCTTGCAGCGCCGCAAGCGGATTCTGCGAGTCCCAATAGAATATGAAAAGAGAATATATTTTAAAATTTCGTATTTTATTATTAATTTATAGGGTATGTAGGGGATGCAAAAAGTTAAAATGAACAAAATGAATAAGTAAAATTAAGAAAAATAATTTCTATTTTATGAGCTTATTAGGAAAAGTTTGTCTATTTTGTATCTCTTGCATACCTTATAATTTTGTAACACATATTCATCGACAGCCTGTGTCAGGCATTTGTACATATTTATAAAAATTCGACTACACACTTTGTTCATTGTAAAATATTTCGACTTCCCTTATAAGCGGGTATTGAAAATTTGTAAAAGCCCCACAAGCTTTAAAGATTAATGATGCATGGGGCATTAAAAAGGAATCATATGTAATAGCTGAAAAGTTTTAATTTTTCCTATGGCCCTTTCTACGTGTATTCTTGCCCTCGCTATGTTTCTTATTTTCTAAATTTGTTCCATCGTAAACAGTAATGTCATTAAAAAAGGTGGTATATTTAAATTAACGCGTGGTGGTCGGCAAGAAAGTGACCCGCAACTTCGTAATTATTAAAATCTACAGTGGATCTACGAACCGAATTGCAAGTAAGAATGGACAGAATGTAATGATCAGAGATCAGATGCAGAATACCATTAATCCTTTGATCAGTAGCCTAGGTTCTAGGTCTATATTTTTATCTATAGAAACAGAGATTGATACGGGGAATATCCTTTCACCCTCGCTGAAGCATGATTAATTCTTGAAATTTATAAAAATTTACTTTAATATAGTGTTTCATAAAACAAATTCTGCATATATTTTTTTACTTTAAATAAATAAAACAGAAGTATGTAACAAAAACACATCATTAAACTTTTTAGTTTAGAAATTAGACAGATGACAGCTATTTAAATTTGGCGCTAGTACGGTTCGTTCACAACAAAGATGCAGTTAAGAAACCGGAAGCCTTCTTTCAGCTTTTTGTACTATGACTCCGAAAGCGCGAAGTCAAAATCGACCGGGAATTGCAAATCTTGAAAGTAGGCTTCAGATTTCTTACCTTCATTATGAAAGAATTTATTGTGAACCGTTCATAAATCAGTGATTTGACTAATTTAAAAAACTATACTGCCCGATTCACAAAAAAGTTTAAGCTAATCCTCATTTTTGGATTAGTGAATTTTATATTATATTCCGGTATTTAAAATTTAATCTTCAAAATATTATCAAAACAGGATTAGACTACATTTTAAGATATAAACTGTCAAAATTAGAGTAGAATTCGCTAATCAAAAAATGAGGCTTAGCTTAACTTTTTTGAGAATCGGGCTATTAAAGTTTAATGATGTTATTTTGTTACATATTCTTATTTTGGGTATTTAATGTAGAAAAAGTATATGCGTAATTTTACAACGTCTTAAAAACGGTAATTTATATTTATGTACTAACGATATTGATAAACCAAACAAAGTATAAATATATAAAATATTTTTTCTGAAAACTCGGACTGGTAGTATTTACTCTTAATCAGGGGGTGATTACGCTATGACTAAAATAAAATAACAAATTCGCTTGTTTTTCAATCATTCCAATGTATTTTTAAATGGTAGCCATGGTGATTAGTTAGTTACGGTCACTAAAATTTTGAGTAAATACTACCGATCTCAGAGGTTTTCACCTTTACCATTTTATAATCAAAAATCATAAATTTACCACTCAGTGGAAACGAGTTGATCTGAAAAAGATACATGGACGACATTATCTAGACAATAGCGGAAAATAGATTGCTATAACTGTGATAATTGTTACACAGATCTCACAAAACAAAATAAACAAACCAGATTTCGCGAACATTTAAAAAATAATCCACCTTCAGCAATAGGCACACATCTTTAAAATACAAATCATAAAATTACTTTAGACAACTTACACCTACTACATTCAGAAACAAAAATTCAAAATATATATATCTTCTAGAAAAATATGAAATTCTCAAACATATACATAACAATTCTACATTAATAAACGAAAACGTATCTTTCCCAGAACATCAATTTTTTAAAAATCTCCCGCCTTTTTTTACAATAAGCATTAAAACTAAAAAACTAAATTTTACTACAACTTCAGATCATACTTCCGCTAACTCCAATTTTTTCATAAGTTCCATTTCTTTGGCTGTGTGAAGATAATAGTACGGAAGCGTAGAAGGGCCATACGCATTTTTTTAAAAAAACTTGAAATTTCACCTTTTATACCTGAAATTTAATCTTTTTTCTTGAAATGTCAACTTTTTAAAACTTCATTCATTCTATTCACTCTTATTCTTCTAATTCTTGAGATTCTTCCAATTCAATGATGAGATTGGTGGTATTTCTGAAGGGTATATGTAATATATGTATCTATAGGTAATTATAAATTTTTAATTAATAATAAAATAAGAAATTTTAAAATATGTTCTCTTTTTATATTCTATAATAATTATAATATTTAATTAATTATTTGAGTAAACGTGAAGATACAAATAAAATCAAAAACAATAATAAACCTTTCTTCACAAATAATATTTTGTTTATTCTATTGTAGTACAACTGATGATGATTGCTTTGCAATCGAAATGTACATTTTGTGAATAAAATATTATTTGTGAAGAAAGGTTTATTATTGTTTTTGATTATAATATTTGTTATATTATTTTGGCAGTTACTAAATTGTACCACCAGTCTGGCAAGAACTCACTTATAAATATTATTTGCAATTCGCCCCTTAAAAGGCGGGTTACACAAAAAAAGAAAAACGCAAGACTAAAAGAATTACGTATGTGTGTGTATGTATGGATGTTGGAGGGACGTGTGTGTATGTATGGATGTTGCAGGGACGATTCCTCAAAAACTATAAGACTTAAGAATTGTTTAACAATGGATTCCTCAATCTGACATTCCTGAGAAGAGCTGAAAAGGTTTTGGTAACAATTGAACAACCCGAAGTAGTAGTTTCTTAGAAAAGTTCTTCTAAATATAATTTTTGGAAATTTTTATTATTAAATATTGAAGAACATAAAATTCTCGATCTAATACACTTAAATTTTTTATTATATCCTGTATAGATTTAGAGATAAAGACACTATAATATATAGAGTAATCTAATTGCAGAGGCTGAGGCACTAAGGAAACCAGTTGACAAATTCCAATGTTTATAACATAGTTTGTAAATGACACATGTCAGTGTAAAAAATCAACAGTTTTAGTGACATTCTGATAGCTTTTTCTGGGAAGTACATATATTTAATCTTTCTTATTGTTTTATTAATTAAATATTTGAAATTATAGGTAAAATGCATATATCCATCAGAAATACCGCCAATCTGGTTAATGAATTGAAAGAATCTCTCACAAATAGGAACTTCCTCATACAATCAAAAATAGATAGAATTAGTTGTGTGCAGAAGACATGTTAAATACAATAAAAAACAACATTTGAGTAAAGTTCTATAATTTTTTGTTATAAAACGACGGTTCGAAAGCGAAGTGCAATACAATACTTATATAGTCTAATAGGAAATGGCGAGAGGTCTTGTGCTGGCCACAACAGATTTTTTTTTAGAATTCAGTGTAGCGGAGATAGGGCTTATTTTTTCCTTGTTCTCTGATTGGTTCAAATCGCGACCAAGTTTACACAGACGATATCTAGTTTTCTATTTCAATTTTATATATTTGTCTCTCATTTCACTTACATTTTTCATGCATAAATACGTAATATAGCGCAGACCACTGTAAATAATCTACTTCCTAAAAAATCAATTAAATAAAAATAAATTACATAAAAAAGGATTAAGTAAATGTCAACTAGTACCAACTTTCTAAAACAAAAAATTGCGTATCGAAATGAGGCCATTACGATACGCAATTACGTACCTTAATTACTTCATTATGAACGCAAAATCTAAAATAGTTATTAAAACTACATCTTTTAACCTTTGAAATCCCGTGTAACTGCATCAATTATTTGATGTGATTGTTCAAAAATATATTAAAATATCCTAATTTGTTTCTGAATTTGTAATTAGACATTCACTCATATGGCCTGTAATATAATTTCCAATAAAAAGTTTGAATTATAACCAAATTAAAAAGAATGTAAAAGGGTGAATACAACAATTATCACAAAATATTAAGAAAATAATTCTTCATGAATTTTAAATTAATATAAAAAATATTAACCGAACTTAATAATTGTCATGCAACTCCATACGATTTCTAAGAAAATAAGCAGTCAATCACCCCAATTTTATAAGAAAGTTGTTAAGTCTTAACAACGTTGCTATAACAAATAACCAATAATAATTGCGAACACTGAATAAAACATGAAAATGACAGGCTTTACATTTGTTTTTATTGGTTACAATTTTTAGCAACGTTGCTAAGACTTAACAACTTCCTTACAAAATTGGGGTGAATATGAACATGTTATGTATTACCTAATTAATTAAATTAATTATAAACGAATAATATCAAAAATTTTAAAGAGCCGAATAAAACACGAAATATTGTGATAAAATAATTTTGTTTCCTATCTGATTCTGCTTTAGTGAATCTTAATGCATTTTTCATATTTTTTTTTTAACATTTGACTTTGCTTTTCATTTTGGACTTCGATTTAGAATATTTGACCTTTGACGTTGACATCGACAAATTTTGGCTTGATTTTGGTTTCGATCTAATTTCTGTTTGGCTCCACGTGGTTATTTGCTTTGGCATTTGGACTTGCGATTTTGTTTTCTAAATTTCATAAAAGTAAGTTGAACATATTATTTACATGATACAAGAGAAGTATGCAAAGCATTTATTTGAATAATCATTTATTATACTGTAAATTAATAATATTTATAATAATAATTGTATTCCTACAGATGCCATGCTGTTGTCTACAAAGTTGTTACACATATGCAACACACATGTTGGTGTGGTTTCCAAATCCCAAAAAACTGGGCAAAACAGACCTACTCATACTTTTTTGGAACCCGTACAACTAACTGCTGATCGCTACATAAAGTCGTTAAAATAAACCACAATTATTTTCAATGTGATGTGTTAGAAAATATAATATGATAAAAAAAAATTGTAGGTCATCTTCCTATGATAGACTTTACTTTGTCACGTTTTCTCCATACTGACTCCAGAAGTACCCGAACAATTCATCCCTGTCCGTGTAATTCACACTTACTCTTGAATTCATCAACCGTTTATGTGTTACCACGACTAATTTACATCGGTCCAAACAGAGTTCTCTGCAGAAATGCTGTGAATAGCAGCATTTGTATAACAGATCAACAAAAAATGTACTATGACTTTTGAACCTAGAATAGATTGTACTAATTTTATGGTCGAACCAGAACATTTGACACTGATGAATAGTAAATCTATGTATACAGGGTGTTAATACTAAGTCGTTACACCCGAAAATGGTAGTTAGAACTCATTAATACAAACAACTTTCCTTAGTTCCAATTTTTGATTTGGTGCCCCGGTTCGTAGTTATTGGAGTTCTTTTGTTTTTCGAAAAATCGTTATAACTCCCTTATTTAAAGGCTTCTAAAAAAATTTATTTTCTTTCAAATTGGCCTTTTGGCTCTCTAAAACATTTGGCATTTACAATTATTTCGTATTTTTTCAAATGACAAAATGGCGATCGATTAAAAATTTCAAATCATGATTTTTTGATAACCACTACATCGATTTTCGAAAGTAAAATATTTATAAAATCCTTAAACTATCTACTACAATATTTGTCCTAAATATTTTTTTCAATCTATCCAAAAAGGCTTTATTCATTTACTTGACTTACATAAGTGCAGTGTGTTCAGAAAAAAAAAACTGATTAGAAGTAGGCTATGAACAAAAAAAAGTATATCAATTTGAAAATATCTAATTAAATGTCAATTTGACACGAAGTTTTGTCAAAAATATTATCTAAAGAAATATTCTTGAATCCTTATTTTAGAAATAGAATTAAATTAGGGAACGGTAAATGGCAATATTCTGGATCCTTCTTTATTATCTTTTCTCCTTAAAATTACATTTCACGATCAATTCTGACAACTTGACTTTTGAATTGAATAATGATCAGACACACGTTTCTGTTTTCATAGCCTACTCCGAATTATGTTTTTATTTGAACAAACTGCACTTAGTAAGTGAAGTAAATGAATAAAGACTTTTTTTCGGACAGATTGAAAAAAATGTTTAGGGCAAATATTGTAGTAGACAGTTTAAAGATTTTATAAATGTTTTACTTTCGAAAATCGATGGAGTGGTTATCAAAAAATCATGTTTTGAAATTTTAGATCGATCGCCATTTTCTCATTTGAAAAAATAAAAAAATATTGTAAATACCAAATGTTTCAAAGATCCGAAAGGTAATTTTGGAAGAAAAAAAAATTCAATAAGCCTTAAGGTAAGGGAGTTATGACGATTTTTCGAAAAACAAAAGAACTCCAATAACTACGAATAGGGTCTTCAAATCAAAAATTATAACTAAGAAAAGTTATTTGTTTTAATGAGTTCTAACTACCATTTTCGGGTGTAACGACTTAGTATTAACACCCTGTATATAACTAGATACTCTAGTCTCTAGTACATAGTACATTCTCATATTTCTACTTATACTCTAGTCGAGTGTTTTGTTATCATTTTTTTGTGATTTTTCTTGTGACTTTATAAAGGTTCCTATTTTATATTATTCAATAAAGAATTAAGTTGAAACAACATGATTTTTTTCTTTAAATGACCTATAATATTTATAAGGTAGTCTAGGGATTTTTTCTGCTTCGAAATTTTCAGAATCTAGGGATTTTTACACAATTGAAAGGGATAATTTATATGAGTCATCTGGCAACATTGATTAGTGGTTAATAATAAGGAAATTACTGACTGACTGAACCATTGCCTTAGACAACACTATATAATCACTAAATTGCTAAATATGAATTTCACATTCGCTTTCAGATTCATAAGAATATAAGCATTCATTCAATAATATTTGGTATTGTTCTCTATATGAAAATTGAATATTGCATAAGTTTTGTATTATTCCTATATTCCTAATCACTCAACTTAGTGAATTCATATTAATTACCCAATTGCTCACGAAGTGAAATTTATATTAAATATAAAATATGGTTATTCAGAAAATTTTAATGTAACTAACTGATAACAATAACTAAATATTTTCAATATGATAGATAAGTGCATGATTAATGTGTTTCTGCAAAATTCACTATTTCTCTTACTTATACAGATATATTTTTTGTATTTTTATATCACAACTTTTTACAATTTTTTGTAAATATAAAATTATACAAATAATTTTTTTGTGCACCTATTTATTTCAAATATTTTTACATGCGCGCATAATATAAAAAATTGATACTAGCGCCAACCTAGTGGGTGTGGTCATAAGTGACAAGGACGTTTAGGCGGTACATGTGTTTTAACAATGAGTGGCGGTTCCCGAGTTTTCTCTGAACACATTACAGAAATTCACTCTTATTCCAAATTAACCCATTTACAAATATCTCAAATCAAGAAAATAGTAACAAGGGTAAAACAAACAAATAGAAATTTCTCCAATAAATATAATAACATGAGTTCAAGTTGAACAAATCCAAAAAACGAAAACAAACATCCACAAAAATAAAATACACTGCTTTTTAAATAATTATTATTAAATTTATGTAACCTTTGACAAAGTTTTTAAATTGATTATTTGACAACTACGATGCAGGTATCATAAAAAAAAGAAGTTGGAACTCTTTCGACCAACAAATGAATTACTGTATAAAGGTCAAAACCCACTCAACCTGAACGAAATATAAGAGAAACAAAGAAAACATTTGCAGTCAATATAAAAGTTACAGAAGTTGGCTCTTATTCCAACTGACCCCATTTTTCATATTTGCATTAAATGAAAATAAAATACAAGTAATTATAAACTTTTCCAATATACATAAATGTATATCATTTCAGTAACAGAATAAACAACTGAAATAAAATAGAATTAATTATTAAATTACGATATCTTTAACAACAAAATTATTTACAATGATTTTTTAGCAAATTTTCAGTAACTTTGTAAATTATCCATAAAATTAAAGGCAAAAAGAGGAAAGAATACAAAGATAATTACCAAATATGCATGTAAATATCTAAAAGGACAATAAAACTTCTTAGCTTTAGTGAGATCTTTGTTAAGTAATTATGAATTATTAGTTTTATAAACTTCTACGGAAAAGAAATATCAATCAGCAAGCGTGTCACCGTTAACGGTTCTCGTCTGTCTAAAACGAAACAAGCACAAAATATGAGAAAAGAAGAAGAAAACTGTTCCTCTGTAATTATAAAAATGATGCAGAAGTTGGCTCTTATTCCAACTATACCTACTGATATTATTTCAATGAAACGAAAAAATAAACGTAAAAAGAATGAAACAGAAGAAATCTGAAACTCCGGCTGAAGGAACACCTCGCTCCGCTCTGCAACTTCTTCTTGGACCAGTGAATCAGCCGTCAGCAACGCTCTCGCGAATGCGTATCCGATCTCACTAACTTACTGGCACTGGCCCTCCAGTAGTACTCCGCTGCTGCCCTCTCGCTGAATTGAACTTATAGATAAAAAAGAATAGAAGTAAAAGAAGAGAATACAAACGGAAGAATGGAAACGAAAGAAAACAGCAACAACTTGTAATTGAATCAACATCAGAAACAAAGAAGGAAGAAAAATAAAGAAAATAGAGTAATTTCTGGATTATAATTACCCAAATAAATGCTGGTGTAAATTGTGGATGTCTTCTTATGTTCAGGGCAACTTTTAGCTCTTGAAACTTCATTGAAGATCTAATCTTCACTGATGAGATCAACTTCAATCCTGTTCTTGGTACAACTAGTTGGTTTAAACTTGATTGTAGGGAAATGCTTGATGCTTCATTCTTCTTCGTATCCTTGGACTACTGTATTTTTCTTCTCCAATTTCTCTTCCAATTTTGCACTGCTGATTCGATTGATTGTTTAGTCTTCTCCCCTCTCCCATAAATCTCCAATTTTGATGTTATATTTCGACATCTATATCAAAATAAAAAATATAAACAAAAAATCGTTTAAATTTTTGTTAAATATTAAAATAAAGAAATTTATTTGCAACTTAATAAGAATTTATCATTTATTTGTATTAAAAATTCCTAGAATATTCAAAGCCGAGATACAATAATTGTTATTTGTCAAAAAACAAAAGAACCAAATATAAATTGACAAAATATTATAAACTTCGCAATATAATTTATAAACAATAGAATATACCTACTCCAACTTTTTCCTTTGTACAAAAGAAATTCGCGAAAAATTCATAAAAGTTAGCATTCACCCACGTGGAGATGTGAAAATACTTGAATATATTGAAATATCAAAAATAACACTTTCAATAGTTAAACAATGTTATTAGATTCATAATTATGTATAATTTACCATATTATTGCAAAATAATTCCCCGAAAACACAAAAATTCAAACGCACACTACTGATTGCACAACTGACAAACGTCTAAAATGGCTAAGTTCTTCAACCTTCAACCCTGATCCTGAACAAGTCGTTTCGTCTAGTGGTTGTCTGGTATAACATTGCGCATGGTGAGACGCATGGACGCATGCTCAATTTCAAACAAGGCATGCTCAAACTTGCGTCTGGTTGTAAAGGAAAAGCATAGCGATTCAAAATTCTATTTAACGGAAAATAAATATATTATTATTACTATTATTGAAACACAATTTATATAATAAATCATTCAATATTACGTTGTGAAATAATAAATTATATCATTATTTATCTGCCAATTAATAATCATAAAAAAATGATTTAGCTAAACATTTTTTTTTTAATTTTCTTCAAAATAATTTGAATAATCAATAAAAAGAAACTCAAAACATCAATAAGTGTGTGAAATAATAGCTATTAGCCTAATTAGGCGCTAAAATACCAGATTTACAACAGAGGCGCAGTTTCATTGCCTCGGCAATGAATGCTGCCGAAGACAAATCTGTGTTTAGTGCCGTGTTAAAGACATATTGCAGGTTAGCGTATCGCCATTAAATTATGTTGCTATGCGTTTGTTGAACTGTTATGTAAATAGCAAAAGTTAAAGTGATATTTTACAGACTGTTATCTGTCAAAAAAATCGCACTTTTAATGTCAATCGGCAAAAGTTTAATAACTTTGTTAGACTATTTTTGTATAATTACCATTTTATTGTCGAATATCTAACAGGGACCACAAAATACATGAGCTAAACATTGCAACATTACGCACAACGGCGATTGACGTAAAATCACGCACTCATAACTTGGAAAAACAAAGTATGGCGCTGTAAATTTCTTGCAACAAAATTAAATTACCTATAAATTATTTTTACTACCGCAAAATAAATTTGATACGCAGTAGAATATTATTGTAGGACAATATATTTGCATGAAATAACACGAATCAAAGTAAAAGTAAGTTTCAAATGTAGCCACGAATATCTGGTTAGTCAATATGATCTTGATTCAAAATGTTTAACTTTAACGAAACAAACGTTATTATTATATTATAAATGTATAATTTACTATTTTATAGCCGAATATCTGGCAGAAAACAAAAACTACAGGAACTATTGAACAGAACGTGCTCACAATGGCGAATAAGTAAAATCAAAATATACCGTGCAACCACCAACTTGCAAAAACAAAGAACAACGATGTCCTTATGACAAAGCAAAGTTGACAAAATACATCTAATAACCTGTACTATATTGACGTAGCCAATGTATTTAAGTACTGGCTCTGTTATCAATACATGCGTAAATGACTAGTCAGACAAATGCAAGACCTATTTAGTGAAGAATGAAATCATATGCTCATAAGAAGTAATTTTAAAATGTCCTACCTTTCAATATTCACTTTTCCCAAGGATGACAAGGTTTCGTCCACAATAAAATACGATCGACCTTCACACACACCACAACGGTAACGGCCGCCCGCCGCCATCAAACATGAACAGTTGAACAGCAAGCAACAAAGGAGCAAGGGCAAGTACCTTTAGTACCAAGACCAAGTACATCGGTTACATGACGAAACCGGAAGGTCAAACTTTTGATGTGGATCACTCTGATTCGCTTATTTCTGTACATGTGCAAACTAGACAATTTTACCGCGAATTCAAATTATTTGGGAAATGTGTTTTAATTTTTATGCTCTATTTTTTAATCTATAAAATTACATCTTAATACTTCTTTTCAGTATCAGTAATTGTTTTCACAACTAATAATAAATTTTATATCTAACCATAAACCTAAAGTATTTAATTATGCCGGTCACCAGAAGTAGAACTTAATTATTTAAGTATAAATAGTTAATAATAATAAAAGAATTAACAATAATGACAAAACTAATCAATCTGCATAAAAACGCATTTATTAAATATTTCGTACAATGGGGTCCTATACCATTTTTCTTTTATTTATTTTTTTTTCCTGTAAGAACAGGATAAAATAAGAACTTCAGTGCAAACGCGACTAAAAAATTTTACGTAATAAGCGAGATATGAATTTTTAAAGTTTAAGAATTAGTGCGTGACGTAGCAGGTACTAACAAGTGATCGACAAACAATGGGACAAACTGTTAGTTATACTGGAAACAATTTTTTTCATGTTTGCATAGCCGAAATGTTTTTATATAAAATCTTATACGAAGAAAATATTATTAAATATAAATAACATAAATAATAAGCATTTAACAAGAATTTCTTCCTAATAAATTACAGAACATTGAAACAGTTTGACAATATTATTACACAAAGTATGACGACGAATGGCGCTAATGTTTGCCTGTTTTGAAGTTTCAATATTAATTTAATTAATATTATTATTAATTTAATTCATATTATAAATTGATTTAATTATAAATACATGATTATTGTTAATATTACTAGATGTTATAATTAAACAAATTCATCAAACACAAAATTATTAAATGTTTTGTTAGGTTATAGAACAACATGACATTTCATATTCTTTCAAAGGTGACCGCTGAAGACGCGCGAATCTTCTTTTTAAAATCAGGCGACCAATCAAATTCTTAGTAGGTACCTAACGCGTCATACCCAATCAGTAATCAGCTTCAATCGCTTGAAGTTTGTGACCTAGTTAATATTTAAAGAAAAATTTTTTGCACTAATACTCATTAATTTATGTATATTTTCGTCTTCTTATTTAAGATAGTTAAAATATGACTATGGTATAGGACCCCAGTATTGTATTCTTTACACATAAATTAGCTATATATAGATTTCTTGTTATTATAAACTTACTAGCTGACCCGTCCCGGCTTCGCACGGGTAAAGCTAGAATAACGATTATCTACACGTGTACCAGTAATTTTTCACATTTTCCTCCGGAAACATGCGCTGCGTAGGGAGCCGGCAACCTCCGTCGCATCGTACATGTAACAGGCTCCGCCCACTGCCCTCCCAATCCTCGCACCGCACCTAACAGGGCCATTTTCTAAACATGTCTTCGGTACTTTTGCTTATGTACATATGATGCAAGATATCTCTCCGACAAATATCGAAATATCTGTTAACGGTTATGACTTAACTATAGATACGAAGATAAAAAAAAAATAATTGAAATCATCCCCTTTGTACCGCCTTGAAGGATTATTTTTCAAAGCCGCTAAAACATTCTTTACTTCTTACCAAAAGCAGAAATAAGAATTGGTATATCCCTAACTTGAGAAATGATGAGTTCTCCATATAGGTAAACTTTGAACCGCTACTCACCCCCTTCAAGTTTTATTTTCGCGACAAAAAGTCGCCTTTGTGCTTCTCCAAGGTCTACTCTATCTCTATACCAAAATTCATCAAAATTGGTTCAGCGGGAGAAATGATGGATTCTCCATACAAATTTTCATCCCCTATTTCACCCCCTTTAAGTTTTATTGTCGCGTCAAAAGGTAGCCATGTCCTCCAATGTCCAATATATCTCTATACCAAAATTCATCAAAATTGGTTCAACGGAAGAAATGATGGGTTCTCCATACAAACTTTCATTCCCTATTTCACCCCTTCAAGTATTATTTTCGCGATAAAAAGTAGCCTATGTCCTTCTCTACGCTTCAATCTATATCTATACCAATATTCATCAAAATTGGTTCAGTGGAAGAAATGATGGGTTCTCCATACAAACTTTCATGCCCTATTTCACCCCTTCAAGGTTTATTTTCGCGACAAAAGGTAGCCTATGTCCTTCTCTAAGGTTCAATCTATCTCTATACCAAAATTCATCAAAAATGGTTCAGCGGAAGAAATGATGGGTTCTCCATAAAATTTTCATCCCCTATTTCACCCCTTCAAGGTTTATTTTCGCGACAAAAGGTAGCCTATGTCCTTCTCTAAGATTCAATCTATCTCTATACCAAAATTCATGAAAATTGGTTCAGCGGAAAAAATGATGGGTTCTCCATACAAACTTTCATCCTCTATTTCACCCCTTCAAGGTTTATTTTCGCGGCAAAAGGTAGCGTATGTTCTTCTGCAAGGTCCAGTCTATCTTTATACCAAAATTCATCAAAATTGGTTCAGCGGTTTTGGCGTGAAAACGTAACAGACAGACAGACAGAGTTACTTTCGCAATTATTATATTAGTATGGATTTAATATTAACAATTAAATAAAGAATTTTTTTTATTACAATAATCAATATAGTTAACAATGATGACAATAATTTGTATGATAGTTATTTTTACCTCCCGCTACCCTAGGTAAGGGAGGTATAGGGATCGTGCTGAAAATCACATATAGAGATTTTAGTGAATGAGCACGTTTTGATGTCCCCAGAATACGATTTCAACATTTTTACAATGATGTCTGTAGGTATGCATGTGTGTGTGTGTGTGTGTGTGTGTCTGTGTGTCGGTGTGTCTGTGTGTGTGGATCATGTGGACACGATTACTCAAATACTATCAATCAGAAAAATTTGAAATTTTGTATACCCATTTTATACTAATGCGGGAAGAGCTCATTAGTTTTTAGTGTATATCGCATAACCGAAAGTATCATTTATACAAGCTTTTAACAGTTTTTCTTGTAAAAAATTCATTGAATATATTTTTTTAGCAACTTTTACCAATACAAATTAAATATAATGGCACAATCTTCAATTCTACGATAAGCATTTAGTAAATAACTTGAAATAACTAATATTGAATTATAAAATAATTTATTTTTGTACATCACTTTGCCTCTGCGTCAAACAAAAACAATACTTTAATAACAAATTTGACATATTTAAACAAATGTCACTGTCACGAAGAAATAACATTAAAATTAGTAATGAAACCGTGTTAAGAAGAATTTAGTAGTTTAAATATGATTGTAATGAAATCAAGGTTTGTAAAAATAATATATTTTCCAACATACATAAATATTAGATAAACAGGATAATTCGATTTTAGTTTGATGTTTGCAGCATTATATATCAAACAGCTCTCAATAAGAAGTGTCAAATAATAATTTGTAGAAGAATTTACACAGATTGCGTTTTAGAGCATAAGGAAGTTGGTGATGATTTTGACAATAATGTGTGTGTGACGATTTTTCCTTAAAATATATTAATGATCCAAAAGTTCGCAAAGTTGGTATTTAATACTCTTATATAATTTGAAACAACATATTAGATTTTGACTATATATGTTAAACCGGATGTAGTACTTAATTTGAAGCTCTAACAGATTTTTCAGGAAAAACAATAAAATATAATCCAAAATTTTGTATTACAAACTTTTCTATTTATTGGAACAACATTTTGTTTACAGAACGATCAATCGGAAGTGAAACTTTACTTAAAGCTCAATCCTATTTTAAACATGGAATTGGCGGGAGGACATGTGCTGGCCACATCAGATTTTTATTATTGTAATCAGATTTAGTCTACTGTAGGTGAAAATTGTAATCAAATAAAACTACATTGTTATTAACTGTAAAACTTTTCATTGTTGTAATCAAATTTAATCTTTTTATTTGAACGTTTATTTGTTCTAATCAAATAAAACTACACTGTAATAAACTGTAAAAGTAATAGATGTGAGAAAGAATATAAGAAAAACCTGGAAATCAAAATTTTCAATTTTGTTCTTTCTCGGAGAATTTAATTTTGATTCTGGATTATTTAAATTTCTTTTTGTTTTCAGCTAGAATCCTTTTTACTGTACTTTGTGAAATATATATTGTAGAGCCTTGCTTATGCTTTCGATTCATTTTGATTATTAAATTTTGATAATTCAATTTTTTTCACGAAAGTTTTAGCTTGCGCTACACGCTAATGACAAAAATTTCATTGTCCAATTAACCAAAGAATTACTCATCATGCGTCAGTGACGTTCGTCATTATTCCCTTGTGCAACTGTACTAATAGAGCGGTACAAACTTTCATTCCTATTTCACTCCTTTAAGCTATAAAAAGTATCCTATGTCCTTCTCCAAGGTCCAATCTATCTCTATACCAAAATTCATCAAAATTGGTTCAGCGGTTTAGGCGTGAAAATGTAACAGACAGACAGACAGACAGACAGACAGACAGACAGACAGACAGACAGACAGACAGTTACTTTCGCATTTATTATATTATAGTATGGACATTGATTTTATATACTACGTAGTATATAAAATCAATGGTATGGATAACAACAATAAATTTCAAATTTATTCATATATCTATGTTGAAAATATCTAAGTCTGTATTTTATTAAGCTTGGACAACAATTTTCTATCAAACTTTTCATTATTTATTTATTTATTTATTTCGGAAACAATGTATATTTATCTATAATCTATTACAATACTCTACATGTTATGTTCAATATTAACTAGAAAACAAAGAAAATATGTTAAAATTGTCGTAAAACTTCTTCAATCGTTGATGTCATCACTTTATACTACCTAGAGTACTGGTCCTGGATTCTCCAAGCTGCTCAAGTTCATATTTGCTTACAAATAGAAAATGAATCAATTTTCCTTTTTCAGAAATAGGTGCTTATTGTAAATATTATTTTTTCTTAATTTTCGTCTCAGAATGAAGCTCAGCTAAAGTATATACTAAAATACAAAATAAAAATCATCAGATTTTTAAATGAGAAATTTTATAATTTACTCAATTATTTTTAATTATTTTCAAGCAGGAAAATCACAAGTGAAAATGAAAAATTTCAAGTCAGATTTAACTAAGAAAAATTTAAGACAGGCTTTTATTCTTTCGGAAAATTGAAATGTACCTAATAAGAAAACAAACTAATTACAACATATACACAAGATATACCTATAAACATATAAAGCGAAAATAAGAAAAGTAAAGAAATACGAGCCCTAAAAACTATGTTCGGTCAATTTATAATTTCAACCAAATAGTATATTATGTGGCAAGTGTGTGAAGCTGAAATTTTTACATTTTTACAAACCACCCGAATGTAAAATAGGCTTCACACACCTGTTACATACTATACTTTTTCTGCGACCTTGCAATAAAATATAATTTTTTCTTGACATTGTCATTCTTTTAACGTAAAGCCTCTGTATTATCGACTTGTGTAACCATGGTTACCAACGTTACGGGGATTTAACAGCTTTGTTTTATTAAAATACAATGCATTTTGTAATATTTAAAATAATGCGTGAAGTAACACTTTACGCACTGTGTACAAAAAATCAAACTTCGCACATAAAAATTGATACGTGAAATACTCACTTCACGTACGGGAGTAAAAAATATATTTTTAGTATACTGTTACTTAATATATTTTTTCTAGAGTCACCATAGAAAGTAGCCATTTGCGCTCTTTTTTGTCAACGCAAAATGTCACTTTGCCGCTCATGCGCGACAAAGTAAAATAAACTTTCGCTGTCCAAATTTCTAACTATACAATGTTGAGAAATGTCACTTGTCTACTTATTTAATAGAAACGTTTAGTTAGGAATGAATGGCAATGTCGGTGTATTACATAACCAAACAAAATGCCGGACTGCTGTGAAAATAAAATAGGGCATTCATTTACAAAATAGAAAGTATAAAATGCTTAGATTAGATTGAAGCAATAGCTCAAGTAGAATGGAAAATAACGACAAAATAAAATTAAATATAAAATAAATTGTGTGAGCAGTTTTTGTTTAGTAATAGGAATGATTGTACACAGAAGGCGGTAGATGTATGTATAGTGGCGACGATATTTGCGAATCGTACTGTGACTTACTAGTGGTAGCACGCACTTTAGTATTCTATAAAATGAGGCATTTGTTTTCGCTTTTCGCCACGAAGAGAAAATTTGGTAGCATGTGTGTCTCAAAATATTCGCCTACAAGCGTACGACATAAGGCGAAAGTATCAAAGTAACGTCATTATTTTGCCACAGTTATATTCAAAGCCAATTTGTATATAATTTATACATTTATTATACCGTATGTCCACGGATCGGATTCCAAAGAAGAAAAACCATAATCGTTGTTAAATTCTTCGAAAACTCGACGGATCTTTGCCATAGCATTGAATTAGGTAAATTCGTTCGTCTTTTGACAACATTTTCAACGATTATGGTTGATTTTTATAACTGACAGTTAATGAAAATAAATAAATAACGGCAATTACCATGACAACGCAAATTTATTTTTTGGGACTTTTTATAATTTTCAACTAAAACGACCAATTTTCGATTTTTATTTGAAACTAAAAGAAAATTTGAAAATGTTAAAACTGAATTGGCTGTTTCGGGACATCCAAAAACTTTTATCAAGAATACATTTTTTTGCAAAATAAAAAATAAAAAAGTTTTCCTCTGTGGAACTCGATCCGTGGACATACGGTATACAACTGTCATAATATTTTTTTTTTTATTTTAATACTATAAAATCCAATAATTTCCGAATCAAAAAGCGAATATAGAATTCTAAAGTGCACCTACCAAGATTCGTAAAAGTAAAATCGTATTCGCCTGTTTTCTATGATAGAATTCTAAAGTGCGTGTTACCACTACTGATCTCGAGTTTACTGTATTTATTTTGATTACAATAAAGTTATTAGTAATTTCGTTACTTAAATAATTGCGAGAAGTCAGTCAATACATCTATTAAGTAACATACATGTCTGTATAATCACAAATACCTTGAAATATTTGTTAATTTTTTCAGTGTGACAGGAATACAACTAACCACACATTTTGCTACAAAAACTCATCAAATCATACAAATCCTTGCATCCGCGCTCTAATTTTGGTTCATTTTATGGAATAGAAGGCTAATGTAGCGATATAATCATTTAAAAGCATTTTGAATTTAAACCGTATCTTTTATATTAGCCAATCGTAATTTATTGAGCAGTACTATAAGTACAAAGTGTTCATTTTATTATTTTTTGTTATGGTGAAAGACCCCATTGTGGTGACTAGAAAAAATCTTGTGTGTGTTTCGAGCGCAAATGGCAACAACCTCAAGATCGATAATGTCCCATTTTGCGCTCTTAATACACAAATAGCTATTGTATCATAATGATGTATATACAGTGTGTCCCATTTAGAGGTGCCACCATTGGGATTTCGAGAACTATAAGAGATACGATGTCGGTTAAATGGAACTTTTTGTGCGCCTTTGGGAGGCCACCTCAGATGTGCTTTTGTTTTTCCAAAAATTCTTATAGGGCACTAGATAATGTCGAAAAACTGAATATTGTTGATTTTTTCTTTCTCAAATAACTTCTAAACTATTAGTAATTGAGAAAAACGTTTCAAATATAAAAGATAGATATTTTTATTAACTAACCAGTGGCGTACGAAATAAATTTTTATATCCGTAAATTTTTGAGATATAACACAAACTTATATTTTTTTAAATGGAACCCATATCTGATTTTAGTCTCAAAAAAATAATTATTTTTTTTTTCTTTTCAATGATGTAAGGGTTATTATGTATTATATTTTTTTTGCTCCTAAAATTTAATTTTTCTCTTTAATTTCCTGAATTTTCTTATTATTTCCCAAAAAAACATTATTATTTTCATTAATTATATTGTATTTGATCAAAATAATTTGTTTTATGCCTCTATTACTTAATATTTTTATTCTAGACTCATAATTACAAATTACACTATGATGTGCCAAGGGCGACCTGATACAAAATTTTATAAAAATTAATTTGACACGAGTTTTGAGCAAATTTTTTTAACGAAATAAATTAATTAAATACAAGGAGTATTTCCAAATAGAAATCTACCAATATTTTCAAAATAATTGTAAATTTAATACAAAATAAGGAAAAAATAATAATTTTGAAAGCAAAACAAA
Organism: Ophonus ardosiacus; assembly: GCA_943142095.1. Lineage (NCBI taxonomy): Eukaryota > Metazoa > Arthropoda > Insecta > Coleoptera > Carabidae > Ophonus > Ophonus ardosiacus. The sequence goes on along the minus strand of OW964825.1, from coordinate 21,757,989 downwards.
TATAAAACATAATAACCCTTACATCGTTGAAAAGAGAAAAAAATATTTATTTTTTGAGACTAAAATCAGATATGGGTTCCATTTAAAAAAATATAAGTTTGTGTTATATCTCAAAAATTTACGGATATAAAAAATTATTTCGCACGCCACTGATTAGTTAATAAAAATATCTATCTTTTATATTTGAAACTTTTTTCTCCATTATTAATAGATTAGAAGTTATTTGAAAAAGAAAAAATCAACAATATTCAGTTTTTCGTCATTATCTAGTGCCCTATGAGTATTTTTGGAAAAATAAAAGCACATCTGAGATGGCCTCCCAAAGGCGCACAAAAAGTTCCATTTAACCGACATCGCATCTCTTATAGTTCTCGAGATCCCAATGGTGGCACCTCTAAATGGGACACACTGTATATATATATATATATATATATATATATATATATATATATATATATATATATATATATATATATATACATATATTTATTACACTATTTTCATATTAAAATAACGCCAACAAATTGTATCTTGTTCACAACTACTTGCTTATAAATTTTTTGTATTTCTGATATGGGTATTTATATCATAACAATTATATTCTGTAAAAGCATTTTCTCAACTCCTCTTTATGTATGAAAAATTGTCTACAAATAAATATATATTCTATTCTATTCATAATGAGTGTCATTCAATTACAAATGATACATACTTAATAAGAATGTTAAACTATAAGAGAAGAAAATTAGTATATTATGCAACGAATTTATAATGAAAGCTATTAACACACGAGTATGAAGGTTATGGTAAGACTATTAGTAATAATTAAAAAAAAAATCATAAACCAGTAAATTAGTTATAAAATTAATCTGTATCAAAATGACAATCTGTATTATAATGAAAAGAAAATCTGAATCATAATAAAGTCATTCAAGTACAGATGACACATACTACATTAGTATATTATGCAACGAGTTTATAATGATAACTATTATTACACGAGCATGAAGGTTACGATACGAGCCATGGCGAGTATCGTAAATTATGCGAGTGTATTAATAGTCATTATACATGAGTTTCATACAATATTTTTCCTATGACTATTCATAATAATTAAAAAAATAAACTGTAAACCAATAAATAGGTTATGAAATTAATCTGTATCATACAGATAATCTGTATCACAATGAAAATAAAATCTGTAACATAATGATAATCTGTATCGTAATGATAAGAAAATCTGAATCATAACGATAATCTGTATCATAATGAATATTTGAATCATAATGAGAGTCATTCAAATTCAGATGACACATACTTAATAAGTATATTAAAGCATAGGAGTAGAAAAAAGTATGTTAAAGCATACGAGTAGAAAAATTAATTTTAAATAGTATATTATACGCCAAAGTTGAGAAGATAATCATTATTGACCCAGCGCCTATATTGTAACCCGAGGGATACAAGGCGCTTGGTCAATAATGATCTTCTCAACCGTGGTTTATATACTATTTTTTTCACTACTAGCACATAAATGCTATTTGAATTTTTTTTTTTTTTTTATTGATAACAATCAGTTTGACATGAATAATTACGTTAGTTATTTGTTAATATTCACAAAAACAAAGTATGCTGCATTTGTTTTTATCTGACGTTTCGATCATTTCGATGGTTTGATAACCTCACTTATGGGCCTTGATTTGTATTTGATTTAATTATTTAATAAAAACACTTTGTGCTGTTACAGTCAGCAGCCTTATTAGTTTATTATTATTTTTAAATAAATCTATTGTAATGTATTTACCTACAAATACAAAAAAAATAGTGATTTATTCATTCCTACATCTACACATCTGTTTTACATCTTCACCAAAACAGCACAGTGGCCAGGAGAGGTAAGGCGGCAGCGTAGGTCAATTTAAAATTAAGCGTCAAATTTAAATTATGTACTTAACACTTTTCTTGAGTTTAATGAGTTAAATAATATTTGGATTTGGAGGCTTGAGTTTGATTGAAACGTGACAGTTTGCATTATGGACCTAGGTTAATAATAAATTATTATTGACCTAGGTTACCATGGTTACAAGCAAGCGGTAGTGAAAAACAATTTCTCATGTCAAATAAAGATAAATAATAGTGAGTTCCTGGGCTAGTAGTGAAAAAACTATTTTATTGGTTTATAGTTTATTATTTTTTTTTTATCATTACGACTAGTCGTATATAATGACTATTAATACACTGTCATGAAATAAGATACTCGCCGTGGCTCGTATCGTAAATTTCATGCTCGTATAATAATGGCTGTCATTATGGACTGTACGATACTCGCCTTGGCTCGTATCGTAAAATTCATCCTCGTGTAATAATGGCTGTCATTATAAACTGATCAGACTCAAATGAAAATTGCAACTTATAAACTCTACGCATTTGAAAAATGAGGAAACATGTAAATGAACCTACACTTATTGGAATAGTAAATGACTGCAGCGTATACTTAATAAAATAAACTTGGAAATAAAAAGACAAGATATTACAATGTAGGAGTTAATTAATTGATTGAATATTTCAAATATTTCATCATATACAAAGATAAACACTCCCCACACAAAATTTTATAGGACCTTATATTATTATATAAGTATAAATGGATAACGTCCACAAACACTGTACATCTGCTTCAAAAGAATATATTTTTGATTATTTCTTCCTTATTTTTGATTCAAATGTTCTTATCAAAATTGACATAAAATGTCAAAAAACATCATGCATTGAAGCTAAAATTGTTTATTCATGTGTTATTCGTCAGATCATAACGTGGCTTAAGGCCAATCTTACCATCTCTGGTTAAAATTTTAACTACCAGTTAAATAAACAAAACCGCGGCGAAATGAACTGCCAAATGACAAATTTATAATTGCTGTCAATAATCAGATTTAATTGAAATTACTGGATTTCAGTCAACTAATTGCTTTATTTTCCGCCTCTACATTTTCACCTCCTAAAGAAAACACATGAGGTGTTGAAACCGGTAGAGGCGAAAAATAAAGCAATTAGTTAACTGAAATCAAGAAGTTATTGCAGCCACTAAAATTTTAACCAGAGACGGTAAGATTGGGCCTTATTGGCTTAACATTTTAGATCGCCAATGGACCCATTGCACACAACGCACACAATGAGAGAGATAGTAAAAAGTGAGTTGTTTTCAAGGCGCAGTTGATTTTCTGTTTGCTGCGCATATCTATAGCGGAAAGTTTGTAAGATGTATACGACCGCTCAATATAATAATTAATTAATTAATTTAAATATGGTAAGTAATTTATTAATATAGAGCAAAATTAATTAAAGAGATATGTAGTATTAATTACATAATTATAATATGTTAACCTAGAAAATATCAACACATTTTTATATCCTTTATCTAATCTAAAATATAGTACTTACATATTATTTCAGATTTATAAATGTACGTCGCAAAAGAGAAAGCAGTAAATTTTCAGGTTTTTCAAAAAACGAAATCATTAAATACAAAAAGTTTATTATTCGTAATCTATCAGTAGTCCAGTCATTTGGTATAAAAATAAGGATTTATTCCACAAAAGGTCGGGTATTTTTGATTTTTGGATATATTATATATTTAGGGGTCCTAATAAAAAATGCAAGTATTCCCCCTCGGAGGCCTTCGGGAAGCACCGCCAACTTGGGATAAATGGCGCAATAAAGCTGTTTTTTCTAAATATCTCTTCACCTATTTGCATTAGGGCAAAAATAGTTATTTTTCTATTTGTTGACACTAAAATTTCCTACGACTTTAATCAAATACATTTTTTTCTATAGCCAATAGATAGCGAGGTACAGAACTTCAAACAGAGCTAATTTTTGAAAATTGCCGTAATGCTTCATTTAGATCATACTTTATTATATTTAATTACATTAATTATTAGTATTTAACTACTATACATACATATTAGTCATTGTTTATTGTTTTATTTTAATTATAAAGACGTTTTATAGACCAGGAAATTTATGATTTTACCTCAAAGTAATTACAAGAAAAGCTTTTAAACGGAATCCTATCCAGAAAATGCGCTGAATAACACATAAAAAAATTCCGGAAATCGGAGCACGGGAACTTCCCGCCAATTGGGAAAAATGGCGGCATATTTATGTTTTTGGCCATTTGCTCAAAACAATTATGAAAGATATTAAAATTACTTAAAAAACAAACAATATTACATTTTTAATAAATATCTAATAGATTTCACTATTTATAACAGTTTACATTCGTAGTGGCATCGAAAGAAGTAAATTATTGATGCCTTTTTACCTCATGCTAAAAATCTCATATCCAGATTTTAATGAATAAGCACGTTTCAAGGTCACTAGAGTCCAATTTTAACATTTTTACAATGATGTCTCTGTGTGTGTGTGTGTGTGTGTGTGTGTGTGTGTGTGTGTGTGTGTGTGTGTGTGTGTGCGTGTGCGTGTGTGCGTGTGCGTGTGTGCGTGTGCCTGTGTGCGTGTGCGTGTGTGCGTGTGTGTGTGTATGGCTGGATTCCTCAATATCTATAAGATATAAGACCTGTTTAACTATGAATTCTTCAATCTGGCATTCCTGGGAAGAGCTGAAAAGGTTTTGGTAACAATTGAACAACCGGAAGTAGTAGTTTTTTTTTAAAAAAATTGATTTTACTAATTTTGAAGAACAAAATTCTACATCTAATACATTTAAATTTTTTAATATATCTTCTATAAATTTTGAGATAAAGACGTTATAATATATAGAATATCGGGATATAATAACTCGAGTAGGCGAAACTACACTAAGGAAACCAGTTGCCAAATTCAAATGTCTATAATATAGTTTGTAAATAAAAATATATTAATGTCAGTGTCAAAAATCAACAGTTTTAGTGACATTCTGATAGCCTTTTCTGGGAAGTATATTTAATCTTTCTTATTGTTTTATTAATTAAATATTTGAAATTATAGATAAAATGTATATATCCATCAGAAATACCGCCAATCTGGTTAATGAATTGGAAGAATCTCTGAGAATCAGGAACTTCCTCATACAATGAAAAATAGATGTTATTAGAATTATATGTGTGCAGAAGACATGTTAAATACAACAAAAAACAATATTTGGGTAAAGTTCTGTAATATTTTGTTATAAAATGACGTTTCGATAGCAAAGTGCAATACAATACTTACATAGCCTATTATGGAAATAGCAAAAGGCCTTGTGCTGGCCACAACAGATTTTTACCTCTCGCTAAGAGAGGTATTGGATTCATGCTAAAATTCGCATACCTAGATTTTAGTGAATAAGCACGATTAATCCGTTTATAACATTTTTAAAATGATGTCTGTGTGTGTGTGTGTGTGTGTGTGTGTGTGTGTGTGTATGTGTGTATGTCTGGATCTTCGACCATATAACTATAGACACGTAATGGAGGCATTTGTTTTGAAGCGGTGCGGGGAAGGAGGAAGGTGCCCATATGTGGTGTTTTGTTGGTTGCAGGTTTGTAGGAGATAAAGTGCGTTGCGGGTTACATACGGGTAAGTATTTATTATATTAGCCTTGGAAAAATGTTTGACATTAAATATAATATTCCAATTCGATTTATTTAAATATAAAATTAATATTCTTGCTATTTTTATTGTCTTCTCTTATATAAAAGGATAGACTTTATGTAGATTTTAGTAAATTTGTGTATAACTACTAATATTTAACATAACAAAAAATAATGTGTGTACATAATACATACCTAAATGTACTACATGTTATACTAAAATTGATTTTCTTAATATTTCATGTTTTTTAGTTTGAAGCTATGAAGATAAATTTAAAATAATTATTGTTTTATTTTCGGTGATAGGAAAATGTTTCAATATTACTAGTTTTACATACTGTTAGTAGATTCTTTTGTTAAATAACGATTAATTTTTCCGTTTGTATATTGTATATAACACTAACTACTATTATTATTATTAATTTTAGCTATTTATTAAAATTAATATTTTCATCTGAGCAATTAATTTAAAATAATGTTTAACTTTTTAAATTTTAGATATTAAAAATAGTAACAACATAAATTTTATATTTAAATAATTCGTATTGGAATATTATATTTAATGTCTCAACCATTTTTTAAAGGCTAATGTAATAATGCTTACCCGTATGTAATCTGCAATGCACTTTTATCTCCTGCAATCCTGCAACTAACAAAACACCACATATGGGCACCGCCCCCTTTCCCCACACCGCACATTTTTGCTTCAAAACATTGTATAACCTAACATAGCCAGTTACGTGTCTATAGTTATATGGTCGAAGGTCTGGATGTTGTAGCCACGATTCCTCAAAAACTATAAGACTTAAGAACTGTTTAACTATGGATTCCTCAATCTGACATTCCTGGGAAGAGCTGAAAAGGTTTTGGTAACAATTGAACAACCGGAAGTAGTAGTTTTTAAAAGAAATTCTTCCAAATATTAATTTTTGAAAATTTTTGATATTACTAATTTTGAAGAACAAAATTCTACATCTGATACATTTAAATTTTTTATTATATCTTCTATAAATTTAGAGATAAAGACGCTATAATATACAGGGTGTCTCTTAAATAGGGGGACATGGCTTAATCACAGATTCCTGAGGCTAAAATAAGACGATTTAACTAAATTTGCTTCTACCGGAAAGTGTACTATTTAGCCAGAATTCTGCTTCAAAGTTCTTCGAAAAAATATTAATTTTGCTTATAATAACCGGACGCTTTATTCGATTTGGATGAAATTTGGTATGACAGTTTATATGGTTATAAGTCAACTTTTAAGGTGATACTTGTTATTATTAGTGAACCACTAGTGTATGAAACTTAGGTCTCCCAACATTAATTAGACCGTAACTTTTTAATGGCAATGCCGAAAACGTGAAATTATTATTCTTCAGAAAGATACATTCAATAGTAAACTTTTCTCTCTGTGTGTAATTTGTGATATCTGTTATGGTTCACACAGAAAAAAATAAAATATGAGTGTCTGCACTGCTAAATATTTAAAATAAATTTAATCTAGCACTCTATCCAAATGTGAAACAAGTAATTTTTAATGACAGTAACAATTGTTTTACGGGTTGTCAAAAATTTTCTTCGCAATATTCTAAAATTAGTAACATCCGTTTGTTCGGCCTAATAATATCTTACTACCATTATTATAAATAAGACGATTACATATCTCAGCTTACTCCTAAACAAGTTGTGAAGATTGACAACTCGTTACTGTCATTAAAAATTACTTGACATTAAATGACATTTGGATAGACCACTAGATTAAATTTATTTTAAAAATTTAGCAGTGCAGACACTCAGATTTTATTTTTTTCTGTGTGAACCGTAACAGATATCACAAATTACACAGAGAGAGAAAAGTTTACTATTGAATGTATCTTTCTGATAAAAAATAATTTTACGTTATAGGCGTTGCCATTAAAAAGTTACGGTGTAATCAATGTTGGGACAACTAAGTTTCATACACTAGTGGTTCACTATTAATAACAAGTATCACCTTAAAAGATGACTTATAATCATATAAACTGTCATACCAAATTTCATCCAAATCGAATAAAGCGTCCGATTCTTATAAGCAAAATTAATTTTTTTTCGAAGAACTTTGAAGCAGAATTCTGGCTAAATGGTACACTTTCCGGTAGAAGCAAGTTTAGTTAAATCGTCTTATTTTAGCCTCAGGAATCTGTGGTTAAGCCATGTCCCCCTATTTAAGAGACATCCTGTATATATATATATATATACATATAGTCTAATATGGAAATGGCGAGAGGTCTTGCGCTGGCCACAACAGATTTTTTTTGTTAAATATTGAAGAACATAAAATTCTCCATCTAATACACTTAATTTTTTTATATCTTTTATAGATTTAGAGATAAAGACACTATAATATATAGAGTAATCTATTCGCAGAGGCTAAGGCACTACGGAAAACAGTTGACAAATTCCAATGTTTATAACATAGTTTGTAAATGACATATGTCAGTGTCAAAAACCAACAGTTTTAGTGACATTATTAAATATTTGAAATTATAGGTAAAATTGTGGTAAAATGCATATATCCATCAGAAATACCGCCAATCTGGTTAATGAATTGGAAGAATCTCTGACATTTAGAAACTTCCTCATACAATGAAAAACAGATATAATTAGAATTATATGTGTGCAGAAGACATGTTAAATACAATAAAAAACAATATTTGGGTAAAGTTCTGTATTTTTTTGTTATAAAACGACGGTTCGAAAGCGAAATGCAATACAATACTTATATAGCCTAATATGGAAATGGCGAGAGGTCTTGTGCTGGCCACAACAGATTTTTTTTATAATAATTGTCAATGTTTTCCTGCATTTTTTTATTTTTTCAACCACCACTCTGATCTTGTTAAAGATACGATAACGCGGTTTGAAAATTTGAATTCAGAATGAAATTCTCCTTCTTATTAAGTGTTACACATTTTTTTCCGATGAGCAATTTGCGAGTTACTAACAAATTAAACTCACATGAAATTCCTTCTAAAATTTTAAGCATCTTAAAATCGGCTCATTTCTCAATTTCTCATCAACCACATTGACACGTATTAATTACTAATATTGTTTATCTTTAATCGTGTCGAAATTTTGAATGAGCCGAGAAAGACGTTATAATATATAGAATATCGGGATATAATAACTCGAGTAGGCGAAACTACACTAAGGAAACCAGTTGCCAAATTCAAATGTCTATAATATAGTTTGTAAATAAAAATATATTAATGTCAGTGTCAAAAATCAACAGTTTTAGTGACATTCTGATAGCCTTTTCTGGGAAGTATATTTAATCTTTCTTATTGTTTTATTAATTAAATATTTGAAATTATAGATAAAATGTATATATCCATCAGAAATACCGCCAATCTGGTTAATGAATTGGAAGAATCTCTGAGAATCAGGAACTTCCTCATACAATGAAAAATAGATGTTATTAGAATTATATGTGTGCAGAAGACATGTTAAATACAACAAAAAACAATATTTGGGTAAAGTTCTGTAATATTTTGTTATAAAATGACGTTTCGATAGCAAAGTGCAATACAATACTTACATAGCCTATTATGGAAATAGCAAAAGGCCTTGTGCTGGCCACAACAGATTTTTACCTCTCGCTAAGAGAGGTATTGGATTCATGCTAAAATTCGCATACCTAGGCTCATTTCTCAATTCTCATCAACCACATTGACACGTATTAATTACTAATATTGTTTATCTTTAATCGTGTCGAAATTTTGAATGAGCCGATTTTCAGATGTTTAAAATCTTAGAGGAATTTCATGTGAGTTTAATTGGTTAATAACTCGCAAATTGCTCATCGGAAAAAATTGTGTAATACTTAATATGAAAGAGAATTTCATGCTGAATTCAATATTTTCAAACCGCGTTATCGTGTCTTTAACAAGATCAGAGTGGTGGACGAAAAAATAAAAAAATGCAGGAAAACATTGACAATTATTATAAAAAAATCTGATGTGGCCAACACAAAACCTGCCGCTATGTAATTTTTATTAATTTAAATACATACCTACGGATTTACTAACGCTGCAAACTGTTCCATTGCAAGAACTATTGCTTTATTTACTATTTTCTTTTTAAAATGTCACTATTATTAATTTGAAGTGATTAGTTTTTTGACAGTGACATTTACTGTCAGTTACATTCATTTGAAATATGAACTGTGTAACAAAGGAATTGTGTTTATCTTAGACTTCGCGACTAATAAAAAAAAATTATTTTTAAATTTATCTGTAAAATATATAGAAAAAGTATTAATGTATTCCTGTAGAAAATTCAAAAATCTTTAATTTTCTTAAGATATAACATGCGAAAAAATGGCATTTAATGGTATTTTTTGAAGAAAAACCATTATGAGCTTCAGGTAAAGTGCCATTTCCGGTTATCCGATTTACACCAAAATCTAATGGCTTCTTTTCATATTAGAATAGGGTATAAATACAAAGTTTCAAAATTTTCTGAATGTTAGTATTTGAGTTAGAGCGAAGACAACACACACACACACACACACACACACACACACACACACACACACATACACACATACAGACATCATCGTGAAAATGTTAAAATTGGATTCTAGGGACCTTAAAACGTAGTGATTTACTAAAATCTCGATATGTGATTTTTAACACGATTCCTATACCTCCCTTACCAAGGGTAGCGGGAGGTAAAAAATCATCAATAATTTACTTCTTTCGATGCCACTACGAATGTAAACTGTTATAAATAGTGAAATCTATTAGACTATGTATTAAATATGTAATATTGTTTGTTTTTTTAAGTAATTTCAATATCTTTCATAATTGTTTTGAGTAAATGGCCAAAAACATAAATATGCCGCCATTTTTCCCAATTGGCGGGAGGTTCCCGAGCTCCGATTTCCGGAAATTTTTTATATGTTATTCAGCGCATTTTCTGAATAGGATTCCGTTTAAAAGCCTTTCTCGTAATTCCTATAGGAGGTAGTACAATGGGCCCATTTGTGAGGCCTAAGTGCGCGTGCAGTATCTTGCTTCACCCTCCACCTCAAATCCAGAATCCAGAGGTAAAATCATAAATTTCCTGGTCTATAAAACGTTTTTCGAATGAAAATAAAACAATAAACAATAACTATTATGTATGTATAGTAGTTAAATACCAATAATTAGTGAATAATAATAAGTAATTTGAAATTTTTTTTTTAAAAATTTAATAAAATATCATCTAAATGAAGCATTAGAGCAATTTTCAAAAATTACCTCTGTTTGAAGCTCTATAGCTCGCTATCTATTGGTTATAGAAAAAAATGTATTAGATGAAAGTTATAGGATATTTTATTGTCAACATATTGAAAAATAACTATTTTTGCCCTAATGCAAATAGGTGAAGACATATTTAGAAAAAACAGCTTTTTTGCGCCATTTTTCCCACGGCGGTGCTTCCCGAAGGCCATCTAGGGGGAAAACTTGCATTTTTTATTAGGACCCCTAAATATATAATATATCCAAAAATCAAAAATACCCGACCTTTTGCAGGGTAAATCTAGCTTATGACTGGACTACAGTTACAGTTGCAGATTGCTATTTTCTCGCAAAGCACTATATGTTAATGTTTAAACATATTGGTAGGTAAAACGAATAAAGATGTTAATTTTAGAAATAGAAACATAATGTTCCTTCATACATTGTACATTACAATAATGAATAACATAATTAAACTTGAAAACACAAATGAAACATATTGATTACAATACAACAATAATAATATTTGTTGATGACAACAAATCATATAGACTATAAAATAAAATAGTTTGATTCATAATTATATTATTAAAACATCAATATAACACTGAAAGACATAAATTTTACACCAGAACAAAAATCTTTCGACTAAATTTTGAATTACCATTAGCATAAAATCTTAACTGGTCAATTAAATTGCGATTAAATAGACACCTTCTATGGTTTTCAAATAAGGAAAACATTATAAAAAAAGTTTATTGTAATGAATCGGTTGGATACTGCTTTTTCCCTCTCTTATACACTAGAACTAGATAACGATGAAACATGTTGGTAAACCAAGTAAAAATGTTAATTTGAAAAGTAAATTCTCATTGCCCGCACATTAAAATAATTAATACAGCAGTAAATATTTGTTATTAATGTTGCAAAAAAATTGAATAGATATTATAGATTATAAAATGATATAATTATAGGTATCAATTAAATTTATCACTGAAAGAGGCGTTGAATATAGAATATACGGATAATATTGACAATCTATTAGAATAAAATTTATACAACAATATACAAAATTCCTCATTAAATAATTTACAATAAAATCCATCCTATCCCAGTACTACTATGGCCGATCTAAGACAGTTCTCTATTTTTACTTCCCGCCCCGCCATAGGTACGGTAGGAAAGGGAGGTAATGTTTTCGGTCCAAATTTCGATAGTGAGTTTTCAGTAAAGAAGCACGAATTAGGGTCTGCACAACACGTTTTTGCTATTTTTACAATGCTGTGTGTGTCTGTGTGTGACTATTTTTTCGTCTACGATAACTCATATCAAACTTTAAATAATTTCTATTTCACGTATTTAAGCTTTCTGCACTAATATCAAAAGTTGATTAAATTTTTGGTAAAATTGGATAACCGGAAGTGATAATTTACTTGAAGCACGTAACAAATTTTAATAAAATAAAAACTATATATACAGTGTGTTAATTAAAAACCTGGCCATAGTCATTTAACATGGGAAAACAGTTTTTCTTTGCTCAAAAGTCCCCAATTAATTTTAGACAAAAATGTTTCAAATAAATGTTATAGATATTAATATCCTATGCCTAAATCGAATTAATTTTGCACGCTTAGTAGCTTGTAAAATCTAATTTGAAAATGTACAAATATTGCTCATTTGTAGCGGTTCCCATGAAATTGAAACAAAATTACAAAGAAATTCATATCGTTTGAACTGTCAGAAATTTAATTTTATAGATTACAGAATGTGAGCAAATAATAATAATAAAAGTTATTTAAGTGTTAGATTTTAAAAATAATACCTGAGTAGTGATTTAGGTGCAGAATTGAATTAACTGCAACTTTTAATTGAAAACTGAATTTCTGACAGTTCAAACGATACGCATTTCTTTGCAACTTTGTTTCAATTTCATGGGTATCGCTGGAAATGAGCAATATTTTTATACAATTTCAAATTATATTTTACAAGTTACCAAACGTGCAAAATTAAAACTGTTTACTGATTTAGGCGTAGAATATAATTATCTACAACATTTATTTGAAACATTTTGTATAAAATTAATTGGGGACTTTTGCGCAAAGAAAAACTGTTTTCCCGTGTTAAACGCCTATGGATTATGAATTAACACACTATATATATAGTGTGTTGACAGTTATTACTTATAATTTACTAAAAACAGTAATCATGGAAACGTGTTCGGTAGCTGACTTGGTTAAATCGAGGCTTCATGATAATTTTTCACTAGTTCAAATCCCTCCCAGTTCAAGTTAATATTTTTATTATTTTTATATTATTAAATACATTTTTTCCGAAAACTTTGTAAATCTAGTGGATTTTTCATTAGAAGAAAAAAATTAGTATAATTAAATTTTACAATCAAGGGATGAGTTTACGAGAAATTCGAGACTTTTTTGCTAGGATATATTCTGATAGACAAATTGCATCTCAACGAACTAGACGAATCATTTTAAAATTTGAAAAAAACCAGTTGCGTTAATGACGACCATAAAACTAAATTTAATTTGGCTTAAATTTACATATTTATTGCACCTCTTCTACATTTAGTCAATAAAATACTTGATGTACCAAAAAATTATTCGATTTAATTTTGTAATTTATTTAATAATAGATTGTACAAAATAAATATAAAAATAATAAAAATATTAACTTGAACCGGGAGGGATTTGAACTACTGAAAAATTGTCATGGAGCCTTGATTGTTCCCTGGAGCCTTGCAAGTCAGCTACCGAATACGTTTCCATGATTACTGTTTTTAGTAAGTTATAAGTAATAACTGTCAAGTAGCATTCTATTTTCGTAAATATTTCAATAATAAAGCATTAAATTAAGAGCATTTAGATACTCTTCGATGCCAAATTAAATAATCTTTCTAACCATATCAAAAGCTCCCACTATAGTCTTACTGGACAGATAATATTTGAAAAAAAACTGTTTTCCCATGTTAAACGGCTATGTCACGGTTTTCAGTGTTCACACTGTATATATATATATATATATATATATATATATATATATATATATATATATATATATATATATACAGTGTGTCCCATTTAGAGGTGCCACCATTGGGATCTCGAGAACTATAAGAGATACGATGTCGGTTAAATGGAACTTTTTGTGCACCTTTGGGAGGTCATCTCCGATGTGCTTTTGTTTTTCCAAAAATTCTCATAGGACACTAGATAATGACGAAAAACTAAATATTGTTGATTTTTTCTTTCTCAAATAACTTCTAAACTATTAGTGATTGAGAAAAACGTTTCAAATATAAAAGATAGATATTTTTATTAGCTAACCAGTGGCGTACGAAATAAATTTTCATATCCGTAAATTTTCGAGATATAACACAAACTTATATTTTTTTAAATGGAACCCATATCTGATTTTAGTTTCAAAAAAATCAATATTTTTTTCTCTTTTCAATGGTGTAAGGGTTATTATGTTTTATATTTATTTTGCTCCTAAAATTTAATTTTTCTCTTTATTTTCCTGAATTTTCTAATTATTTCCCAGAAAAACATTATTATTTTTATTAATTATATTGTATTTTATCAAAATAATTTGTTTTATGCCTTTATTACTTAATATTTTCATTCTAGACTCATAATTACAAATTACACTATGATGTGCCAAGGGCGACCTGACACAAAATATAAAAATTAATTTGATACGAATTTTGAGCAAATATTTTTAAGGAAATAAATTATTTAAATACAAGGATTATTTCCAAATAGAAATCTACCAATATTTTCAAAATAATTGTAAATTTAATACAAAATAAGGAAAAAATAGTAATTTTTGAAGGCAAAACAAATATAAAACATAATAACCCTTACATCGTTGAAAACAGAAAAAAATATTTATTTTTTTGAGACTAAAATCAGATATGGGTTCCATTTAAAAAAATATAAGTTTGTGTTATATCTCAAAAATTTACAGATATAAAAATTTATTTCGTACGCCACTGGTTAGTTAATAAAAATATCTATCTTTTATGTTTGAAACTTTTTTCTCAATTATTAATAGTTTAGAAGTTATTTGAAAAAGTAAAAATCAACAATATTCAGTTTTTCGTCATTATCTAGTGCCCTATGAGAATTTTTGGAAAAATAAAAGCACATCTGAGATGGCCTCCCAAAGGTGCATAAAAAGTTCTATTTAACCGACATCGTATCTCTTACAGTTCTCGAGATCCCAATGGTGGCACCTCTAAATGGGACACACTGTATATACAAACTTTTCAATTTTATTATTTAAGACTTTCATATTAAGGTGAAGAACATATTAAATTTTGGTTAAAATTACTTAAGACACACCGGAAGTGATACTTTACTTGCAACTCTAAGCAGATGTTCCTGAAAAATTTGATATAATTCAAAACTTTTCAAATTTACTATTTATGACTTTTGTATTAATGAGAACGACATATTAGATTTTTTCTAAAATTGATAAACCGGAAGTGGTACTTTACTTGAAGCTCTGAACAGATTTTCTTGAAAAAATATATTAAAATTATCCAAAACTTCTCAAATTTGATATTTAAAACTCATACCGGGAGTTTATTTTATCAGTAAACATAGGGTATATCATTGCCATAGTTACGATATGAATGTTTGACAGCAATGTATTGAAGCGTTTATTTTATGAGTAAACAAAGGCGTTTAACACGGGAAGCAGTTTCTTGTAAATACAAAGTGTTCGGCAAAAAATCTAGCCATGCTATTGAACATGATAATAGTACATTACATTTTGTACATTATTTAATATTAACTGCTTCAATAATATTATAGTAAATTATAGAAATTGTCAAATAAATAATTGTTTCACTTTTTCACTATGCATTATGAAAAGTTTTATAAATGTCTCCGGTGGCGCAGTGGTTATGACAGTGGCGTCTAAAATTTTTGGTTGGGGTTCGATTCCCCATTGGAATAATTATTTTATTTTTTTTTTACTTAAAAATTGTTGAACTTTTAAAAATCAATTTCTATATTATAATCATTTAAAAATAATAATAACATTGTAATAAATAAATAGAAAATAATTGAGAATAATTGATTACAATAATCAAAATATTGATACAATAATATTGCATTGTATTTCCTTTGATATTAATAAAAATAACTGAAATATAATAAATTTGTGTAGATATTATGTTTTTACTGTATTTATCAAAAGAAAATACAATGCATTATTACATCAATGTTTTGATTATTGTAATCAATTATTGTCAACTATTTTCTCTTTATTTATTACAATGTTATTATTATTTTTAAACGACTGTAATACGAAATATAACAGAGATTTTAAAAAGTCCAACAACTTTTATGTAAAAAAATCTGTTGTGGCCAGCACAAGACCTTCCGTCAATTCCATGTATTTTGTACAAATCCCATACCAAAAGGTCCTTGGAACAGATTCTATATAATATCATGTAAAATCGAACAGGAACACATACTATTTTTTACAAATTCCATACCAAAAGTTCATTTGAAAAGGTTAAGCTACACTAAGTAATGTCCTTCCATCTTCTCTTTGGTCTTTCTTTGCGTGTCACTTGCGAGCAACACTGTGACATACCAATTTTAGATCCTATACTTTTTTCCATATTTGGTTTTGCACTTGCAACTGACATCTGTCAATTAAATTTTTTTGAATAATTATGTCAGCTGTTTCCATGATAAATAACAAAGCTGACTAATTTTTGAAAATTAATTTCTTTATAATGCTTTAACTCTACATCTATTGAATATGAAGGAAAATGAATAATCAAACCATATAGAGAAGAGTATTTTCTTTAATAAATATAAAAACAAAATGTCAAAAAATAATATTTAACTGCGTTTTTTTAAGAAAAACTGTTAAAAACTTCAAATAAGGGTACTTCCGGTGGATCAGTTATAACCAAAATCTAATCAACTCTTCATATGGATGTACAGAAGAGGAATACGAAAGAATTATAATTTTTAGAATTATAGTATTGGAGTTATCGTCGGAGAAAAATTTGTCACACACGGACACACATACACACACACACGGACACACACACACACACATACATACATACAGACATCATCTTAAAAATAGTAAATTCGTATTGTAGGGACCCTAAAACGTGCTTATTCATTAAAAACTCAACACCGAATTTTTTCACCAAAGACAATACCTTCCTTACCTAAAGGTGATGGAAGGTAAAAAAATAAATACTCCAATGGGGAATCGAACCCCAACCAAAAATTCTAGACGCCACTGTTATAACCACTGCACCACCGGAGACATCCGTAAATCTGTTCATATTGCATAATGAAAAATTGAACCAATTATTTATTTGACAATTCCTGTAATTTATTGCAATTTTTGCAATATTATTAAAATAATTAATATTAAATAATGTACAACATGTAATGCACTATTATCATGTTCAATAGCATGACTTGATTTATTGCCAGACCTTTGTATTTACCAAAAACTGCTTCCCATGTTAAACGCCTATGTTTACTCATAAAATAAACGCTTCAATACATTGCTGTCAAACATTCATATCGTAACTATGGCAATGATATACCTTATGTTTACTGATAAAATAAACTCCCGGTATATAATTTGAAATATTTAGATTTTGACTATATATAATATACCTGAAGTGGCACTTTATTTGGAGCTCTCAACAAATTTTCGAGGAAAAACATAATATAATCCAAAATTTTATATTATAGACTTTTCTATTTATTGGAACAACAAAAATGATATTTTGTTTACAAACAATTATCCGGAAGTGATACTTTACTTAAAGCTCATTCCTATTTTAAACATGGAATTGGCGGGAGATTATGTGCTGGCCACATCAATTTTTTTTATCTGTGTAAATATTTTGAAAGTTGACATCCGTTCAGTATTTAAATCTGTTGAGCACTCTGAGCAATCTGATCACATGACTGATTCATGTGCGATTTCCGATCTGTAGCTTGAATAACCGAACGGATACAGCGGATGGAGCGTGTAGATGTCATTTTAACACTTATTAATTTGCGCCAAAATAAAAATGGAAATTAATAAAGAACTATTAATATATGTAATATGCGCAGGTTATAAACGTTTTTTGATGAGTGATTGAGAATGTGGAAATGATTATAGACAACCTGAAGCTTAAAATCAGGTGCAAAGATGTTTCCTAAATTTATACATTTCAAACATTTTTGATTAATATTATACGAATAGGACAACATTCATTCATAAATTAGACACTATTTGCATTCCCGGCGACAAAAATTTAAATGTGCGCTGAAATACGCACGCATCAGCAAACTGCTCTACATACTCCATGGTCTGAGATCGAGTGGACAAATAGGGCTCTGTGTGCTCCGTAAGCTAATAATCGAACGTAAATCTGAGCAAAAAGATCGCTTAGATGTAATTACCGAACGGCATCTAGCGCTCAGATCGCTCAGAGCGTAAAACCGAACGCACCCTAATAGGCGTAGCGCAATTCAATGAAGTAGGCCATGACAAAGTTGATCTACCAGCCATCTAGCGGTCGTGATTCAAATATATTTTTTTTAATGTACCGGGTGTAACAAATTCGAGTTCTGTATAGGAAAAACGCTACAGTAAATTGATGTAGGTCTTTATGGGCCAACTTTAACAGGCACCACAGGAATTTTCTATCGTCTTTTGTTTTTGAGCTACAGCTTAAAACTTGATTTTCACCTATTTTGAAAATACCTCATATCTAGTTTATTATAAAAGATAAAGAAAAAATGTTTAGATAATTTTTATACTGTTTTTTACGTAGAATAACAGGGCGTGATTTTTGACATAGTAATTCTCGAGATATAACACAAACATAATATTTTATAAATGGGAGCATATGTTGAAAATAGTCTCATCCTGTCATCCTTTTCCTTATTTTATAACCTTTTCAACGATATACAGTGTGTCCCATATAAAAATGCCACCATTGGGATCTCGAGAACTAAAAGAGATACGATGTCGGTTAAATGGAACTTTTTGTGCGTCTTTGGGAGGCCATCTCAGATGTGCTTTTGTTTTTCAAAAAATTCTCGTAGGGCACTAGATAATGACGAAAAACTGAATATTGTTGATTTTTTCTTTTTTAAATAACTTATAAACTATTAGTAATAGAGAAAAACGTTTCAAATATAAAAGGTAGATATTTTTATTAATTAGCCAGTGGCGTACGAAATAAATTTTTATATCCGTAAATTTTCGAGATATAACACAAACTTATATTTTTTTAAATGGAACCTATATTTGATTTTAGTCTCAAAAAATTAATTTTTTTTTTCTTTTCAGTGATGTAAGGGTTATTATGTTTTATATTTGTTTTACTCCTAAAATTTAATTTTTCTCTTAATTTTCCTGAATATTCTTATTATTTCCCAAAAAAAAAAAAACATTATTTTTATTACTTATATTGTATTTGATCGAAAAAATTTATTTTATGCCTTTATTACTTAATATTTTCATTCTAGACTCATAATTACAAATTTGATACGTATTTTGAGCAAAATTTTCCAACGAAATAAATTATTTAAATACAAGGAGTATTTCTAAATAGAAATCTACTAATATTTTCAAAATAATTGTAAATTTAATACAAAATAAAGAAAAAATAATAATTTTGAAGGCAAAACAAATATAAAACATAATAACCCTTACATCATTTAAAAGAGAAAAATAATTATTTTTTTGAGACTAAAATCAGATATGGGTTCCATTTAAAAAAATATAAATTTGTGTTATATCTCGAAATTTACGAATATAAAAATTTAGTTCGTACGCCACTGGTTAGTTAATAAAAATATATATCTTTTATATTTGAAACGTTTTTCTCAATTAATAATAGTTATTTGAAAAAGAAAAAAATCAACAATATTCAGTTTTTCGTCATTATCTAGTGCCCTATAAGAATTTTTGGAAAAGTAAAAGCACATCTGAGATGGCCTCCCAATGGAGCACAAAAAGTTCCATTTAACTGACGTATCTCTTATAGGTCTCGAGATCCCAATGGTGGCACTTTTAAATGGGACACACTGTATTACAAGTCTACATTTTACATATGAATAAAACATGAATTATTAATTTTTTGGGGTGAAAAAATGGAATTTATTAAGAAACAAATGAAAAAAATCAAGTCCAGATTATCATTTTTCTAATTTATATACTTCAGAAAGTATATTAAACCACATTTTTTTTAATTGTCAAAGCCTGTTGTAATTTGAAATTACCACCATTACAATAGGATCTCTGAAGACGACATTGTTATTTTGTTATTTACATTTCTACGCGAGCGTTTTCTCTTATTCTTCTTTATGTTACGCGTCGCGCAATCAACCGTGATTGCGCGCCAAAATGCCAAAAACACTATGTTGACTATGTTCAAGTCAGTTCACCAAGTTTACATTCATTGTACACATTGTATATTGTTTTGTGCTCAATTATACTTAATCTGATATTTCCAAGTTTAATCTCTATCGCCCCATCCACGTTCCCACAACAGGTTATGGGCCCAGGGCCTACAAGGGGCTGCGCGGAAATAAGACAATCGTTTTGTTTGAGGTTAGGTTGAATCTTTTCTCGTGAAACGTATTGTATCACAAATATGAGCACGACGGGCGCAAGGATGTTGGGCAAAGAAAATTACGACATCTGGAAAATCCAGATGCGCGCTGTATTAATAAAAAACAACGCTTGCGGGTACGTGAACGGGACAAAGGTGAAGTCAAAACCCGTGGAAGGCGACACAGCATCGGACGCTGCAGTTCAAGAATGGACGGAGGCGATTTGAAGGCGCAATCCGACATAATACTTGCCATGAACCCCTCCGAAATAAAGCAGACGGAGGGATGTGAGACGTCACGCGACTTATGGACAAAGTTGGAAGAGATATATCAGTCCAAGGTACCAGCCCGGAAAGCAGCTCTTCTAAATCAACTCATGTCAATGAAAATGGAGGAAGGCGACGACGCGCGCGAACACACTCGGCAGTTCTTCAATGTAGTGGATAAGCTTTTGGAAATGGAGGTAACAGTTAATAACGATTTGCTAACTGTTATGTTACTTCGTAGCCTGCCAGACGAGTTCGAGAATTTTCGCTGTGCGATTGCGGCACGCGACGAGTTGCCGACTCCAGAGATGCTAAGGATCAAGATCGCCGTTGAGTTCGACGCTCGAAAAGATGCAGGACGCAGTGCTGCCCAGAATGCGATGATTGAAAATATGCAAAAAGTCATCGTCAGGCATACCAGAATCGACGCAACAAACCGGAGAAGAAAGAAACAAGCAACAAAGACGCAAAATTGCAGTGTTTTTTTAATTGCGGCCTATTGGGTCACAGGGCCCGTGATTGCAGGAAACCAAAGAAGACCGGCAAGAAGTCTGGAGACCAATCTGGGAGTGCAAACAACGTGAGCCTGTACGTGTCATCTACAACATCAAAGAGCGAGGTGTTTCAAGCCGGAAATGCCGCTAGCAACTCAGGCTGGTGTATGGACAGCGGATGTACTTTGCATATGTGCAACGACATCGAAGCATTCACCGAGATAAACGCTGAATTTGGCAAGCAATGCACGCGCCAATATTCACGGAGTAGGATCAGTATCTATATTACTTTCAAACCAAAAGTAGCGTTGAATGCAGAAATGTTGACGAAGGTACGGCACACAAGAAGCCAGTGAAAAATTCTCTCATGGACTGGCATGTGAAGCCGTGAAGAAGGGGTCGCTCCGGGGAATCGACATCGACGACATCGAGCAAGAACTTGATTGCAGAATCTGCTTGCAGCGGACGATGTCTCGGCCGCCATTCCTGAAAATCTCCGAGAGGAAGAAAGAAGTAGACGATATCGTGCATTCGGACATCTGCGGTCCAATGCGAGTTCCCTCTCTCGGGAAGGACGAGCGCTCAGGATGGTGCGATCTGAAGTCCATCGAGAAAAAGAACCAAGTCATGGAAGAGTTCGACGCACATAGAGCCAAGATCTAAACTCAGCAGGGAAAGAAGGTGAAATGTCTTCAATCTGACAATGGGCTGGAGTACGTCAACCACGCCTTCAAACAGCTACTTCGACGGCACGGTATTTGCCAACGGCTTACGGCCCAGTACAACCCCGAGCATGATACAATCGGGTGTTCCATCGCATTTATGGGCGGAGGCCGTCCATACAGCGAACTACATCCGCAACAGATGTCCTTCCAGAAAGCTGCAGGTGAAGACAGCGTACGAGCTATGGTTCGGCGAGCCGCCGGACGTATCCGATTTCAAGTCCTTCGGTTGCGAAGTGTACGTGATGAATAGATCACAGAATAGAGGTAAGCTGGAACCGAAGTCCAGGGCAGGCATCTTCGTGGGGTACAGCTCTGAAACAAAAGGATATAGGATCTGGATACATAGCGAGGGTAAAGTTATCATCTCGAGATACGTGAAATTCCTGGAGAAGTTCAAGATTACGAGGAATTCGCTCCAGAAGATGACCAGCATTACAATCTACCACGATCGTTTGATGAAGACAACGAAGTTCAACCGACAGTGGAAGTCGACCTTCTAGATCACGGCGAGACTAATGACGATGGTCCGGGTTCAATCCGGGACAGAGGAACAGCCGAGGATGACTCAGACGAGGAGGATTTCTTGGGATTTCCATGGGTCAACGATAGAGTGATGAAGGAAGACTCAGACCAGGAGGATTTCTTAGGATTTCCAGCGGTGGGCGATAGTTCTAAAAGAGGGCATCGTCGTGGGCGACCCCGCAAGGTTTACACGGGACGTCCAGGCAGACCTTGTATAGTTCGCGACGGACACTTTGGAGGAGAACAAGTCAAGGAAGAGGAAGCCAGCATGGGGTTTTTGGCCGAGGTCACCATCGAAGAAGCTTTATCCGGAAGAGATTCACTCGAGTGGATGAATGCCATGGCGGACGAAGTCAAATCCGTACTCAAAAACGACACGTGGACGTTAGTTCCTGGCCCGAGTTCTGCGAAAGCGATTGGGAGTCGTTTCGTGTTGCGGAACAAGTATAGAGAAGGCGGCACTCTGGAAAGGCGAAAAGCGAAAGTTGTGGCCAAAGGGTACTCAGCGCTACGGAAGATATTTCCACGAGACTTTTGCTCCTGTCGCGCGCCTGGACTCAATCAGGTTGGCAATAGCACTAGCAGCGCGAGACCGGATGCACATCCGACAGTACGACGTCGCGACGGCATATCTCAACGATAGGTTACAGAAGGACGTGTACATGGAGATACTCGACGAAATGGAGACTGTTTTGGATTTTATTGTTCGAAGCAGGGATCACGACAAAGAGTGTTCGAAAAGCGAAGATCATGCTGGAGGAGATCTCAGCGGGAGACAAGATTTGCCACATGAACAAGACCCTGTAAGGATTAAAACAAGCTGGCCGAGCTTGGCACAGGCACCTTGATCAGGAGTTGAAGAAACTCGGAGCAACACCGACGAGCGGAGATCCGTACTTATACCAGAAGTGCGAAGGGGACAAGCAACTTATCATAATAGTTTACGTCGACGACATATTGGTTAAGTCCAAGGATCCTGACATGATCAGTACATTCGGGAATGAACTGGCAAGCTTGTTCGAAATAACAGACCTGGGGGAGCTGAGGCGATGCTTGGGGATCGACTTCCGGATGGACGAACACGCGATAACGATGAGTCAGAAAACCTACATCGAAGACATCCTCCGTCGTTTCAACATGTCAAATTGCAACCCAGGGTCAACTCCAGCTGTTGTCGGCTCGAGACTCACCAAGGAAGACAGCTGGAAGGATGCTGGCGGCCACCTTACCGCGAGCTCATTGGGTGTTTGTTATACCTGTCGGTGGCGAAGCGCCCGGATATAGCCCACTTCGTAAGCTCACTTAGCCAGTACAATGACAACTTCGGAGTGTCTCACTGGTCAGCTGCGAAGAGAGTCCTTCGTTATCTGAAGGGGACGTTGGACGTGGGGATTTCGTACGAGTTGGGTGACGGCTCCGTGAGAGGCTACGTAGACGCTGACTATGGCGGATCAATAGATGATCGGCGCTCCTTTACGGGTTACGTTTTTATTATGAACGGAGGCCCCGTCACATGGGACTCGAGGAAGCAACGGACGGTGGCAGCTTCTACCACGGAGGCCGAGTACATGACTCTCAGCGACGCTACGAACGAGGTTCTACACCTTCAAGATTTCCTGACCGAGCTAGGTGTATCAAAGGCAAACGAGTTGGTCCTGTTCAACGACAACTTCAGTGCGCAGAAGCTGGCCACAAATCCTGTGTTCCACGCGTGGACAAAACATATCGACGTTCGCCAACATTTCGTTCGCGAAGTTGTGGAACATGTACCGTCGACTGACATACCGGCGGACATACTGACTAAACCATTGACATTTTGGCGAGGTCTGGTCAGATACGGTAACCTGCGGTAACTTCCGTTCAGATTTTTTAGCGAGCTAAATAACATACGCGGTATGTTCCGGTAAGTGATCGTAGCTGACCGTGGTTGTGAGATGGGTAAGCTGTGCGGTTACTATCTCTATTTCTTTTTTCTTTGTATATCTGTCTCACTTCCTACTTGTTTACTACTGGTAGTTCACAGTTTTAAATAAAGTGTGGTTAGAAAAGTATTTTTTGTTCGTGCAAAGGAAAAAATGGATAAAATATTTTTTTTTTTAATTAATAATGAAAATGTCATTAAATAGCAACTATTAAAAATAGGTTATGAAAACTGACAAGTGTCACCAGAGAAGTGACCTAGTAATTTTTGGCGAGACACCTTACCCAAGCATACCGAAACTTACCGATTTCAGTGACCTGGTATGTCGCCAAAAATCGCCTTATGTTGACTATGTTCAAGTCAGTCAGTGGTCAGTCACCAAGTTGACATCCATTATGCACATTGTATGTTGTTTTGTGCTTAATTATACTTAATCTGATATTTCCAAGTGTGGAGTTTAATCTCTATCGCTTCATCCACGTTCCCACAACAAAGCCAAATACAACGCCGATTAATTAATTAACTAATCCGAAAATAATTCACTATTTTTTTGAGACTTTAAGCCATAGACATAGAATCAAACTAAACAAAAGATGATCTGAAATTCATTTTTTCATCTGTTTCTTAATAAATTTCATTTTTTTCACCCCCAAAAAATTTAATCCCGCTCTAGCTCAAGTATAGTTTTTCGGAAACGTAGAATGTTTTCTTTTGTAAATAACATGGATGCTATTTTAATAAATTGTGTTCACAAATTTCAAAGTCATCTACCCTTGTATTTAATCTTTTCTAAATTGGTTTTACAATTTTGGCTGAATATTTAATTATCAATAATTTTTCAATAAAAATCAAATTGCAACAACCCCAAATGTATTTTTTCTGCTATTTCATCGTATTTCTTTCTATTTAAATTTAAGGTTGAAACTAAAATTGAAGTTACGAAATTAAGAAATTAATATATTATGCAATCCAGTTGTCATAATAGCAGTTAAAGCGAGTGAATGAAAATTTGTAATACCGCCAAGATGAATTGTTAGAATTGCATTACATAATAAACGATTTTACTTGTTATTAATAAAAGTTGTGTCAAAATGATCTACACAAATGAACGAATATGACAAATTTTCATCAAAGTTTATATTGCAAAATTTCTTCCAAATATCACATCGCGCCGTACTTTCTACAGGAAAAAAAAAATGTTTATTTTGTGGTTCTCTTACTTTCATATCTTTATTCTCGCAGTTGGGTTGCCGACATTTATATTTGTAACGAAGATATAAAATTAAATTACTTATATATATATATATATATATATATATATATATATATATATATATATATATATATATATATATATATATATATATATATCATTCGGTTTACAACGTTCTTCGACGTCTTCCGATTCCTAATCTCCATTCATCTCGATCTCTCCATGCTTCGTCCTCTAGTCCTCTTTTTCTTATTTCTTCATTGATTCCTTCGGTCCAACTTCTTCTCGGTCTTCCTCTTTTCCGTCTCCTTTGCGGTTTCCATTCTAGGACCCGCTTAGGAATTCTTTCTTCTGGCATTCTTTGTACATGTCCATACCATATTAACTGTTTTTCTTTTATGTATTCTGTTATTACGTGTTCGTAATTCATTATTTCTCTTATTCTATCATTTCTTATTTTTTCTTTTCGTGATTTTCCCGCTGATCTTCTCATGTAGTCCATTTCTGTGGCATTTAACATCTTTTCTGTATTTTTCTTAAGTGGCCATGCTTCGCTACCATATGTCATAATACTTTTAACAACCGTACTGTATATTCTTATCTTATTTTCTTTGATTATTTGTCTGTCCCATAGTATTCCATTGAGTAGTGTAATAGCTTTTCTTGCTTGTGTATTCCTATCTTTTATTGCACGGTCTAATTTTCCATCATTTGTAATTTTCATACCCAAGTAATTATATTCTTTACAATGTTTTATGCAATCGTTATTTTCTAATATTAGATCAGTTTGT
This sequence comes from Ophonus ardosiacus, assembly GCA_943142095.1. Classification (NCBI taxonomy): domain Eukaryota; kingdom Metazoa; phylum Arthropoda; class Insecta; order Coleoptera; family Carabidae; genus Ophonus; species Ophonus ardosiacus. The sequence goes on along the minus strand of OW964825.1, from coordinate 21,731,594 downwards.
TCTCCTCCGATGCACATATACTCGGTTTTATTTATGTTTAATTCCAGTCCAAATTTATTATATTCTTCAGTAAGTTTCCTTGTCATAAAATTTAAATCATCGTAGTTTTCAGCCATGACAATTTGGTCATCGGCGAAGGATAAAGTATATACCGTGTTATTCCCTACTTGTACTCCCATCTCTTTACACTTCCTTTTCCAATTTTTTAGAGCATATTCGAGGTAGATTTTAAAAAGTGTAGGTGACAGACAGCATCCTTGTTTCAGGCCTTTTGTAACTTTAAATCCAGGTGTCAGTTTGTTCTTAATCCTAATTTTTGTTACTGAGTTTTCATATAATGATTTTACAGCTTTTATAATTTCAACATTAATATTTGTTTGTTCTAGTATATTCCATAATTTGTGTACTGGCACGCTATCGTATGCTTTTTTTAAGTCTACGAAAAGTATGTGTGTTTCTTGATTATGTGCAGCTCTTTTCTGTATTATCTGTGTAACAGAAAAGAGATGATCTATAGTGGATCTGCCAGCTCTAAAACCGGCTTGTTCTTCGGCTTCCATTTCACTGTATTCAATTTCAATTCTGATTTTTAATATTTTCCCGTATATTCTGCTAATACTGTTGGTGACCGATAATCCTCTGTAGTTGTCGCAGTTGCACCTGTCGCCTTTTTTGTAAATAGTAGACATGAAAGATGTCTTCCACTCTTCTGGTACCTTAGATTTGTTAACACAGTTTTGAAATAATTTTCTTAGATGTTCGTACAACAAGTTGGTTCCATTTTTTATAAGTTCTCCTGGAATTTCTCCCGGGCCAGATGCTTTTTTATTCTTCAGTTCTGTACACACCTTTTTAATCTCTTCAATTGTAATTCTTATAGGAGATCCCATCGTTATTATACCTTGCTTCTCGTTTCTATATTCTTCCTTAAATTCTTCTCTGTTTTCGGTAAGGAGCTCTTTAAAGTAATTTTCCCATTTTTGTAGTGTTATTGGTGATATAATATCTGTATATTTTTCTTTTCTCATATTACTAATTAATCTCCAACTCTCTGAACTTCTTGTTCCTCCTATGTATGTATTTATTCTTGAGCAATTTTTTTTCCCAAGATTCATTTTTTTTCTGGCAGATGCTTTGTCTTACTTTTGCTTGTGCCTGTTTATATGTTATTTTATCTATGTCGCTTTTACTGTTGAGATATGTTACGTACTTTATTTTCTCATCTTTTATTTCTTGTTCTATAGATTCATCCCACCAATATGGTTTACTATTTCTATTTAATTTTGAGTACTATCCCAATGCTTCAGTAGCTGCTAAATTACTTATCATAAGCCATAATGTATTTTTTAGATCAACCAGGGAATACTCAGATCAACAATCTCTTGACAAAATGCTTCAATGACATTATTTTCAATATTTTTTACTTTACTATTGATTGTTTCTGACAAATAATTTTATAAATTCTTCTTTTTTATTTCATAGATTTCTTAATTCATTTCAAACATTAGCAGCGACATGAACCTGTTAGTGACATCTGGGTCGCAGGGCGCACACTACTCTCATTAGGTACGTTCAATGGAGTAAGCAAGCTAGCGCTAGCGAAGTAGCAAAATAAAGTTAGAAAACGTTTACTGAACGGCAACTTTGGCGCGAATATGAATACATATTTGACGATTGTTCTTTTGTGGTTGTGCTGTCCATATAATACAATGCTACGTTCAATGGTCCAGTGTGCTTTATTTTTAAAATGGATATTCATTATCCTTCTCATTTTCTATTAATTCTCCATATCTCCATCCAAACATTTTACAACAAATTTATATTTACTTCAACATAACCACAAATGTTAAAATATACCTGCTGTGATGCCAATATAATTGTTATTTTCTGACATTTAGCTACCGTCTTTATTTAAAACGTGATTTATAAAACTCATTTTTGATTCCATATTAAATTTGGTATCTTAGCAGCACTTAGCAAATCATGCTAGCGAAGTAATCAGTGCTAGCATTTCTCGCTAGCTAAGAATTAAATATGATGTCACTTATAACGTCGATACAATTCGCTAGCGTAGCACAATGGTTTGCTAACTTCATTGAACGCACCCACTGCCTACTGTTTGCTGCCAGTTTCCCAATACAAGTTGCACCGAGGTGTTCAAATTAATAATAGTGACATTTTAAAAAGAAAATAGTAAATAAAGCAATAGTTATATGGAATGGAACAGTTTGCAGCATTAGTAAATACGTAGGTATGTATTTAAATTAATAAGAATTAAATAGCGGTAGGTTTCGTGTTGGCCACATCAGATTTTTTTTTTTTTCAAATGCCTACAACCATAAATGGTAAAATGCATCCTAAGAAAATTTCATTAATGATTCTGTTTGAAAATAAATCGCGAAAATAGAAGTACTGCGATAATTTTTTCCAGGAGTTTAAATCATCACGGCATATTACCCATTGCTGGGTGTGCCAATCTGCTTTTTATACAGTTATCTGTAATGATGAAATATTTGTATCATGCGTGCTCTTACCAGGCGTCACATCACGAGTGCTCAATGCTGGCGTGAAAAGTGCACCATAGGTGTCAATTTTGTGCCATTTAAAATTCGAAATAGTTTTTGGCGTCAATCGGGATCGAACCCAGGTCCCCAAATTCGTGACCAGGCACATGACCACGAGACCCCATTCGCAAAAAAAGTATTTTACTAATTCTTTTATAATAAAAATATTTATCTATTAGCTTGTATGCAATGGTTTCAAGTTCTTCAGTGAGTTATTCTTGTCACAAATACAAAGTACATGTCATATCAGGAATTGTCTTCTTTCTGTAGATGTTAAAGACAACTTGAAAAAAAAAAAACGCTGAAAGGGAAATTTTGATTAGCCATTCCCAAAACATTTACACATAGACGTTTATTACAAAATACTCCTGTTTAGTTATAGAATAAAATTATAAAAATAATTTATTATAAAAATACAGCAGTTATAAATGGTAACAGTAACATAAGGCACATTTTACATTAGTTTTTAATATATATGTATTTGTCAACAATAAAATTAAAATATTATTTTGAATAAGGAATTAAAAAATAAAAAATGCTATTACTTTCGTCTATCTAACACGTCTTGGAACCTGAAATCTTTTCCAATATCGCAAAATGGACCGTTGTGAACGATATGAATCTTCATATTGTTTCCAAATTGTAAAGCTGCTATCAACTGTAAAGAAGAAGATTAAAATATATCAACTACAAATGTTTAATATTTTTTAAATACAGCCGTTTCTATTATATCGCAGCAAGGGTAAATCTGGACAAAATAATGTATAAAGGTAAGTAAATACCTATAAAAATAGTAGAGTGCTCCGTGTGACGAAAAGCGTCAAAAATGGATTTTGTGGGGGAATCGGTGTTACAAGTTGAAATTTTCACACATGAAAGTTAATAAACAAAAAAAAAATTCGAATTTGTTAAACTGTAAGCCTGGCAAAAGGGCAATAGAATCATAATTGGAGTTAGACACAGTAGACACCGATTTTTCTCACTTGACCTCCATGTCATTGATTTGTGGTCGCAAAATAAGAAGTAATTACCTATATATTTATTATGATTTCCTACATTCTATCTTCGATATGTATGTCTAATAGCTTCATTTAAACACATTTAAAGACATATAGTTATATATGAAATTTGAATATGACATTTGGAAGCAGTGGTACTTAATATTTTTGCAGACTCGTTCAAAACCCAAATTCAGGTGAAATTAGTGAAGGTAATCTTATGGTTCATCCTGTTTATACGAAATTGTGAAATATCTGAAATTCAGGTTTGACCTATTAGATGTGTCAGTGTCATTGTTATGTTTTTAATTTATTGTTAACTCTTCTTACCACAATTTTCGTTTTCAGGTAATAGGGGATTCCAGCTCAATCGAATTTAAAAAAAATAGTAAAAAAATACGAATGTATATACTGAATAACGAATATTAATAAAAAAAAATGAAATGGTATAATTGAAATATTTCGGAAATAAGGGGTTTTTTGTTATAGCGCTTCGACACGAATATGAATTCAATATTTATAATATTTTGATTGGCGACCGAAAGATCGCCTGTAAAGTAAAATTTTTGAAAGAAGTCCGATCAAGGCCATCTACGAATTGCATCTATGAATTAAGATTTTATGCTGTCAAATTTAGTAGTGTCGTTTACATAGTTTTTATGAGGTACACAAGATATTATGTACCCTCATAAAAACTAAGTACTACTAAATTTGACAGCACAAAATCTTAATTCATAGATACAATTCGTAGATGGCCTTGATTGGACTTCTTTCAAAAATTTTACTGTACATGTATAACGAATAGCGTGTTAGGAGGTGCGGGTTACTACCAATGGAAGTTGAGAAATTCAAATTCGAAAGGAGGGGCTAACATTCCTGTACTGCAGTTTTCAAACAGTTTTTATTTTAACATAAATTTCTTGCATTAAACTTAATAATTTAAATACACTTGTAATTATAAAGTATGTAGACTTATACAGTGTTATAATATTCCTTAATTTTATTAGATTCAAGTACATATATTATTACTACATTCTCCTTAACACGGTTTCACTATTAATTTTAATGTAATTGCAACCTGACAGTGACATTTTAAATATGTCAAAATTGTTATTAAAATATTGTTTTTGTTTGAGGCATAGGCAAAATGATATATGAAAATAAATTATATTATTAATTTACATTTAAAGTTATTTAGAGTTATTTACTAAATGCTATTATCGTAGAATGGGGGATTACGGCTCAATCGAATTAAAGGAAAATAGTACAAAAATACGAATGTATATGCTGAATAACGAATATTAATAAAAAAAAAATGAAATGGTATAATTGAGATATTTCGGAAATAAAGGGTTTTTTGTTATAGCGCTTCTACATTAATATGAAAATATTTTGATTGGCGACGGAGAAACCGCCTATACATGCATAACAAATAACGTGTTAGGAGGTGGGGGTTACTACCAATGGAAGTTAAGAAATTCAAATTCGAAAGGAGGGACTAACATTCCTGTACTGTTGTTATCAAACAGATTTTATTTTAACATAAATTTCTTGCATTAAACTTAATCATTTAAATACACCTGTAATTATAAAGTATGTAGACTTATACAGTGTTATAATATTCATTTATTTATATGTAAATATAACTTAAAATAGCATATATTTCAAGTACAGGTGTCTCATTTTCGATGTTTTTTAGGGTATCTCGGGAAATATTAATGATAGAGCAAAATCGTTTGCACATTTCAGGGTCAACTTTTTGAGAAAAGTTTAATAGTCACCACAGGAATTTTCGATCTTCTTTTGTTTCTGAGCTACAGGCAAAAACTTGTTTTTCGCTCATTTCAAAAATATCTCATAACTTATTTATTAGGGTAGTTAGAGAAAAATTGTTTGAACAAATTTTGTACCGGTTTTTAGGCAAAATAAAATGGCGTAATTAGATTTTTTGGAAACTTCATAATTCTTGAGATATAACACAAACTTATGATTTTTTAAATGGCAACCTATGTTTAAAATAGTCTCATCTTTTTGCTTATTTTATAAGCTTTTCAATGATATATAACAAGTCTACATTCTTTTGTTTACACATGAATAAAAGAATTATTAATTTTTTGGGGTGAAAAAATTGAAAATTATTAAGAAACAAATGAAAAAACTATAATAGTTCGTCATTTGTTTATTTCTAATATTATTTGCTTCAGTTTTAGACATATTTTTAATTTATTTACTTTAAAAGCATATTTTTTCGAATTGTGTCAAAGCCACCTGCGACGTCGATAAATAATAAATAATAATTTAACTAATCCGAAAATAATTGGTTTATAATAATTTTGAGAACATAATTAGTAGATATGGAATCAAAATAAAAAAATAATGAATTATTACAATTTTTTTCATTTGTTTCTTAATAATTTTCAATTTTTTCACCCCAAAAAATTAATAATTCATCTTTTATTCATGTGTAAAACAAAAGAATGTAGACTTGTTATATATCATTGAAAAGCTTATAAAATAAGCAAAAAGATGGGACTATTTTAAACATAGGTTGCCATTAAAAAAATCATAAGTTTGTGTTATATCTCAAGAATTATGAAGTTTCCAAAAATCTAATTACGCCATTTTATTTTACCTAAAAACGGTACAAAATATGTTAAAACAATTTTTCTCTAACTACCATAATAAATAAGTTATGAGATAATTTCGAAATGAACGAAAAACAAGTTTTTGCCTATAACTCAGAAACAAAAGAAGATAGAAAATTCCTGTGGTGACTATTAAACTTTTCTCAAAAAGTTGACCTTGGAATGTGCAAACGACTTTGCTCTATCACTAATATTTCCCGAGATACCCCGAAAAAACATCAAAAATGAGACATGATGAAAACAGTTTGATATAAAAACACATATGCGTGAAGTCACGTCAATCTTTTCAAAATTCGAGAGACCATAACTCGCTTATTAATAGGAATTTTTTCACCGGATTTTCATCAATAGTCTTAGTTTTCCTAATATTTTCAGATGAAATAATGGTGGAATCACCCATTATAATCTTAAGAATAATCGTAAAATGCAGTAGTATTTAAGTTTGAGAATGGTATTATTCATTATAAAATTTCACAATTTTAGGTTGGACGAAATTACCTTGTACACAATACTGTGGTCAAAATGAATAGATGTGGATTAGGTAGAAGACTTACGTCATCAAATAATATTACTAAAGTAATGACGTCATATAGTACTACTTTACATAGGATACTAATTTATAAGACTCACAAGTCACAACTGATTTGCTAATTTGCGGAGCATCTGTTGCTCTCTAAAAATACATAATTTAATTAAAGTTTGATACGGCTTTCAACGGAATCAATGGCCCAACGTTGGCCAACTCCCGTTCGAAATAGTTCACGACATTCATGGTTAGCTTCTGAGATTGCTTTGTTAAAGCTTAGGCATTATTATTGACGTATTGTATATTACTTATTAAAACAAACAAATAATACTGTAGCACAAATTACAAATATTTAATGGAGAGAAAACTGACAAAATAGTGACAGAATCGATATTTAATAGATATAAAATTTAATGTAAACATGCCAACGTATGGTATAAAAATCAACTACAATTATTTCAAATAATTTTATATTTCTCGAAAGGAATAGAGATTGACTGGAAAAAACCTATAAAATGAAATATAAGTTGTAGAAATTATTTATTTTTAAAATAAAAAACACTAGTATTAAGAAACGTATACAGGATGTATCAGAGCTCGTGTAGCAAAAAAGAGTAGCGTATTTGAGCAAAAAATGTTATATGAAGATATGTCCGGAAACTTTTCGTTACAGAGTTATAGGCCTTTAAAAGTGTACCTCACCAAGCACATTTTTGTTAATAACTCTAATACTAGTTGCACTAAAAATTTGAAACAGTATGAGAATACTACATATTTAGATGCATATTTGTACTTTCTTTTGTTTCTGTATCTCAACCAGAGGCGTCTCACATGGGGGGAAATGAAGATTTTTTATTGTTATTTTTTGACCTATTAACATTTTTTTTTTTTACTTTTCCCTATAAAATATTACCTACAATACAAAATTACACAAAAAGGAACTCCTGATAAAACTTGATATACGCAGTAGTTTTTGAGATATTTTAATTTTTAGAAAAAAATTAATTATCCAAAATATTTAGATAACAGTCAATCAATCAACTTACCATAGGAAACAGAGTAAAATATAAAAACGAAACAAAACTGTTTATAACTAGGTGATAACTAGTTAAGGAGGTTCGAGCGATTCTCGTGTAAAAATTAATTTTCAACTTTATGGTTTCAAATTTTGTAATTATCACGAATGATATCTTATCCAACTATTCTAAAAAATAAAAAATATTCCACCGTCTAGTTTCTTATAAATACGCTTATAAAGTTGACGTTTTCAATGTTCTAATACATAAGCTCTTACGGCAGAATCATTTCCGTAGATACTTTTTTTATTTGTTTTATACTGATCCTTCAATTTTGATGAACAAAAAACAAGTACATATAATAAAACTGAAGACTTGTAGTATATTATAAGAAGTTTATAATTCCTTTTTACCGTTCAAATTAATTTGAAAATTAATGTTGAACATTATGTTTTCATTTTACATCGATAGTTGCAGAACAGATGAATGACATGGCAACGTTGCACGTCCCAGCTGATATAAAGGAAAAAGATTGAAGTATAACTTGTAACTATATTACGGATAACTTTTTTTCGAATATAATAAAGCTATTTAGTTTTATTCTTTTTAAAATATGTGATTACTGAAATTGATAGATAAATTTAATATAATAATTTTACAAGACGCGCTGTTGCCACATAACTTTCTTCCATCACATATGTTCAAAATACTGAAGTCATTTCAGTACTTTTTTTTTGTTAAATACAAAGTAATTATGTGCTTAGAGGCTCAATACATGTATATTAATTAAAATTATAAATTTTTACAACTATTTTAGCAATTAAAAGAACAAAAAAATATAAATATTATTTTGACTCATTAGTTTCGCTCGAACCTCCTTAATATGCAGATATGGTGTTTATTTATGGATATTGTAACGGTAGTGATTGTCATACCTCCAGAGAATATCGACGTAGTATCCAAGAATGAATTTATATAAATTTCATTGTTTCGTAATTATTGTTACTTTAATTTTATTGGATATTTATTTTTTCTAAAATTTAAAATATCTCAAAAACTAAAGCGTTTATCAAGTTTTAACAAGAGTACTTTTTTGTGTATATCTCTATAGTATGTAATATTTTATAGGTAAAAATAAAAAAAATGTTAATAGATCAAAAAATAACGATAAAAAATCTTCATCACTCCCCCATATAAGACGCCTCTGGTTGAGATACAGAAAGAAATGATTATGCATCTAAATAAATAGTATTCTCATACTGTTTCAAAATTTTAGTGCAACTAGTAACAGTTATTAATAAAAATGGGCTTGATGAGGTGCACTTTTAAAGGTCTGTAACTCTGTAACGAAAAGTTTCCGGATATACCTTCATATAACATTTTTTGCTCAAAATGAGCTCAGAAATACGCTACTCTTTTTTGTTACACGAGCTCTGATACACCTGTATACGTTTCTTAATGTTAGTATTTTTTTTTTCTTTATTTAAAAATAAATAATTTGTACAAATTATATTTCATGTTGTAAGGTCTTTTCCAGGTTGATGACGCAAGTCTTCTACCCATTCATTTTCACAATATTTGAGATCTGCTAGTAATCACGTTTCCATCACTACCAACACCATTTGATTCATACTATGACATGAAGCTCAAGTGATCGTAATCGATGTATAAAGAGAAGAAACTCTTCAATTTTTTCAAATATGGAAAATGTTAACTTTCGTGGCCGGTCTATTTATAATTATTTTTTTAATGAGGTCATTTCACATTTTCTGATTTATTTTTTTCTTGAAAAAGTAGGTCAAATTAAACATGTACGTGTATGTTTTACATCTTACAAGTCTTTAGAATCAGAGATATGATTTTTTAAAAGTTGCGTTTAATTTCAAATATTTCAACGGCTGACGACAGTTTCACGGATACGACAGTCGAGCTCTACCGGTTTAATTTAGACGTATGATTATTTGGTTTGGTATTTATTTAAATAAATAGTTTATTTACATATCTTATACTGCACTAGTACTTTTAAAGAAATAGAAAGTAATAATAATCTTCTCTTTTGTATATTTTGCTGTCAGCTGTCACACTTTTAGGTTAGATTACTGTTTCATGTGAAGCGTGCGTGTGTGTGAGAGAATTGTCTTTTTCTACTCCCATGCGTGAAGTGAGTACTTCACGTATCAATTTTTATGTGTGAAGTTTGAGTTTTTGCACACGGTGCGTGAAGTAACATTTCACGCACCGTTCTTTATTTTAAATATTACAAACTGTATTGTATTTTAATAAAACAAAGCTGTTAAACACCCGTAACGTTGGTAACCATGGTTACACAAGTCGATAATATAGAGGCTTTACGTTTAAAGAATGACAATGTGAAGAAAAAATATATTTTATTGCAAGGTCATAGAAAAAGTATAGTATGTAACACGTGTGTGAAGCCTATTTTACATTCGGGTGGTTTGCAACACTCGCCTTCGGCTCTTGTCGCAATCTCCACCCTCATGTAAAAATGTCAGCTTCACACACTTGCCACATAATATACTATTGTGTGTGTATGAATTTGGGTCGTCACAAATTTAGTCCGTGTTTAAAAGCGCAAAAGTTTACTAGCAAATTTATGAATGAAAAGTCACATATTTCAAATTATTTTCTATTACTATATTTATTAAATGAGATGGATTTTATGATTTTATAAAAAAAAACGACAATTTTTTTTTAAATGACCCCATTATATATGATTCTTTGTGGCTTACGGGCTTACAAAATCCAAAAGGACGATGAAAAAAAATTAACCAATTTTTATGTGTACATCAAATTACTCAAAAACTAAGGCGTAAAAAAATAGTATTCTTTGAAAACTTTTAGTTGACCTTTTAGGGACATAGTGGTGTAATTTTATAATTTTTGGAGGTAGTAATCGAATTATTTTATAAATTATAAAATCACACGGTTTCATGCAATTTTACGTTGTTCAGTGTTAGGAGCCAACTTTTTTCCCTTTACTATTCTTAGGAATAAAATGAAAAGATATTCCCCTATTAATTAATTAATGCAAATTACAATCCGGGACGCAGTAATTGTAACCAGGCATAATTTAAAAAAAATCGCATTACAAACAAAACATAAGTTTGAGGTTATCTGAAATTTACTTTATTAGGCGTTTTCGTAAAGTCGAGCGGATTGATCCGTTGCAATCTGAAGCATTCATAAAGTCAATCGGGTTAATCATTCCGATCAGTCAAACCGAGCGTTCTAAATAAAAAAATTTCAACCCTGATCCAAGTGCAGGATTAGCGCAGACTGATCCGTCGAATATCTCCGACTGACTTTACGAAAACGCCTATTGACTATTATTATAAGGGCAAAATCCGACAGAAATCTTGAAATATAACTTGCATGAAAAAAATTATTGTTCATTTACGTCTCGATAAAATATTTTTCTTCAAAAATACATTTTTTTCCCATAAGAAAACATTAGCTTCTTTTTCGGCTGTACTTCCAAGCACACGATTGGTGCATTCTGAGCATACGTATTTCTATTGGATACAAGTATTTTTAAGACGTAGGTACGAATATTTATGACCTATTAAACGTTATAGTCTCAGTAATGCGACGTTTTTCCTTTTCATTTGCACACGGGCCTATTCGATTCTTACTACACCATTCAATTTTGTAAATAAACATTATTTAAATATCGTTAAGAATAAAAGATGTTCAAGTTTAAATTTATGTGTATTTTTCGGTAATAATGGGGTCATTTCAAAAATAGCTATTTGTGTATTAAGAGCGCAAAATGCGACATTGGCGATTGAGAGGTTGTTGCCGCGCGACGAAGGAGCGCGGCATTCTCTCGAAATCGACAATGTCCATTTGCGCTCGAAACACACACAAGATTTTTTCTACAGTCGCCACAATGGGGTTCCCCACCATAACAAAAAATAATAAAATGTACACTTTATACTTACAGTACTGCTCAATAAATAGCGATTGGCTAATACAAAAGATACGGTTTAAACTTAAAAAGGCTTTTAAATGATTATATCGTTACATTAGCCATCTATTCCATAAAAAAAGAAACCAAAATTAGAGCGTGGAAGTAAGGATTTGTGATGATTTGATGAGTTTTTGTAGCAAAATGTGTGGTTAGTTGTCACGCCTGTCACAATTAAAAAATTAACAAATATTTCAAGGAATTTGTGATTATATAGACATGTATGTACATTGACTGACTTCTCGCATTTATTTAAGTAACGAAATAACTAATAACTTTATTGTAATCAAAATAAATGGTTAACTAGAGATCAGATGTCAGTACGACTCGCAACTATCCTACCGCCATCTGTGTACAATCATTCCTATTACTAAACATAACTGTTTACACAATTTATATTATATTTAATTTAATTTTATCGTTATTTTCCATTCTTCTTGAGTTTTTATTCAATCTAATCTAAGCATTTTATACTTTCGTTTTTGTAAATGAATGCCCTATTTCATTTTCACAGCAGTGTGGCATTTTGTTAGGTTATGTTAAATACCGACAGAACATATGTCAAATTGACTTGTGAACGTGATAAATGTGTAACTACAGTGCCATTAGTTCCTAACTAAACATTTTCATTAAGAATGTAGACAAGTGACATTTTGTCCACATTGTATACTTAGAAATTTGGACAGCGAGCGTTTTTTCTACTTTGTCGCGCATGAGCGGCAAAGTGACATTTTGCGTTGACAAAAGAGAGCGCAAATGGCTACTTTCTATAGTGACTGTAGAAAAAATAAATTGTCGATTTTTTTTATAAAATCATAAAATCCATCTCATTTAATAAATATAGTAATAGAAAATAATTTGCAATATACGACTTTTCATTCAAACTTTGCTAATAAACTTTCGCGCTTTTAAACATGGACTACATTTGTGACGACACAAATTCATACTCACACAAAGACAATGGGATCATGCCACATTTTCTGTTTTATTTTTTTCCTGGAAGTCTACCGGTCACAGTATATGTAAATAATATTTTCACGCCATTTGTGTGCATTGTTTTGTAGATATAATTTTTTAAAAATACGTCATGTATCTGAACGATTCCAGTTCACCCTGGCGGACAAAATGTAAATTAAGATTGTTTATGAATAGTTTTTTTGGGTTTTTTAATAAATTGTTTCCACAAGTTGGAACTGCACAGTTCATCTTCACCATGTTTTATCATTATTATCATTATAAATATACAGTTATTGCACTTTTATGTATTAAATTATACAATATCAAGCACACAAACCTGCAATTTAAAATAATATTTCTCTGATGAAATAATTAAATCTTTATGAAACAAAAAAGATTGAATAGAGGGCAATTTTCCTCTGACAGCTTTATAAATATTTGGTTAGTTTACTCTGATCTGAACTTCGCGTTTGAAGTTTGTGATATTGTGACCATTATGACCTTCTTGTACGTGTGACCAGTGTCGTTGTGTGAGTAGCCGATACATGACGTCACAGAAAATCGTAGCGCGAATATCTTTTAAGTAAATTATGAATGAAAAGTAATGTTTTATGTTGCAATATGGATAATAAGTGTCATAGATTCTATTTTTATAAAAATATTAGCAACATTTTTTTTTGGCATGACCCTATTCTCTCTCACACACACACATTTACGCTTCACAGAATGACAGCTGACAGCAAAATATACAAGAGAGATGATTATTATTTCTTTCCATTTCTTTAAAAGTACTAGTGCAGTATAAGGTATGTAAATAAACCATTTATTTAAATAAATACCAAACCAAACAATCATAGTTCCAAATTAAACCGGTAGAGCTCAACTGTCGTATCCGTGAATATATGTCGTCAGCCGTTGAAATTAAACGCAACTTTTAAAAAATCATATCTCTGATTCTAAAGACTTGTAAGAAGTAAAACATACATCTACATATTTAATTTGACCTATTCTTTCAAAAAAAAAAAAAAATCAGAAAATGTGAAATAACCCCATTAGGAAAAAAATTCACATTATGTAAATGATTCATGTGACGTCTTTGACCTTCAAAGTGACAGTTATACACTCGTGGGTCCGAGATTCATTGTATTTTTTCATAATTTAATGAAAAATCCTAATACAAAAATTTCCAATATTTTCTCTTACCTTTGGAGTGATGAGAAAATACTGTCCACCCTCACTGGCCACCATTCCAAGTATCTCAAACACCCTCCTCTCATTTTGGGGATCCATCCCTTGATTTATTTCATCCACACATCGAAACGGTGCGGCAGTAAGGTCTTGCAACGCCAGCAAATACAGAGCGGTCGCAACGGCACGCTCACCACCACTCTGAACATACCGATTCAGCTCCTGAAGAGGTTCACTAGCTCGGTAAGTTACTCTGATCGTCAAACCGTAAGAAGAATAATCGGTCTCTTGCTCAAAAGTAAGGGACACTTCGCCGGAGCAGTTGAGAGTAGTGAAGAAGTTGCCGAAGTTTCTGAAGTAATTAGAGTAAAAATGATGTTGAGTAAGTTATGAATGTTAGCATTAATGGACAAACAATATATTTAAGTTCGTAAGAAATTTTCTCTCGAAATGAAAAGTTAATACGCGTAGGAAACAATATGTAATAAATGTTTTATACGATACTTATGCAAAGAAATGTTTAATTTATAAACTATTCAAAGCAGATTCGTTAACAAAAGAATGAGTAGAAAAACATGAAAATTTATTTTTACTTACTTGTCAATGCATTCCACCAGTTCTTTCAAAGGTTCAACCCACTCCGTATACAATTTCCCAATCTTCGCTTCTTTTTCACTCAACCTCTTATTTCCTTCTTGTACTTGCCTTTCCCACTTTTGCGTTTCTTTCACCTTATCTTCATAAACTCTCAATTCTCCTTCATCTGCCGTTAAAATACACTCCATTTTCGCTTGCTTCTCAAGTACAAGACCGTTAAGCACATCTACATCGCTTGGAAGTTGGTCGAAGGTTTCTCGATATCGGTCGAATCCACTGTCGGTCGGAGTAAATCCATGGGACAGTCGTTTAGCTGCGATTAGACAGTCTTCTAGTTCGGAGATTGTGCTGTTGAAGAGGGAATTGATGTCTCTTAAAGTTGACAGCGAAGATTGGTAGGAATCGAGGAGCGCAGAGTGTTGATCTTCGAGATGTGTCAACCGGGAATGTATAGTAGTCAAGCTCAAAGAATACAGTAAAGAATTTTGTATTAGTGTTGTATATTGTTCAATATTATTTCCAATATTTTTGTGATGATTTGAACCATTTTTTATTATATTTTTAATCCTTTTATTTGCTTCTTCTTTAATTTGTTCGGCCGTTTGAAAATTTCTTAATTGTTGTGCCAAATTTCTTTCAACAACTCTTCGTTTCTCGCGTAAATTTTCAATTTGTTCGATAATTTGCAACAAAGTACTCCTCTGTTTCAAAATTTCTGCTCGTTTGGATTCATACGACTGACGCTGTTGCTCAAATTGATTAATTTTTTCAGTCATTTTATCGGAATCTTCGCGAAATTCATCTAACTGTCGACGAATTTGATTCATCGAAGCTAAATCGATTGATATGGAAAATGTCGAGTCGGATTCCACATTGCTGATACGAGTTGATCGTTGGCCAGTATATCGGGAAGACATTACCGCAAATCGGTGGCAATCTATGAAGAAAAATAATCAAAATACAATACAAATTTTTGTTTTTTTATTTTAAATTTGTAAATTCATAGTTATGATTTTCATACATTATAGCTACTATTTATGAATCAAATATGAATGTTCTCAAAATTACAATACATCATTTATTTCTTCTGTGTAATCATATTAAGAAGGTATGAAACACTTTTTATAAAAGGAAACAATTTAAAAGTCGGATTGACAGTATTAAGAAATTCAGAATAGTTATAAGCCTGGGAAGTGAGTTATTACGGTACGAACGAGAAGTTTACGGACGAGGCGACGAAGGAGCCTTGTCAGGAATTTCGAAATGACTACTAAGAACGGTAAGGACATTATACCAATCGAAGACAATTGAAAAAGTTTCCCGTTTGTTGCTGCCAAAATCAATTATACTGTAAACTGAACACATGTACATCCGCATATTTTTAATTACACTTGCCGTTAAATAAATATGGACTGGAGATTTCTACATTGTTGTCAATTCAAGGGCAATGTTGAAAATGTTAAATTATGGAGAAACGGCAGGGTAAAGGACGGGTTGCGGAGAAGGTAAAAAGTTGAGCATCGGTCCATACTGTCCATACTATTTGACGGCGAGTATAACATATATAAAAATATATATTCTTACTCACCCGAAAAGAATAATCTAATTTGAGAAGGCACATTCCCAGCGTTATTATTTACCGTATTGTCTCCAATGGGTATATTGTGCAGCTGGTACATCTTACACAAATATTTCACCACTGGTTCGGGTCCAGATATCAAACTACTGACGTATGAAAAGAATCCAAACTTTCTCAACTGTTCTATGGGGATGTTTGGCTTATATGAGCTCAGTGGCGGGTGCTCCTGTCCTGAATGCACAGCGTTAACCCTCCAACGGGGCCCTACAGTTTTTAGGAAGAGATTCATGTCTTCGCGAGTTTCACAAGTGAAGGCGACTCGGTCTCGAAAGGGGACGATATTTTCAAGATATTTTGAATGTTTTGGATTCAACACATTCAGCTGAAAATAAAGAAAAATATAATGGGGCTTTCCACCGTAATCAAAATAGAGAAAAATAACACTATTACAATACATACATTCATTACATAATACATTTATGGAAACATTATACTGCGTTTGAAACATTTCCAGAACGTGCTGTCATAGTCCGGATCTGTTTTACACTTCAGATTTTACCGGTCAACATGGGAGTAGTTTACAGTATTCTCACATACATAAAATATATTCAAAAATAAATTGTAAATGACATGTTTAAAACTTATTCCTTTGATAATTATCTATTTCATGTACAAAAAAAATTCGTTGTCTTGTGCTTCGAATCAGATGATTTGTGTGCGCGTGTCACTTTGACAAGACCAATTGTTTGACTTATTCGGTTTTGAACTGCTAAAATGTTATTATTTTACAATTTTCAGGCAGTTAAAAAACATGATATTAAAAATAATAACTTCTTAACACTCAAAATTCATTGGTCTTGTCAAAGTGACAATGTTCTTGTCAAAATGACATGCACAATAAGCTGATTCCAAGCACTTCAAGGTCTGCTCGCGCCCTATGAGACGCGGGCAGCCACGTGACTGAAATTTGCTTATATGGCCCAGCAAAGTTGCTAAGATTACTGCTTGTGTAGTTTGCTTGTGTCGCCAAATGAATTTGAGCGTAAAATTAATAAATAAAATTGTAAAACTAGTTATTATTAATGAATATCATGTTTTACTTTCTAATACATAAACTTAAGGTGGGTTTATGCTGAAAAATTTAAGAATAGGAATAAAAATAAGAATAGTGTTAAGAATAATTTTAAACATAACGATAAGTGGTGTTTATGCTGCCAGTTATAAGAATAAGCATAAGAATAAGAGTAGTGATATTAAAGTTTTTAGGTTAGCGAAAAGTAGTTACATTTATTATTCTCATAGTGGTAGCAGCGTTGATTTGACATTTATAAGATTTATAATTTTATTATTATTATTTTTTAATTTGTTAAAATGAAGTACAATCAAAATATTATTTTGTCTGCACTAATTCAATTAATTGGGAAAGAAGAGAATCAATCACTAAATTTGACATAATTATGTTTCGCCAACACCGATTATTATAAATGAATAATGAATGACCATTGACGTATTATAACTAACGTTAGTTATAATACGTCAATGTGAATGACCAATTTTTTTGTTTGAAGTATTTGACAGTTGACACGCATGCGCTCTTCGCTTACAGGAATAAGAATAAGGCGTAAAGTTAAGAGGTCTGTTCGTTTGTATTACACTAACTTGTACAAAATGTACCGAGAATACGTCACAGTGTAGTTTAGTGCAACGTAGTACAGACTTGTTTTCGAAATTCAAACGAACACTACTTAGACAAGTTAGTGCAGATTGTAGGTTAACTAGCAACGCCAGTTATGAATATAATGTATGATTTTTCCATTTAGTTAAAATTTATTGCAATTCTTTCAATATGAAAAATCCATTAATGCTTAATTTTTGTACTAAATGTGAATTACATATATTTATATTGATTTCAATAGTTTTCAGTTAAATTAAAACTTTTTTTTAATAAATATATTGTATGCAGTGATATATTACTTATTTTTATATTTTATTTCTTTGGTATTCTTAAAACACATTTCCTTTGATTCATTTTTAGAATATAGAATAAAATTTTGTAGATTAATGAAAAAATTATAGTTATAAGTATACACGACAACTTATGTGACAAATTGTGACATCGTTGTAAACACTGCGCACTGCACTAAGTGTACTAGCTCGGGAGGTAGTACAGTTAAGACAAGTTAGTGCAACATGCAGGACTACAAACGAACACAGTGCAGACAACTTCGAACACACAAACGAACATATTTTTCAAAAAATTACAAGTTAGTGCAGCTAGAACCATACAAACGAACAGACCTAAGGTGAAATGGTACCCCAGCCCGCGAAATTCAAAATTACCAAAAAGGTTTTTCATTTTTTATTTAAAATTGTATGAAGTAATATGATTTCTTTGTATACACGAATAAAAAGGAGACAATTTGTCATCAAAATAACATACTTTCAATAATATTTGTATTTATTTAGACACTCAAAAAAATATTTTAAATATTATTTTCAATATATCTCGAGTTCAAAACGTATTTTTTTGATTAAACTTGCACAAAATATTTATAATAATATAAGGAATAAAATATGTGAAAATTAAAAAAAACGACTTTCGAGAACAATTTTAAAAATCCAAAAAACCTACTTTTTTCATACATTTTAATGTTTATCTTCTATACTAAACCTACAATTTTGTTCATACTTTAATATGTTTTGAAGAATATTGTTATACATAACATATAAAAAAAAATCGAAAATTAAATTCCGGAAACATACTTAAAAAAAATAAAAGGTTTAATTTTATTTTTTTTTCTCAAGTGTGTGAGGCGCTATTTCTAAAATTTATTTAGTGTTACGTACTGTACACATTTCTATATTTCTCAGGTAAATATTGTAAATATTTATCATTTAATATAAAAGATATTTGTAATTAAAACAAATTTGGTAAATATTTTCGTGAAATATAAGGACGTGGCGCTACGAGTAGACCTAGTGGTAGAAAGCTCAACTATAATGAAATCGGTGGCTCCATGGACAATTGAAAAATATTTTTGCTGAATTTGTATTCTACCCATTTATGAATTATAAAAAAACAAAGTAAAAGATTTACTACAAATACAAATTATAATTACATTTTATTTCTATTAAAATCGGTATTGTGCGTGAGAGAGAGTGAGATGGTGCTATGTAGAATGTAGAGATGGAAGATATGACGAAATGGTGGAAACGCGTACTGCTCAACAATCGCGGAATTGCAGAAAAAACGAGATGGTGATATGGAGAATGTAGATCTGATGTAGGTAGAAGGTATCACGTAATGGCGGAGGGGACGTAATATTTTATAATTTGTAAAATAATTTGATTATCGTACCTCCATAAATAATAAAAAATACACACATTAATTTTTCAAATAATCTAGTGCAAACATAAGAATGGACCCAAAACCATAACAAAAAATAGTAAAATGTACACTGCTCAATAAATAACGACTAAGATAAAACTAACATTTTTTAAATAATTGCTTAATTGCTTCAAAATTAAGCGAACTTTCATTTCCATTCGTGGTACCAAAAAGTCATAATTGTTTTTTGTATAACTGCATTTGATCTTTAAAGAAACCTATAGCTATCTTTCTCACACCAGTTTCTGTAGTAGGCTGCGCGAGAGAGATACCAATAGTATTATGTCATCTGTGGCCCTGGAAATAAATTTAAATATCTCGCAAAGTAATTATGTACTACCAATGGAAGTTAAGAAATTCAAATTCGGGGGAGGGGGCTAGCATTCCTGTACTGCACTTTTCAAACAGTTTTTATTTTAACATAAATTTCTTGCATTAAACTTAATAATTTAAATACACCTGTAATTATAAAGTATGTGGACTTATACAGTGTTATAATATTCATTTATTTTAGGTAAATATAACTTAAAATAGCATATATTTCAAGAACATTTAGGTCCATGTTCATATAAAAACACATAAGCGTGACGGCACGTCAATCTTTTCAAAATTCGGGAGACCATAACTCGCTTATTAAAAAAAAAATGGTGGAACCCCCCATTATGCACTTTTGGGGGTTTTAAAAGTATATTTTCTTTAGTAGCTTAACTAAAGATTTTATATGCTATTTCAACGTTATACCAACGAACCTTTTAAAAAATAATAAATAATGTAATACAACTTATATTTTATTGTAAATTATATTTTGTTGTTTAAATAATACGAAAAATGGCTTAGAATACAAATTCAAACTGCATACATATCACTTTGTACATTTCTTAGCATACACATTTTCCTATCGTACAAATATGTCGTTGAAATTATATTCTTTGTTTGTACATTTCTCGCCTTGAACACTTGTCACTTGTCACTGTGTACAAATCTATAACATGAAGTTGCTGCACATCAGTGAATTCGAACTACGCACGTTATCTGTATTTCGGAACTTTGAAAATAAAATTATTTTTTCTACAGTCTATATGCAAAGTAGGCATTTGCGCTCGCTTTTGTCAATGCAAATGTCACTTTGCCGCTCATGCGCGACATATAGTAGAAAAAACGTCCGCTGTCCGAATTTCTAACTATAAAATGCATCTCCACAAGTCAATCTGACTTATGATTGTTCCTTGTTTTGTCGGTATATTACATAACCAAACAAAATGCCGTACTGCTTAAAAGCTGTTTAAAACTGTCAAACTTATTTCTGGTGACTTAATAACTGCCAAAGCTGTTAAATTTTCCTAACAAATCTTAGTTTGGAATGTTTTAAAACTAATTTCTGTGAGACTTAAAAGCTGTTTAAAACTGTCAAATTGATTTCTAGCGACGTAAAAACTGCCAAAGCTGTCAAATTCTCTCAACAAAATCTTCTTTTGGAATGCTTTAAAATAATTTCTGGGATGCTTAAAAGCTGTTTAAAACTGTCAAATTGATTTCTAGCGACGTAAAAACTGCCAAAGCTGTCAAATTCTCTCAACAAAATCTTCTTTTGATATGTTTTAAAACTAATTTCTGGGAGGCTTAAAAGCTGTTTAAAACTGTCAAATTGATTTCTGGTGACTTAAAAACTGCCAAAACTGTCAAATTCTTTTAGCAAAATCTTCTTTTGGAATGTTTTAAAATAATTTCTGGGAGAATTAAAAGCTGTTTAAAACTGTCAAATTGATTTCTGGCGACGTAAAAACTGCCAAAGCTGTCAAATTCTCTCAACAAAATCTTCTTTTGATATGTTTTAAAACTAATTTCTGGGAGGCTTAAAAGCTGTTTAAAACTGTCAAATTGATTTCTGGTGACTTAAAAACTGCCAAAACTGTCAAATTCTTTTAGCAAAATCTTCTTTTGGAATGTTTTAAAATAATTTCTGGGAGAATTAAAAGCTGTTTAAAACTGTCAAATTGATTTCTGGCGACGTAAAAACTGCCAAAGCTGTCAAATTCTTCCAACAAATCTTCTTTTGGAAGTTTTAAAACAAATTTCAGGGAGACTTAAAAGCTGTTGAAAAATGTCACTTGTCTACATTCTTAATGGCAACGTTTAGTCAGGACTGCTGTGTCGGTATATTACATAACAAAAAAAAAAAAAAAAAAAAATCCCGTACTGCTGTGTAAAGGAGAACAAAAATAAAATAGGACATTCATTTACTAAAACGAAAGTAAAAAGTGCTTAGATTATATTATTTCAATAGCTCAAGAAGAATGAAAAATAACGATAAATTAAAATTTAAAAATGTAATCGTTATTTTTTTAGTAGTACTGTATATACAAGAGAGTACATTTTATTATTTTTATTATGGTGGATGACCCCATTGTGGCGACTGTTGAAAAAATCTTGTGTGTGTTTCGAGCGCAAATGGACATTGTCGATTTCGAGAGATCCTCTCAATCGACAATGTCCCAATTTGCGCTCTTAATACACAAATAGCTATTATACTTTTTAATATTATAAATCTGTTGTGGCCAGCACAATACCTTTCGCCATTTTCATTTTAATAAAAATTTCCTACGGTAAATACAAAATATTATGTAATAAGTGAATTTTATGTAATATATGTTACGATTTTAAAATTTGTTATTTGTTATCCATTCTCTTCCCAAGAAACTTTATTTTTAAAATATATTATTAATATTTCATACGAACAAAATATTTTTACTTCGTTAATAAATTTGAAAATATTATTTGACGCGACGTTCAATAAATTGTTTTATTTTCATTTGTTCTAGGTAACCTATAAATTTGTACCATCCGACATATATTTACTTTTAGAATGTTTTTAGGTTTGTGACATGGAACAAAGTATGACTATTATCGAATAGATGGAGATCGTAAAATATACAAATATTTATCGACTTAGTCATAATTATTCATTTCAGTGCTCACTAGCGCTCGCCTCGGTACAGAAACAAAATAACGGGGGGTACCATTTCACCTTAAAAGTAAACGAACTTTGGCTTATTCCTTATTCTTATTTCTTATTCCTTATTCTTATTTCTGCAGCATAAACCGAGTCGTATGTTATAACTGTTTTAACTTTATCACTATTCTTATTCTTATTTTTATACTTAAATTTTGCGAGCATAAACCCACCATTAATTTTTAAAATATTTCTTAAAAATTATAACGACTTGTGCTGTCCTCTACGATACAAAAATCGGTATTAAAAACTCAGAAATCGGCACTAGAGTAATCCATTATACCTTTACGACGATTTCAAGCAAATACAATGTTGCCAACCTTATAATAATGGGCTACTTCCGTGGTACTGAAAATCCAATTTCTATCACTATATACGTAATGTTATGTTGAAAACATATATAAAAATATAAATTTTATTTAAAAAAAAAATATTTGTTTTTTAGTAAATTAAGAAAATTTTCTGTAACATTATTATATTGAACTGGAGAAGGAAACCATGTTTAAAAATGTAACGCATAGTTGACATGGCATGCGAAAAAGTTTTAATTTGAATTTGACAGTTCATTTTTCTCTCTTTTTGGGCTCTCAAATATATTAATTATTTCACAAATAAACACATAGGTACATGTAATTTAAAATATCGATACCAAAAAGACAAACTAAAATACTAACCTCCAAACTATTGTTGAAACGTCAAACAGGAGATCTACATTACCCGTACAAACAAACGCAATAGCTTTACGATCATTCATTGGGGCAACGTAATTCTACATCACACATGGCGGTAATTCAAATAATCAAATTTCATATTTTTTTTCTGGCTTATTAATAAAAATTTTGTCAAAAGAAAAAATATGAGTAGCAAGTTTTTACCTGCTCTTCAAAAATATTAAATAAAAAAGGTCCGCAAGTAGCCCATTGCTGTACATATAAGATAATTTGGGTAGGTGTATTATATATAATGGGCTACTTGCGTACCTTTTTTTTATTTCATATTTTTGAAGAGTAGGTAAAAACTTGCTACCCCTATTTTTTCTTTTGACAAAATTTTTATTAATTAGCCAGAAAATGAAATTTGATTATTTGAATTACCGCCATGTATGACGTAGAATTATGCCGCACCAATGAATGATCGTAAAGCCATAGCGTTTGTTTGTACGGGTAATGTAGATTTCCTGTTTGACGTTTCAACAATAGTTTGAAGGTTAGTATTTTAGTTTGTTTTTATCGTATCGATATTTTAAATTACATATAACTTCCTGTGTTTATTTGTGAAGTAATTAATATATTTTAGAGCCCAGAGAGAGCAAAATGTCAAATTCAAATTAAAACTTTCTCGCACGCAATGCCATCTATAAGTTACATTCTTAAACATGGTTCTCTTCCTCGGTTCAATATAATGACGTCACAGAAAATTTTCTTTCTTAATTTACTAAAAGACAAATAACTTTTTTAAAATAAAATTTATATTTTTATATATGTTTTCAACATAACATTACGTATATAGTGATAGAAATCGGATTTTCAGTACCATGCAAGTAACCCATTGTAAATTTGTATTTAAAATGACAAAAAATATGTGCAAGAACGAACTAAACAATTCTGATGAAGAAGATTGAAATAAAACATAATTTTGAATGTTCTTTACGATAGCTTCAATGTTCAAAGGTCAGCAACATTGAGTGCCAAACTGACAGTTACATACATAACCTATAAAACATTCCTTTCATTTTCACAAATTTTCGATTTCAAATAAAATTTAACTCGGCACTGAAGTTCCTTTTTATCACTCATATGGTTTATTTTCCTCGGCCTTACGGTCTAGTTAATTCGTGATAAAAAGTAAAACTTCACTACCATGATACATAATTATTTTACAGAAAACCTGTTATAATAAAAAAAAATTATTTATCCTAATATATATAACTTTTCATGATGAGCATTATATAAAAAAAAAAAAAAATGAAAAATAGTGGAAACCCACATTTTCTTGATTGATATACAATTTATAATAGTAAAAATTGGTTAAGTTTTTTAAAAAAGTGAAATTCAGGTGCAAATCTTGTAATTTTATAAAGAAATCGTAGTAGGTTTTAGTTTCTACAGATTTGGAGATTTTAGAAGATAAATAAAAAGTGCTCAATACATGCTCAAAAATTAAATTAATTCGAATTAATTAACTTTTACCTCTATCATAATCGGTTCGTAGACTTTTCCTCTGAACATATTTTGGTTTTCTCTCAACCACATAACAGCATCATAAGCGTCTTTGTCTTTTCTTAAAAGAATTTGAAGACGTTGTTCTTTAACATTTTCCATGGCAATAAGTTTGTCCTGTAGATGGTTCGCTTGTGCTTCAGTTCGTTTTAGGACACTAATAGCATTCACTTTTTGTCGATTCATTTCATCGCATTTGGATTGATATAAATTGCCGGCTTTCAAAATTTTTTCAGTCTTTTCGCGAATAGATTGTTCTGAAAGAAAATTTTATATAAAAATTATTAATTGTAATTTAACATAGTTAATTTTAATTTAGAAAGCGTTAAATGTAATTTAGAAGATAACAATTTCAATTTGGAATGCTATATAAATACCAACTCAAGAGGCAGAGAGAATTATTCTGAGGGCTAATATATATTTCAATAATTACATACTTTACTGAACAAATGAAATCTTCTGAAATACGATTTTGTTCTGAATTATTAATTCAAATTTACTATTTTCAACTAAATTTGACGCTCTATGAAATAAAATTCAATACACTAAATTACAAGTGATGCTTTCTGAAATAAATTTAGAAAAGGCGCCGTAGAATAATATTTTATTTTTTTTTTTCACCTTCTCCATATTCATTGATTAAACTATTTTCGTCGTTTTTGAGCTTATCTATTTTTGCTTTCATAGCGTCTATTTCTGTTTGAAACTCTTGAAGAGCCTGTAGTTTAGATCTGGTTTCAATTATAATTTCACTGCGGGCATTGTCAATTTCTTCACATTTCTCTAATAATTTTCGGATTTTACTTTCATACGTTCTGATTTCGTTTCTCTACAACATAAACAAATAAATATATTATATCATCACAACACTTAATCTATCCTTACAATGTCCAATATTTTGTTCTGCGTGACGGTGATTTCATTTTTCAATCCTTTTATTTTATTTTCAACTGGTTGTATTCTCTTTTTCTGTTTGTTGACTAATACTTCAGCTTGTTTTTTATCCTGTTCTATACTTTCCTTAGTTTTGAGCACTTTATAATAGTTTTCCCAACAAATTTTACGTTTAATATGGTCAATATCGGTTTTGATTTTCCGTTTTTCTTGTAAGTTTTGTACTTTTCCTTCCAATCTCGAAATATCTTCTTTTGCTTGAGTTAGTTTAGTAGCTATTTGTTCTATACTTGTTGTTATTTCTTTCTCTTCTTTTCTCAACTCTATTAACTGAGCGTGTTTGTCTACTAAATCTTGCCGTCCTACTGCTTTTTGCGTATTTACTAACAATTCTTTTTTATCCATCTTAGCGAAGTCTTGTACTCTATCTTGCGGAAGAAACTGGCAAAGATTGTTCACCTGTATGTTAAGTTTTAAAACAGTGTTTTTGACTTCTTGTTCGCTGGCGGAATTGTTGTTAATAAACCAAGTATTGTGATTGTTTAAGTTAAAGATTCTTGTGACTGTTACCATTTCTTCGGGTCGGGTGCCATACAGTTCGATGTCGATACGAGCTTCAGAACAGTCGTGTTTAACATATTCGGAGATTTTGCTGCCTCGACCGATGGTTTTAGGAGTGCCACCAAGTCCTAGAATGATTGCGGCAACGATAGTGGATTTTCCTGTACCGTTTGGACCTATTACTATGTTTAGATTTGGCCCCGGATACATCTCCACATCGGAATATGTCCTAAATCATAAATACAACCCTATTACATACAATTATGCAAATATCATCCTTCGCTATACATTTCTATCCAAATATACTAATTTAGCCTTGTACACAATCACACAAGATAATTTATTCCTTTTTCCTCTTCACACATCACTAATAACATCCATTCGTTGTATTTTTTCAATAAATAATACAGAACTTATACCCAAATATTGTGTTATCTTAACATCCATTCGCTTACATACGTACTCACCGGACGTTAACGAAAACGCACATCCTCAAACATATCAACATATACGTTTTGCTAAACGTTCAATTGCCATTTTCTCTACATGATCAAACAATCTCAACTGAGTTATTGGCACTCTATCAACAACAATAACATTATCACTCGATCCTTCCTAACATTAATTTTCATAAAAACAAAGCAGGTACAATATACAAGCACTCCGCTATAAACATGCTACCCAAATAAATAAACTCATTTACATCTTAAATAATAAATTAACTTACACAAAATCTTTGATGGAGATCTTGTAAATAGTGCCCGGTTTTCTCATTGTAAAAGATTGTTTGTAAGCTCTAAAAACACTGTACAAAATAAACTCTTATTTAAAATATAATATTTTGTCGTTAAATAAATTTTATATTAACAGAAAATATTTGTTTGCATTAAGATTTGGCGCCAATGTATGACCACAACTAAACACTTATAAATACACAATAAATGCAACATTTTTTGATTAAAACTTAAAATAACTTATATAAGATCTGTTATATACTTAAAATGATTACAAATACAATTTGTTGTTAAATTTATCTTGTACAAACTTGGTATCTGTCATTTTTTAAAATTTGACAGTGAAGCCATTCTGCACAAATTACGTCTCACTGAACAGTGTTCCCAACAGTAGACCAATAAAAGTTTATTACATGACTTAGTTCATTGATTTTCCGGTAGATGGCTATAGACGTGTATTTATTTAAAATTTGTAATATGTACTTTCATACTACATTTAATAAATACACATACATACAGGTGATTGAAAAAATAGGGACAAATAGCTATTTTCTTTATTATTAATTTTAGACATATAGTTTAAATACAAAGTTGCGCGCGAAGAAGATTTTGAATTCTACTTCCGGTTTCACCGGAAGCGAAATATTCGCTGATTTTATAAATGGAATGGTACATATTTCTATATTTTCTGAAGTATTTAAAATTAGCAATAATAAATATGAGGCCTTTAGGTTCCAATTTTATTTAAAATTTTATATTTATTTAACATTGGACGTTTCGAGCTATGGTGGTATTCTGTGTCCCACTAATCTTCAGCAACTAGGAGTTGACGTTAAAAAATAAAATAAATGTTGATGCGTTGAAAAAAAATATTTATAAATCATCGATAATTTACTTCTTTTGATGCCACGACGAATGCACACTGTTATAAATAACAAAATCTGTTAGACTAGTATTAAAAATTTAATATTGTGCAAATTTTGAGTGATTAAATATTCTTTCATAAATTGTTGTTTTGGTTACCTATTTTTGAACATATCTCTTTGAGAGTTCATCCTAGGTAAAAAATGTAAGAATCCTTTGTGTACAAAAAGTAACGAGCTTTAATTTTGTATTCTTGTAAAATTTTGATACTGGGCACTGTTTTCGAGATAATAGCGGAAAACTCATTTTTTGCATTTTTAATCTCACGCCAAGCCTTCCCAAGGACACAAATTTAAATTTTTCATCCCCGTCTCGACCTAAACATCGGGCTGGTAGTGCGAGCTCGGTTTTAATTAAACCACTGTTTTAAGAAATGTCAAATTTCAATATTTAATAATAAAAATAAATAATATCAAATTTATCAAAATATGATTTTTAAGCAGAACATAGTTTGTATTCAAACAAATATTTTTTAAAAAATCGTTCTCTAAACATAAGGGTGAAATTAAATGTTGAAATTTGAAATTGACATTTCTTAAAACAGCGTTTTAGTTAAAACCGAGCTCGCACTACCAGCCCACATGTTAAAATCGTTTTTCCCCCACCTTTTGTAGGGTAAAAACCTCTATTTACTGGACTATGTATTATTTGATTTTGATTATTTCGAACTGGGGGATTCCAGCTCAATCGAATTAAAGGAAAATAGTAAAGAAGTACGAATGTATATGCTAATAACGAATATTAATAAAAAAATGAAATGGTATAATTGAGATATTTCGGAAATAAGGGGTTTTTTGTTATAGCGCTTCGACACGTATATGCAGGGGCGCCGAGAGATAGACCGGGGCCCGGGGTATAAATTTTATGGGGCCCCTTCTATTTATACATAGGTAGATGTGAAGAAAAAATGAATATTTATAGGATTAAATATATTTTAATGTTCATTCAAATATTACATAATATAAAACAAAAATTAAATTTAACATTTATCTTCACTCACTGCAGCTTGCAGCTACAGTGTTTAATATTTTTACTAGAAGATAGTTTAAGAAAATTCGTTTTAAGTTGCAACAATAGACTCATGTAATAGGGGTTTCCAGCTCAATCGAATTAAAGGAAAATAGTAAAAAAATACGAACGTATATGCTGAATATTGAATATTAATAAAAAAATGAAATGATATAATTGAGATATTTCGGAAATAAGAGGTTTTTTGTTATAGCGCTTCGACACTAATATGAAATCTATATATAATATTTTGATTGGCGACCTAAAGACCGCCTATACATGCATAACAAATAGCGTGTTAGGAGGTGGTGGTTACTACCAATGGAAGTTAAGAAATTCAAATTCGAAAGGAGGGGCTAACATTCCTGTACAGCAATTTTCAAACAGTTTTTATTTTAACATAAATTTCTTGCATTAAACTTAAGCATTTGAGCGATAACCCTAGGAAAAAAGAATTGTTTACAAATTTTGCGCTCTAGAAAAATTATTGTTTTCGTATATTTACGTTTGGGGGTCCAAGTAACGGGTCTGGTGGGTGGTTATAAATCACCGCCGCTGTGACGTTGTATTTATCCACAATGTGTGTGGAAATGCTGACCGAGACAACAAGGGTGTATTTGGCTGCTTACTAGTGCTGTTACACTGTGTCAGTTTTTTTGATTACTACCTCTAGTCAATGTCCACCTATTAACTAGCTATGCTGTACTGATGAGCTCTAATAAGAGCGAAACACTTGTCTACAGCTGCATTTGAGCGATAACCCTAGGAAAAAACAATTGTTTATTAAACTTAATAATTTAAATACAACTGTAATTATAAAGTATGTAGACTTATACAGTGTTATAATATTCATTTATTTTATGTAAATATAACTTAAAATAGCATATATTTCAAGAACATTTAGGTCCATGATGAAAACAGTTTGATAAAAAAACACATAAGCGTGACGTCACGTCAATCTTTTCAAAATTCGGGAGACCATAACTCGCTTATTAATAGAATTTTTTTCGCCGGATTTTCATCAATAGTCTTAGTTTTCCTTATATTTTAAGATGAAATTATATATTAAAAAAAATGGTGGAATCCCCCTTTCCGTCATATGATATAATACAAAGTGGCATAAATGTTTTAAAGAATAAAAATTAAAATATGCTAATAATTGGCCATTTAAAAACAAATAAGCCTAGTTCCGGGGCCCCTTAAAATTACGGGGCCCCGGGGATTTTGCCCCCCCTGCCACCCCTCTCATCGGGCCTGCGTATATGAAATCTATATATATTTTGATTGGCGACCGAAAGACCGCCTATACATGTATAACAAAAATAGCGTATTAGGAGGTTACTACCAATGGAAGTTAAGAAATTCAAATTCGAAAGGAGGGGCTAACATTCCTGTACTGCAGTTTTCAAACAGTTTTTATTTTAACATAAATTTCTTGCATTAAACTTAATAATTTAAATATACCTGTAATTATAAAGTATGTAGACTTATACAGTGTTATAATATTCATTTATTTTACGTAAATATAACTTAAAATAGCATATATTTCAAGAACATTTAGGTCCATGATGAAAACAGTTTGATATAAAAACACATAAATGTGACGTCACGTCAATCTTTTCAAAATTCGGGAGACCATAACTCGCTTATTAATAGGAATTTTTTCACCGGATTTTCATCAATAGTTTTAGTTTTCCTAATATTTTAAGATGAAATTATAAAAAAAAAATGGTGGAATCCGCCAGTAAATTTAATTAAATTTTTTTTGTTACTTTCTGACATTTTAAAAATGTCATGGCAAACTGATAAATGAAAATGTATTTGACATCATTGTAAAACTTATTTTAAATACTTTCCGAAAATATAAAAATATATGTACCATTCCATTTACATTTTATTTTCGTATTTGTAGCTTGTTACTTTTTACTCTTTTTACCATGCTAAAAATCGCATATCCAGATTTTGATGAATAACTACGATTTAAGGTCTCCACAAACCGATTTTAACATTTTTACGATTCCTCAAAAACTATAAGACAACACCAGTTTCTAGCATTCATGGAAGAGCTGAAAAAGTTTTTGGTAATAATTGGACAAGCGAAAGTAGTAGTTCCTTTCAAAAAAATTTCCAGTTATTTTTTAAAAAATTGTTTTATTACTAATATTGAACACAAAATTCTACATATGAGATATTTAAATTTTTTGTTATATCTGATATATATTTAGAGATAAAGACCACAAAACAATAACGTAAACGAGAAGTGCAAGTCAATGCATTAAGTTGGCAGCACGGAATTAATGCCCCCTGGGTCGCAGGGGGTCAAACTACTTTTGACGTAGGTCAAGTAAACGTCAAATATATGTCATATGGACCTGTCAACGTTCATTTGTTTAATTTACAATGATTACTTAATTTTTATAATTTCAGTAGGTATATTCAAATAAAAAATAATTGATTTTCATGATTTTTATTTCATGTTCAACTTACATTATTTAAACAAAATAATTTATAATAAAAGTGCATTTTCTTCTTATTCTTGATTACTTGGAAGAGCCAGCTGAGTTCTTGTTTATAACGATTACACATTATTCAGACTGTATCAATTTTATACGATCTTCTTGGTTTCCTTATGATTTATGAACGTTATTTCGCGTGGATTTTGAAGTGCCAATTTAAACGATCGCTTACATTTTCGGAACGTAGGTTCTCCTATTTTATATCTTCCCTGATTTTGTCTTTTCAGCAATATTTTGGTCTTCCGCCGAGACGTTGTTTTCTAACAGATGGAAAATGGTGTACGTATGTACGGTAGTTAAGTAATGTGTTCTCGTAGAAGCGGCCCTCAGTAAATTTCGTGATTGATTTGCATTTTATACCACACATTATAAATTCATTTTCAAGATTCGACCTTAAAATTTCATTCCAAAGTGGCTAACACTATCACATCAAACCTGAAGCTGAAGTTTCAGTTTTCTTCACAGAAAGAGTTGGATAAATATTGAAATTTTGTATTGTTCCTGTCGGCAAAGTACGTGAAGAGGAACAGATGTTTGAAGTACAGATAAGGAATTCCTTAACATAGACTTTGGTGATTTTTTTGAACGAAACAAGTAAAATAAAATAGCAAAACCCAACTGCGTCCACGTACCCAAACAAACACCACAAAGATAAATACATTAATAGATTCCTTACAGACATTGCGCTCTAAGTGAGTATTTAGGGAAAAATTGTAATATTAATAAAGATGAAAATCATCATAGGTACTATAAAATGTGAATACTATTTTGCCAAATTTTTTTAATAGCAAATAAAACATCGTCTAATACATAATATAATACCAATAATTAATTCTAGCGAATTCTCAAACAGTCTGTTTAAGTTCTATCAAGATTCTTGGCTACCGACAACATAAACTTGAGGAGCTTTTGGCAAAAACAATCGTAATCCATGTTTTTGAATTTGAGATAATAATAGAAAAACTTTCTATCTTCCTGACTGTTAAAGATTTTTTAACTTAATTTAACTCAGGAATATGTTTAAAATATTAGAAAATTATTTGCTGGATGTAAAGTAATATAAAAATAGACATTGGTGAGCAATTACATAATATAGGATGTTTTTGTAGAAACGCTCAAACTTTAAAATGTAATAACTTGTGAGTAAGACACTTTTTGCAAAAAATAGTTTTACCAATTATTTGGTAACCTTGAAAGAAGATGTTATTGTACGTATTTACAATATTTGGACTAGGTATGGTTGTTTTTGCCAAAAGCTCTCAATATTAACTTTTATATACTTATCTACATAAATCTAAATTACATGAACCGTTTAAAACCAATAACATTATAATAATGAAAAAATGAAAGAAAAATAAAAAAATTATTCTACATGTGAAATGTAAGTTTGTTAAGTATGCATATTATAATGATCATCCTACAATAACATTAATTAAATATGAAGGGTAACGAATTTATAGTAAGCTAACAAAATTAACATAACCATGATTACCGTTTAAATGAAAATTATACACAAATTAAACTTTTTTCACTGTATGAGGCACACATAATTAATTATGCATACATCCCAAAATCCTAATAATATTAATAGTTGAAAATTATGATAAGATTTTCATTACAATTCATAATCAAAGTGAATAACCGTAAACAACAATAAGCTACTACAACCAGTGCTGTAGTCGTAAAATTAGCAGAGGATATACGCTGAAAATATATTTGGAAACATAGGGTATACGCAGGGGGGCGGCAATAATTAAGAAAAAAATACGCAGGGGGGTAAAAATGGCGCCGCAGGCGAAATTTTTTTTCATTCAAGGTCAAATGCCTTATAATTGAAAATTACATTTTTTCAAGGGATGTGAAGTTGCACGTTTTTTCCCTTTCATGTATAAAAATAAATTGCCACATCACAGAACATTTTACAAAAGAGAATATATTTATCTCTATAAACTGTCTAAAATCGAAACTCAACAACACAATATGCGCGCGACTATTATACATTGTGACTTAATACGAAGTTAATGTCATCTTTTAAATTTTCAACTAAAATTCAAAATACAAAAACTATAAACACAAAGAAAAAAATAAAATAATTAAATACTGCCTTACGTATCAAAGTCGCAAACATGCC
The DNA here is from genome assembly GCA_943142095.1 of Ophonus ardosiacus. Classification (NCBI taxonomy): domain Eukaryota; kingdom Metazoa; phylum Arthropoda; class Insecta; order Coleoptera; family Carabidae; genus Ophonus; species Ophonus ardosiacus. The sequence continues at coordinate 21,698,151 of OW964825.1, read as the reverse complement.
TACTACGAATCGTACATTTTGCGAAAACTGAAAACGGTATACGGCTTCTATATAACAAAAATTAAAATTTCAATAATAGATGGCGACGCCAATAAAATAAAGTACATTTTATAAACATAAAGACAATTTCAATATAATTTCTAAAAAAATGATAGTAATTGTGGCATAAAATTTTCATTAGTTGATTTAATATTTATAATTTGTGTCTCAAATATTTAAAAGCAGAGGGTATACGCTCGGGCACCTAAAAAATCCAGAGGGTATACGGCGTATACCCGCGTATACCCTCGACTACACCCCTGACTACAACTAGTACAATCATATAATAGTTCTAATTTTAAATAATTTCTAAAAAAATATGCTGACAAATATAATCCAATACATGTATATTAGTTCGCCTATTTGTTAAAATCATTTATCGTGATTTAAATAGCATTATTTCTAATAATAATGGAGAAAGTTCTTATTTTTTATTTAAAGTAAAGATATGCCCACATTATAAATGTAACTTTAAATTATATATCTAGCTAAACATAAATATTTAACAGTATAATAATAACTCAAATTTATTAGTAATTTTCAATTAATTGTCAATTTTGGGTAATTCGCCGATTATTCTTAAAAATTGCCGCAATTTGTTATGGTGTCTTATTTCTAAACTCTGACACACAATTTTTTTTTTTTTTTTTTTATTTTCCATATTTATTTACAATCTGTCAAGAATTGACAATAAGTAAATTTTTTAACAATTTAAAATATCATGCAGAGAACATATCCAGCGACATGTTCTCTTTAAGCCAACTTTAGAATAAACTAAACAAAGTAACTACTAACTACATAACATTAAAATAAACTAAGTAATACATTATTAAATAAATCTAAAAGGTAATTCTAATGTGTTGTGTCGTTTTAGTCTGTACGTGTCCATACTATTGTCTAATAAATTTACTGCATTTTGGTTTGGATGTACGTCTAGTCTTTTTAGGTATTTTTCACTGTATTTTGTTATTTCTTCTTTTATTGTGTTCATCTGTAAGTCGTTGTGTATAACATTATTGTTAACAAACCATGGAGCGTCTACTATCATTCTTAAAATTTTGGATTGATGACGTTGAATTTTGTTAATATTAGACTCACTAGCTGACCCCCAGAGTTGTATCCCATAAGTCCATATCGGTTTTAATATTATTTTGTATAAAAGTAGCTTGTTTTCAACTGACAATTTAGAGTTTTTATTCAGCAACCAGTACATTTTTTTAACCATTATTCCTAATTGTTTTCGTTTTGTTGTTATGTGTGTCGCCCATGTTAACCTTCGTTCTAAGTGCATTCCTAAATATTTGACTTTTTCTGCTTGAGGTAAAGGTTTGTTATTTAAATACACTGGTGGACATGTTTCTCTTCGCGTTGTAAAAGTTATATGTACTGATTTTGATTCGTTCACTTTTATTTTCCACTTTTTGAGCCATATTTCTATTTCTTGTAAATGTTCTTGGAGTGTTCTGGAAGCTATTTGTGGGCATTCATTGCTGGCCAAGATAGCAGTATCGTCCGCAAATGTAGCTGTTGTTGTTTGATGTGATAATGGAAAATCTGCAGTATATAATACATATAATATTGGACCTAAAACGCTTCCTTGTGGAACACCTGATTGAATTTGATGAAGAGTAGAAAATTTACATTGGAACTTCACCTGGAAATATCTTTCGTTTAGATATGATTTTATGATTTGGTACATGTTGTAGGGTAGGGTTTTTTTAAGTTTGTAGAGAAGTCCCTCATGCCAAACTTTATCAAATGCCTGAGTAACATCCAAAAAGGCTGCTGAGCAATACTTTTTCTCTTCCAAGGATCTTTTTATTACATTTGTTACTCGATGAATTTGTTCAGTGGTTGCATGCCGTTGTCTGAATCCAAATTGATAATCAGGTATAATATTTCTTTTCGTTAGTATTGGTTTTAGTCTTTTTAAAAGTAATCTTTCAAAGATTTTAGATAAGATTGGTAGGAGACTGATGGGTCTGTATGACGTAACTTCATCTTCCGGTTTTCCAGCTTTATGTATTAGTATAATTTGTGCTGTTTTCCATTGAGGGGGGTAGTAACTGAGTCTTAGGATAGCATTGAATATGAATGTAATGAGTTTAACAGTTTTTTCTGGTAGTTCCTTTAAAATATTTCCTGTTATGAGATCGTAACCAGGTGCTTTTTTGGGATTAGCTAATTTTATTTCTTCTATTACTTCAGATAAACTAATGTTTTTTAAAGGGAGACAAAGCTGATTTGGAAAGTCAATATATTCTCGTATCTCGTTTTCTTCCTCTTCGTTGTTTTTTATTTCAAAATGTTTAAAGGTTTCAGTTAAGTGTTTGGTAAAGACTTCACACTTTTCCTCCTCTGTTCTAGCCCAGGTTCTATCCATTTTTCTGATTGGTGGCATTTTTTTATTTGATCTTTTTAGATACTTTGTTGTTTTCCATAATGAGAAATTTGTTGCTTGTGTAGGTGTTAGATTGCTCAAATACTCCTGTGTGTTATTATTTTTCCATACGTTTAGCATTTTTTTAAGTTCTCGCTCAGCTCTGTTTAGACTAGTTTTATCTTGAGGATTTCTATAGTTTTGCCATAATCTACGCAGACGCCGTTTTTCTATTATAGCTTGCTTTATGTCAGCAGAGTAATTAATATTATTTTCTTTTTGTAAAACCGTGGGTGTTGAATTCCATGCAGCATTTTGAATAATTTGTATGAGATGTTCAAGTCCTTTCTCTATATCTTCTTTAGTTTTTAACGGGATTCTTAGATTGGTTTCTTGTTCTAACATCTCTTTGAAGTTTTCCCAATCCGTATGTTTATTACTTAGTGTAAATAGTTTTGGTGTTTTTATTATATGTGTACTGAGTGTTACTATAATGGGAGTGTGATCTGAGGTTAAATCTAAATTTCCTTCAATTTTTAAATAGTTTTGCGAAATGTTTTTTGTTATGCAGAAGTCTAGTAAGTCAGGTATCTTGTTGAGATCAGTTGGCCAATAGGTGGGTTGCCGTGTAGAGGTGTATTGTAGATGGTTTTCTTTTAATGTTTTTAATAATTCACGTGCACGTGTTGTAATTAACCTGGAGCCCCATTCTGTGTGTTTGGCGTTGTAGTCACCTCCTGCTATAAATTTGTTTCCTAATGTATCAAAAAAGGCTTCAAAGTGTTCTTTTTTTATTGTTGGTCTGGGAGGACAGTAAATGGCAGATAAGGCAATTGGGCCTGCCCAATTTTCTACTACTACTGTTGTCGCTTGAAGATAATCCATTGTGAATTCAGGTAGTTCATAATGTTTTATATTGTTTTTAATAATTATTGCAGTGCCGCCGTGTGCTCCACCGTCTGGATGCTTTGTATCATACACTGTATATTGCGGTACTTTGAAATAGGATCTGTCTGTGAAATGGGTCTCTGATATTAACATAACATCAATTTGATTTTCAATTATAAAACATTTTAACTCTTGACTACGTTGAGCCACGCCATTAGCATTCCATACAGATATTTTGAGGAATTTTGTCATTATGACATTTTCGAAACAAGTGTTGTGAGAAGGTTTAAGATAGTATCCATTCTTCCCATTAGATTTATCATCATTTCTTCTAGTTTGTTTGTATTTTGGGGTGTATTACTTAGATGTGTTTCATTCATTTTTGTAGCTTGACTATAAGAGATATTTGGATCGATTTCTTTTGATTTTACCATATTTATTTCTTGCGTATTTCTTTCTCGTAGAGGTGGGAATTTTCTTTTTTGAATTTCCTTATATACAACACATCCTTTGTAACTTGCTGGATGATTGCCCTCACATAAAGCACATTTAACAGCAGCATCTTTATTCTTCGTGCAGTCTTTTGTTAAATGGTCCTCACCGCATTTTACGCATCTTGGTTGTCGATAGCAGTATGCTTTAGTATGTCCATAACGTTGACATCGTGCGCATTGAGGTATTTCTCTTTTTGGTTTTGGAGGCTCTATTATTATTTTTGTATGTTGTAGATATTGTATTTCGTATATGCTTTTGTTGTTGGGCCTCGGTTCTAGCTCTATAAAAAATATTGGTAAGGGTTGTTTGCTTATTTTATGTTGTACATTGTATATATTTGTAACTTTATGTCCTTGTTCTTCTATTTCTATTTTCAACTCATCTTTATCCGTAGTTGGATGAAGATTTTTGATTACTGCTCGATATGTTCTATTCTGTTTTATTTGATAAGTATGGAAGTTTATATTTTTTTCGCTAAATAATTTTATGAGTTGCCTGTATTTATCAATATTATTTATCTGAATTTTTATTTGACTGTCACTTATGGTTTTTATAAAGTAGTTTTCTTTGGTGATAGTATCAATTATGTTAATTAATGGTTTAACATCGATGACATTTGGGACAAATATTGGAGGTGGTTTTATGGATTTCTTTTCTTCGTTTTCTGTGTTAGAATTTTCATTGCTGGAATTGCTTAATATATTGAAGCGATTCTGGGTAGGTATAATCTTACCACAATTAGTATTTATCAATCTTCTTTTGATGTTATCTGATCCCGTTTCTTCATTTCTTTGTTTCCTTTTATTTGATGTAACACTTTGCCAATTATTTTCCTCGCTGTTCTGCGTCCAGTTGTTGGTGGAGTTAGAATTAAATCTTCCTCCATGTTTTGTGTGTTTTGCGCTGAGGCCATTGGCCTAGCCGTGCCTGGCACTATTATCGTTTTTTACTATTTGTATTTGATTAGTTTGTTGATTATATAGTCTTTTTAACACTAAGTACAATATAACACTAGTAAATTACTTTATAATTAAGTAATTAACTAATAAAATACTATTTTAAACGTTATGAAAGAATATGTCACAGTGACAGATTTTTCAATTATTTTCCATTTAAAAAAAATTGACACACAAATGACGTCAATTCTTTTCAAACTTTATTTGTTATTCTTGTATTGTTAGCAAAGGTATGAATTATTTCGTTTGACGTTAAAACAACAAAATATTTCAGAAAATATGTCTTGCTATGTAGCACAAGAACCACAAAATATCTATAATAATAATAATAATAATAATAATAATAATAATAATAATAAAAAAATACCGATAATTACGTTAGTTATTATTTGTATTATATATGCGCCAAATAAAATAAAATTTTAACGAGTAGGCCAATTAATATGGTTTAGGGCTCATAAATTATATTTGAAGTATTACTAATAAATATTAATTCCCAAATATCTATAACACTACAATCAGTAGAATTTGTATGCAAAATATGTATAATTCTATTGAAATTATAAATGATATTATTTTTTGGATATTATGAAGACAAATTTTACAGTTGAATTATTTAAAAAGACAAATCATGTATCATTCTCGATGGAAAAAAAAATAAATTTTGGCAAAAATACAGATAATAAATCTAAATTAAAAATTGAAATCCACAAGAAAGTTATTTTACGTTTATATGAAATTTATTCGCAAAATAAGTTTGATACATTTAAAGAAGATGAAAATATTTTCTAAATTTACAATAAGGAAAGAATATTGTTTTGAAATATTTACTTAAACATATTTCTTTAGAAGAAATGGATTGTTTGTAAATCTGTTCAAGAATTTTAAAAAATACGTATATTGAATTATTGAAAATACAAAATATATTCCAAAAATAAAAATTATGTATAATGAAATTTGAACAGGGCACTATTATTTATCCTCCCTTGCTAAAAACTTGAGCATATTTTTTTATATTGTTCTTTGAATTTAGATTTTGAAATTTCAGAAGTTTTGTCTTTGCAGTATTTATATATTAAAAAGGGTAGAGAGGTATTTAAAAAAGAATCTGAAAAAATATCTCTATGGTGTGTACAACTGAACCAATTAACTGATACTTTACCTAAAACAATAATTTTGAGTCTCTGAAGCAGATTTGATTCAGATCCATTTTTTTCTAAATATAAATAAACAATATCATGCAATGTTTTTAAAAATGAAATAATATTTTCATTAGCGTAAATTAATGAAAATTTATTATTTACATGTTCTTTAAATGTGGTAAATATATGACACGGACTTAATTGTTCTGCAAAAATATTAAATTTACATGTTTCACATTCAATATTGTCCATCTTCCGCAATATGTATCCAGAAACATATGATAACGACTGATTTTCTAACATATTTTCTTCGAATTTTTAATTTGAACCTAAATTTATTTCATTATCAAGAATATTTTGATTTGCCTGTGTGTCACTTTCAAATTGTGAAGAATTCAATAATGGGCTACTTGCGTACCTTTTTTTATTTAATATTTTTGAAGAGAAGGTAAAAACATGCTACCCGTATTTTTTCTTTTTTCAAAATTTTTATTAATTAGCCAGAAAAAAAAATAATGAAATTTGATTATTTGAATTCCCGCCATGTATGACGTAGAATTACGCCGCACCAATGAATAGTCGTAAAGCCACAGCGTGGTGCCGTCCCATAGGTCGCGTTCAGCACCTCTCATCGCTGGCATCGCTGACCTCCGAAGTTTGACGAACACAATGAATGGACGATTGTAATTGGTCCAGCGATTGCATTCGGCAATCATTGGCACACAGCGGTGCTCATCGCTGCCAGCGCTGCCGGGGTGCTGAACACGCCCATTGTAATGGTATGTTTGTGCGGGTAATGTAGATCACCTGTTTGACGTTTCAATAATAATTTGGAGGTTAGTATTTTAGTTTATCTTTTTGGTATCGATATTTTAAATTACAAATAACTACCTATGTGTTTATTTATAAAGTAATTAATGTATTTGAGAGACCAGAGAGAGAGAAAAATGAACTAATGTCAAATTCAAATTAAAACTTTCTCGCACGCCATGCCATCTATTGATAACATTCTTAAACATGTTTCCCCTCCCCGGTTAAATATAAAGACGTCACAGAAATTTTTCTTTCTTAATTTAGCAAAAAACAAATAATTATTTTAAAATAAAATTTATATTTTTATATATGTTTTCAATATAACATTACGTATATAGTGACAGAAATCGGATTTTCAGTACCACGCAAGTAGCCCATTCTTTCAAACTATCAAATAATTCATTATCGTCTTCTTCGCAATTTGAATTGTGAACAGGTGCTGTTAAACCGCTTAAAATTACAGTTTTGAATGCTGCTGTAAATTGGTTGCATCGGGGATTAGAATTACTAATTCCATGTTGACGAATTACGCAAAATAAATTTTCAAGTGGATCTTGATTTAAGCATCAAACCTTTAAAAATTTAAATCCTTCACTTTGTAAATTGGCCCACAACATTTCTATAGCCTCTAATGTTGTTACCCAGCCCTTATGAAACTTGAAACGATTTTTTGTTTCAACTCCAGTTATTTTATCTGTGAATTTCCACCTTGATATTTGATTTCTCATTTCTCTCCAAAATGATATATGTTTTGACTTTTTTGATAAAACGCACCGGTAAGTTTTGTTTTGATCTTGCCCAAAAGTACTACCATTCATGCTGTCAAATAAATTATCCATATAATGTACAAATTCTGCTGTATATATAGCTTCTGCAGGCATTTGAGGATTATTGTGCGCTAATACAGTTTCAATACCAGCAGCAACGGTATGACTTAGTTGTTGTGCAGCACCTTCATCTTAATACGTGCATCTTTCATTTCGAAATATTCCGGTTTTAATTTATATGGAAGCTTAAAACGCAGTTGTTGATCCATTTCAAAAAAATTTTGAATATAAAGCCATTTGGCAGTTTTGTAATTTTCAAACATAATATTACATTTAAGGAGAGCATTTCTTGTATTTTTCAATAAATGCGGAGGATCAAATATAGTTATTACTTTTTTAGACATTACAGTAAAATATGGACCAGGATTAGATTGTTCTTGTTGTAATAATCTTATTGCTGCCTGATTTGATGCACCCTGATCACAAATTGTAGCTACAATATTAACACCTATTTTAAATAATTTTTCAATTATATGCAATATAATAGATTTCAAGTTTTGTGAATGTATTGAACCTCTAGTGAAGTATTATGCTACGGGTTGTTTAATTTTTTTATGCAATCCTCTTATCATAAAGACTAAAGCATGATTTGCTAATTTTGTTGTCTTGCCTAGAAATCCTAAATCCTCATACCCAATTATTGTACTGTTATGTTTATTATAATACAGGCCCTCACTCAAACTAACTTCATCAAAAAGAAGAACAAAATTTTTGTCAATATTTTTTAATTTTTTCATTTTTATTTCAAGATGATTTAAAACTAATTCATTTCATCCAGGTTCAAATGGAAGAGTAGATAAAAGACTCTGTAAAGTTCGTTTAGAAGGAAATGCTAAATTTTGTTTTAAATATCTATAGCATCGTGGACCTCTTTTGTAAACAGATAACGCAAAAATTTTTTCGTCCAATGTCCATCTACGACCCTTTTTTTCTATTTATATTCCTCAATTGGGAGTTAATAAATATGGCTGGTATTTTATTAATTTTTCTTTCCATATTTTCTAATATTTGATTAGATAAATTTTCATTATTTTTTTTCTGTGAACATTTAATAGATGATAATTTTTTCTTTAATTTTATAACTTTTATTTGTTCTTGTCTATAAAATTTATAAAACATTCTTTCATTTCTCCCCAAATTTTGAATATTTAAACGTTTTTTTATTGTGCAATTTTTACTTGAATATTCCGGAATTTTGATATTAAAATTTTGATGTATATTGTCCCCACGTACTCGGTCACACGAATACTCTAATTCATTTTCAGAAAATTGATTTCTGTCGGAAAGACTTAAAATATCAGTTGTCGTAATAGAAGTTAAAGCAACTGAATGAGAATTTGTAATACCGCCAGAATGAATAGTTGGAATTGCATTACCTAATAAACGATTTTTCTTGTTATTAAAAAAATTTGCTTCAAAATGATCTTCGCAAATAAAGGAATATGACAAATTTTCATCAGAGTTAATATTACAAAATTTCTTCCAAATATCACATCGCGCCGTATTTCCTACAGGAAATCTAAAAAAGTGTTTATTTTGTGCTTGTCTTGCTTTCATACGTTTATTTTTTGCAGTTGGGATGCAGACATTTATATTTGTAACCTCGTTTGTAACGAAAATTCAAACTGAAAATATTATTGTTAGGAAAAATAAACTGAAATAAAATTAAATTACTTACTTATCATAAGCCCTAGTGTATTTTTTAAGAACAACAATCTCTTAGCATAATGCATCAATGACATTTTCAATAATATTTTTTACTATTGTTTAATTCTGACAAATAATTTTATAAATTTTCCTTTTTTACTTCATAGATTACTTAATTCATTTCAAACTTTAGCAGCGACATGAACCTGTTAGAGACATCTGGGTCGCAGGGGGCACAACTACTCTCACTGCCTACTGTTTGCTGCCAGTTTCCCAATACAAGTTGCACCGGGGTGATAAAGACATCGTAAAGGCTAAGCTACACCAAGGAAACCAGTTAACAAATTCAAATATTTGTAACATGTTTATAATGACAAATAAATGTCTGTGTCAGAAATCAGCAGTTTTAGTGACGTTCTAAAAGCTTTTTCTGCGAAGTACATTTAATCTTTACTATTTTATTAATTAAATATTTAAAATTATAAGTAAAATGCGAGGTAAAATGCATATATCCATGAGAAGTACCGCCAATCTTGTTAATGAATTGGAAGAATCTCTGACATTTAGGAACTTCCTCATACCATGAAAAAATAGATATAATAAGAATTTTATGTGTGCACAAGACATGCTAAATATAATAAAAAACAATATTTAGGTAAAGTTTTGCAATTTTTTTTATTATAAAACAACGTTTCAACAACGAAGTACAATTCAATACTTATACCTTAGTACACTTATGTATTGTACTGGCCACAACAGATTTTTACTATTGCATATGGGAAAAATAACTGATTCAGCTGGCGAGGCAATACAATTCTGGGGATTTTTTATTCCACAGTTTGCATTACAAGTAAAGGCGGGAATACTTGACGTCATTTTTATAATAAATAAAACCTTCGACGTGCCTTCGACCATATAACTATAGGCATTTGTTGTGAAGCGAATGGCCTGGTTTACGGGGAGAGGGGCTATAGGTTGTTATGTTGATTGCTTACTTGCAGTAAACACAAGAGATGCGCAAGGAGTACTTTACCATTTCGGTTGCATAATAGAAGGAATTTAATTCAAAACATTACACATTATTTGTAACAATTGATTTAAATATGAACTTTTTAATGTTACCAGTTTTATTATGTTGAACTGTATAATAAATAAAAAGAAAGAAAAATAATTAATTTGATCAGATTTAATGTAATGACAATGACAGTAATTTTAATCAATTATTTATATAAATTTTTCTAGCGATTAATATGAAAATTAATAATAGTGTAATAATGTAAAAATGGATTATGTGAAAGTACAATTATTCTGTAACACACTTATCGACTAATAGTAATGAATATATAAAATATAATTAGTACATACATTTTCTATTAAAAATATATACGTAGAATTATTTACTGGTTTTTGAAATGAATAATTTTTATGTCAACCGTGAGTATTTTTTAACGTGAAACATTGGGTTTGTCATATCCATGGTACCGACTTGACATTTGATTGACAGCAATATATTTGCCCGTTCCATTTAAAATGAAACATAGGGAACGAATCTGACAGAAGTATTATATTTAAATATTGTAAGAAATTTAGCGGAGTCAAAAAACCACTCGAGAGCACTAAACATATTTCGGACACAAGGTGCACACAGTATTTTTTCTACATCTAAATTTAATTTTTAGAAAACAGGTATAATTATTTAAACAAAATTAACCTCTAATGACATCTTGTCAATATGACAGATAACCGTTGAATTTTCCTATAAGTTATGATTTGACATTTGATTGACAGCAATGTATTTGCCTGTCTCATTTAAAATGACACATAGGGAATGAATTTGACAGAAGTATTATATTTAAATATTGTAAGAAATTTAGCCGAGTCAGAAAACCACTCGGGCACAATATACACGCTATATTTTTTCTACAACTAATTTTAATTTTGAATACAGGTATAATTATTTAAACAAAATTAACCTCTATTGACGTCTTATCAAATGTCAAATTCGTTCCCTATGTTTCATTTTAAATGGAACGGGCAAATATATTGCTGTCAATCAGAGCTGGGCAAGTTACTTTTAAAATGTAACTAGTTACAGTACAGTTACAGTTACCTCCAAAAAAAGTAACTAAGTTACTTAAGTTCCAGTTACGTTGGTGAAAGAACTAAGTTACTCATTAAAAGTAACTTAGTTACTTTGAGTTACTTTCTAACTACTTTTAATGGCGTGAAGTGTAGACTTAGACTGTTGACTTAGTTATTGTGTAGGATACATAAGGGAGTTTTTGCACTAACTACGTTAACCTAAATTTTAACGTTATTGCTTGGCAACACCCAATCAGATTATTATTGTTAATGTTAACGGACCTACAGGGCCTTATTACCGCCTAGGCCCACGAGGCTACGGCCTAGGGTCCGCTTTGACAAGGGGCCCGCAGGGCCCGGTTGCTGTGATTTTTAAAAAAATTATTAATTTATTTTTCAATTTTGATTTCTTATACCAAGATATAAAGAATCTACTTTCTTTCTAACATGACATGACCATTATAATGTATAAAACATGCAGACATTATTTCCTACCTAGACTTATTAGTGGATAATGATTAATTTATTGGAAACCTCGGATCAGACGTCGATTTTCAATCTGAGGCCCCGCCGCCCCGCGCTCACATATATAAGAAATTTTGATGAAAATTTTGAAAAAAATATTACGCTAAAATTTCACCTGAAACTAGAATCGAGCATGCGGTACTGTATAATTGATCAGCTTTTCTCTCAGCAGGCAATTTTTTTTTTTCTTTAATAAATAAACTTACATTATAATTATACAAATATTTGTACGTACTTGTTTTTTACTATAAAGAGGGAGGGGGGGAGGGGCCGAAAAAAAATTTAGCCTAGGGCCCAAAAATCTGAAAAAAATCTGATAATGTAACATAAAAATTAAAAGTGACATTTTATCTTGTGAGAAGGGAATTTGCAAAAATGAGACGAATTCAAGTCTTGCAACCCTTAGTACAACGAACAAAATACACTATATTTTCTATAACCTGAAAATTGGAATAATTTTGATGATTTAGTGGCAGCTTAATTATAATTTATTAAAACGTATCATTTGTAAGCGAGGAAAATATTTGAAAATAATATATTTTATAAGTCAAATTTAACATTTAGTGACTTTTTAATTCTAGAATTAAAAGTTAAAATAATGTGTTATTTTTAGTTTTTCTGTTTACCGTACAAAAACTCTATTATTAATGAATGTAATTATTTTATTATCTATTATGGCTTGAAATCAATCAACAATAATATTGAATTTAATTATTACATACATTTATTTAAAACAAAACAGTTTTAGTTAGTGTTTCTAAAAAAGGCATCAGCCTCAACAAAATATTTCTTAGAAATTTAAATCCCCCCGTTACTTTTTATGACTAAGTTACATTCTACTTTTTAAGTTACTTTGACTAACTTAAGTTACATTCTAGTAACTTAAGTTACTCAAGTAACTAGTAACTAAAAACCGGAAAGTTACCAACTACTTTACCGCAGCAAGTTATGTTACAGTTACAGTTACCATATTTTAAAAAGTAACTAAGTTACGTAAAAGTAACTAGTTAGTAACTAAGTTACTAAAGTAACTAGTTACTGCCCAGCTCTGCTGTCAATCAAATGTCAAGTCGTAACCATGGATATGACAAACCCAATGTTTCACTTTAAAAAATACTTACGGTATAATTCTGTGCTTTATAACAGAAATATTTTTTTTTCTTATAATAGTTTTCATAATAAATTACACAACACCAAATAGTGAAAAATAAAGAAAATAAATCAAATTAACCACTATGGGCCAGTTTTACAATCTCTGGTAAAAATTTTAACTGTCAGTTAAATAAACAAAATTGAAACGAAATGAACTCTCAAATAATAAATTGATCATTGCTGTCAATAATTCGATTTAATATTGTTTTTATAACTTACAGTTAAAATTCTAATCTGAGATTGTAAAACTGGCCCTATAAAACCTATAAAGAAACAAAAAAGTCAAACACAACTATGGAACTTGTTAATAAAGGGTCGTATTTACAAAGACAACTCTGAATTTCTCATTATTCAGTTGTTATTACCATAGTCATAAAAAATAGAGTTGGATGATTGACAGGCAGTAGCTGTTATTATTTAGCAAACCTTAAATCGAATAAAACCAAAAGAACTAAATGAGATATCTAAACAGAACTATTCGCCTCAAATGACACAAACAAAACGGTTCAATACTCCGCGACTCATGTATTTACTGACAGTTGGACAGTAAGCAACCAACATAACAATGTATAGGAGACAGTTCTTTTTCCCCGGACCTCAGGCGATTCGCTTGACAACGTTGTATACATGTATACCGGAGCATAGACAATGGGGTATTCCACTATAACAAAAAAATTGAAAAAATTTCACTTTAACATAAAGTATGGCTCAATAAATAATAGTTAAAACAATGAAAACATTTTTTAAATAATTGCTTTACGAGATATTTCACATTTCCTAAAAGGGAAAATTGACGTCATACAATTGTTATCTTTCTCTCGCAGTGTACTCAGAACAGTGTGTGTGAGAAAGACAAGTATAGGGGAAATGTGACGTTACACTGATTTCTCGAAAATAAAATACTGTTAAACTAGGAACAATTAAGATTTTTTAATATTATGAATTGCTTCAAGACTGAATGAAGTTTTATTTAAAATAATAAAAAAAATTGAGTGGAATACCCCATTACGTGTCTATAGTTTTATATGGTCGAAGATAAATACAAATAGGTTGTCAAAGCAGGGGCTTGACAATTTTTTTAACATTATTTTCAAAGTTATGGACTAAGGATGTTTATACGAATACATACAAGATGCCCGTTTTTCGAGGCTCACCACTGGGATTTCGGAAACTATAAGAGATACGAAGTCCATTAAATTAGGGCAAAGTTAAAGTTGCCCCATTAGCAGACCATTTTAAAGATGTATGTATTTGTTTTTTCCGAAAAATTCATAGATCACTAGATAAATGCAAAAATTCAAATTTTGCTGTTTTTATTTTTACAAATATCTATATTCAATATACATAATATGGAATTTTAGTTTGCACTTCTTCAGGATACTTTTTTTACTTGACGTATAAATATAGAAGTGTGACAACTTCTCAATTTTTGTTGCCATATTGATGTTGGCGATTAGTAAGCCGAGATTCTAACTTTCACGCAGGGCCGTAACTAGCTATTTTTGCGCCTGGGGCGGAATATAAAATTGCGCCCCCCCCCATTTTTTGGAAATTATTATTAAAAACTTTAATAAAAAAATTCTTAACCATATTATATTAAATATTACATTAATTTATACATGTATCTATATACAAAAACATAATATAGGTATATTTATTAAAGAGGAATCCTACGAGCTTTGATTGCCGCAAAGTTGTCAATAATTTAGTCAAATTAATAGACTGTATGAATGTGATATGTCATTCTCAATAGATATGATAGCAAATAATTTTTAATAAGTTTTAGTTTACTAAAGCTTCGTTCATTACTAGCTGTAGTTACTGGAATCGTTAAATATATTCTCAGTGCTATAAATATATTTGGACATGACTCTACTAATGAATAATCACGAAGCATATACAATAATTGAAGAGGTGTTGCTGATGATATATTTTCGGAAATAGATGAACTCAAATATTTAAAACTTTCAATTTCATTACAAAATTCGTACGCATTAAGGTCATTTTCATATTTTAATGTCAAATCGGTGACATGTTTTTTAATTCAGAAATATCTATTTCAAAAATAGTTGAACCGGTTAAAAAAGAAAAATTACCAGCCACTTCATTCAGTGTACTGCACCTCCAATTTATATGATAACTTAAGGCATCAAGTACTTCATTTATTTCTCCAATATATTCCTTAGTTTGGATTATATAAAAATTATCGTCAGCCGATTCATCTAAGTGTCACGCGGTGGGGCGCGTTACGCTCGAATTATAATAGAAATACAATATTAATTCGCAAAGTGTAAATTAAGAAACCTAAGAGTGTGCTTGATTTATATTTATTTATTATTATCATTTTTTTTTTTTTGAAGAATTAACAAATGAAGAATTTATTTCTGCGCCCTAGCAACATCTGCGCCCGGGGCAAGTGCCCCGCTCGCCCCACCCTAGTTACGGCCCTGCTTTCACGCAGCGCCTCTACAACATGACGTACCACATAACATTCTAGAACTAATGTAGAGAAAATATTATGTCTCTTACATCTCTTCTGAAATTCGAAAATACTTTACATTTTTCAAATAGCACAAAAGTGACTTATGTATATGGTACACTCTCAGTGACAGCTTTCAGACCCTTAAGATAATGCTTAATAGTTCTCAAATAATTTTTGCATTTATCTAGTGACCTATGAATTTTTCGGGAAAAACAAATACATTTTTAAAATGGTCCACTAATGAGGCAACTTTGCCTTAATTTAACCGACTTCGTATTTCTTAAAGTTTCCTAAATCGTAATGGTGAGCCCCGAAAAACGGACACCCAGTATTCCCAAACGCACACATTCACACCCCATCCCCCCCACCTGACTCTCACATACGCACATATGTATATAATCGCGAAACTGATAAAATTGGCTTCTAATGAATGTAAGATAATTGTATAGGTTGTATGTCTTTATTTCCCTTTACATCATGTACATATAATTTACAACACATTTATTAAAAAATTAAAACCTTTCAATATAGGTAATAATAATTTGAAACAAACATAAATCTGAAATTCGATGCTAATAATATTTAGTTGTAGAAAACACATTGAACATAGGCGCTCAGCAGCTGAGTTTAGTTAGTTAGTGTTCATAAACGAAAAAAAGCGTTTAGTGCTTTCCCAATAAATACATACTTCCACATAACAAACATTGCTTCCAGAGCAATAACATGTAATAAATATTTCTTTTATATGTTTATTTGATATGACATCACATTGATCAGATTGTCTATAGCTAGTATTAAGAAAGGATATGTCACGTAAATATGAGGAAACCCAGTAACACTTAGAAAACAATTATTTCGATTATAAGAGTCTACTCGTTAGGTATATATAATATATTTGTAATATAAATATGAGGATTGTCGCAATTTCAATGATTAGGCCATTGATTATTTAGAACAAGCTTGAAATCAGCATCAGTCAACATTCACTTCCACGACTGATAATTTTTTTGTTCTTTTATCTATTTTCAACTCGATTTTTATTTATTGTTTAAAGTTTTAAGGAAAGTTAAAGTTGTGGTTAAGTACCACATAGTCTCGAAGATACAGTTGGGGCTTCCACAATTATCGGAAGACTAAAATTCTTGGTCTACTAAACATAAAACTAAACTTGTAAAATTATTCTTTGTTACATACAGACACTGAAAATTTGAAGTACTGTTACATCATCAACAGAGTAATTCCATTTTTATTTTATTTTTTATTATCAGTGGCATTACTTATTAGTAAATAAGTATAGTAATTAAAAATTTCAAATACAACTACAAGTAATGATAATATTATTAAAGCATCTTATATTAATATTCATTTCATTGACAGTATACAGTTTTTTTCTTAATATTTTGTTTTTCAAATATTTTAAAAGTAGGTATTAATATTTATTTGCCGAGGGCAGTTAAATCTCTATGGTCAAAAAGGGCTTCCGCATCGAGTATGTATTGTATTAATTTATATACGAGGACACTCCGTCTACAATTTAATAATAATAATAATAATAATAATAATAATAATAATAAAAACTTTGAACGAGACAGTATTGTGATTATTTCGTTAATCAAATAGAAAAAATGTTTGAATTGAAAAAAAATTGTATGAATTTACGAACTATACTCTATCTCTTTTAAGATTGCAGTGGTGGGTGGAGCTTGATGAGACCGGTTTACGCAGCAACATTTTGAGGGTAAATACGAATCAAGTGTTATTTCGATAAGATAATATGTTACAATAATCTGAACATCTTCATACACAATCATCTTCAATATCACCCATTTGAGGACCACTTTGATTAGATATGCGAAACTGTATAAAATATTTTGGCAGTTATTGACAGATTATGTATCTTTTGTATTTATATTAAAATTATTTATTTCACTTACATACAATTTAGCTGGCCTCAATTAATATACAAATGCATTAAAAATGGTGCAATATTTATATACTGTTGGAACAGTTAACAACTGTGTGACGTTTGCACCAATCACAGGCCGTGAAATGTTCTCACTATACCTTGCTACACATTCTTTAACCAGACACAGTATATATGTTTTAATGGAATGAATCAAAAGTCTTGGAGACAATTGAATAGACATAAATTATAAACCATTCATTTATAAATATACAGCTTTTTTGACTTGGACTTGTGTTCCATTAACGATACAATCACGATACTCCAACAATACGATGACGATACAATAGTGTTACGCCATCATATTTTTATGAATTTATTGTGATGGGCTGCGTGTAGATTTCAGGTTTTTGTCATAAGTATAGAACTATTATTCAATCAATTATTTCTCAATTCTAGTTCATTTTGACTACTTCCAGTGACATTTAAAAAAGAAAAATTGGCATTTTGGATTCAACAAAATATGCATGTCTGCAAAAGCAACCTTCCATTCATCCCTGCATATAGTTATACTATGCTGTCACTATGGTACAATATTTTCTTCTATCATCGTATCGCCAATGTAAATTAGTGAACATTAATTACTGCAATCAATTATATTTTCTTTAAATTCAAAATTGAAATTTTTAATTACAATTACGGAAAAACACTACTGATAATAAATATTAAAGTAATGGTAATGGAACAATACTTCATTACCAATGTAATTAATTATTACAGTTCTGAATACATACAGCATTATAATTTCAGTTAAGCAATCCGAAAGATGAAATTTCCAATTTCTATGTGAACAATACAGTTTCTAATCACCTGGAACTAGTGTTACATATAAAAGTTTGTTACTGACATAAAAATACATTTTCATTAATGTGTTTAAAGACTATTTGCTACTCTTAGATTGTCTGTGTTTTGATTTGTCATGCAAAATAAATAAAATTGTCATGAAATTATTTTATATATTCATGCATTTCGAACGAAAACTATATTTATTAAGCTTTATGTGATTAACCTCTCCTTTAACTTACAATTTTAAATAGAAACTTTCATTTTTAATTTATAGTATATTTTTATTTTATTATTTAAGATTTAAAGGTACTTATAATCATTGTATAAAAAAGTTACTTCTATGTAAGTAATCATTTGAAAAATATTATAAATAATTTATTCAATACGATTTTAAAAAATATGTATTAAATTTTTTAATTCGTTTCGAAATATTTTTTTACTTAAGCAAAAATTTTTATTAAACTTTTATACCAAATATTCAACCTATTAATTGATATGCAAAAATTATTCCACCCATTTGTAAATGTATGTACAGAAAACAACAAAAAATAGAACACTTGATTTATGACTATAGAGATTCTCAATCAGATTTGACTTATATCGCTTGTGTTGAACCATTTTTTTTACTTATGTTTTCTTTCTTCGTTTTTAACAAAGAGGGACAAATTCAGTCATACTATTCCTTACATTTTTTGCAAAAAATGTTTTGTAAAAAATGGCTGGGCACTACCGTTTGGAAGATTAGATTGTACCTACTAAAGAAATTTTGATTTTATTTCTTTTAATTAGAAAAACAAAGAGCCTATTCAGAAATAGCACTAAATATTTCGAATTTTAAAATATTATTTTAAGAATAGGAAAGAATAGATATTACTTTTTTTTATTAAATTAAACATATAATACTTGAAATAAGTATTTTTACATGATCATTGAGTAATACCTTCATTATATATATTTTCTTTCACTTGGGCCGTGAATAATGACTTGGGAGGACCAATCACAATAATCCATTACTTAAAATTGCAATGTTATCGAGTATGCTCTGGCTCAGAACAATGTTCATGTGTTATAATTGTTTTTCTAACGTCAAAATTATTGTAATAGTTTTTTTCATTTTTCTTAATAATTTTCAAATTTTTCACCCCAAAAAATTAATAGTTCGTCTTCTATTCATGTGTAAAACAAAAGTATGTTGACTTGTTATACAGAATGTCTCTTAAATAGGGGGACATGGCTTAACCACAGATTCCTGAGGCTAAAATAACCAAACTTGCTTTTACCGGAAAGTGTACCATTTGGCCAGTATTCTGCTTCAAAGTTCTTCGAAAAAAAAAAAAAAAATTTAGCTTATAATAACAGGACGCTTTATTCGATTTGGATGAAATTTGCTATGACAGTTTATATGGTTATAAGTCATCTTTTAAGATGATACTTGCTATTATTAGTGAACTACTAGTGTATGAAACTTAGGTGTCCCAACATTAATTAGACCGTAACTTTTTAATGGCCACGCCGATAACGTGAAATTTTTTTTTTTTCAGAAAGATACATTCAGTAGTAAACTTTTCTCTCTTTGTGTCATTTGTGATATCTGTTACGGTTCACACAGAAAATAATAAAACCTGAGTGACTACACCGTGAATTTTTTAAAATAAATTTAATCTAGCAGTCTATCCAAATGTCCTACTATATTATAGGGATCTATGATTATGTTGCTAGGCAACCGTACATAAACATTTCCCACCCATGAAGTGGAAGTGTGATCTGTCATTTCCCACCTAAGAGATTGTCATTGCAGTCAGGAAAAACGTATTTCCCAGGGATTTGTTAACTAGTGGATGGAGCAAGTGTATATCGATATATGTATTTCTTGTGTACCCGGCTAGATTAAGAGAGAACACAGGAAGTGTGAGTGAGAAAACTATAGATAATTCCACTTTAGACAAGTGAATTTGGTATTCATATCTGTCATATTCACATCTGTCAAATTCACGTCAAAAAATAATTGTGTTTAAGTATATTTGATCATGAAACGTGAAATAAGTACGAATACATCTAATGCAACGCTAAATTAGAACACCTATAAGAATATAAGTCGTTTATTTGTTAAATTATTTTTTTGAAAAAATCATAATTTTAATCATAACTTACTAATGAAACGACACAGCACCGTTCATCACATATTTTGATACAAAATTTTCAACACAACACCTTCGAACCATTCTCATATATTAAAATAATTATATTTCAATAATGATATAAAGAATAACCTAAAATCTGTCAAACCTGTCAAACAAAAGATTTGACAAGTAACGGAAACAAAGACAACAAATAGAAATTATGTATGACTATCTCTGTCGATCTGGCCGGGTACATGGTAAAGATTCACTCGCTCCATCCAGTAGTTAACAAATCCCTGGTATTTCCCAACCTCTAAAGGTTAGAAATCGACATGTCTAGATTAGTCAAAATTTGAGATAGAAGTACGGTCATAAATCACGTATCTCTTTTTTTGTCGATCTTACTGTATTGAAAATGATTAATAATGGATCCCTTGAAAGAAGAACATTGAATAATTTTGACATGTTGGTGTAAATCCACCTTCACGACCAACAGGCGCATCGTGTACATATAAAAATAAATATTTCTGTACATAAAGATATATTATTGTTTGTTTTAAAATAATTTATAAATATTTGGTGTCTCGATGGAGTTGTTAATAAAATCATTGCGGAGTTAGTTACAAATTGTAAAAATAAATTTGAGATAAAAACTGAACTTAGTTGTGATTTTGGCCGCTGGGTGATTCCGTCAAGGAGAATCGTTGGAGTCTGAGCCAAGCGAGTGAATTGGGAAGAGCGGGTACCACCCAACTGTCAGAGTGGTCAGTGTAATGGAATCCAGCGCCACTTCGGCACCACCTATACCTTGGTTGTGTTCGAAACCTCCTTGTCGCTCCCATAACATCACAAGGAGAGTGCGTCCCAAAACGTCGCATGCAGAGTAGCGCAGAGTTTGGCGATACTGCGGCTCTGATGAATGGCGAGCTACCTAGTGGTCAGAAATAGAAAAAGAATGAATTATATAGTTATGTCTGTTGAAGTTGCATGGTTGTACCACAGAAGAGCTACACACATTTCCTATCCTATTACTTACAATTCCCGTTAACTACAATTTACAAAACGACGGCAACCGAACACTCTTCGTTTAGTATAGAATTTATATTGGAAACATACGTGAAGCCTAATGAAACTAAAATGTATACAAAGGCATGTAACAATTGTTGAATTTCACATTTAATTAATGAAATTATGATAAATATGCTTAACTCACAAAATTTAGGCTCATAAAATTTGGACAAAAATTTTAATAAAGGGTTAATCAATATATAATCTGTGCCTTAGTAACGATTTTCTGATAGGCTAAGCTTAGAACTGGGTATTTAGTTAAAAGGGAAAACCCACCCACTCGGACCAAATGGAATACGGGTCGGACTCGATTCTTCACCCATAAAAACCGTATGATCTGACGTTATCAGGAAGCGGTGACTGCTTGCATTAAGGGGCATACTGCGCCGCATACATTGCATTTAAATACATATTTAAATTATTCATAATGATGTTTGTCTTACAAACTGATTTTTTTTTTACTTCTATCATTGTACAAATTACCAACTTAACTTTTAAAACTAATTGTATTAGCTTAAATGTTTAATCAAATAAATGAACTAATTAAATAGTAGTATATTCTAGGCCGAGCCGTATGCGAGGTTTACGGTTTCGCGAGTGGCGGATATACGAGTTTTAGACTATACTTTCTCTATCACTATTAGAAATAAATATTTTACTCATCACTTGATATTTTTGCTAAAAATAATAAATTATTACCGGTATGTTACAAAAGCAATAATTTGTTATTTAACTTACATAATAAAAAAAAAATCAATCTTTCATGATATGTGTCACTTTTGACATTACTAGTAGGCGCAGACGCAGAATAGCAATTGTTTTCATTGGTCGCGTTCAGCACCTCTGATCGCTGGCATCGCTGTCCACCTAAGTTTGTCAAACACAATAAATGAACGAATGCGATTGGTCCAACAAGTGCATTCGGCAATCATCGGCGTTCAGCGGTGCTCATCGCTGCCAGCGCTACCGGCAGGGCTATCGGGGTGCCGAACGCACCCGTTCATTATTGTAGTTACATGTGTCAATAAACACAAGTAATTTATTAGCCTTTCTGTGTTATTATTTAAAAGTTGGAACATAACATTTTGGCGACGAGGATGAGATATACGTTTGGCGACGAGGATGAGATATACGTTTGATGCTTAGTACAAAAGTATAAAAACGTGAGTAAAGAAACGACTTACCGGCGGTAGATATTTTATTGCGCATGTTTTCGTGCCACGTCGTATTTGTAAGTACATTTCCGCATTTTTTCGTGCCGCGTCGTACTAGAGGATGCATTAAAACTGTGAGTTGTGATTGCGTTAAAACCGTTTTTTTGTTCGTCGTAATCCGTCAAACTCGATCAAATATTCGTCCATACGGTATTCGAATAGCCACGTCGGTTTAAATTATTAAATTGCTACCACGCTACATCCGGATCAAGTCGATGAAGTGAAGTATATTACCATAATCGAAAAGCTTACGGAAAAATTTCGATCACAAGTGAATGAAGTCGCAGCTTACCATCGCTTCCACCACCGCAATTAGAAGTCAGATCAAATAGTCAGTGAGTTCGTAGCGCAACTTCGTCAGCTAGCATCGGACTGCGGGTTTGCACTGTTTTGGATAATACAAGTATGATCAGAAATCAGCTAGTATGTGGTATACGCGATATAAACACAAATCTCATACTTCAGGAAGTCATTGAAACAGCTTCCAGGGCGGAATCTGCATTGCGCTGCGTGAAGGAAATGTCAACGGGCGTGAGTGCAATCCATTGGATGTCAAATAGGGTCAAACAATCGCAGAGCGGAAATGTTCGCGATATTACGTCAATAAAGCACGTCACTGGTGTTAGAAAAAAACAGTTTCGTTAACTACACAGGTAATAACATGTTTTCGTTGTGCGAGAGACCACAAAGTATTTTGATGGAACAGGCATGGGCATATCCAGCTCAAAACGGAGGGGGGGGGGGGCAGATTTCTGAATTCAAACTTTTGCATGTGGAGGGGGTCCATATGGGGTGGCATGCAATAATACACAATAACAAAAGGAAGCAACACCATTTATTTAAAAAAAAATATTAATTTTTAAGCAATAGTTTGCGAGGATTAGCTGAAAATTTATTAACTGCAGCTTCTACTAAGTGTTCCTTGTTCGCGAAAGCCCACTGACTGTGAATGATTAACATGGCTCACCCATTTAACCTATTTTCGCCAATAGTGCTTCTTAGCCATGTTTTAATTCGGCGAAGGGAGATGAATGATCGCTCTATAGTACTTGTTGTGCAGGGCTGCGAAAGCAATATAATTAGCGCCTTTCTAATTGTTGGGAAGTATAATTCGCTCTTTTTTAATACCTCAATGATGTCTGGCGATTCCTGTACCCCATTCTATATTTTGAACCACAATTCGGTTGTACGCATGCGTTAACCTAAAAGACTATTGTTTTGATCTGAACTTGCTTCAAGGAAAACGATATTGACGTTTTAGGTCAGAAAACTTAAAATTGAAGTTCGTCTCACAGATGACGCTAGTGTCTCTATTTCGTAATTAATATCTTTAAAAATGTCGAAAGAACAACAAACCAGTCAATTAATTTTTCAAAAATTTGTTTTTTATATTTTTTTATATTTTATTTTAATTATTTTCCACATTGGAAGGCGGGCAGCTGCCCTCCCTTGCCCCCCCTACACGCAGAGTTGCTTCAGCTGCATTTATGATATACGTAAAGACCGACGATCATGTTGAAAGAGGTATTCCAGTGGTAATAGAAGAGGCTAATAAAGTAGACTTTTACTATAAATTATTTTTTTATTATAATAATTCATACAATGATAATTGACAGCTCATCAAAAACATTTATCAACAACTATATTTTATTTTTCATGTGTACTTGATAATTATAATAAAATATTGCTTCCTTTGATTCTAAATTTATTCGTTTTAAACATAATTATAAATCACATATTCAACTATATCGATGGAAGTTGTTTCAGGAGCACTGCAATTGAAGGAGATCATCACGAAGCAAGATTCAAATTTACCGCCAAAGTTAGGGACACAGGGTTTTTTGTTAACAAAGTAGAAGAACTAGGGAAAATTGTTTTTTGGACAGAGTTTTGTTGTTGCTTGAAAAAAAGAGAGCATGATGTATTTTGTTAGTCAATGTATTTTTTGTATTTTTTTTCGTAAAATAAAACGAAAGTAAAACGAGAATAAGAGTTTTGTTAAGTAAATAATCAGACTTGAGCCCGATTCCCGCAACAATTTGGTAGCAGAACACGTAGTTGTGAAATTTATGTGGATTAATTTAATTTGTCTCTGACGAGGAAAAGACAGAAAACATTATGGCTGAATCAACGACTTTCGCAATTTCTAGAATCGAACCATTAACGAGTAAAAATTATGCTTTATGGAGTATGAGGGTAGGTGCAATGATAAAAGCAAAGCACATGTTCGATCTTATTACTGAAGATGAACCTATAAAGAATGAAGCGGATGCAGCATCTGTAGCAAGATGGAACGAATGGTCTAGAAAAAATGACGAGGTATGTGCCATGATTTTTTAACTCTTTCTGCTGAACAGACAATGGCATGTAGAGAAATGAATTATTGAAAAGGCGTTACGAAGGAGCTGAACGTCAAAGGAAAACGCAATTAAAAATAAAATTAGCTCGTATGGAAAAGCAAGAAATGGAAACAACATCTGTGAATCATGTATAAGGGGTAAGATGACAAGATTACCATTTTTAAATGTTGAAATTGAAAGAAGTACACAAGTCTTAGAACGAATTCATGTCGACTTATGTGGACCGATGCCAACTGAATCACTCGGCGGAAGCAAATGTATGATGGTAATTGTTGATGAATACAGCAGAAGATATTTTGTTGAATTTTTGAATGCGAAGAGTCAAGCTGCGAGTGAGTTAAAAAATTTATAGAAAGACGTGAAACAGAGACAGGAAAAAAGGTAAAATATGTCCGTTCAGATAATGGTTCTGAATTTATCAATACACCGTTGTTAAATTATTATAATGGAAAAGGTATAAAAAGTGAAAGAACGACGATTCACACACCGCAAATTAATGGAATCGCGGAAAGAGCCAACAGATCATTAATTGATATGGGCAGAACACTTTTAATCGATGCTGGTTTACCACAAAAGTTTTGGGCTGAAGCTGTTTGGACTGCTAGATATATCCATAACGTAACTCCTACTAAGAGCAAGGATAAAGTACCATTGGAAACATGGTCAAAAAGAAAACCATCAATTCAACATTTTAAGATTTTTGGTTGTAAAGCTTTTTACAGAAATGACGACGTAACCAGAAAGAAATTTGATGTGAGATCTAGGCCAGCTGTCTTTATTGGATATTCGAAAAATAGAAGAGCTTATCGACTTTATGACCTAGAAGAAAGAAAGATTCGAGAAAGCAAAGATGTAAAGTTCATTGAAAGCATGAAGGGATTCGCGGAACAAGAAAATGATCAATTAGATGAATTTGATTATATCTCAGTTTCATGTGATAAAATAATAGCAGAAGAAGACAAAAACATAGAAGAGGAAGAAGAAGAGGATTTCCGAGGATGGCCAATACTTATCCGAGATGAAATAGGACGTAACGAAGAAGAATCAACTCCCGAAAATGAAGAGGTAAGAAGAGGAAGGCGAAGAGGTGACACTGATGAAGTTATTCAAGAGAGAAGACAACATGAGAGAGATGAAAACGAACATGAACTAATAGCTCAAGGTGTTAGAAGATCGAGTAGAGAAAGAAAGCCAAATCCGAAGTATACCTACTGAAAATATGGTGCGAGATGATGTTCCAAAGTCGTATGAAGATGCGTTAAAGTCCACTGACAAAGACAAATGGGAAGAAGCGATCAACAATGAATTAAGGTCACTTGAAAATTACAAAACATGAGAGATAATTGACTCACCAAAGAATCAGAAGATAATCCGGAGTAAATGGATATTTACAAAAAAGAAGAACGGTAATAATTGGAAGTACAAAGCACGATTGGTGGCTGATGGGTCCAGACAACGATTGAGAAAAGATTACGAAAACTCGTACAACCCAGCAACGAAGCAAGAGTCTTTTAGGACATTGTTATCCATATCGGCTACGAAAGGATATAAAATTCGATTCATAGATGTAGAAACAGCATATTTGAATGGCAATCTTGATAGAAATGTTTATATGCAACCTCCACAAGGTGTCAATATTGAAGGAGGGAAAACATTACTTCTCAAGAAAAGTCTATATGGATTACCTGAAGCTGGAAGATGCTGGTATATGAAGTTGACAGAAATTCTGAGAAAGGCTGGTTTGTATTCAACTAAAGCTGACCCATGTGTTTTTGTTGGAAATAATGAGACCGAATTTATAGCAATCGGGTTTTATGTAGATGATTGTGTGATTATTGGACAAAATAACGAAGTAATTGATCAATAAATTGAAAAATTGAGAGTAGAACTCATCATCAAAGAACTTAAAGAGAATATCATTTTTTTGGGAATCACGATTGAGGAAATGGAAGATGGTTTCTTGTTAGGTTAAGAAAAATTCATTGATGAAATCCTGGAGAAGTACAATATGAAAACTTGTAATGCCATGAAGATACCAGGGATTCTTGGGGCCAAACTAGACGACTATGAAGAATCGGATGTAGTCGATGCTACTTTATATCAAGAAATTTTGGGAAGCACTGGATATCTAGTAACAGGGGCAAGACCTGATTTAGCTTATACTTATAGCAAATTGTCGCAATATGCAAAAGATCCCCGAGAACTTCATCTACAAACCATGAAGCGTGTATTAAGATATCTTCAAGGAACGAAAGGATTAAGACTAAAGATTGGAAATGATCAAGGTAAACTAACTGTCAGTCTCAAGATTGGTAATTCAATGATTAGCTGGAAGAGCAGGAAACAAAAGATTGTTGTATTGTCGACGATGGAGTCGGAGCTGCTCGGGTTATGCGATGCTGTGTGTGAAGGAAAATTGCTAATAGGACTATTAGAAGAATTGGGACAAATGGATGTAGTGCAGAGGCCAATATGAATCAACACAGATAGCCAATCCGTGATTGATTGGGTTTCGAATCCTAAGATAAACATGAGGAACAAACACATTCATAGGAAGTATCAAGAAGGAGAGTTCAAGTTTTGTCATATTAAATCATCTGAATTGGAGACAGATATGATGACCAAGGATTTAAGCGATGTGTTATTGAAGAAACATATTGCTACTATGGGATTGGTACTAGTTTAAAGAAGTCTGAAACTTGCGTCGTGAAAGGAGAGATTTGAAGGAGATCATCACGAAGCAAGATTCAAATTTACCGCCACACAGGGTTTTTTGTTTACAAAGTAGAAGAACTAGGGAAAATTGTTTTTTGGACTGAGTTTTATTGTTGCTTGAAAAAAAGAGAGCCCGATGTCGTATTTTGTTAGTCAATGTATTTTTTGTGTTTTTTTCGTAAAATAAAACGAAAGTAAAACGAGAGTAAGAGTTTTGTTAAGTAAATAATCAGACTTGAGCCTGATTCCCGCAACTGTAATTCATCGTGAGATTTTTGAAGAATTATGATTAAGGTCAGCAAAACTCAGAGTAGTTTCGAGATTTCAATTAGGTGATTTTAGTAATAAATAAATACAAATTTTAGGAATCAAGGATGTCACGGTTCAATTTAAAGGGAGAAAAACAAACGCCTTTGTTTGTGGTGGCTGCAAAAATCATAATCTCCTAGGATATAATTGGTTCTCAGACCTCGGTATTGCTATTTGTGGGCTACATACCGTCTCGGACTCTACCACAGGTAAGTCTCTCAAATTTAAACATCCACCATTACAGGAGGATGGATCAAGTTTAGGAAAGTTCAAAGGACCGCCTGTACATTTGGATCTGGAGTCAGTATAACTCGCAAAATACTTGAGAGCACAGCCAGTATTTTACGCTTTAGAAACTCCTTGTGGTAGACGAGATTCAAGGACTTCAAAACATAGGAGTTTTGCAATCAACGCCTATTTCGAGATAGGCTACACCTATGGTGGCTATAGCGAAACGAGATGGTTCACTTCGGCTCTGTGGAGACTACAAAGCAACTATCAATACGGTTTTCACTCCTGATAAACACCCTTTGCCAACCTTTGATGATTTGTGTGTCAAATTGATTTAGATCAGGCATTAACGGTGGAGGATGAACCAGCAAATACTTGACTATTAACACCATTAAAGGGTTATTTACGGTCCATAGGCTACCATTTGGAATTTCAGCTGCACCAGAAATATTTCAGCGAATGATGGAGGGGTTGCTCCCTAACGGGAAAAACTAAAGAGGAACGATGAATATCTAAATGAAGTGTTAGATCGACTACATAGATTTGAACTTAAATTAAAACAAAAGAAATGTGAGATTAGAGTACCTAAATTTGAGTTTCTAGATTCTGGAAATAATTTAAGCCTACGGGGTCCTGTGGCCGCGTGCCTGAGTGTTTGGTCGCGAACCTGGGGGAACCGGGTTCGATCCCGACAGACGCCAAATATTTCCAATTTTAAATGGCACAAAAGTGACCCCTGTGGTGCACTCTCCACGCCAGCTATGAGTGCCCGTGAGGTGACGCCTGGTAAGCGCCCACACGGTAAAATATATCATCATCATTACCGATGTCTACATGTGTTGTAGATACTGGCACACCCAGAAATGGGTAATATGCCGTGATGATATATTTATATTTATTTATTTATTTATTTATTTATTTATCTATCCTCATTTTTGGATGTGTTGACACACTACGATGGAAAACGTCAATTGATGTGTGTGACGCATCGGCATAGCAGCGGTCATATCGCATGGTCGGGAAGATGAGCAAAAGAATCCAATCGCATTCAAGTATTGTACATTAACCACTACAGAGCGTAACTATGACAAAGAGGCCGTATGCTTTGTTTTCGGAGTTGAATAATTCCACAAGTTTTTATTTGATCGTCCTAATCTTGTTTTTGTTCCAGACCACAAACCTTTACTAGGTATGAAAACAATAATATTTCTTGAGCGCAAAATTTGTAAACAATTCTTTCTTCCTAGGGATATCGCTCAATTGCAGCTGGGGTCCAAGTAACGGGTCTAGTGGGTGGTTATGAATCACTGCCGCTGTGACGTATTTATCCACAATGGGAGTGGAAGTACTGACCGAGGTACTGACAAAGGTGTTTTGGCTGCTTACTAGTGCTGTTACACTGTGTCGGTTTTTTTTTTATTACTACCTCTAGTTAACGTCCACCTATTAACTAGCTATGCTGTACTGATGAGCACTAATAAGAGCGAAACACGTGTCTACAGCTGCAATTGAGCGATATCCCTAGGAAGGAAGAATTGTTTACTAGGTATATTTAAAATAAACTCGTCAACTACAGAACACATCTCATCTCGGGTGCTTCGTTGGTCTTTTATTTTAAGCGCTTATAATTACCATTTTATATACCGATCAGGTCGTTGCCTTGGCAATGCAGACACATTTTCACGGCTAGCTCTACAAACGATGAACATAGTGAATATTTACATCCGGTAAAAGTTCACTTGTCAGAAATTCAAAATGATCCGGTGACACACAAAAAAAATAAGCGGAAGCCACAAAACAAGACGTGGTCATTATGAAATTTGTGAAGAACGGTTGGCTCAACAATGTACCAACTCATTTGAAGAATTATTGGAAGTGTAATACAGAATTTTCGCTACAACGTGGATGTCTACTGCGAGGTACTCAAGTGGTGGTACCTACTTCACTACGACAAAAGTTTCATTCTTTTCATCACGGCATCGTATGAATAAAATCGGTCAGCCGCTCGTACATCTGGTGGCCAGGATTAAGTGGTGATGTGGAAATGATTGTCCATCTATGGAGCATGTGTCAGGAGCTTCGCCGTAATCCCCCTGTGGATCTATCATAACAGTGGCCAGCGGATTCACGTGCATGGGAACGTGTTCATTTCAACTATTTCGGATCCATTGAAGGCCAAGTATTCCTTATCATGGGTGGACGCATTCTCACGGTTTCCCGTAGTAAAAATGGTGTCATCCATGGCAGCATCTATGTTGGTAAGGAACACCGGAGAAGTATTCGCAGATTTCGGCGTTCCAAATTACATTGTTTCTGGTAATGGAGTAGTAAAATATTCAAATTCTCCACAGTTTCGTCCATTTTCAAATAGCCTGGTGGAAAGAGCAGTTCGCACTTCCAAAGAGATTTACAAGAAACATAGGACTGGAGAAGCTTCATTACGTCTTGCCAGAATAATATAGCAAAGTAGCAAAGTGCTCATTCTGTAACAGTTTTCAGTTAGAGAATGTGTGGATTCTCTAGTAGTATTGGAGAAAATGATTTTTTAACGGGTTAATATTTAAACGGATAATTAGAAATCTAATAATACGTTTCAATACGGGTCTTATGGATTTTCGGTTATGTATCGTATGAGTTTTACGGGTCTTATGGGTGAAGAATTGGTTTCGACCCGTATTCGCTGAAATACGGACGAGGAGGTGGTCTTTTGGATCTTTGGAGCATTAATATTGGGTTACATCGCCTTTATTAGTAATACAAACTTTAATTGTATTAGGCATCGTATCCCTAAGCCCTGCACATTTTTCTGTGAGTATTGTGCCATATGTCGTGCAAGGTAGGTTTTACTGTAAGCACTTGATATTTATGAAGCTGGTTTTCATTTTGCCAAAAGGAATTGGTAGAAGCTAATCTGGACTAGAAGATGACCCTTAAAGTACTGCTCGAACTAATATCATTAGTCATTTGGCCCACATTTTAAAAAATTTTAAGACTAAAAGAATTTTGTAGAAAATTCTAATCTTTCGTGTAGATTATATAATTTGTTGAAAATGTAAACCAGCCTAATTATTATGAGTTTTGGCTGGTATAATAGCGACTAGTGAAGCCCATATTATCAGCTATGATATTCACTTAAATAGGTGAGATATTGTAGGAAATGTGAGCTACAGTATGCATTCCTTTTAAACTAGATGTGAGAAATATGTTACGTTCGCGTAAATACTTTGTAAAGCCACCAGTCAATTAGCAAAAATAAAATCGTTTATCCCAACACACTAATTCCAATAAGTCATTATTTATGTAAAATGTAATAATGCATCTAGAAATTATTCCATTTACACCAATTATCTTTCCATGAACAATTTTGCACTTGGAAAAGACTTTCTTATACTCAAACATCTTCAGGAACTGCGAAAAAATTGTGTTAATAATTTCGATGGAACCGGGAATCGATTGAGGATGAGGAAGATCCTTATTACGTTAAAGTTGACAAAACAAAGAATGACAATGAAGTTGGAATATCAGAAGCAACTAAATAAAACATTACTTCATATTTAAATATTTTTCTTTATGGTTAGTGTAATGTATTTATACAGGGTGTAACAACATGATATGTCACAAATACGTGGACGTGTTTTACTAACAAAAACAAGAAAAAAAAAGTCCTTTAAACTTTTGCCCAACCTTGATTCGTTTTCAAGTTACAGGGTGTTAAAATTTTTTGAAGAATTTGTTCATCGACGTTTGGTTCACCAGGTTGCGGCCTCTCAACAGGCCCCTTGCGAATTCCTCTTCCCCTTAAACGCATGTCAACTGCCTGAAATATTCTTTGATCAGGAAGTCTCCTCTTGGGAAAGTTTTCTGCATACAATCGTCTTGCTTCAACAGCATTACCCCAAGCCGCACCATACATTAAATGTATATCTGCATACTCTTCATTAGTAAATGTAACAGGTGCCATTATTGGAAAATAACTTTTTAAGTAAACAAAATAAGTATCAAGCTTAAGCAAACTGACACTTGTCTAATAACTTGGATTTTGTTTTCATGGCCTACCGGATTTAAATGCATTGTAGCGCGCGAGAACACAATCCGCTTTTATCGAAAAATTTTAACACCCTGTAACTTGAAAACGAATCAAGGTAGGGCAAAAGTTCAAAGGACTTTTTTTCTTGTTTTTGTTACTAAAACACGTCCATGTATTTATGACATATCATGTTGTTACACCCTGTATAATTCAAGGAAACATTTGCTCTCATTTTGACATGGCTTGTTCAACTTTCTGAACTATTCTTAATTCTTCAACATGTCTCATCTCATTTCATCCATCTCTTCTGCATACTTTGGTAGCTTAATTTAATTTTCCTATTGAACATTAGTTCTGTAGGTGATCTATTAGTTATGCAGTGTGGTGTTGTTGTAGCATTAGCAAATAATCATATAGTTCGTTTTTTCAGTCTTTATTCAATTCATGTGCTATCTTACTTCTCTTTAATAATGAACGATTTTGTCTCTCCACTTCTCCGTTAACTTGAAGCCATAATGGAGTTGTTTTCCGGGGACACATGTTTAGCTCTTTGCAATAATCTTCAAATTCATTACTAATAAATCGTCGTCCATTATCTGTAGTTATAGATTTTGGAATTTCGAATCTTGAAAACGTAGGTCTTAATTTTTTAATTAATTTTTCTGTTGTAATTGCATTCATTATTTCCACTTTAAAAAAATCTTGTATAATAATTCATAATAACTAATAGGTAGTCACCGTTTGGTAAAGGTCCCATAAAGTCGGGAGCTAGATCATCCCAGGGGTTTTCAGGATGTATAGGTCGTATTATTGGTTCTTCGAACATACTTTTCAGCTTCGTTGTCAATTCCTGACCAATATACTTTGGTTCTTAGACGACTTTTCATTGAATTCTCTTCCAAAGAGTTCTGATTTGCATACTTTTAGTTACTAATCTAGAAAATAATCAGCTATGTTCTTCTTCCCTTCTCAGTATACAACTTCATAGTCATACATCTGCAGACTTAAAACTCATCTTTCGATTCTCATATTTGGTCTTGATTTAGGTGAAAAGATAAATTTTAGAATTTTGTGATTTGTAACAAGTTGAAATTTTTTCCCATAAAGATACATATCGTCGATGAAACCAGAAAACCGTGTAACTCCGTCTGAGTCAGTTTTGCAGGAGAGGCATAAAATAGTATAACTTTGAAAGGATTATAATTACATGGTGGAAATTTCTTTCCCGGCTTTTTATTGGAGTTGCACTATTTTCTAGAATATAGATACCGTTTGTGGCTAACAGATGACACTAATATCTCCATTTTAACCAAAAGTGGAGTTACACGGTTTTCTGGTTCCATCGACGATATGGAATCTCTCGCAAGTCCAGACTAAAGCCTGAAATTCCTTCTCGGTTTGTGAATATCCTTGTGTCAAACTATTACTTGCGAATTCGACTATTTTATTTTCACCACCTTGTTCTTGCACAAGTACTGTGCCCCACAAACTGCCCCCAAACCTACTGCACTTGCATCTGTTCGCTTTCGGACCATAGTAGGCTAATATTCGTTCATTTTCTAGTTGTCACTTTTTTTGTTCATAATATTTGTCATGTTTTTCTTTCATTTAAATATTTTTGTCGTTATTAAGTCTAGTAACGATTCGGTGAGCGTTGATAATCGAGGTATATAACGACCAACATTCTGGTTTAATTCCTCTGTCTATAAGTGTCCTAGAAATTTTAACTCTTTTACACAATATTTACATTTTTCTTCATGTAGAAGAATGTTTCTATTTCTCAAGGTTTGTAGAATTTTTTGTAATCGAATATCATGTTTTTCTTTAGTGCTTCCATATATATATACACGAAAGTACCTGTACAATTCTGTAGTATTTGTTGTATTAATAATTCTGGTGCATTAGATCTTTTATATTTATGTAAAATCCCATGTGTGTCTGGATGTAATTATCTCTTTTGAGTCTGGGTGTAGTTCTACTTGGAGAAATGCCCACTTTATGTTTAATTTAGAGAAAAAAATTGAGTCACTTAAATCAGCAGTTAAATCGTTTACAGTTGGCAAAGGGTGCCTCTCCCTTATTACACATTCGTTCACTTTTCTCATGTCAACGCACATTCTAATATCCCTCGCTCTTTTAGAACAATAACTTGTGCACAATATTTCGTACAACCAAAAACTTTCTTTATGACGTCTAGATCTTCCAATTCTTTTAACTTCTTCTGTAACTCTTTTTATAGAGCTATAGGAATTCTCTGGTAAGGAGATATGATTGGTTTCGTTTGATCTTTTATAGGTATTTCCAATGGGCTACTTGCGCACCTTTTTTTATTTAATATTTTTGAAGAGAAGGTAAAAACTTGCTACCCATATTTTTTCTTTTGACAAAATTTTTATTAATTAGCCAGAAAAAAAATGAAATTTATGTGAAATGGTATGTTTGTGCGGGTAATGTAGATCACCTGTTTGACGTTTCAACAATAGTTTGGAGGTTAGTATTTTAGTTTATCTTTTTGGTATCGATATTTTAAATATCTACCTATGTGTTTAATTATAAAGTAATTAATGTATTTGAGAGACCAGAGAGAGAGAGAAAAATGAACTAATGTCAAATTCAAATTAAAACTTTCTCGCACGCCATGCCATCTATTAATAACATTCTTAAACATGTTTCCCCTCCCCTAGTTCAATATAAAGACGTCACAGAAAATTTTCTTTCTTAATTTAGTAAAAAACAAATAATTATTTTAAAATAAAACTTATATTTTTATATATGTTTTCAATATAACATTACGTATATGGTGACAGAAATCGGATTTTCAGTACCACGCAAGTAGCCCATTGAACATCCTTGATTTTGCTTAATTTCTTTAAAGTAATTGATGCGTTAACATTGTTAACATACATTGGAGATTGTTTTGCTGAGTAATGGTACTTCTTTTGTTTTTATAACATAAAAATCTGCTTTTGTATGCTTTTTATTTGCCGCTTTCACAGAAGCATTACATTTCCCTATTAGCTCCAATGGTTTAGCATTTCCATATGGCTTCAGTGTTGTACTTGTTTTCTCAGTGGATCATTTTATTTTCTGAGAGCACATTAAGTTATATAAATACATAACAGTTAGGTAGATTACATAAAAACTCTCATCGTACTTACGAATCAAGTCATCATCTCTAATTGTGATTTTCGTATAATATGTTAGAATGCCTGAATTAACGAATCGAATTTTACATTTTTGGTTTAATAATGATGATACTTACCCTTGTCTTTCTCTTTTGTAGCCACCTTTCACCATCCCGAAGATAGCATTTAACATATGTATCTGGGGGGTTATCCACGTAACGAGGCCCTAAATTTCTTGCGCACACCACGTCCACCTCCAGCTGGCCCTTGGTCATAAATAGTCCAAGTTTGAGCTCTCCATGACGTCCTGCCGACATACGATATCCCCGTGGTTGGATCTGTCCTGCGCCTAGTTTTAGTTGTTTTGTGGGAGAATCTCCGTCAGGACTGCCTTCGTCTGAGACAGGACCTGCGTCGGTACTTAGCTCAGGAATCTCCAGGACGCTGTCCTTTCGGGAAGGTGTCGTTGAGGTACCTACATTAGCGAGGAAAAGATTTAGGTTTATTACAGTTTATAACAGAGATATAAATTGAAAAAAAATATATATATAAATATTATGTTTGATAAAAGTTGAAGACAATTTAATAAGTACAAAGACAACAGCAGTTTATTTGAAACATAAGGTTAGTTGATTTAGATTCTAACGCAATTTTTGTGAAATATATATAACAATCTAAATTACTGCCCTAATTATTCACTATTTACTCTACGTTTTTAGCCTAATAATTATTTAAATTCCAGACCTAGGAGTCTTGTTGTATTCCTGTATTCGCCCTAAATCTGAAAATCTGTTCATTGTATACTCTCCAAGTGTATAATCGCATGCGTTGGTATGTGTACAGTATGGCCGCATTAGGTGTATGACACAAACCAAGAAAAAAGTGCTTTTTTGCTAAACGTATTTTGTATAAGATTAATCAAGTTGCCCCCACCCCCTATGTAAAAATTATATTCAAAAAATAAAAATAATATCAGTAATTGCGCTCTTTGTGCGTTTATATGCACCACCCTTATTTTTATTTGCGTTCTTGCTTTTTTTATGTCGTAACAATGTGAGTAATGTATATAGAGTGGAAATCCAGTGCTTATGATGTGCGGATTATTGAAAGTCGTAGTAATCGGGATTCCAAATTGCAATGTATCCGAATTATTATATATAGCGCGAAACGCCTAAAGTTTGACTAAATACAACCAAATATGCCGTAACGTAAACGGTACGTTTTTTTCACCATAAGCAGGGCCGTCGAGAGCGAAAACGAACTCCGGTGCACAAAGCACGGCGGGCCCTTTTATATGATACTCAATAATTCTTTCTTCTTTTCCTTATACCCAAGATGGGTATCGGATTTTTGAAGTTTGTTTAGTTCCACCGAAATCTTTCCTCGAGACCGATGGAGCAGTTGATGTACTTAATTAGTGCGACAGCGAAAATACCCCTTCTACATCTAGCACCCTTAATAATACAAAATATTAATTATAACAATTTATATTTTTTGTTAGAATTGTAGTTGTACAAGTATATAAAATTAATTTGAATTAATACCTAAATAATAATAAAATATACATCAATTTAGCAGGTAACATAAATATATTTTTAACATACAAATTAATTATTAAGATTTTAATCGACTGTTAATACAAAATGAAGGAAGTAAAAATATTGGAGAAAAATACATGAAAATGATAATTTCTTTACAAACATAATATATAATTGTTCATGAAGTTACTTACATGTTGAAGTTATTACATTAGAAACCTATTATTCTTATTAATTATTATATCTAATAATGTGTTTCCAATGTAATAACTTCAACAGTAACTTATGAATAATTATTATATATAATGTTTGTGAAGAAATTACCATTTTCATGTACGAGTATAATATAACATATTGTTTCCATATCCTGAAGATGGATCACCAGGATCCGAAACGTCGGTTGTGGTTGAAAAGATGTTCCTTTAAATAAACAATAAATTAATGACTGCTTCTCCAGTATTTTTACTTCCTTTATAAAAATTAATATTTTATCTTTTAAATATTTTTTGTGCTTTTTGATTGGCAAAAAGATCAATAATGTCATTAGTAGGTCTTTCTGGTAAGCAAAGAGCTAAAAAATAACCTTCCTGCTCTGCTATGCCGTAAATATTTTGACAGTTTGAGATTTAGACTCGGAACCCGGGCCCTGATTATTTGTGGGCCTTGGTTATTTGCACCGGGTTTTCCCCACTGTCGACGGCCCGGTCTATAAGGTTTATTTATATTATAGCGCAAATAAAAGTAATTGCGGTGCATATAAGCGCATAAAGAGCGCAGTTACTGGTATTATTTTTTAAAAATAAATTTAACGTGGGGGGTACAACTTTACTTACCCTCTGGTGAATATATATATTTTTTTTTACTAGGGTATACAACGAATTTTATTCTTACATATTTCTCCAGGCTAAAATAAAGTGTAAGATTTGAATTGCGATGTCTTTACTTTTTAAACTACTTTTATTCAATTTTTAGTACTTTGTAATGCAAATCAAATCTGTAAAAATAGTGGACATACACAACAGATTTTTTATTCTTTGTATTTAAATGAATAGGTTTGTTTAAGCATTCTAAAAATTATTTCATTTTATAGTCATTATACGAACGAGTATTATTAAGGTATGTGGCTGTGTGCGTTATACAGGGTGTTAATATTAAGTCGTTACACCTGAAAATAACAGTTAGAACTAAGTATTCATTGAAAACTTTTCTTAGTTCCTATTTTTGATTTGGTACCTCGGTTCATGGATATATTAGTTCTTTTGTTTTTCTAAAAATAGTCATAACTCCCTTATTTTAAGGACTATTGGAAAAACAAAAAAAAATATAGAAGATTACCTTTCGGTCCTCTAAAACATTTGCATTTACAATAATTTTTAATTTTTTCAAACGACAAAATGGCGATCGATCAAAAATTTCAAAACAAGATTTTTTGATAATCACTTCATCGATTTTCGAAAGTAAAGCTTTTATAAAATTCTTAAACTATCTAATACAACATTTGTCCTAAACATATTTTATCAATTTATCCAAAAAGTGTAGTCATTTACTTGACTTACGTACAGATAAGTACATATTAACTAAAAAAAATAAATTTAAAACGAAGTAGCTTCCTGCCATTGAGCAACGAAACAAAAGAAGATTAGATTTGACAAGTACATTGTTTATACTACATTTTCAAAATGACCACCATTCGCAACAACGCAAGTCCGGCTGCGTGTTTTAATGTTGGTTGAGACCTTTGCAAGGACTGCCTGCTTCTCTTTAATATCTTTTTGATAATGTATTATAAATAGTGTATTTGTCAAATATAATCTTCTTTTGTTTCATTGTTCAATGACAGGAAACTACTTCGTTTTAAATGTTTTTTTAGTTTTGTTAATATTTACATTATTTGTAAGACAAGGAAATGAATAGTCTTTTTTTGGATGGATTGAAAAAAATGTTTCGGACAAATGTTGTTAAGGGTTTTATAAGTTTTACTTTTGAAAATCGATAGACTGGTTATCAAAAAATCTTGATTTGAAATTTTTGATCGATCGCCATTTTGTGGTTAAAAAAAATGATTGTAAATGCAAATGCTTTAGATAGCCGAAAGGTAATTTCGATTTTTAATTTTTTTCAATTGTCTTTAAAATAAGGGAATTATGACGATTTTTCGAAAAACAAAAGAAAATTGGAACTAAGAAAAGTTGTTCGTTTTAATGAGTTTTAACTGTCATTTTCGGGTGTAACGACTTAATATTAACAACCTGTACATAACTGGTTTTGTGTTAAAATCCAACAGACATTAAATAGCATAAAATTCATCCTTTTGGTGCAGTAGTGTTCTCTTCATGGTCAGCTTTGAAGACCCGTAAGATATTTATTTTATTTTATAGTCTTTATATAAAATTACTACATTGCCTTTTTACTTATTAACTAGTCTTTGTATAATGTTCGTTTCTGTTAGACAAAATAGAAGTAGGTACAGCTAATATTTTACAATAAGCTTTAGTATTTGCTATACTAAATTTTGATCTAACTTTTACTAATGTACAATACTAACTTTATTATATTTTTCCTACAAGCTTTACTAAGATATTTACACATTCGAAATTATGCTCAAAGCTCCGAAATATTATTCTATTTTTCTATATTTAAAATTTAATAAAGACATCACTTACACTTCTTTCACTAAAATAGCCATGTTGAAAGTATATATTCTAAATAAACATAACTAACACCCAAAATTAACACAAAACTAAGTGTCTACTGCATAAGTGTTAGCAAGGGGTAAAAAAACAGCACAAGAAGCACAGAGGAGAGCGAAAAGAATATTTGCGAAAACAGATTACGAAATAATCTGATAAGTGAAACGCTTACCAGACGGAAGTGGCTATAGGTCCACTTTAGTGTTAAACATTGTGTGTAAGAAGAGAAAAGAGAATCATTATTAAAAAGCTCTGCAGTTCTATCAGACAGGGAAGACAGGGGAAGTTATGAAAATTGAGTAGTCATCTTTAAAAGAGTAGAATTTAGATACTATAAGTTAGATAAAAGGACAGTATTAATAGATTAAGATAAAATATTTATAAGTGAAATTATATTGCTAATAACTAAAATTGTAATTGTTTAATTAAGAAAAAAATAAACGTACCTTTTAATAAGAAAATATTATTGTAAAACATATCTTATCTTCAAACCTAGTTAGAAAACACAAATAAATAAATTAATAGCTAAAAACAAAACTAGAATATTGTTCAAATTTTCCAACAAATAGGAACGCAATTTGATAAACAATTTATCTACTTTTCCTTAAGCTCCATATTATTTCATGTTGTCTAAAATTTGTATCATTTATTTAAAAACTCTAAAATTGTATAATTTTATATACAGTTTAATTTTTAAAGATGTTTGATCAAGGTCATCTGTAACATTAACTAATTAACAAATTATCTCTCTCATATATCCATTGACGTGAAAGACGCGCGAAGTAGAAGGATATAACATGTTTGTCTTTCAAAAATTCATATTGTTTCGACTAAGTTACAACATGCCATTTTAAAATTATGCTCGTTGTTGACAATACTGTAGCTTAGCCGTTTTAACGTTCATTTATTATTTTGGATATTATTAACTAGAAACATTTGAAAAAATAAACTTAGAAGTTGACTAATTTTTGAATTTTAAATTTAAACACTGCTAGTCATCTCCTAGCTAATCACCGTTAATCATAGTTCATACCACCCATAGGCTCGTACCACAATCACGGTTTTAACTAAAACACTGTTTTAAGAAATGTCAAATTCAAATTTCAAAATTTAATTTCACCCTTTTGTTAGTAGTCGATTTATATAAAAATATTTGTTTGAATACAAACTATGTTCTGCTTTAAAATCATATTTTGATAAATTATATAATATTTATTATTATCAAATAATGAAAATTGACTTTTCGTAAAACAGTATTTTAGTTAAAACCGTGATCGTGGTACAAGCCATAAAGTTTTATCTAAAATTTAGCTTATGCGGGTTTTTGGATCTGATACCGACTCGGACACTCGGCGAAATCATTATGACATTATACGAACAAAATTACAAAAATATATCAATTATCAGAATTTTTAAATAACTAAATTTATTTTAGATAAAAAAAATGTTCCTTTTAGCGTTTTTCATTAGTAATGAAGTAACTATAAACGTTTTCATAATTAATGTTATTATTTATTTATTTTCCTACAATAGGTCTGTTCGTTTCGCTATTCTGCTTCTACGGTTTACTGCCCCGGCTATACACTTTGCATGTATGGACGAGGCAGCAAACCGTAGACGCAGAGTAGTGAATCGGAGACCTAAAAATGCAAAACAGATAAATTGTTTTGTGATACTTATAACCAACTAACAGTGAACATCAGTGCAGTGTTACATCAACCCCTTGTGATGGAGTGGGGATAGTGCAATGGTTAAGAGTGGGGGAAAGGACCATGGTGTTGGGGCTAACTTACGGCGTCCTCTTTTCTCCGAGTTGCCTGATAGGCTCATAGTTCGTCCTAGTTCTCCCTTTACGGCCTTCAAGGATCGTAGGATTTCGTCGGGGTCGCGAAGCATCCGGGTGCAACTGCTACGGCGACGACCGGGGTTGTAGGTCACTGGAGGTGGAGGAGCGGCCTCTTCCGCTTCTAAAAGAAAGTACACAGATTTTGTAAAAGCAAGCAATTTTGTGGGTACCTAAGAATAAATATGAAGTGATATAAGGTACAGCATGATTTTTCAAGGATTGGACAACAAAAGAATAAATATTATTGATGTTGACGGAATTTGAGATACTTAACTACTATTTTAGATTTTCGGAATTTTGGTCTGTCGGATTGATATTCCTAGAATATACAGTGTGTCCCATTTAGAGGTGCCACCATTGGGATCTCGAGAACTATAAGAGATACGATGTCGGTTAAATGGAACTTTTTATGCGCCTTTGGGAGGCCATCTCAGATGTGCTTTTATTTCTCCAAAAATTCTCATAGGGCACTAGATAATGACGAAAAACTGAATATTGTTAATTTTTTCTTTTTCAAATAACTTCTAAACTATTAATAATTGAGAAAAAAGTTTCAAATATAAAAGATAGATATTTTTATTAACTAACCAGTGGCGTACGGAATAATTTTTTATATCTGTAAAGTTTTGAGATATAACACAAACTTATATTTTTTTAAATGGAACCCATATCTGATTTTAGTCTCAAAAAAATAAATATTTTTTACCTTCCGTCACCTTTAGGTAAGGAAGGTATTGTCTTTGGTCAAAAAATTCGGTGGTGAGTTTTTAATGAATAAGCACGTTTTAGGGTCCCTACAATACGAATTTACTATTTTTAAGATGATGTCTGTATGTATGTGTGTGTGTGTGTGTGTCCGTGTGTGTGTGCGTGTGTGTGTATGTGTGTCCGTGTGTGACAAATTTTTCTCCGACGATAACTCCAATACTATAATTCTAAAAATTATAATTCTTTCGTATTCCTCTTCTGTACATCCATATGAAGAGTTGATTAGATTTTGGTTATAATTGATCCACCGGAAGTACCCTTATTTGAAGTTTTTAACAGTTTTTCTTAAAAAAACGCAGTTAAATATTATTTTTTGACATTTTGTTATTATATTTATTAAAGAAAATACTCTTCTCTAAATGGTTTGATTATTCATTTTCCTTCATATTCAATAGATGTAGAGTTAAAGCATTATAAAGAAATTAATTTTCAAAAATTAGTCAGCTTTGTTATTTATCATGGAAACAGCTGACATAATTATTTAAAAAAATTTAATTGACAGATGTCAGTTGCAAGTGCAAAACCAAATACGGAAAAAAGTATAGGATCTAAAATTGGTATGTCATAATGTTGCTCGCAAGTGACACGCAGAGAAAGGCCAAAGAGAAGATGGAAGGACATTACTTAGTGTAGTTTATGTTATAATTTTATTGGATTTATAGAACCTTTTCAAATGAACTTTTGGCATGGAATTTGTAAAAAATAGTATGTGTTGTTACATGATATTATATAGAATCTGTTCCAAGGACCTATTGGTATGGGATTTGTACAAAATACATGGAATTGACGGAAGGTCTTGTGC
The DNA here is from genome assembly GCA_943142095.1 of Ophonus ardosiacus. Taxonomy (NCBI): domain Eukaryota; kingdom Metazoa; phylum Arthropoda; class Insecta; order Coleoptera; family Carabidae; genus Ophonus; species Ophonus ardosiacus. The sequence goes on along the minus strand of OW964825.1, from coordinate 21,655,161 downwards.
TGGCCACAACAGATTTTTTCTCTTTTCAACGATGTAAGGGTTATTATGTTTTATATTTGTTTTGCCTTCAAAATTATTATTTTTTCCTTATTTTGTATTAAATTTACAATTATTTTGAAAATATTGGTAGATTTCTATTTGGAAATACTCCTTGTATTTAAATAATTTATTTCGTTAGAAAATTTTGCTCAAAATTCGTATCAAATTAATTTTTATAATATTTTGTATCAGATCGCCCTTGGCTCATCATAGTGTAATTTGTAATTATGAGTCTAGAATGAAAATATTAAGTAATAAAGGCATAAAACAAATTATTTTGATCAAATACAATATAATTAATAAAAATAATAATGTTTTTTTGGAAAATAATAAGAAAATTCAGGAAAATAAGGAGAAAACTTAAATTTTAGGAGCAAAACAAATATAAAACATAATAACCCTTACATCATTGAAAAGAGAAAAAATTATTGATTTTTTTGAGACTAAAATCAGATATGGGTTCCATTTAAAAAAATATAAGTTTGTGTTATATCTCGAAAATTTACGGATATAAAAATTTATTTCGTACGCCACTGGTTAGTTAATAAAAATATCTATCTTTTATATTTGAAACGTTTTTCTCAATTACTAATAGTTTAGAAGTTATTTGAGAAAGAAAAAATCAACAATATTCAGTTTTTCGTCATTATCTAGTGCCCTATGAGAATTTTTGGAAAAACAAAAGCACATCTGAGATGGCCTTCCAAAGGCGCACAAAAAGTTCCATTTAACCGACATTGTATCTCTTATAGTTCTCGAGATCCCAATGGTGGCACTTCTAAATGGGACACACTGTATATATATATACAGGGTGTATCAAGTTAATGGAACAGTGATAATAAAAAATATATAATGCCATTTAAAAAAATATAACATTGATCCATAACTTGAGTACCACTGGTTTTAAAATAATAGTGGTTATTCCAAAATGTGTCCCCCTTTATGCCTTACAAAATATCTTAATCTCTTTTTTGTGTAACTTGTCATATACACGAATAAAATGCACTGTTTCATTATCTTGATACACCCTGTGTACCGGGTGTCTACTTGAAATTCGTAAAATAGAGAATACAATGTTATTTTTTTTCATTTTTTTGTAGTTACTGACCTATTAAATTTAGAGAAAAGTTGTAAATAAAAAAGTTGATCAGAATTGAAAACCACACAATCAGCCCGATTCACAAAAAAGTTTAAGCTAATCCTCATTTTTGGATTAGCGAATTCTATTCTAATTTTGACAGTGTATATCTTAAAATATAGTCTAATCTATTCCTAGTATCTACCTTTATTGACAATATCACGAAATAGTTATTTACATTCGAGTGTGTGTAAGTTGTATTTTACAGCGCGACAGCTTTGTTTAAGGCACGAGCCTTTAAGGCTCTATTTATATAAAAAATATAATATTGCCCTATAGTTTGAGAATCACTGGATTTAAGATAATAAAGTTTATGTTAAAATGTGTCCCCCTCTATGCCTTACAAAATATCTTAATCACTTTTTTCTGTATCTTTTCACATACACGAATAAAATGCACTGTTCCATTATCTTGATACACCCTATATATATAGGGCAACCAGTTACTAATGAAATGTTGCTACTAAACAACGGTTTTACAAACTCAAAATTAACAAATGAACCTTTATTTCACGTACCGTTGTTGATGAAATTAATAGGGCAGTTGCACTAATTTTTATATGACTTCTAAATACTAAATTTTAAAAGATTAGATATTTTACAAAATAAAATTGAAATTTGTGTAATATTTTGAAAAAATCGCGTGATCTGAAACAGAATGTGACGTAAGAGTACATACAGTGTAACATGTGACGAACTATCGCCTACTTTTATTTATATAAATAACGTAAACTGTTTTCCTATTGGCTGTGAATGACGTGCTGTATATGTACTCGAACGTCACAGGAGTGGGGGGTTATTTTTCATGACTATTTCTGGCACCAATCTTTTTATTTAATTATTTACGAAAATAATAAATTATTATTTTTATTACTGTGAAAAATATTGCATAAACTTTCATTTAATTAGCTATTGAAAAAATGGGAACCAGGGTCATTACGTACTCATAAACAAAAATAAAAGAAAACATGCAATTCAATAGTTCACAAATTTAGTAATTATTAAAGTATTACTAGTATTATTATTTCAAACATGCATTGCATAGAAAACTAACTTATTTTGTAGTATGTATTCAATATTAAAAACTAAACAAAATATTCTATTTCATATTTCTGAAAACAACGCAATTCCTAGATTATTAAAATGTAAATGGAAAAATAATATTGCACGAAGCACAATACCTTTTTCAGCAGATTGGAAAGATGATCTTCTCGATCCGGGCAAAGATCTGGAAAAATCTTTCCCAAGCTGATAAACTTCAACCTCTAGCTGTTCTGATTGCGATGAACCTCTTCTCGAACCCGCTATCCAGGCATGGTCTGGATGCAGCAAACTTGTACATTCTCCAATACTATCCACATCGTCTGTCGACACCTCATATTAAAATCTGAATTTTTCTTACAAAATAAAATTTTTACTCACCCGATATGGATCTCTGGAAATCCTGCCTTCGCATCAACCTACTAACATCCCCTCCAATGGACCCCCTCGGCGAGGTGTGAGGTGATTTTCCTGGTGGTCCACCTCTAAGACCTCTAGGGTCCTCCAAGCGGCACCAAACAGCTCGGTCGTCCAGGAATGCTTTTTGCAGGTCCACGGTACATTCCCCCAGAAATACGGGGTCAGATTGTGGGCATAGGTCCCAAAGGGTCATCTCGATACTCTTGTCCATGAGTTCATCGCCAGGAACTCCTGGGAAGCTTAGGTTGGCGTTCCAAATGGGGTTTTGGCTGGCTGGGGCTACTTCAGTTTGCACATGGAATTGGTCCCTTAAAGGGGAAAAGATATTTTAATTGTACTGTAAGAAATTTTTAAATTTCGCGTGTTATTCGTTTTCGACTGAAATAAGAGTTGCAATTTGCATTTTTTTTACCTCCTGCTACCCTAGGAGGTATAGAGATCATGCTAGAAATCGCATATAGAAATTTTAGTGAATAAGCTCGTTTTGATGTCCTCAGAATCCGATTTTAACATTTTTACAATGATGTCTGTGGGTATGTGTGTGCGAGCGCGTGTGTGTCTGTGTGTGTTTGAATCCTTTGGACACGATTACTCAAATCAGATAATTTTGAAATTTTGTATATCCATTCTATACTAATGTGGGAAGAGCTAATTAGTTTTTAGTATATATCGGATAACGGGAAGTATCACTGATACAAGCTTTTAACAGATTTTCTTGTAAAAAAATTCATTGAATATAATTTTTCAGCAACTTTTACTAATAAAAATTGAATATAATGGTACAAACTTCAATTTTACGATAATAGCATTTAATAAATAACTTTAAATAGGTAACTTTAAATATAAAATAATTTATTTTTGTACATCATCTTTCCTATGCGTCAAACAAAAACAATATTTTAATAACAATTTTGACATATTTAAACAAATGTCTCTGTCAGAAAGCAATTACATTAAAATTAATCATGAAACCGTGATAAGGAGATTGTACTGATTCTAATGAAATTAAGGTGTGTAAAAATGATATATTTTCCATCATACATAAAATTAGATGTACAGGATTATCCGATTTAAGTTTGCTATGTTTGTAGCACTATAAATCAAACAGCTGTCAATAAGCACGTGTTATCAAAGTGTCAAATATTATTTTACATACAACTACAAATTAACTAAATGGATCATATAAAGCAATAGATATATGCAAAGGAACTTAATATAGTTTGCAGGATTAGTAAACAAAATATAAAAGGTATTGCACTGACCACGTCAGATTTTTTTGGTAAAAGAACACAAAAATTGAGCCCCTGGACTCGTCTCTATATTTCCGGTATTTTTAAACTGCAAAATTATATTTCTAGTCTTTCCTTGAGAAATACTAAAGTTTTTTTTTTTTTTGTATAGATCAGCCACTTATATTTATAGTACCATTCGACTTAACTATAGAAATAAATCAGTTAATGAAATTAAATCTAGGATAAGACATGAATACACAAAATTAATAAATTTTTACAACCAGTAACGCTGATATTTTTAGTGTTATTTTTTTAATGTGTTTTTATTTATTTTATTTTTCATTTTTTATAGTATTCCTTTTCCTTTTATAAGTTTTTTTTTTGTAATTTGCTATACTCGCCGTCAAATGATTATGGACTGATGTTCAACTTTTATCCCTTTTCGCACACTGTCCCTTGCCCAGCGGTGTTGCCGCTTGTAACTTGACATGACCAGGAATGAACGCAAATGTCATATAAAACATTTAAAACTAATTAAAATTTTAATTTAATATTACGAATATTTATACTAAATAAATTTTCTCCAACCTACAAAATATATAATAAAAAAATCTGATGTGGTCAGCACATGACCTCCCGCCAATTCCATGTTTAAAATAGCAATGAGCTTTAAGTACAGTGTCATTTCCGGTTGTTTGTTTATAAACAAAATCTAATTTGTTTTTCCAATAAATAGAAAAGGATGTAATACGAAATTTTAATTATATTTTATTGTTTTTCCGCGAAAACCTCTTAAGAGCTCCAAATTAAGTACCACTTTCGGTCTAACATATATAGTCAAAATCTAGGCTGGATAACAGAACACCGCCGCTTAACAATTTTCTGCTACGCGTCGACGTCACGTTATTTTTTAGTGTCTAACCGTACGTAAACTCGAACATTTCTTCGTTCCATGTCAATAATTTGTTTCTGAGTTGTACCATTGATTATATATACTAACGTAAACGTTTATACGTGATCAGGGGTTGTACACACTCGCAAACAAGGGAAGTAACATGCGCGCGTAACATTTCTTTGATGTGACGCTAGAAAACCGACAGCGGGTGGAACGCTGTTCTGTTACGATATTATGGTGTTACGCTGTTACGATGTGCCGTCACACTGTTACGCGTTTAAGTTACGCGACGGTGATCTTTTATGGTAATTTGTACCAGGGATGGGAACCATAAAAAATATCGGATTGGGTTACGGTTTCGGTCATCGTCAAAATAAAAATTCGGTTTTGATTTGGGTTTCTAAAGCAATCGGTTTTGGTATACCGGTTTTACTAAAAGGGTTTCGGGTTTGCAAAAGTAATTTACGAGATTAATAAAATTATTGATTTTGATTGAACAATTAATTATTATAATGATGCAAAAAGTGTCCACAAACACGTGTACAAAGTTTTATAACAATCAATTTTAATGGGAAGCAAATATTCAAAATATTCTAATTTCCCATGTTAAATGCCTATGTAAATGTAACATGTAACGGATTTCGAGCGCCACCCGATTGAGGTACTACGTTGAAAATTGAAATACGTTTCGACAAAAAAAAGTATGTTTATACTTTTTTATATATAAGTATTTTAATAATAAAAAGTTACAATACATATTTAACAACTAACAAGAGACCTGTATATAATGCGGTTAACCGTGTAACAAGGTGAGCATGGTGAAATAACAAATAAATTACTTTATTATAAACTCTTCTAAATTATAGTTTCAATATGAATATTTTAATTCCGTCATCTTTGTAAGTCAAAATTCTGTTTAGAAATAATAATCATTTTTTCCTATATCTCTTTTTAGTCTAGATGTCAACCGCGTAGACATTTATTGTTTTGACAATGAACTATATAAGTTATTGCCTACGCTACGTGCAATGTTGTTAGTTAGCTATGGATGCTGCACCCTCGCACCCTTCATCAGATATGCTTGCTCAAGTGATAACCCTTTGTTTTTAAGGCAGTCGAGTCTAAAGACTCACACGGGACAGACATGTAGTTTGTCATTTAGTTTTGGGCGAAAGTTACTCGCCAGTACGCGTATGTACAATGTAACAAGTTAGTTTTGAGTCGAGTTTAAACATTCAGCCGGGACAGACATGTAGTCCGTGTTTAGTTTTTGGGCGTTTACGTCAGTACTCGTAATTGGGTTACAATATAATTATGTAACAGTTTAGTTTGTGTTCAGTGTAATTAATATAATGAGTTAGTTTAATTTAAAATATGAAATTATGTAAATAAAGTTAGTAGAGGTTGGTACCAGTGTTTTTATTAACAGTTGCTTTAAAAATGTGTCAGTAGAAAAGTTATTTAAAATAGTGTTATTTGTGTCCTTTTCGAAATTATTTTAACAGTCGTGCATACAGTTAATCTTTTCTCCGAAGTGCAGATATTAACCGTACAAGATAAGTAAAACAATATTAATATTTTGCATGATTTTAAATCTACAAGGTCGCTAAAATTAACTATTTGCTTGCTGAGCGCTGCATGTCGCTTAAGTCAGTTTACTATGCAAATGCTACGAACACAATAACAGGGAACATAAAAGCGATATTAGCTAAGACCAAAACGTACAGCTGGGAAACAGTTAGAAAATTGTTTAATTCTGTTCTTGTACCATCTGTTCTGTATGCATCAGAAATTTGGGGAGGAAACTGCACTGCCATTATAGAAAAAATCTGATGTGGCCAACACAAAACCTCCCGCTATTGAATTTTTATTAATTTAAATACATACTTACGTATTTACTAACGCTGCAAACTGTTCCATTGCAGAAAACTACTGCTTTATTTACTATTTTCTTTTTAAAATGTCACTATTATTAATTTGAAGTGATTAGTTTTCTGACAGTGACATTTACTGTCAGTTACATTCATTTGAAATATGAACTGTATAACAAAGGAATTATTGTGTTTATCTTAGGCCTCGCGACTAATAAAAAAAATTATTTTTAAATTTATCTGTAAAATATATAGAAAAAGTATTAATGTATTCCTGTAGAAAATTCAATAATCTTTAATTTTCATAAGACATAAAATTCGAAAAAATGGAATTTAATGGTATTTTTTGAAGAAAAACCATTATAAGCTTCAAGTAAAGTACGATTTCCGTTTATCCGATTTACACCAAAATCTAATGGCTTCTATTCCTATTAGAATAGGGTAAAAATACAAGGTTTCAGAATTTTCTGAATGATAGTATTTGAGTTAGAGCGAAGACAAAATCCCTACACATACACACACACATACATACATACACACACACATACATACATACACACACACATACACACATACAGACATCATCGTGAAAATGTTAAAATTGGATTCTAGGGACCTTAAAACGTGGTCATTTACTAAAATCTCGATATGAGATTTTTAGCACGATCCCTATACCTCCCTTACCAAGGGTAGCGGGAGGTAAAAAGTCAGTTACAATTTTACAAATCAATATACCATTTGCAAAGAACAACGCCCAACTACATAGTAAGGCGAGAAATAGGTCTTCTTCATCTAGAATTATTAGTTCTTCGTCGAACACTGAACTGGTGGTGCAAAATTTTACAAATGCCTAACAATAGACTCGTAAAAATTTGCTACAATAAGCTGACTAAATTAAGCCTTAGAAAAGAGGGCAAATATACATCTGAGGTACAACTGAAATACAACTGGGTATTCAAATTGCAAGACACTCTGAGGCAAGCAAACTTTGATTGGTTATGGAATGAGCAAAATCCCTCAACAATAAAATCAGAAATAGTAAATGTAATAAATTCATACGGATTAATTTTATACGATTCAGATACTAGTAGAATAAAAAACTCAACATACAACGCAAATTTCAAATATTATGAAACAACGCCTAACTACTTGGAATTGAAGATCTCACTGAACCAACTTAGAACTGCTAGTCAAATCCGTACCGCAAACAAAAAGGAATGCACCCTCTTTCTAAAAGGACAAGTGTACAAATTCAACAGCGAAGAAATATGCACAATATGCAACACCTATGAAAAAGATGATCTCGATCACTTCTTACTTCGATGTCCCATTTTCACACCAATAAGAGATGCATACTTTGGCAAATACTTGCAACAAAATGAGAACTGCAGCTTCCTTTCTGATTTAACTCTTAACAAAATATATGATATTCATAATTATGTACTCTCGGCTTTAAAATTAAAATCCTTTCTATTGAACATTTAAATAACTATATAAAATAATGTTAAATCGATGTGAATAAATGAACAACATGAGGTGTTCAGTGTTTAAATTTTCATCGTGATGCAGTGCTTTAAAATAAAGTGAATTATTGAATTAAGGTGACACAATTCGCGAAGGGCCTGTTTAACTCATGTTTCGTTAATAACATGAGGTGTTCAGTGTACAAAGTTTCAGTGTGTTGCAATGCTGTAAAATAAAGTGACTTACTGAATGAGTGACACACAATTCGCGAATGGCCTGTTTAACTCATGTTTCGTTCATAACATGAGGTGTTCAGTGCTCAGTGTACAGTGACAACATGTGACGCAATGCTTAAACAATTTAATAATGTCTAATTATACTTGTAATATATATAGTATATAATAATTGAAACAGTAGTCTATTCTCAATAATTTAACTTGTTTTGGTGAGATTTTTAGTTTATCATTATTATTGTTATTTCTATTCATGTTAATGAAATGCATAATTCATGTTATGGTTAACTTAGGTAATATATAACCAAATGTAAAAAAAAAAAAAAAAATACTGATTAGGTAAATTATTTTCTGTGTACCAATTTTTCTTTGTAATAAGCAATGCTTGATTTACAAATAAATTATTATTATTATTATTAAATAAAGTTAGTAGTATAAAAATATTGTGTCCGTCATCATTTAAGATATGTTCATCATCTATCATCAAGTGTTAGTGATAGTGAGCGTAAGGATGTTCCTCCTCAGTAAAGTGGTGGGCAATCCAGCAACCGTCCTCTTCAAGTGAAGTGTCCACCAGTTAGATAAAGTCATCGTTGGGTAAGAAGAAGTAATTAGAAGCTTACGGTACCATCTCTGTCACAACCGATAAATAAAAAATCTGATGTGGCCAACACAAAACCTCCCGCTATTGAATTTTTATTAATTTAAATACATACTTACGTATTTACTAACGCTGCAAACTGTTCCATTGCAGAAAACTATTGCTTTATTTACTATTTTCTTTTTAAAATGTCACTATTATTAATTTAAAGTGATTAGTTTTTTGACAGTGACATTTACTGTCAGTTACATTCATTTGAAATATGACCTGTGTAACAAAGGAATTGTGTTTCTCTTAGGCTTCGCGACTAATAAAAAAATTATTTTTAAATTTATCTGTAAAATATATAGAAAAAGTATTAATGTATTCCAGTGGAAAATTCAATAATCTTTAATTTTCATAAGACATAAAATGCGAAAAAATGGCATTTAATGGTATTTTTTGAAGAAAAACCATTATGAGCTTCAGGTAAAGTGCCATTTCCGGTTATCCGATTTACACCAAAATCTAATGGCTTCTTTTCATATTAGAACGGGATGGAAATACAAGGTTTCAGAATTTTCTGAACGATAGTATTTGAGTTAGAGTGAAGACAAAATCCCTACACATACACACACACATACACACACACATACAAAACAAAAAATCTGTTGTGGCCAGCACAAAACCTTCCGTCAATTCGATGTATTTTGTATATATCCCATACCAAAAGTTCCTTGAAAAAGATTCTGTATATCCTATAAAATTGTAACACGAACACACTATTTTTTACAAATTCTATACCGAAAGTTCCTTTCCCTATTTTATTAGGGGTCGCTGTTTCTTACTCTTCTTTTTTAATCATTCCTGTCCAACGCATCTTCTTCACACAATGCTTCCTCTCTCAAATCTTCTGCTACACAGTCCTTCCATCTTCTTCTCTTTGGAGGGACACTCCATCACATTCACACATAACTTTCTAACCCTATACTTTCAACTTTGGTTTTGCATTTGACACTGACATCTGTCAATTAAATTTTTCTGAATATATCTATTGTTTCCATAATTTTAACAAAGCTGACTAATTTTTGAAAGTTAATCTCTCTTAATGTCTCTATAACTCTATATCTATTGAATATGAACGAAACTGTATAATCAAACCGTATAGAGAATAAGATATTCTTTCATATTGATAATTACAAAATGTCGAAAAATAATATTTAACTGTTAAAAACTTCAAATAAGGGTACTTCCGGTGGATCAATTATAACCAAAATCTAATCAGCTCTTCATATGGATATAAAGAAGAGGAATACGAAAGATTTATAATTTTTAGAATTGTAGTATTGGAGTTATCGTCAGAGAAAAATTTGTCACACACGGACATACATACACACACACGGACACACACACACACACACATACAGACATCATCTTAAAAATAGTAAATTCGTATTCTAGGGGCCCTAAAACGTGCTTATTCATTAAAAACTCACCAACGAATTTTTTGACCAAAGACAATACCTTCCTTACCTAAAGGTGACGGAAGGTAAAAATAATAAATATTGAATATTGCATTTCATCACTTTAACCGGAACTCTTCGAGCTTGGCATAATGCAAGATCATTACTGATACCATCATAGTCAAGATTTCTTGCTCTTAAATTTTCATTTGATAAAATGCCTAAACTTGTCAGCCTCTGTTGACCCATAGGTTATCTTAAGTCATTTATTTTTATTTTAATTTAGGATAACTTAAGAATTTTCCAGATATGACAGGAACATATTATTTCTTAAATGGGAACCTATGTTGAAAATCAGTTCAATGGGGTCCTCTACCGCAACAAAAAATATTGAAATTATAATTAGTGTATTGACATTAAAAATAAAATGCAGTTAAACTAAAAACAATTAAGACTTTTCAATGAATTGATTCAAAACTTAAGGAAGTTTCATTTAAAATAATAAAAAAATAAGAGAGGAGGGCCCCATTATGTGGAACATATCTACAATCTTTTGTTTTAAATATCATCATTATTCATTGCTGCTGCACATGCACAAGGAAAAACAATATTATGATTTATGAAATAAATGGAGAATAACACACAGAATGCTCATGATAGATTAGCGTTGGATACTGATGAAATAAAGGATATTTTCCAACCATAAATTCGGAACTTAGTAAACCTGTTCGTACAGTCCGTTATGATGCTACTTCTGCACGTCCGCGCTAAATTAAAATTAAACTTTCGTCCCGCGAGGATGTAACTAAAGTTTTCAAAAATGTAAGAAAATTGAAAACAACCAATAAGTGGGCAAATATATTAATATTAATAACTGCCGACAAGACTAGAATGGAAATAGATTATTGTAAATCAGTAAAAACTGAATTACAAAGCTGTTTATGAAATGGCGAATTTGAAAATTAAATATATGTATACATAAATGGAATTCCCAAAATCGCAAATTCGGAAAACTAGATCTGCCCAACAGTTGTTCAATGTCTCTTAGTTGTTATCAGAATACCAACGGTCTCAATTTTAAATGTTGTGAATTTTATATTAATTGTTATATTGTGCATAATGATATAATGTTGTTGTCAGAAACGTGGGTTATGATTCGGTTCAAAATACGAAATTATTTACAGCTAGTTATAATATCATTCGTTGCGATAGAAACTTCTCCTCTGTCGTTCTAAGGGAGGTGGTTCACATATCATTTAAATACTCATACAGGTAACATATCGAATATTTTTCCTTTAATTGATTTTTGTGCGTATAGATGCTATTTCAACAATTTAACATTTTTTACTTTTATTTATTAGCGGGTGATTTTAATCTACCTAATCTTTATGATGTATCTGTGAACTGTACTAAATCATCATCATTTAGAAATTTTTGTAATGTTCTTAATCTGTCACTATACAATACTGTTTTAAATGTTAATGGGAAGAAATTATATTTAATTTTGTCGAACTTTCTTTCTAAAGTTGAAGATAGAAGATCCGATTTTCCCTTAGTTACTGAAGATATTCATCATCCTGCATTATCTCTCAAACTTATTCTTCCAGTTCGAACTAAAGTGACAAATTTCTTATCGGCCAACATTGAACGTTACAATTTTAGGAAAGCAAATTATAACAAATTATTTGAAGATATGAGTGGTGCTGATTGGTCATCTTAGTATCAAAGTCAATGTGTTGAGGAAGCTGTTATTAAGTTTTACAATATAATGACATAATTCATTCATTACATGATATATCAGTTTCTAAATACAAGTATAAAGATTCTAAATTCCCTCTTTGTTTTAATTCTAAAATTAAATATAATTTAAAAAGTAAAGAATATTACAAAGTAAAATGGTTTAAAACAAATAATCATTTTTATCTTATCCAATTCAGAAGAATAAAGAACTTAGTTAAAATACAAATTAAAGAAGCCTATAGATGTATATTCATAATGTTGAATTAAATATCAAATCAAATCCGCCCGATCTATGGAAATTTGTTAATTTAAGGCAAGGTGTAAATCATATTCCAGACATTCTTCATGATAATATTCAGGAATATAATTCCCCTGAAGATATTGTAAATATATTCGCCATATTTTTTCAGATTTTTCTCACAGAGTTCATTACCTGATTTAAATGAAGAATTTACTAATAATCAGCCTTTCAAATTCCATATGATCAACGAAAGTGAGCTTATCACTTTCATGGCATCTTTTTCTTATAAATTTACAGCGGGGAAGACCAGATACCGATTTTTTTTTTGTTAAGGACAGTAGATTTATTCTTGCTCAACCACTCTCGTTCATTATCAATTTAGCAATCAGTATTTCCATGTTTCATGAAAAATGGAAAAGAACGAGAATGACACCAGTGTTAAAAAAGGTGATAAATCATGTATTAATAATTATCGTCCTATTTCCATTCTCAACAACTTCGTCAAGCTCTTTGAAATGTTTTTGTATAAGTACCTTTAAAGTAACACTCGAAGCTTAATTTCTTCAGATCAACATAATTTCACGGAAGGGAGATCAACTGTTACGAATCTAGCTACATTTACACAATTTGTATCACAACAACTAGACATAAGAGATCAAGTCGACACTATCTACAAAGATTTATCAGAGCGTTTGATTCCATTGATCGCGGTACATTCTTGCATAAAATAAATAATCTAGGTGCTCCTCTCTTTATCCTGAAACTCTAAAAGTCTTATTTATACAATCGGATTTGCTACATGTCTTGCTAGTACGGGTGTCCCATAGGGCTCAAATCTTGGACCCCTTTTATTTATTTTGTTTGTAATAAACGAACTTATCAATTCCTTCAGTTGTAATGTCCTAGCATATGCTGATGATATTATATTGTACACTACCATAAATACATCTAATGATGTAGGTAAATTAAATTAAATATTAATTTAATGGTTTCTTGGTGTATCCGTAATAATATAAAATTAAATGTTGTTAAGTGTTGCTTAGTTAGGATCTAGGAGTTACATTTTGTAGTAATTTCATATTTACGAAGCATATAAATAATATCTGTAATTCTTCCAGCAAATCTCTAGGTTTTATAATGAGAATTTCAAGATTTAGCAGTGACAATAATGTTCTGAAATCCTTATATTATGCTTTCGTTTTAAGTAAACTGGAGTATGCATCTTTAATTTGGTATACATGTCAAGGTCAAATGTTAGAACAAATTCAACGTAGATTTCTGTTTTAAAATAGATAAGGGTTATCCTGATAGAGGTACTGACCAGGATTCACTGCTACTTATACATAACAAGATTGATGTACCTTACCTCCCGTCCCGGTACAGAAAGTAATTCCAGCTACCAAATTTTCGTACGGACTTGAAGAATTCTCCTATTTTCGTAGTTTGTAACGCAGCTAATAATGTTTTTAATGATATTTTCATTTAATGCATATTAATGGCTTTAAATTTATCTTATTGTAAATGAAAAATAATGACGAAATAAGTAACAGTAATTACAGATCATCATTGGTTTATTTCTTTTTCTATTAAAATTTGTGTCAAAGCTATAGCGTCGATATAAATTATGTAATTAAGATAAAGGTAGTTGGTTAAGAAGAGAATCTAATTAATAAAATAAATTAAACAAATGATAATCTGTAATTGATTTTTGCATTTGTTTATTAATAAATTTTTCACACATATAAACTAATTACTTATCTTTTATTCACGTTTAAAGAAACAAATGTAGACATGTTATGCATAAATGAAAAGCAAATAAGATAAAATATATGAAACTAATTAATTTTTACTTATAGATATTAAAGAAAATGGAAGTACATATAAGATTATGAAATTCGTAGTTGGTTGAGTTTAAACAGTCTTTATTTCTCTCACGGCTGCACAAATCTTTTATGATTCACCTTCAGAATTCTAAGGAAATTGCAAAAGTTTACCTAATTATACTAATGGTGAAATTTTATTTAGTTAAGATATAAAATATTCAGAAACTTTGCTGGAATGAAAAGTAAACTGACGTAAAATATTGATTTTCTTCAATATTGAGAACTCGGAAGTCTCATTACTTTTATTAGACAACTATTTCACGATCCGCCGCTTCTATCACATGAATATTAACGAATAAATTTATAATTCATACTGTAGTGAATAAAATTTACCGCTGCACATCAAAATAAAAATACTATAAAAATAGTGGGCTAGACGTGGCGAATTAGTGCAGAAAAGGTAAAGACCGGGAAGTTGACGGCATTAGTTTTTTTGGAATGCCAAAGGAATTTTGCAAATTGATTTTCTTAAAAAAATAATAATATAATGATATTTTATTTAGATTAAAATATAACAAGTAGGTATTTACTTGAGGTATACAAAAAATAATTCCTTTAATTTTTTCTTTAAATTTTGTACAGTTTTACAATTTTTCATCTCATCAGGCAATTTATTAAATATAATTGTTGCACTTTTACTTTTAGTCGCTACAAAAAAATGATTTCGTTGGCGTGTGTTATAACTGTGTACGTCTTTAGCTGTCAATATATTCCGGACAAGTTTGTTGTGTCCTTTTATAAATTAGTACCAAAGTATTAAACTCACATAACTGTTTTACGTTCTACCAATTCAGAGTTTTTAACATTTTGTCTGCATTGGTAAATCTATTGTAGTGTAAGATTATTTTCATTGCTCTATTTTGCAGTTTTTGTAATTTACCGAGCTTTCGTTTTGTACAGGAAAACAAAATTTTATTGTAGTAAGTAAAATGAGGGTGAATAATTGTATTATAAACTAATGTTCTACTCCACAACGATAAGTTCTGAGAAATTCTATAAAAGAAATTAAGTTTTTTTTGCATTTTTACCTTCTGTCAAAAGGAAGGTATTGTTTTTGGTCAAAAAATTCGGTGGTGAGTTTTTAATGTATAAGCACGTTTTAGGTTCCCTACAATACGAATGTACTATTTTTAAGATGATGTCTGTATGTGTGTATGTGTGTCCGTGTGTGTGTCTGTGTGTGTGTCTGTGTGTCCGTGTGTGTGTGTGTGACAAATTTTTCTCCGACGATAACTCCAAAACTACAATTCTAAAAATTATGATTCTTTCATATTCCTCTTCTTTACAACCATATGAAGAGCTGATTAGATTTTGGTTATAATTGGTCAACCGGAAGTACCCTTATTTGAAGTTTTTAACAGTTTTTCTTAAAAATATGCAGTTAAATATTATTTTTTGACATTTTCTTATTATATTTATTAAAGAAAATACTCTTCTCTATATGGTTTGATTATTCATTTTCCTTCATATTCAATAGATGTAGAGTTAAAGCATTACAAAGAAATTAATTTTCAAAAATTAGTCAGCTTTGTTATTTATCATGGAAACAGCTGACATAATTATTCAAAAAAATTTAATTGACAGATGTCAGTTGCAAGTGCAAAACCAAATATGGAAAAAAGTATAGGATCTAAAATTGGTATGTCATAGTGTTGCTCGCAAGTGACACGCAGAGAAAGGCCAAAGAGAAGATGGAAGGACATTACTTAGTGTAGTTTATGTTATAATTTTATTGGATTTATAGAACCTTTTCAAATGAATTTTTGGTATGGAATTTGTAAAAAATAGTATGTGTTCGTGTTCGATTTTACATGGTAGTATATAGAATCTGTTCCAAGGACCTTTTGGTATGGGATTTGTACAAAATACATGGAATTGACGGAAGGTCTTGTGCTGGCCACAACAGATTTTTTTTTTTACAAACATTGCACATGTAATTGAAATTTCAGTTTTCTATCAATTACTACCCCCAAGTACTCAATATCTTCAATCATCTCCAGTTTACAATTACTTAGTAGTTTATCATTATCATGAATTAAGGTGTCATCTGCAGAAGATGAGTACTTCAATTTTCTAACATTTTGGCAATATTGTTTATGTACAATAAAAATAGAATAGGACCTAAAACACTACCTTGTGGTACACCTATGTTATTTGTAATTGGTTCTGATGAAATATTTTGAATTTTAAAAATTACTGTGCTCCCGGATAAATAACATTGAAATCAACGGTAAACTGTGTTTCCAAATCCATAATTGTGAAGTTTGTATAATAAAATTTTTCGATCTACTGTTTCAAATGCACACTAAGGTCTAAGAAAACTACACAAACAGCATCATTATCATCCACTTTAAGTTTCCAATCATTAATTACAAAATTTAAGGCTGATTCACACGAATGTTTTTTTTACGAAATCCTTATTGTTCACGTACTAAAATATTGTTTTGTACAATATATTCCCTAGTTTGCTTATACACAATAATTTCTAGTATTTTTACCTCCCGCTACCCTAGGTAAGGGAGGTATAGGGATCGTGCTAAAAATCGCATATAGAGATTTTATTGAATAAGTACGTTTTGAAGTCCCCACAATCCGATTTTAACATTTTTACAATTATGTCTGTAGGTATGTATGTGTGTATGTGTGTCTGTGTCTGTGTGTGTGTCCGTGTGTGTGTGGATCTTGTGGACACGATTACTCAAATACTATCAATCAGAAAAATTTGAAATTTTGTATACCCATTCTATACTAATATGGAAAGTGCTCATTAGTTTTTAATATATATCGGATAACCGGAAGTATCAATTATACAAGCTTTTAAAAGTTTTTCTTTTAAAAAATTCATTGAATATTATTTTTTAGCAACTTTTACTAATTAAAATTGATTAATGGTACAATCTTCAATTCTACGATAATAACATTTAATAAATCACTCTAAATATCTTTAAATATGAATATATAATATAATTTATTTTCATGTATCACCTAGCCTATGCGTCAAAGAAAACATAATTTTAATGACAGTTTTGACATATTTAAACAAATGTCACTGACAGGAAGCAATTATATTAAAATTAATAATAAAACCGTGTTAAGGAGAATATAATAGTAAAATATTTAATTAAGGTTTGTAAAAATAATATATTTTCCATCATATATAAATGTTAGATGTACAGGATAATCTGATTTAAATTTGCTAATTGCTTTTTTTGCAGCACTATAAATTAATATTAATTTACAACTACACATTTACGAAATGGATCATGTACGTCGAAGAATTTACAAAGATTGCGTTTTAGAGCATCTAGAAGATGATGCTGATTTTTATAAGAATATATAATTTGAAACAACATATGAGATTTTAACCATATATGATAAATCGGATTTAGTACTTAATTTGGAGCTCTAACAGATTTTTGAGGAAAAACAATAAAACAATCCAAAATTTCGTATTACAGACTTTTCTATTTATTGGACAACAAATTAGATTTTATTTACAAACGATTAACCGGAAATGATACTTTACTTAAAGCTCACTGCTATTTTAAACATGGAATTGGCGGGAGGTCATGTGTTAGCCACATCAGATTTTTTCTATAGCTGGTAGCATATTTACTGGACGAAACTCTTCCACTTTTTACCTCCCGCTACCCTAGGTAAGGGAGGTATAGGGATCGTGCTAAAATTCGCATATAGAGATTTTAGTGTCCCTAGAATTCGACTTTAACATTTTTACAATGATGTATGTGGGTATGTATGTGTGTATGTGTGTGGGGATCCTGTGTATACGATTACTCAAATACTATCGATCAGAAAAATTTGAAATTTTGTATACCAATTCTGTACTAATGTGGGAACAGCTCATTAGTTTTTAGTGTATATCGGATAACCGGAAGTATCACTTATACAAGCTTTCAACAGTTTTTCTTGAAAAAAAATACAATGAATATAATTTTTCAGCAACTATTACTAATAAAAATTGAATATAATGGTACAATCTTCAATTTTACTATAATAGAATTTAGTAAATAGCTTTAAATAACTTAAAATATAAATTTATAAAATAATTTATTTTTATACATAATCTTGCATATGCGTCAAACAAAAACATAATATTTTAATAAAATTTTTAACATATTTAAACAAATGTCATTGTCAGGAAGTAATTACATTAAAATTAATAATAAAACCGTTTTAAGGAGAATATAATAGTAAAATATTTAATTCTAATGAAATTAAGGTTCGTAAAAATAATATATTTCCATCATACATAAATATTATAGCACTAAATCACAATTAATTTACAACTACACATTTACGAAATGGATCATGCCCGACGAAGAATTTACACAGATTGCGTTTTAGAGCACCTGGAAGTTGATGCTGATTTTTATAATAATGTGTGTGTGACGATTTTTCCTTAAAATCTATTAAAATATGATCCAAAACTTCTCAAATTTGGTATTTAAAACTCATATGTATTTAAATTGAAACAACATATTAGATTTTGACCATATTGATAAATAGGATGTAGTACCTAATTTGGAGCTCTAACAGATTTTTGAGGAAAAACAATTATATGTCGAGCCTCGTTCTCATAATTACAACAATGTAGTAACGCTAGCCGGTACGATTATGTCACTAGTTTAGTATAAAATTAAAAACAAAACGTAATCAATTACGTTCTTCTCATTAATATTCCATTTACTGAAAGTTTCTTCATTACGCTTTCTTGTGCGGTTAGAGTCACATCGTGAGGTGAAAAAGTGTCGTGTTTTTTTTTGTGCATCGAAAAATGGGCAAAAGGAAACGCCAAGATGAAGCTAAGAGAACTAGAAAAGATGATCGAGAATGTATACGATAGCTACAGTTCATCGTCAGAGGATGATTCGATGTCAGACCAAGGTAAATGGTAGTCCACACTTATAATTTTTAAAATAAAAGGGGGATACAGGAGTAGTCAATTAACAGCGTAGTATGTATATTATAATTATAATTCAGCTCGCAGCTACAGTACATATGGGAGGTGACATCAGTCTGCTGTCTTATTATTCGTTATCGAATAATTCAAAGTTGACACTAATTAGCTTAAATCCACACAAAATGTGAATCCGGCCGCAATAAATATGCATTGCATAATATACCAAATTAGTTCAGTTTGCAGCCAGAGTGCACATGTGAGGTGACACCAGTCTGCTTTCTTTTTGTTCGTTAGTCGAATGTTTCAAAGCTGATACTAAGAGTGACAGGAAATCACACTAAAGATGAAAGAGTCTGCAATAAATTTGCTTTGCATTATATACCAAGATGGTTCAGCTTGCAGCTAAAGTGCACACGAGAGGTGACACCAGTCTGCTTTCTTATTGTTCGTTTATCCAATGATTCAAAACTGATGCTAAGAGTCGCAGGAATTCACACTAAAGGTGAAACAGTCTGCAATAAATTTGAATTGCATAATATACCCAAATGGTTCAGCTTGCAGCTAGAGTGCACACGAGAGGTGACACCAGTCTGCTTTCTTATTGTTCGTTTATCCAATGATTCAAAGCTGATACTAAGGGTCGCAGAAATTCACACAAAAGATGAAAGAGTCTGTAATAAATTTGCATTGCATAATATACCAAAATGGTTCAGCTTGCAGCTAGAGTGCACACGAGAGGTGACACCAGTCTGCTTTCTTATTGTTCGTTTATCGAATGATTCAAAACTGATACTAAGAGTCGCAGGAATTCACATTAAAGGTGAAACAGTCTGCAATAAATTTGAATTGCATAATATACCAAAAATGGTTCAGCTTGCAGCTAGAGTGCACACGAGAGGTGACATCAGTCTGCTTTCTTTTTGTTTGTTTGTCGAATGTTTCAAAGCTGATACTATGAGTGGCAGGAAATCACACTAAAGATGAAAGAGTCTGCAATAAATTTGCATTGCATTATATACCAAGATGGTTTAGCTTACAGCTAAAGTGCAGACGAGAGGTGACACCAGTCTGCTTTCTTATTGTTCGTTTATCGAATGATTCAAAGCTGATAATAAGGGTCGCAGAAATTCACACTATAGATGAAAGAGTCTGTAATAAATTTGCATTGCATAATATACCAAAATGGTTCAGCTTGCAGCTAGAGTGCACACGAGAGGTGACACCAGTCTGCTTTCTTAATGTCCGTTTATCGATTGATCCTAAGCTGATACTAAGGTTCGCAGGAATTCACACTAAAGGTGAAACAGTCTGCAATAAATTTGCATTACATAATACACGAAGATGGTTCGGCTTGCAGCTAGAGTGTATACGAGAGGAGGCACCAGTCTGCTTTCTTAATGTTCGTTTATCGCATGATTCAAAAGTGATACTAAGAGTCGCAGGAATTCACACTAAAGGTGAAACAGTCTGCAATAAATTTGAATTGCATAATATAACAAAATGGTTCAGCTTGCAGCTAGAGTGCACACGAGAGGTGACACCAGTCTGCTTTCTTATTGTTCGTTTATCGAATGATTCAAAGCTGATACTAAGGGTCGCAGGAATTCACATTAAATGTGAAACAGTCTGCAACAAAACTGCACTGTTTATATACCCAAATGCTTCAGCTTGCAGCTAGAGTGCACACGAGAGGTGACATCAGTCTGCCTCCTTATTGTTTGTTTATCGAATGATTCATAGCTGATACTAAGGGTCGCAGGAATTCACATTAAACGTGAAACAGTCTGCAACAAAACTGCACTGTTTATATACCCAAATGCTTCAGCTTGCAGCTAAAGTGCACACGAGAGGTGACACCAGTCTGCCTCCTTATTGTTTGTTTATCGAATGATTCATAGCTGATACTAAGGGTCGCAGGAATTCACATTAAAGGTGAAACAGTCTGCAACAAAATTGTTTTGCTTTATATACCCAAATGCTTCAGCTTGCAGCTAAAGTGCACACGAGAGGTGACACCAGTCTGCCTCCTTATTGTTTGTTTATCGAATGATTCATAGCTGATACTAAGGGTCGCAGGAATTCACATTAAAGGTGAAACAGTCTGCAACAAAATTGTTTTGCTTTATATACCCAAATGGTTCAGCTTGCAGCTAGAGTGCACACGAGAGGTGACACCAGTCTGCTTTCTTTTATTCGTTTATCGAATGATTCAAAGCTGTTACTAAAGCTAGCAGGAATTCATACTAAGATGAAACAGTCTGCAACAAAATTGCATTGCTTTATATACCCAAATGGTTCAGCTTGCAGGTAGAGTGCACACAAGGGGTGACACCAGCCTGCTTTCTCTTATTCGTTTATCGAATGATTCAAAGCTGTTACTAAAGCTAGCAGGAATTCATACTAAGATTAAACAGTCTGCAACAAAATTGCATTGCTTTATGCAAATGGTTCAGCTTGCAGCTGGAGTACACCCAAGAGGTGACACCAGCCTGCTTTCTTTTATTTGTTTATCGAGTGATTCAAAGCTGATACCAAAGGTAGCAGGAATTTATACTAAGATGAAACAGTCTACAACAAAATTGCATTGCTTTATTTACCAAAATAGTTCAGCCCGCAGCTAGAGTGCACATGAGAGGTGACACCAGTCTGCTCTCTTATATTCGTGTATCGAATGATTCAAAGCTGATACTAATGCCCGTTTGCACCAACAAGACTTAAGCTTTAAGTCTTCTCAAATTTTAAGTCTGACCTAAATTTCTTTGCACCACGTACAAATTGGGAACTTAAAATCTTAAGCCAGGCTTAAATTTAAGCCCCGGCAGTTGGCGACTTAACCTAGACTTAGCTTGTAAATCGTCAGTACATGTGTTTAGTTTTTGTATCTCATATTACTAACATAGTAAATTTTAACGTTTATGACGCTGACGACAATGTACAAGAGAGCTGCACAATCTGCACATTTAGCAAAAATAACCCTTTTTTAAAGAATTTCGATTATCAGACGTAACCACGCATGATTTATTAAAAATTATCGAACAAGACATCGACTTCGTAAATGATAAGTTAATTGTGATAATTGTTTTATTTTGAAATAATATTTTTTCCATACATGATAGTTCGTCTCCTTTAAATCAATTGTTATTTTTTTGCGAACTCTCGCTAAATATTGGAAATCACTTGCTCAGTATTGCAGATTTTTTTGGAGTGATTTTTTCTGTTATTGTTAATCAAATCGTTGTAAGTACCTACATACATAATTCTTAAATAATTTACTCTACAGATTTATTCAGAAGAATTAATAATGTATTTAATGTAAGTTTCAGTAGATACTGGTATAAAAATACAATCCCCAGCTGTGTCATTTGAACTTCTATTTCGTTTTTCAAACATCGCTAAAGTAATAAATCAAAATATTATTTCCAGTTATGTTATATTTATAAAAAAAATTTTTCATATCTATTAATATTCTCAGCTGTGAATAATCAAGCCAAGCATAGCCAAAGGTGTAAAAGGTTAGGTTGTTTATAAACACAGTCATATCATAAAGCTGCAAAAAAGTGACTGCAGAAATGTCTGTTTTAAAGAGCATAGTGAACTAATAAACGATTCTGACGAAGATCAATCATCACTTGATTCTTCATCAGATTCAGAGACAGATATATTAATTAATTCTTTATATAGCAAAACAAAATTTTAGGTTAAATAAACAGATGTGTAGATAGGATAGAATTAAAATGTCTACCGAACAACATTTAGCTACCCCCACTCCTAGTCTGCACTTTCTACACTACCTTGCGAGTCAGGTCAGAAAAGTGAGCACTAGTTCTTAAAATTTTTGTCATCGAACAGCCTGCCAGAAGCTGCCCGTTTCTCATAAAACATGTTAGTGCAAAAAAGTTAACACTAGGGCGGCCTAGTACATGTCATTGAACAAAGCTATTATTTAATAATTAATTTTTATATTTTACGCATGTGTCAAAATAAGTGTGAAATTAGTAATTAGAGAAATTCCCTAGAATATCTCGGCTTACCTAATCTCAGCTCAAATATACGTTGTGCAAACGACTTATATTTTAAGTCTGACTTAACGTTAAAGTTAACTTACCAAAGTCGAGGCTTAAATTTTGTTGGTGCAAACGGGCATAAGGTTAGCAAAAATTACGCATACAGAGTTTAGCTTGAGATTAGAGTGTACACGTAAGGTGACACCAGTCTGCTTCTGCATTATTTGTTTATCGAAGTACGCGAAACTTAAGCCCGAAATTTGCTCCTCAGTTTGGGAAACTATGTTAAAAAGATAAACATTTGACGAGGACTCAAAACCATTTGGGTCAGTCTTGTCAGCCATTGGCTCCGCCCTAACTCTCATAATTGAAGAGGGGTGGGGTGAACAAAATGTTATTAGTAGAAAAACTAATAGATGCCGCAAATTTGTTAACTGATTTACACCATGAATTTTCGGTTACGAGAAAATTCTTTATCACCCCAGCGCTGAGCACTGTCTTTAAACAATTATCAAACGATTTTTTTCAATCTGATTTCCTTTTTGGTGATCAATTAACAAGAAAATTTATTGAAGCGGAAACCTTTACTCGCACAGGTCAACAAATTATAAGATCTTACGCCCGTCCAAAAAATCAAGTCTTTTTCTTTTGTACCTAAACCAGACGGTACTAACGGCTTTTCTTAAATTGAAGAAATAAAATTATATTAAGTTTACCTGTTTGCTTTTTGGTTTATGTACAAGCCCGTTTGGTGTTACACAAATTATGAAAATTGTAGCTCGAACCTTAATACAAGAAGGATGTATTTTTTTTGTCGGATGCGTCCCAAGAAGGTTAGGGTGCATATTGCAATGGACACGTAACGCAAGGAATGTGGAATAAGGACGAAAAAATACATCACATTAATTAGTTAGAATTTTTAGCTGCTTTATTGGGCTTCGCTGTTTTGCAAACCAATTAATTCTGTTACGTATCGGTAACACTACAGCTATCTCTTACATAAATAAAATGGGTGGCATACAATTATAATCTTGCTAAAGTAATTTGGCAATGGTGCGAATATAGAAAGATTTGACTGTTTGCTTCCTTTATTGCATCAAAAGATAATGAAATTGCAGATGGACAATGTAGAAATTTTAATTTAGACACTGAATGGGAACTTGCTGTTTTTGCCTATGATCAAATAATTAATAAATTTGGTTATCCTGAAATTGATTTATTCGCTAACAGAATAAATACAAAATGCAAAGTCTTTTGCTTTTGGCACAATGATCCAGTTTGTTCTTTTGTTGACGCTTTTACAATATCCTGGCAAAGCAGATTCTTTTATGCTTTTCCCCCATTTTCAATGATTTTAGAAACACTCCGGAATATTATTGAAAATAATGAGGAGGGTATTGTAGTAGTCCCTTTTGAACACATCATGAACACAAATCCACCTAGTGGCAAGCAGTCTCTCCTTAATGTCAGGGATATGATGCGACAAGCATATAGCAGAAGAAACTTTCCTTCAAATGCAATAGACATACTAATGCACTCAATATCAGATTCAATGATGAAGCAGTATTTTGGTGTTTTTAGGGTTTGGAAGTTTTTTTTAGTTTAAAAAATAAATAAAATAATATTAATAAAGGAGCATCTTTTGGCACACTGAATACAGTAAGCTTGACAATTTCTTTAATTTCAGATGGATCACTTACAAATAGCTGCATAATCAATAGATTTTTTAAGGGGATTTTTAAATTAAAAATTCCTAAATTATTTAAAACATCGGGACCGGGAAGAGAAGAACCGTTAATTTTTACCTTATTTACATAATAAACCAGAACTATGTGTAGCAAGAACCACTATTTGTTATTTGGAAAAGCCTATTATAGAGCTAAGAAACACAAAAAATTGTTTATTTCCTGGAAAAGTCCGCAAAAAGCTGTTTCTGCTCAAACCATCTCGAGATGGATTAAATTAGTGCTCCAAGAATGTGGTATTAATTCAAAGGAACAGCACACAATACGAGACATGCTGCCAGTTCTGCAGTTTTTCAAAAAATATTTTACTTGTTGTAATTATGAGAACGAGGCTCGAAATATAATTGAGAGATCAAACGAACTTACCTGTAAGTGAAGTTCGATCGAAATTATATGAAGAGCCTCGTTCGAAATAATTACAACCTCCCTCCCAGATACTATAGCTTTTACCCTACCCTCACACAAAAAGCAGAATTTTTTTTCAGTTTTCAACATAATGAAGAAATTTTCAGTAAATGGAATATTAATGAGAAGAACGTAATTGATTACGTTTTGTTTTTAATTTTATACTAAACTTGTGACATAATCGTACCGGCTAGCGTTACTACATTGTTGTAATTATTTCGAACGAGGCTCTTCATATAATTTCGATCGAACTTCACTTACAGGTAAGTTCGTTTGATCTCCAATAAAACATGATCCAAAATTTCGTATTACTGTTAGCGATTACGTGATGCACATGATCAGAGCTGGGCAAGTTACTTTTAAAATGTAACTAGTTACAGTTACAGTTACCTCCAAAAAAAAGTAACTAAATTACTTAAGTTTCAGTTACTTTGGTGAAAGAACTAAGTTATTTCCTAAGTTATTTAAAAGTAACGTAGTTACTTTGAGTTACTTTCTAACTACTTTTAATGGCGTGAAGTGTAGACTTAGACTGTTGACTTAGTTATTGTGTAGGATACATATCAGGGAGTTTTTGCACTAACTACGTTAACCTAAATTTTAACGTTATTGCTTGGCAACACCCAATCAGATTATTATTGTTAATGTCAACGGACCTACAGGGCCTTATTACCGCCTAGGCCCACGAGGCTACGGCCTAGGGCCCGCTTTGACAAGGGGCCCGCAGGGCCCGGTTGCTGTGATTTTTTTAAAATTTATTAATTTATTTTTCAATTTTGATTTCTTATACCAAGATATAAAGAATCTACTTTCTTTCTAACATGACATGACCATTATAATGTATAAAACATGCAGACATTATTTCCTACCTAGACTTATTAGTGGTTAGTGGATAATGATTAATTTATTGGAAACCTCGGATTAGACGTCGATTTTCAATCTGAGGCCCCGCGCTCACATATATAAGAAATTTTGATGAAAAAGTATCTTTTTATAAATATTTGGGGCCCCGCTACGCTAATAACATATTCCCGAGAACCGGCAAAATCTCCAACCGTCCCTAGAAAGGAGTAACAAAATATTACGCTAAAATTTCACCTCAAACTAGAATCGAGCATGCGGTACTTTATAATTGATCAGCTTTTCTCTCGGCAGGCAATTTTATTTTTTTCTTTAATAAATAAACTTACATTATAATTATACAAATATTTGTACGTACTTGTTTTTTACTATAAAGAAAGAGGGGGGGCCCGAAAAAAAATTTGGCCTAGGGCCCAAAAATCTGATAAAAAGGCCCTGCGGACCTACATTATAATATAACATAAAAATTAAAAGTGACATTTTATCTTGTGAGAAGGGAATTTGCAAAAATGAGACTAATTCAAGTCTTGCAACCCTTAGAACAACGAACAAAATACACTATATTTTGTATAACCTGAAAATTGGAATAATTTTGATGATTTAGTGGCAGCTTAATTATAATTTATTAAAACGTATCATTTGTAAGCGAGGAAAATATTTGAAAATAATATATTTTATAAGTCAAATTTAACATTTAATGACTTTTTAATTCTAGAATTAAAAGTTAAAATAATGTGTTATTTTTAGTTTTTCTGTTTACCGCACAAAAACTCTATTATTTATGAATGTAATTATTTTATTATCTATTATGGCTTGAAATCAATCAACAATAATATTGAATTTAATTATTACATACATTTATTTAAAATAAAATAGTGTTTCTAAAAAAGGCATCAGCCTCAACAAAATATTTCTTAGAAATTTAAATCCCCCCGTTACTTTTTATGACTAAGTTACATTCCACTTTTTAAGTTATTTTGACTAACTTAAGTTACATTCTGGTAACTTAAGTTACTCAAGTAACTAGTAACTAAAAACCGGAAAGTTACCAACTACTTTACCGCAGCAAGTTAAGTTACAGTTACAGTTACCATATTTTAAAAAGTAACTAAGTTACGTTACAAGTTACGTAAAAGTAACTAGTTAGTAACTAAGTTACTAAAGTAACTAGTTACTGCCCAGCTCTGCACATGATTGTTATTTATTATTTTTTGTCTATGGAATTAAATAAATTTATGAAATGTGATTAATTTGTGTAAATTATTGTACAATACCTTAAAACTAATAGGCGTTGGTTATTATAAAAATTTCTAAGACGATTAGTTGTTAGCAGGCAGTCTTTGACAAAACCTCCAAACGTGCGGTGCAGTAGTGAACATCGCTATGAGTTTTGTGAATATTAGTATTTGAGGACATCTAAGTTGGCGTCAAGGGTGAGTAATTACTATTCTCTATACATACGTGAGAATGACAATGAGATTTATGTTATGAAATCAATGTACGACGGACTACGATAACGACTCGAGGTCATGCGGACCTAATGCGATCACGAAACGAGATCATGCGGATCTCTCGAGGTTATGCTGACCTAAACGAGATCATGCGGATCTCTCGAGGTCATGCGGACGCAATGCGATCACGAAACGAGATCATGCGGATCTCTCGAAATCATCCGGACATATTGTGAGTGCAATGTAATTCAAATGGATATCTAGTGATAGTGGCTGTGCGGGTTATATTGCCTTGGTTCTGAGGATATGTGCGATTCTCTGTAATATCGAAGGCCGTAGTCCCGTTAGCAAATGTTTGCGATCGATGTAATGCGTTAAAATTTTGGTTTAATTGCGAGTCGTTACACAGTTATTAACGTTACGCTTATATAACAGACTTTTCTATTTATTGGACAACAAATTAGATTTTAGATACAAACGATCAACCGGAAGTGATAATTTACTTAAAGCTCACTGCTATTTTAAACATGGAATTGGCGGGAGGTCATGTGCTGGCCAAATCAGATTTGTTAGTATCATCTTCTAATTGAAAAACTATTACTACACAATACTTTTTAAAAGTGTTGTTTACTCAGAGAGTACGGCGTGAATGGAAACTGGTTGGGAGCGATTCGAGCATTGTATGAGGGTAGTGAGGCTGCTGTGAGAATAGATGATAGGTTGAGTAATTGGTTAAACAGGGTTGTAGTATGTCTCCGTGGTTGCTTAATTTGTATATGGATGTGTTGTTGCGGAAGGCGTTGAGTGGAATGGGTTGTGTACATATTGGTGAAAGTATTGTGCCTGCGTTAGCGTATGCGGATGATGTAGGTATATCTTCTATAGTGAAATATAAATATATAAAATAATATGTTGTAAATGAATTTCACAGCCAATGGAAAACAAGTGGAATAGATAAATGTCAGTGTCAAAAAACCAAAAACATTACTGAAGGCTTTTTCTGGGAAGTATATTTAATATTTCTTATTTTATTATTAATTAAAAATTTATGATTATAGATACAAATACGAGTATTACATATTTTCTTCAGAAATACCGCCAATCTCATCAATGAATTGGAAGAATCTCGAATATTAGAAGAATAAGAGGAAACTTGTTCACAGAATGAATTAAAAAATATAAATATATACGAGGGGAGTTTTTTATGTTATCTACCTAGCTATGAAAACAATATGCTATCGCGACAATTTTCTTATGTCAAGTTACTGTGACATTTTCATGTCTACAAAGACACAATTAAGAACTTCAAAGCGGCTATACGCGAAAAAAAGACCCCACAATTATGCTCAGAAAATGTTGTTTCTGTACAACAACTGCATGGTGCATAAAGCACGAATTGTTCAAGCAGTAGTCAATGAATGCAGCTTTGACGAATTACAACATCCACCTTACAGTCCTGTCCACGTCCGACTATTATTTCTTTTCAAAACTCAAAAAACATTTGGGAGAGAGTCGCTTTTTATCGAATGATGACTTGGAAAACGCAGTGGATTCGTATTTTGCAGAATTACCAAAATATTTTTTTTGCAAGCGTAGCTTTATTAGAAAAACGTTTGAATAAGTGTGTTAGTGTTAACGGTTCTTACGTTGAAAAATAAAATTTTATTTGTTCTCTAACTCGTTGCTTTCATAGCTAGGTAGATAACATAAAAAACTCCCCTCGTATATAAAGAATATGTGTTTTTCTGTGTACCAGAAATGTTACATATGTACAATACTTTTATAGCCTAATATGGAAATGGCGAGAGGTCTTGTGCTGGCCACAACAGATTTTTTTCTTAAGGCTTCCGGGGACACAAGATTTTTTTTTACTTATTTTCTACTCTAGACTTGAAAATAATTTTACGTTTAACCCTCTAGGGTTAAGGTCACAATTTCGTCTCTGTGCATCTCTATTGCTTGCCGGGCCGGACGAAACGTGACAACAAAATATCGAAAGTGCCGACAAGAGTTTCGTGTTCTGCAACTCTTTGGTTAAATTGTTGCCCATTTAGCATGATTTTAAGTTTTAAAATAACAAAATTGTAGCATGTGGCACAGGCTTCATTATTTTTTATTTTATAATTTTCGGGGAAAAGTACATAATCCAGGACAAAAATAAGCGTGAACACAAGTCTTGTTTCGGGGACTATCCTCGGAAATTGGGGACGAATGGTCAACTTAGCCTACTTAGCCTAAAACGTAATCCGGTACTGTAGGTAGATATAACAAAAAATCGTACAATAGAGATCTCGAATTTCTAATTTCGTCTCGAGCAAATCCCGAGGACATAACTCTCGTCTCGCCTGGAAATATCGAGATGAGAATAATGGTAATCTCGTTTCCAGAACATTCAAGAAATTCAATTACATAGTACCTGTAATATCTATTTGTATACTAAGAGCGGAAAATAGGATATTGTCGATATTGCAATAACAAAATAATAAAATGTACACTTTGAACTTCCAGTACTACTCAATAAATAACGATTATATTTTTAAATTTTAATTAATCGTTATTTTCCATTCTTCTTGAGCCATTGTTTCAATCTAAATTAAGCATTTTTTACTTTCGTTATTGTAAATGAATGCCCAATTTTATTTCTATATTCCTTTACACAGCGATATGGCATTTTGTTTGGTTATGTAATGTACCGACAGAGCAGTCATATGTCAGAAGTAGCTACAGTACCATTAGTTCCTGACTAAACGTTCCCATTAAGAATGTAGACAAGTGGCATTTCTCAACATTTTGCAGTTAGAAATTAGGACAGCGAGCGTTTTTCTATTTTGTCGCGCATGAGCGGCAAAGTGACATTTTGCGTTAATGAAAGCGAGTGCCAATGCCTACTTTGTATATAGACTGTAGAAAAAAGTTATTTTACTTACGTAGGTGGTATAAGTCTAAGCTTGGCATAGGCCTCTGGTAGGCTTCCATATCCCAGACTATCATCCCTAGGTGCCAGATCATCTCCAGCTAGTACTGCTACCACAAGTTCTTTTCTTTCATCGTGGTACCACACCTGCAGTTGTACTCTTCCTGATACTTGCTTCTCGCGCGCCATCTGCTCCTAAACCCCCAAAACACATCATCAGAAACCATTCTCACACTACATAAACATAAAAATTATTATGTATCGGTTACATGTATTGTGTTTACAAAGTTTTGTATTTGTTATTGTAACCTAACCTATTGCTATAAGTACATAGTATTTTTAGTTTATAGTTTATTTTATGTCTAAATATTTAAAGCTCAAGCTTTGGGAGGGTATAGGGGAGTAAAAGTAAAGTGGAAGCATGCAAAAGCATGCATACATAACAGAATAGTTAGTAATATGACTGGTCTTCATACAAAAAGATATAATATTTGTTACAGTACATCAGTTTTTGTATTAAAAAATACCATAAGATTCAGACCTACAAATAATACTACATTAAAAAATGCTATAAAAATTACAAAAGAATACTTTTTGTAAAATAATTTTTGTCATATATAGTTTTACAAAATGTATTCATTTCAAAATCTTATGGTTTATTGTAAGAGCAATAAAAGTAAAATGCTCCAATTAAACGGTGTTCCTTTTAGCTCAACTAAATTAAATGTTTATATTTAATTTGAGTTACAAAGTAAAATGTTTAATTTAGAACTGCATCCTTAGGCTTTTTAATAGTTTCCAATTCATTTATATTTGTAATTCAATGTAAATTTAGACAATTATACAGTCTATTAATATTTGTAAATCCTGAATTACATTAATATTTTTGTTTTCACATAAATTCAAACTAGATCATTAGGACAGTATTCTGTCGAGATTTCTTAGATTTTCATAATATTTTTAAACAAGTACGATATTTTACAATTAGTTTTTAGAACTGTTTGTGTTAGACTTTGTAAATACCACACAGAAAGTTACTTGTGACTTGTTAACAGAAGTCATGCGAAAATAATTACACGGCGAAACAAAAAAATTATTATTATTCAATCAAAAACACACAACGAAATTTGAAATTTACTCTACTTAGTTTAAAAAAGAAACTAGGTATGCCTTTTAAAATTCATTTTGGTATAATATACAAATAAATAAATATATCAAGGCTTAATTTTTTTTAGGTGAGTCATTGTGCTTTTATTCGCAGATTTCGATATGACGATATATATCTGTACCGTTAAGGGCACTTATTAGGCGTCACCTCACAGCCTTTCAAATTTGTCCTGGACCGCTTTTGTATACCTAATAATATATAAATAATATTTAGAATGAAACTCGCTTAACTATACACTTTACATACGGTAGAGATAGTTCTTGAATAAAAATCTAGTACGAATTTCGAAATATGTAATTCAGGCTTACTAAAAGTTGTTTGAGAGCTTTGTGAGGTTTATACCGTTTAATAAGGGCTTGATAGTAGTTGTCAGTATAACAATATGCAGTAAACATATGCACAACATAAAGAGAAAGTGATTGGTTGGTAACAAACAGAACAACAGACAGAACGAACTCGTGCCAGTTGGGACAGACAGCAGGTGGAACACGCACGCGTTCAGCGTCACTTGAGTTCTCGTACCTACGAGTAGGGCAGTGGCCTTCTTCAAGTTCAAGCTCTAGGGCTAGGGAGGGTTGGCTTTGGCTCCGCACTCAGCTAAGCGGACTCTTGGAACTTGTCAACGGACATTACCAAGCTTTTATTCGTTATTATTGGTTAGGATATGTACTAGAACTTGCATTTCATATCTGCTTTTCTATTAGCCACATCATAATTAGGTTTGTTCCAACATGCGGTTTCGAACTAGTTCTGTACTGGTTCGTAACCGTAATATGCGCATGCGTCCACGTGGACCAGTTCGGAACTGTTTGTTAGCAAAAGTTATGTTGGAACGAAACGTCATAAACAAAATTGTAACAGAAATTCAAATAATTTGACTTTAATATATGTACCGTACTTATGTAATGTAAGTTTGTAAATAATTCTCATTTTTGTTTCATGGTACCCAAGCAATAACTTTACACCATTATATTCATTATTACTTGATTGACTCAATAGAAAATAACTTTTCACTGAAATCATTAATAGCAATGAAATTTGATAAAATGGAGTATGTCACATAGAATAAATTTATAGAAAATATCAATATATTATTAATATAGATTTAAAAATAACAACCTGTATTTTATAATTTTGAAATACTGATATTAATAGAATTCGAGAAAAATTACAATAAATTTGTATGACGTAACTTGTCTGTAGTTTTAATGCGACTTTTTTCGAATATCATTATTATTTAATATTTTAAAAATATGGGTACATTATTTTCAACTATATAATTATATAAATTAAAATTTTTTTGGTCACATATCTCATTGTGTATAAAACAGCAAAAATACATATAGAAGACCAAGCAAACTTTTACTGTGAGTATTACATCCAACTGACACATTGGACTTGGGACTGAACGATACCTTAATTCTGCGCATGCGTTGAAGTTGAACAGTTCCGAAATGGTTCGCTGGTATTTGGTGTGGGAATAAACCTAATAGAATAAAGAAAATGGTCCGGTTACCGGTTACCAGTTATTTAGTTTAAATTAGGTTCATTTAGGTTGGGTAACGAATGGTTTGGTTAGGTTAAGTTAGTTAAGGATTACTGAAAGGAAATACAATCAATCTTTATGCAAAGAGTATAAGTTTATTGAAGAATGTAATAAAAGAAAAGCAAATATCAAATGATGTTTCAGTGTAAATTGGTCTTAAAATGTAAGAGTAGAAGCAGCTAATACTCGTTGCAAAAGAAAACGACTACTCTACTAGATAGAAAGCTTAAATTAAATTATTATATATAAATAAAAGAAAGCTTCAAGATTCCTAGCAGTAATGCAAGTACATGATTGATTAATATTCTAAGCAATTACGTTTTAAAATTAAATTCTCACTAACAAAGTTTTTTTTCTCCAGAATATTTTCGCTGTTTTCATGTAATTGAATCGCATGTCTTTTTACTGCTAAACAATTATGTTTGCGCCATTACTATGAGAGAAATGTATATTACATTTATACTGAAACTTTAAAGAAAGAAAATATATTAAAGCAAAATGTAATTAATGGAATAATGCATGAGTTTCTGACCAAATTCTGATTTAAAAATATAAGTTTTATCATAATTGATATACGAGAGGTCTTTGCAGAGTTCTGGGAATTGCGTTCTAATTTGTATATTTTATTAGTTTTCCATAAAATTTATTTTATAATTATTTGCTATACAATGCAAAACTTATTAATTTTCAAGGGCAGTTTTATCATTCAAGTTTTCGTTTAAGAAAAATGTTATTTTGTTAAAAGATATTAAAATTTGCAATATCTATTACTTGGTTTATGGTTACGAAAGGAGTAAATCAACAAAGACGGCAAGTTAGGTTGCTAAATGCAAGGTTACAGGTCTGTATCCAAGTAAGAAACAATTTTCAATAGTAGGATTAAACAAAAAACAGTTTACTTTCGTGATATATTACACGCAATATTTTTTCTGTCTGTTCAAAATTGACCAAAAAGACAGTAAAATATAGTGTTACTTTGAATGATTTCGTTTTATTCTTAGCCCTGTCAGACTGTTTCCAAGGTTATTTTGTGAGGTTCTCATAAAAATTTACTTTCCACTTAAGAGCGGAAATTGTAAAAAGATCGATAAACTAATCTAAAATGACAGCTTGAAGCTGCTCTCCAAATGACCATAAAAAAAAACCTTTAAGCACGCATACGTTTTTCACAAGTTTTGTGTGTGTATTGAAATTAGATTCCCAGGACTCTGTAAGCATCTTTCCCATGTATATTATTTTCGTAAGAAAGAAGAAAAATGACAATGCAATTTTATATCCAAAGAGGGTTGTTTCTTTATTCGGCACAAGTAATAAAACACAGGTTTTTATAGCCATTTTTACAGCTGCATAAATTTTTGCAAAGTCATAAATTGAAATACGATGACATTGTAAGAAGATGAAGTTGTATATTGTACATATTTTGACTTGGAATCAAAATTTGGTCAGCATTCCGAGTTAGCAGCACGCACAGAGCCTCTACCTGGAATTTCGCTAATTAATCGAGCAAAGCAAAGAAGAAGAAAAGGAAAATACGCGTGTTTAATTGGTGCAAAAGTTTCCAAGGCTGTCGTGTTTCATGTTTTATTAGAGAGAGGCGATGCTTCTTGGCTTGGAAGCGCCGATGAATGTGAGTTGATTAAGAACATCGTTGAATAAAATAATCTCAGTTTAATGAATCACTGAATACTGCAAAATAAATACAGAATGATAAATTAAGACCTAGTGTGGACATCTGTCCCATCTGACACAAACATTTAGTTCGTCTATGACTATACAACACTCAACAAATCAAAATGTACATTCATGTAAAACTAACATCGACACACTAACAACATCGGTTATTCATATAAATACTATGTTTATGTTATCTAACGAAAGTTCAAGGCAGTTTTGTATCTGTTGAAGTGAACGCACACAAATACAAATGTAAAACTCTTAGACAATAAACCGTCAACGCAAAAGGATCAATAAAATGTAGATGTACAGGCTACATTATTTCACGCTACAATTTATGTCTAAGAAATTGTAACTGTTTGAGAATTGCGAAGCTTTACAATACGACGTAATCACAAGATGAAAGAAACTATGAAAATGCAATGAGATTTAAAAACGCAGCAAAAGGGACCTTAAGGGTCTAAGGATCTTCAGTAATTTATGGACTTGAAATAGTTAATTTATGTCTATCGCATTACTGTTTTCTACAAGATTATCAAAAGGTGAATATTTCCGCTATTCTTAAAAAAATACCTGTGGTTGTTTTATAAATAAATACTGGGGCAAATACCAGTAAATTACCGGTATTTTTTATGATATTTTGTTTTATAAAGCTAGATACTTATGTAAAAAAATGAAATACTGTAGTACTCTTCAAATTTGCTTTAGTATTTACTTGGTACCTACTTAATTTCATTTTATAAAAACTACATGTCAAAATTTACTGCGGTACATTAAAATTAGATATTATCCCAGTCGGAAGGCGAGTAAAATAAAAATAAGAAAGTGTAGAATGTTTAAAACACACAATTAATTTATTAATTTTCTTGCGTTTACAATAGTTATTTATGTATCAAGGTGCTGAAGTTCTACTTTTTATCACAAATGTGGAATTTAGTTGCCGAGGCCGTAGGGCCGGGGAAAGTAAACCATATGAGTGATAAAAAGGACCTTCAATGCCAATGTGTATATACCTACATTAAATTTTATTTGAAATCGAAAATTTGTTAAAATGAAAGGAATGTTATTCATAAGGCCAGTTTTACAATCTTCGGTCAGAATTTTAATTGCAAGTAAAATAAACAATATTGAATCGGATTATTGACAGCAATGATTAATTTGTCGTTTTGGTAGTTCATTCCGTTTCAATTTTGTTTATTTAACTGACACTTAAAATTTTAACCAGAGATTGTAAAACTGGCCCTTATAGGTTATGTTGACATTATCTGTCAATTGCTGTCAGTCAGACAAACAAACTTATGTTCAGAGTTGCGAACCTCCCGACATTAAAATTATTGTTATGAACACTCAATATTACGTGTTATCCCAAATTTCTTCATCGGAATTATTTAATTCGTTCTTCTTGCACATATTTTTTGTCATTTTACGTACAAAATACTGTACATCGTACATCTACCCAAATTATCTTATATGTGTAATAATTATCATAAGATAAGCTTGGCAATACTGCATTTGCATGAATAATGGATTATTTTACTGCCGTTTTCTGAACTTAATAATGATTTTTGTGCATTTTACTGAGATTTCAAATAAAATATTTTGTATAGTGTGTTGTGTTCAGAGAACAGGAAGGTAGTGTAAATTCCTCTATTTTTCTTTGTAAACAAATCTGCTACTTTTAATCCTCTAATGAATAAAGAGTTTCCAATTATTTCTAAAATTAAATTATTTATTTAATCTAATTTAGCCTTATAGTTTCAACGTTTGCACCTTAGTTTAGTTATAATAAGAAAAATATTATAATAATCGCTGTTTACGTAATATATTGTTACAATTAATAATTTAATATGTATTAGTAAATAAAC
Source organism: Ophonus ardosiacus (assembly GCA_943142095.1). Classification (NCBI taxonomy): domain Eukaryota; kingdom Metazoa; phylum Arthropoda; class Insecta; order Coleoptera; family Carabidae; genus Ophonus; species Ophonus ardosiacus. Next base: position 21,618,368 of record OW964825.1, on the reverse strand, counting down.
TGTTTAAAAATGTTTTTTTTTTCTAAGATTGCCCGAAGTATTGTCTCTCACGAAGCAGTACCTATGTTTATTTTTATGAAAAAAGTATATTTACCCCAGTATTTGTTAAATTTACTTGAGTAATAAGTAATTAGTGTTTTATGAAATAGGCCAATGGTATAAAACAGTGTTTCTTAACGTTTTTGTAGAGCAACCCTGGCAGCCCAATATATTTATTTGTAATAGCACCGCGACCTAAATAATATAAATTTTTGAAATCTTGCATGATTCGAATTACTGTTTATTATACAAGGTGAAAACAAAAATAGACGTTTAATATGAGAAAACAGTTTCACCTCTGTTGTAAACTTTGAAGTAATTAAAGTAATTATGTATCTTTTTGTAATAATAGCGGAAAATCAATGGACAAATTGAAAAGATGATACTCTTTATACGAATTTGATAACGATGAGAACGGATGGAATGATTCTCAAATATACGTCATCTGTATTCATCGATGAAATTTTTGAAGAAACCATAGCAAAGGCCCTTGCTTTGGCGCAAAGTAGTAACTATCATTTTTTGATCTATGTAAATTTTGGGCCGCGAACCTCAGGTTGAATAATCTACGTGAATCGAATATATAAAGGTCAAGTTTATAACTGTTTAATTTGGCTGACTTTAAGGTATTACAAATACAGGCAAAAGGTTTAGTACAATTTGACAAGAACTTGTAATTAATTATTTAATAAAGCCAAAAATATACATTAAGTTTTTGAAAAAGAAATATTATCCATTAAATGATGATTGAAATATATGGGGTAGATGCGCCATTACATTTTATAGAAAAAATTTAGTGAAAGTACCTAATTTCAATCGATTGAGGATGACCCAAAGTGCGGAAGACTTTTGGAACCAAGAACGAAGGAAAACATCAAGAAGGTTGAAGATTTCGTCGTAGAACAAAGGATGAAACTCAGTGATAGTACGTGAAGTCGGGAGATTAGAAGCAACAAAATATAACATTATTTTATATTCCATTGTTTCTTTTTATGGCTTTGTAGATTGCATTAAAAAAATATAAAAATGTGATATACTCAGAGGTTGAGTGCTTCAAGTCCAGTTTATATCATAATTGTTCAAAAAGCCTTTCACTATGGCATGGCCCTTTTGCTGCGTTTATAAATTTGATTGCAATATCTTAACCCATTGAGAAAATCTTTTGAAAAATCATTTTATTATTAAAACTGTGTTGTTGGAATGTTTCATTAATGAGTGCTTCCCAAATCAAACGATCTTATTTCGATACTTCATTTAATATTTAGTCCGTTATTAAATTTATGGTTTTACTACGTTACAGCACGAGTTTAGTGATTATATCAGGAAATATAATAGGTTATCCAAATATTTGAGAAGTTTATCTCTAGAGGCTGTAGGCAATATGAGAACGCTGCGTTGTAAGGGAATGGATAATGTTAAAAGTAAATTTTGCTGTAACTTTAGATGATATTACTTGTCTGGATACTTTTTATTAACCTTTTATGTAAATTAGATTCGAAGAGAAATATTGTTTTAATATTTTTATAATAAAATATTTTCTAATTATAAGTTCACTATGAACATACTAGTATATATTTTAAAGTTTTAAATAATTTACTTATTTTTACGAAACGAAGTAATGATTTACAGTAAAATCAAAATATGAATGTACTTACGACACGACTTTAGAATATGAAAGATATGTTTGTTAAATTGATGAAAATGGTAATAATGGCATAAAATGTTAATACGTATCTGATATTAGATTGCGTAAAAATGTTTAATATGATTTTGAGCACAGTAAGAACAACAAAAACTGAGACATATAATTTATGATCTTTATTTTTTTAATACAAGTGTCATTGTACAACTTATTTTTAAATTTATAAGATAATGATTCACTTCGATTTAAAACAAATTTATCTTGAACTTACATCATCTTTATTTGTGAAAAACATAAAATTAATCACAACGTTTCGAAAGCGAAAATCTGCTATCATCAGGTGAACTGTTCATACACAATCCGATCTCGTCTCGTCTCGAAAATTATTATATTTTTCCTTACTTTCTCTCGATCTCCACTCGAAAGTCTCGAATTTCTCAAATGTATAATTAGAAATAGTTAATAAATTAACATTACAAGTAAAATGAATGTAATAAACTAGTACCACTGGTTAAAATATTATTTTACTAAGTCTGGTGTTTAAAGGGTAAAGGCGGATTTATGCAGCTATTTTCATTTACATTTAATTTAATTTTCATTTAAAAGATAATGTATGTAAACCAATGTAGCCATGCATACACCATTTTCATTTACGTTTTCATTTATCTCTCATTCTCATTTATTTTTAAAGATGGCCAACTTTTATCTAATAAATGGCGTGGACGACATGACAGGGACGAGAATTTGAGCTGATCAGCTGGTTGTCATTATGTATCTCCGATATCGTTTCTTTTTACGGTTTTTTCTTGCAATAGCACGTTTAAAACTAAATTCATAACTTCTTCGTTGTCACTATTGTTGAACATTTTTATTAATAAACTTTATTCCAATGAAAGTCGGGTTATAACGTTCATCATCTGTCAGCGTATTTTTATATGTGCGCATGCGTTCATTTTCATTTATTTTTGTTATATATTTATGTATGAATAGGTACATTTAAAAATTATAAATGAGAATTAAATGAAAATTAAATTAAAAAGTAAATGTAAATAAAAATGGCTGCATAAATCCGCCTTAAGTAAAAAATAGGTACTATGTAGTATCATTTCTTTATTACCCGTTGTTGGATGTAGCAATCTGCTTTGTACGCAAATGTTGATAATTATGATTATATATTCGTAAAGTGCGGGCACTTGAAGCTGTCGTGAAGAGGAAGAGTATTTTATAGATGTCACTTTTGTGCATTTACTATTTACCTACTAAAAACCAATAAATATAAAATTAATAAATAAATATGAATATAAATGAAGAGACAAAATATTTATTTATATCGACAAATATTTTGTTATTTTGTATATTTTCATTAGAAATATTTAGGTAATATAGAAACAATCGTACAATCGCGATCTCTATATATACTCTCGTCTCGAGCAAATCTCAAGGGCGCTACTCTCGTCTCGACTCGAAATATCGAGACTAGAATAAGATTAATTTCGTCTCGAAAATTTATGAAATTCGAGACGGGATCTCGAAAATGCGGCATGGGGTGAACATTAGTGGCGTGTCTCACTTCGGGTGACTAGCCAGGTCCAGTGGCATGGTCGGGCGTTCTGGATACCTGTGTCTCAATTGTTAGGCCGGGGTCTGTTGTGATGCGCTTCCTCCAAATTGGTCGGATTACTACTAGCATGTTAGCGACTTCTTTGAATTTTCTCTTGTACCAATGTTCCTCTTCCTTGAAGCCGCCATGCAGAAAAACATAAACCTAGTGTTCAGCCAGCCGAGTGTCGAGTGTAGAAATCTGACCAATTTGGAGGAAACATCACAGCAGACCCCGGACTAACCATTAAGGCCCAGGAATCCAGTGTTTAAATTTAATATTCAGTTCAGTGATCTTTTAGATTCTAGATTTTGTCACTTGTATATTTTTTCACTAAAGCCTTTTAATTATAATAATATTTTCAAGAAGTAACACTAAGTCCGTTTTAATTTTCAATGGGAAAGAAAATAAAATCGACGTATGTCTATTTTTTTGTTCAGAATATAATTTTCATAAATTGCGAATCCCACTTTTTGTTGTTCCTACTGCACTAATGAGAAGATTATATAAATTTACCAGTGATATTACGAAAAGGATGAAGATATATGTAGGAATCTAATGATACTATTATTGTCACAGACATATATCTACATGATAAGCGATGTGAAGGTAAATAGTTCTTTTCAGAAGGAAAGTATTTCAAAATAATATTCTTCGCGATCTTTGTGCGTTTACTTCAGCAGATAGTCTATCCATACGAAGTCAATACTAACAGTTACATGTAAAGCTTTACCAGATAGTCACTTTAGCATAAAGTTGGTCAAAATATAGCAATCTACATTTCAGAAAATATATATCTTAGGATTTCTACTGTTTATAAGGGGAATTACATTTATTGTATGTATATAACAAGTGATATGTTTTAACATTTAGCATAGATACTACAATATACATACGAAGGATGGCGAAATCGGACGTTTCGGCGAGACCATTTTATTTTTTACAAAAGTACTCGTTTCTATTTGGTGATACAATTGCTAACAATTCTAAAAGAGGCAAAGTTCTAAGTTTCTAAGCTACTGCATAATTGCGTACTATTCTAGAACAAATACAATCCAATACGGCGTCGTCAGTCAATTTTATTTACTATTTACTTATTAAGAAATTTACTCTACTATTGTTCATTTGATATTTTTGACTTGATATCAACCCTCAACCATAATACTGTCAGTTTATTGTTCAATATTAATATATACCAATTAACTAGTGCAAGATAATAGTAGGGGATTTGCAGGCTTCAACAAAAAAGTATCTCTTTTCACAGTTTTTAATGTAAATAACTATTTTTATTTAATTAACCGGGTTTGTGATAAACCGGATCGAAAGCTAGGTAAATTTGTTAGAATAAAATACGCCCAGTTATTAGTAAAATTTCTTCCAAATTATTGCGCGGCATTTGACAGATAGAATATCTTATAAGTAGTTATTTGTTTATAAGGCAAAGAGTAGCAGATTCACCGCCATGGCGGGGTTTTATGGACGAGGCGAAGCTGAGGCTTTGAATTTAGCGTAAGCAGTGCATTTTTACCATAAACACACAATTTATTATATACTTTAAAAGAGTATTTTTGAAAATACATATAAAATATCTTTGTCCTTTTGCGCTATTTATTTTTGAGTTACTTTTTGTCTGCGGCCCGTAGTTTCTCCTAAAATGAATGTGATGGCACGTGTTCTTATATAAGTTTGACATCAAGTAATTGAACTCCATTCCACACGTAACCGCAATAACTAACTGAATTACGCTATGATTCTCAATAAAATGCGATTATCAAGTAACGATAATTAACTTTTAGGTAATAACTTTGAATACAAAATGCCTAAAGTGAAATTGATTGAACGTAGCAGAAGTTTACGACTCTGTCAAATAAAAGACATTTATCAAAACTGTCAGTTGTTAAAGACGCCATTAGATTGCATTTCTTTTAGATATGGTATGACTGCTTAGGTAGGTACCGTTAAGGTCAGTTAGGCTATGTTATATTAGGCGCCAAAATGATCGTCCCGAAACGTCCTAAATCATGAGGAATGGGCTGGCACTTTAAGAATAGTCATTTGGGATTAGGGTAGAAATATTGTTCAATATACAAACTTTGAAAGGGAAACTGCATCACTGCAACATTTTTTATAAAAATTAGTTGCACCAAGTTGTGCGTAAGCGGAATCACTATTTACATCTTACGCCATTTAGAAACGACGCTTTTAGTCAAAACTTCTACGCATGTACCAACAAAATTGTTTAATTCTATATAACATTTACTTACGAATTAAGATCCCATGCAAATTGTACACATACATAAAAACTTTTATAAAATATAACAGTCATCTAAAAAGGATATACCTTTCGATGTTGGTAATATTGCAAAATTAGTAGTTAACAATATGAATTATCACTTTATATCTTCAACGACAACCATTACTAATTTATCATTATTTTAATTTATTCATATTTTATATATGAGTATTACTCAGGTAGTATATTAAATTTGAATGGGAACTTAATAATAATCTACAACAAATTTTTTAAAAATTTTGTTCACATTTAGTTCTATAAACTATTATCAAATAGAAAGTTATGAATTTATAATATATCTTCGGTTATATTACAACTTGAATAATAGATAAAATGGAAGAAAAATAAATTATAACAATCAATTTGATATAATATTTATTTAGAGCTACTTTTACGACCTCCGATCGGTGTCAGTTTTAAATCTAACTGACGGATAACATATGTTTAGTTTTTACCATATTAGCAAAGCGGAAATATATTTAGACGTATTATATTAGTAATACTAACTGTAGAAACAAAATATGTATTTTACGTATAATGCCCATGTCACAATAAAAGTAGAATATGGTGCTGTCAAAGTTTTTAGAAAATAGTCGTCGGTTAACAATAAGTACTAATTATGGTTAAATGATGAACCATGATTTGCCGGTTTAATCATAAAAACTGACTAAGAAGATCAACCGAATAAACTGTCAACGGTTACCCGAAAAAATTACGCCTTGTGATCATACCCATATAATTATAATTTTACATTCAAATTTCGGTAAAAGTTTATCATTTCAAATAGGTACCAGTAATCCAATTATTTGCAGCTAATAATAATAGCTAAGTATTCGGTTAATCGCAATAACCGACTAAAAGTTTAGTCAAAATAACAGGTTATGAAAACCACTTTAACCGAATAACCGTTGAAACAATTTTCTATTTCTTGTAAACTGTAGTAATAGGTTAACCGTTTAATAGGTTAAACGGTTAGTATGATAACCGTGTAAATATACAGCGTTTCAGTTAAGAAGGAGGGCAAGTAGCTCTTGTTTATAGGAGTATAAATTCTTCTCTCTGATTGAACAGAATGCAAAATATCACAATATACATATACAGAGTGTTTCATATAACAGTACAAGGCTTCAGTGTATGAATTCGAGACACGAAATGAGAAAAAAAAATCCCTATAAACAATGGTACCATACAACTTCCTAACAGAGAGGTTTTCATAAAAATAGGAAATAGTAGGTTAGTTATATTTATTTTTATTGGGCCAGAAATACTTAAGTATAAAAAGAATCTTATAGCAAATGTTCAAAATGAAAGCCAATACATAACTCCAGACGAACAAGCGACTTCTATATTAGTACATTGAGGTTTTCATTAGTCTAATATTATTAGAGTATTATATTATTTGTTCCCAAAATTCCTCCCTGGTATCAAAATTTCTTTGCTGGTACACCTCACTCTTAATGTGCCCCATAGGCAGATGTCTAATTGATACAAAGATATAGCTAACTATTTTTTGATATTTCAGTATTACGCTTCATTTAAGATAAATTCTCGGTATCTCTGTTACGAATGTTTATTAGGATTTTTTTTCTCGTGTTCGTATCTAGAATTCATACTCCGAAGCTTTGTACTGTTACATGAAACACTCTGTGTAACAAAAAAATTCAATTATCAGCTCTCAGTTATCAAATAAAATCGAAATTAATAACTGATATTTAAACATACTTTTAGATTTTGTCTGTAGTTTTTAGTATTCAGGTAGTGCACATTTTTATATACAAAAATATATAGCATAATAATTTCTGAAAATGAAACGATTATTGAATATTTGCTCCATTTTATACCTCATTTCCTATATTTTATTCTGTACTATGAAGAACTATAACCAATAACATAATCAATAATTCAATAATCAACAATATTGAAAAGTTATTATATTTATGAATCTGGGTTTATTTTAATTTTTGATTCGGCATAAACATACTAGTATTTTATTTGTAGTGTGACATGCGCATAGTAGTACAGCTGTATAATAATGAATTGAAAATATCTTGTTACATTCCACAGGAATTTGATAAATTCAGACATCTTAATCATGTGACACTTTGAACTAATTGAATATTTACAACTCTCTGGTTCCGGTCACAGTTGGTTTGATCGCCGGTCATAAATAACCAGGGGTAGTAAAGGCAAATTTTTGAGACATCCGCCGGTTAAATCAAAATGAAACATTGACGGAAGGTCGTAAACGCGACCCGTGTTATTTTATTTATTCTGAAAGTTTTAATTCTACTTGAATCCCTTATTATGACAAGCAATTGTGCCAACAATCGAATATTGATAAGATGATTAGAAGATGAAAAAGTGAAAACAAAAAACGCGATAGTCATTTTATGATGATTTGAAGGACGTGGTATACTTGAAATATTATTATCTTCTATAAAGCTCTTTGTTTCACAACCGCGATACCACGATTTGTCTCGATCGAGTTTTAACAAAACATGTATCTAGTTAACTAGCGACTTTTGTATTTTCAGATTTTTTTCAGTTAAACAAATAGTCTTTGAGAAGCAGGTTTATATATAAGCAAACTTTAGATAAAAGATGTAATAAATTTTTTGAAGATTTATCAATTGCTTGAAAAATTAATATAAGTAGCTGATTTTATACTAATTTTATCTTTGATGTTAGTTAAGTCAATAATATTTAATAATAGTTTTTAAATATGTTCGTATTTTGTAGATTGCACTGTCTAATTAATGAAGCATTTAAATTTAAAATAGTACCATTTTTATTTTAAAATTATGATATAAAAGTATTTACGCGTATTATCGTTAGTTTTTTTTATTAATATTTTTATGCCAGGTATTTTCATCTCTGGTTAAACTGTTTATTAACTGTTAGTTAAAACGAAAAATATAGCATCAATATAACATAGTTGTAAAAATTACATGTGTGTCAATTTTTCGATGCGAAATTTTTCATTTAACCTGCAGTTCAGTTAACAGACGGTTTAACCAGAGATGAAAATACCAGGTCTTATTCATTTTGAACTCTTACGATGATGAGTCAAAATAACATTAGTTAAATAAACTTTGGTCAAAATAACATTAGTTAAATACAATTTGGTTCATTTCAAGCACTTTGCTTTTAAAAATTGGGTTTGTAATTGATTTCATACAATATTTTCGGTACTATCAACATGCATGGTTTTGTTTTCTTTACTATTCCAAAATTTTGAATTTTAAAATAGTTTATATTTTTTCTCGGCGTTTCGTGTAATACGTATTTTAATTTATTTAACTATTATTGACTTAACCTAAAACACAAATATGTCTTATAACAAAGAACTGAAACTATAACAACAAAATGTAGCTAATTATGTACATCGCAAGACTTTTGTTTCTATTCTAATCATCACTAAACTCTATAACATACACTATATTACATTTAATAAATAACCACATTTATTTACTGGACCCAGTGTGTCCGCATTTCAGTGTACAATGTTCGGTATAGCAGAAAGGGGTTTCATTTAACAACGAAAGTTTGTCTTTCGTTTATTTTCATTTATTTTGTTTCTTAAATCTAAACATGTATCTTATGCATATCACAGAAAAGGTTAGGTGGGGGTAAGAAGGTTAAGAAAAAAGAATGTTGTGCCTTCAAACGAAATGGAGACTTGTTGTTTCATATTTACTTCAAAATGAATCAAATATAATTGTGCTTAATTATTTCAAAGTAATGAGAAGAAATTCGATATTTTATACTTTTTTTTCTTTGCTATTTCTTTATTGTTGCGTTTATATTTCATTAAAATTTTAAATTAGATTTATACTTCGTTTGGCATATAAATTGATAGTTATCAAATTTATATATTTTAGAAAATATTATTACATAAAATATCTGTCACACTATAAATCAAATTTACAAATAACGCTCTGTTACATATCTTGTTACCTTGTATTTAAATTTTCCTATTTTTGAATATTTACTTCATTTGTTTAATTTTTTATACTCTAATTTACTCTATTAAAAAGTGCATCTAAAAATATTAAAGAAAAATATAAATTCGCTAAATATTTGTGATATGTAGGAAACAAAAAGTTTTTTAAAAAAGAAGGTATGTAGGAATATTTGATTTTTACCCTAAAAAACATTTAATTTTTCTCTTTCCAATGTTGTAAGAGTTATTGTTTGGTAGTACAAACCATGTATTAACTAAAACGCTGTTTTAAGAAATGTTAAATTTCATTATTTATTAATAATAAAAATAAATAATATTAAATTTATCAAAATATGATTTTTAAACAGAGCATAGTTGTTTTCAAACAATTAGTTAATAAAAAAAATCATTTTTTAAACATAAGAGTGAAATTAAATATTAAAATTTGAGTTTGACATTTCTTAAAACAGTGTTTTAGTTAAAATAAGGCTTATGGCACTATATCAGCCACTGTATTTTGTATTTGTTTTACCTCGAAATTTTTATTTTTTTTTCCGTATTTTATATTAAATTTACTGTTATTTTGGAAAATAAGATTTCCATTTATAATTTATTTGGCTAAAAAAATTCGTGCAGAATATGAACTTAATTTTTGCGATAAGAAATATTGTACATCAGGTTGCCCGTGATATGTTAATGTGTAATTATAAGAATTACAAAAAAAAAAAATACATAAAATAAGTTTTGCGTTATTACATGGTGACCCACGCATATTTTTGAAAAAACCAAAAGCATTACTAAAATGCCCTTCTATTATATTAACTTTTGACTCAGCATACCGAAGTTTCAGTTTGCAAGACGCCCATGTAGGCCCTGTTTAAAAAAAAACACCATATATGTATATGACCAACTTCATCAAAAATTACTACGAGTAGAAAATATTTTGGCTTATAATGTAACATATACCTACATTACATAAATTATACCTTTATTTTATTATTTTATAGCTATAGATTTTATATACAACTTCTGGAACATATGTATGTACAGTGACAAGGTTAGACTATTAATGAACAAATAAAAAATTTAGCTGAACTTTCAACTATTAGTAATTATATATTATTAATTGTTTGAATATTTTTTGCGTTTTTTCTAATTTTTAGTATTTTTCTATCAAAATATCCAATGATTTTGAAGTTTTTTTTACACCACTACTAACAATATTTTCTTGCTAAAAATTGTTTATGATTCTGTTGGTATGCTTTAGATTGATAACTGTCAACTTATATACTAAGAAAGTATGAAGTATGCATGATGGTTTAAAATAAATTTGATGTAAAGTTTAATAAAGTTTGTAAATTTCGGGAACGCAATACAAGTCCTAATATTTGAGGGCACAACTTCTGCAAGTGACAGCATATAACGATCAGAACAAGGCAACACTTATGGAGGCGGATGGGTAATATTACTACAACGTAGAATAAATGAGATAATCAACGCGTAGCAATCGATATTTAATGACATCGTAACGCAAGGTGTTCGACGTGCCTTTTACATCTTGATTGGTTTCTAAGGCGATCAACGGAAAATTTTCTCATAATGCAGATGATCAATTTTCGCGAGATTATATTGCAACCTACGTTTAATAATGAAATGAGAGTCTTTTACAGTAAATCTTCTAATAAACTTTTTCTCTTACAATAGGAAACACAATCTGTGTTTTAAGGGTTATATTGTATTTATTTTGAAAAGTAGGTAAGTTCTAAATATAAGAATTCGTATACTTCATATAGACCATTTTTGATATTAGGAATAACACAGTCAGATTCATGATATGTGGTCTTAATTTTCTATTTCAAATTTTGTCCTCCTTTGTAAAATAACACAAAAAAGTTTCCATTATAATAAATAGAGCAATGAAAATTTGATGATATTACTATTCAAAATAGGTCTCTATTGTATATTATATCTTTACACTTATTTTCAACTTGTTCAGTTTGTATAATTAGCATAGAGTGGCAGATTCTGCTTGAGCGAGAGGTTTTTTTATCGACCTATGATGGTACTTAAAAATCATTTTGTAATTAGTTTAGTTGGCAATACGATTTGAAATAAATATACTAGTTGTTTCATGCTTGATTGCACCGTTAACGCATAAATTCTTGTTTCATTGTTTTTTTTTTTTTCGCAATGATACGACCCACAGCTTACTCGTCATTTTGAAAATTTATTTTTAAAATCTTATCAAAAATGTGTTTCATGTAATAGTACAAGGCTTGGGAGTATGAATTCTGGATGCAAAACGGGAAAAAAATCCCAATAAACATTGGTGCCATAACTCTTCCTAACAAAGATACCGAGGATTTCATAAAAAACAGGAAATAGTAGATAATTTATATGTACATATAATAGAGCCACAAAAAAAGAAAGAAAAAAAAGGAATCTTAGAAAAAATGTTCAAAATGAATGCCAATGCATTGAATACGTAGATAACTCTGCGCGACGAGCATTGAAATTTATATTAGCACTAATAATTATTCGAGTGTTATTTTTTCCCATAATTCCGCTCTGGCAACAAAAATTCTTTGCTGGTATACCTCACTCCTCACTCTTCAAGTGCCCCATAAGTAGATATCCAAGGGATACAAGGATATAAGCCAACTATTTTTTGCTATTTCAGTATTACCCTCCACTTAATATAGATTCTCGGTATCTCTGTTAGGAAACGTTATAGGACTAATGTTTATTGGTATTTTTTTTTCTCGTGTTGGTATCTAGAATTCGTACCCCGAAACTTTGTACTGTTACATGAAACACCTGTATATGTGTAACATAGCATGAGCTATTTATTTTCATTTCAAAATATATTCCGGTAGTTTATTATTATTAAATTGTTATTAAAAGGTTAGTTCTTTTTCGGGTTGCTGGGCCGTGGTCTATTAGGTGATTTATTACCCATTCTGACGCCTAACATTGTATTGGGCATCTTCAGTTTGACTAAGATTTCGAATAATTGCTAACTAGGTTATAAGAAAGTAGGTAAAAAAATAGGGTTGCTGATACTTAGCACTTCTAACGGGCATTCAAGGAAACGATTATCATTCGGGATCTTAAAAAAATTAAATCAATGACAACTGACATAACAAGATAGTGTTTTAAATCATAGTTAGCAATAAGGCTAAAGTGCCAGCTTTGTATTTGGCACTTGATCTGACAGCCAGTTCCTTACTACCATAATTTAAATTGAAAATGAAAGTCAACTAAAGCCAGTTAAAACTTACTTCAAATAACTCCATTATATAGTTATATAAACAAAAACTAACATGGTTTGTTAAATTTATGTTCAAATTTACAAGTGCCATAAATCTTTGTCTCCCCTTTTCATGTTTTTTCTGTACAATGCTTCCCCTACAATTATCCTTATTTTCCGGTTTATTTATATAAGCTACTCTTCATTTAAATGAAATGAATGTTTTTGCTTGCAATAATTATCTACAGAAAATCCCATAGCTTAAATGAGCACAACAGCTTTTCCATATCAAAAGATTATGTAAAAGGCTTTCATTGTTTTCTATATTCTTTTGTTGCCTGCCTCTTTTATTCTGCTCTGTTGCTTCAAGTCTTTGAATTTTAAAGCGACTTTAACTAAATTAGATTGTATAACGCGTGGTTATCTCAATTATTTATACGTTTTATGTATGTACATTTGTACGACATACAACCAACACTGTAGCATAGAACTGAACTGATATTTAAATGTGAAATAATATTCATGTAGAAATTTGTCTTATTTTCCGTAATTGTGCTTGATAAAAAATCACTACAACAATAAATAAATGACAAATGCCGAAAAACATTTTTGATTTAAATTTAAATTATTCTTTACGAGCAATTTGTTTCCATTTATCTTACTGACAGTAAAAAATAAACCATGCGAATGAAATTATACTGTGTTATTTGCTATTCTATTACGTTCAGTTTTGTGGCATACTTCGTTAAAATTTCAGAGGGATAATAAAAATTTATTACGGGAGCGCACTACTCAAAAATTACAATCTGAAAGTTATTTCTAAGTAGTGTACCTTGTCTTAAACTAGAAGGTTTTTGACAGCTGTTTGACACTGCAGCCTAAATACATTTATCATTTTTTGTAGATTCGATCGTAGAAAAAGTATAGTGTACAACACGTACTTGGCGCCTTTTTACGCTCGTGTGGTTATGGAAATTTTACGTTAATTTTAGAACTATATTAAATTTTAATGATTAATATATCTATGAAATGTGAACGAAGTATACTTCCAAAAACATAAATATTAAATACTACGTACTATCAGGTACTACAAGTATTTTCTTTTTGGATTTCGATTGTTTCAGAATTCTTTAAAGTACAGAATTTTAAGATGTAAACTTAATTTACATTTTATCAGTAATTCCAATTTGAAAAAGTATTGTCCATTTATTACACCCTTAGTAATAACTACTGTATAGGTACTTAATGTAGCGCTTAAATATAAGTGTTAACTATATTTCTGCAACGCCGTCAAAACATTTACGAACTATCAAACTCACATTTACTTATCTAATAATTGTAATGTCCTATTTAAATAAGGGTTCTTAAAAATCTGACACCAAAAGATAGAAAGAAGATAGTCCTTAAAATAGTACCTATTTCATACAAATTTCACTCCAATTATGATTTAGTTAGAAACAAACTCACTTTAAACTTAAATATTGCGATATTTAATTTACAGTAAGTAGCATGGTAGGGAGAATTCTGGCTTAGGCGTAATGTAAAACGTAACCCGCACATCTTAAACATGTTCGAATATGCTTGTATGACAGCAATAGCGCGCTATTAATAGCGAGACCTAAATAATAATGGTGTTTATATTTGCAATTAATTGTTTGCAATTGAGACAGTATTCGCTCAACTATAATACTATCATAAAAGTAAAAGCATATGCAATTAATTTTGTTTATTAGTGCTGCAAAAATAGAGATTGAATGATATAAAATAGTGCTTCGCGCTTAAATATGTTCGTATTAAAAAATCTTTATTTATGATTGATAGGTATTTTGGTATCAAGTTACTATGACACTTGTCCGGTTATTTATCAAGTTAGGTTTCAATTAATAGTTATTTTTGTAACAAGTGCTGGAAATTGAATGTAAGGCTTTGAAACGAATATAGCATGTTTTTGTTGCTGCACATGATGATAAAAATAAGTATATTTGCAAAACATATTCTAAATTTTTGACATTTTAATACTTGGGCGTACATGTATTGTATTTTTAAGCGATTATGACAATTGCTTTCATGAAAACAAAACAAAAATCTTATTTTTTAATTACACAAGAACATTTGTTGAGTCAAGTAGCGCATATTCGAAAAGTTCCTGTCGACAGACGACAGTGGCCAATGGATAAAAAATTAGCCATGAAATAATAATTGAGATGAGCGGTACTGACTTACTGCGTGTACTTATTTGAGTCATGGGTGCATTCAGCAGACATGTGGTCGCTGAACAAGTTAACCATTTTTCTGCTGAATGCACTGTTCACTAGTAGTCCAGGCAACGAAGACCGAAAAGAGCCAAATAGCGGAAATAATTCATGTAGAAGCCAATTTTGGCACAGTTATAGGGGAAGGTGTCCTTAACAAAATACTAAAAGTACTGATGGGTGGGAGTGGAGCTAAGGGGGGGAGGGGTCTCTAAAGGTCCCTTTTTTCAGTTTTTTGTTAATAACTCGAAAACTACTGCCTCTAGCGAAGAAATGTTTATGTATTAGATTAATCTACATAAAATTCTCTACAGAAAAGGTTCTATATACATTTTTGCTAGGATCAATACTTAACGAGATATAGAGGGCGAAAAATGAAAAATTAGAAAAAAAATATTTTTATTGTTAAAAATCAAGTTTTAATGAAAAATTAACCATTCAGAGCCCACGTATTAATAACTATACTACAAGTAATATGTAATGGAAGAATTGTGGGAGGGGGGGGGGGGGGGTTGGTACCACAATAATGTACGTCGTTGGAGATGATTATAGACTATAGACAGAAGGGGAGAACGGTTGAAATCAGTTCAGGGCTCCCCGTCACTGGCTGTTGGTCCCGTTATCTTCCGGGTCCTTCGTATTGGCGTTCGTCCTTATCAGGGACAATTCAGGACCCGCTAGTCAATGTTAAAACTAATGTATCGTCTAAACGTCCGTGTCAGTCAGTTACGACCTCACCCAATACGTTGGTGCTAGTATCAATTTTTTATTATTAATTTTACAGTATAATAAATGATTAACATTTGCCTTCAAATAAATGCTTTGCATACTTCTCTTATTTCATGTAAGTAATAAAATGTTCAACTTACCTTAATGAAATGTAGAAAACAATCAAAATCGCAAGTCCAAATGACAAAGTAGAGTCAAATAACCACGTTGGGCCAATCCGAAATTAGATCGAAATCAAAATCGAATAAGAAATGTGCTCATCTGTACGTGCAAGACATGATAAAACTGAAAAATATCCATCCACAGCCGTACAAGGAGTTTCACAGGACTTTGGTCGGATATGGTCATAAGGTCATAGAACAAACTCTTATGCGCTCCATGAAAAGTTTAGGTGGCCTAACGCGAGGAAGAGGAATTACTGATTCTGTACTCGCCAAGTGGGTTTGTGGATCACCGGGAAGCACCGCCATCTGCACGTTATTGGAGGAGTTCGCTGGAGTGGCTTTTTCAAGTGGAGAGCAGCACATTTCCGTATATCACGGGAAAAGAGGGATTCACGGGATCGATCTAAGATTCACGAATGGTTCAATGACCATCCCCCTTTTCCAAAGTTGAATTCGCTCATGTCGCTGTCAACGGGCATCCTGGGAAACTCCAAAGTAAACTGCCACCAAGCCCTGGATATTGGAACCAAAACCATGCAAAGTTTCATTGGCAAGAAATTTGGTGACATGAAGCAATCTAAGAAGACCCTGTAGTACCCGATTCCGTTTTGAACACGATCTTTTGCCGATGCACGACTAGGTGTGGAGTGCGCTGCGGTTGCCGCAAAGCAGGGATTGCCTGCTCCGGTGCCTGCGGGATGTGCCTCGGCTCATGTACGAATGCAGCCCCCATCAAAGACAGCACCGATGATGATGATGAAAATTTAGAATTTGAAGAAAATTAATATTCAAGATACATCCTTCCTTACTATATATTTCATTTTTACAATTAACATTTCATTTTTAATAATATATTTTTTTTAATTTTCCATTTTCCCCCCTCTATATCTCGTTAAGTATTGATCCTAGAGAAAATGTGTATAGGATCTTTTTTGTTATTAATACGTGGGCTCTGAATGGTTAATTTTTCATTAAAACTTGATTTTTAACAATAAAAATATTTTTTTTCTAATTTTTCATTTTTCGCCCTCTATATCTCGTTAAGTATTGATCCTAGCAAAAATGTATATAGAACCTTTTCTGTAGAGAATTTTATGTAGATTAATCTAATACATAAACATTTCTTCGCTAGAGGCAGTAGTTTTCGAGTTATTAACAAAAAACTGAAAAAAGGGACCTTTAGAGACCCCTCCCCCCCTTAGCTCCACTCCCACCCATCAGTACTTTTAGTATTTTGTTAAGGACACCTTCCCCTATAACTGTGCCAAAATTGGCTTCTACATGAATTATTTCCGCTATTTTTCCTTCGTTGCCTGGACTATAGGGACCATTCACTGACGAGTCATCTATCACCTAACCGTAAAAAAAGTACGGTCAGATGTTCCTGGTAATTTGATCACTTGTTTACGCGCGCTACTTTAGCGAAATTTAAATCCACTAGATTTTCTTTTGTTAGTAGAAATAATCTAATGTCATTCATTATCTGTGCAGTAAAACAAAATAACATTTATTTACAAGTAAAGCACCGAAAATAAATTATTTGTTGTCATATATTATGCATATAAAATCAATAAGTAAATTGAATGAAAAGTGAAATAAGTACAACTTATTGTCAAATTATTAAAATTTTCTTATATTGCAATTTTTAAATTTGTTTAAGAAATAACATAAAAGTTATTATAAAATTAAGGTTACGATTATTTGACGTTTGAATCAAGTGAATGTGAAAAGTGCATTCAGCAGAGACCTCCTTGTTTGATGACCGGTCAGTCAGGTGTTCAGTCATATACATCCTCAGCTCAGATCATCTCAACTCACCAAATGATTTGAGAAAAAATGTGCGAAGAAGAATACAACTTTTGTCACTATTATTATCATCATTTGATTCTTTCTGAAGTTTTCGTATAGACTATAAATTTCAGATAGTTACATAAAACAATTCATCTCCTTAAAGTATAGAGGGCGCAGTGAATTCTACTTCACATTACATATAAACTAGTAGTTCATCTACTCATCCTACTCTTTGGATCTCGACGATGTGGTAGTTCGTTTCCGTAATGATGTATAATTTAATTAGTCGGGCTGTCGGCGTCTGTAATTAGCAATATCCCGATGCGTCCGACGCCATCAAATGCAGCTTTGTTAAGTTGTAGTAGATGGGATAATGGCGGGAAGTTTAAATATATTTTAGTCAATTTAATTATGTAGGTATAAAGTTGCTTCTGAGTGAATTAATATAAACATGGTTCAAGTTTCTTCTGCAAAGAAATGAGATTAATATTGCTTGGTTTAATTAAAAAATAATAAAAGAAAGAAGACATTTGCTTTAAATAAGTATTCTAATAGATAATAATTGTTTGTGTAGATAGATGTACAGTGTCCAGAACAGTTAACTATTTTAGAGCATTATAAATTGTTTTAGTTAAGAATGGAATATATGACGTTTGAAAGTCGATCAATTTCAAATGTTTTAAATTAAAACATAAATGTGTGACATCAAATCGAATCCGTACCTGATATATTTTGTTTATGACGATATATACTACTTGAATATTTAAGCAAGGTTAATTGAAAGTTATTACTGTTTCTTTTATTTGTCAGTTGACAGTTCACAACTCACATGAGGTATACATTTAATGGCGATACGGTATCACACCTATGCAAGTATCTGGCATTTTTCACCCATTATCTGCAAATCCTTATAATTCGTGCAACTTTTCACGTTTACAAAACAACATTTTATTAGTTCTTGAAAGAAATGCAACAATAGTCGCTCTATCAATACAAGCCAAAACAGTGGCACCACGAAATATAAAAAGTTGAATGTAATGTACTGCATTAGTGTATCCTTACAAAATTCACATATTGATATTTTAGTAAATATTATCGTTTCTACATTTTTGCGATGTTTTTTTTATGGATAGAACTTTGTATTCCCCCTCTTTTAAAAATTATACTAAAAAACATATTGCCAATAATTGCGGTCTTTATGTTAAGGTTTAGCGAATGATGGTAGATGGCATGAACATGTTTTATCTTTAATCGATCTTTTACTGCAGTTTGTCAATAAATTTTGGCACATGGACTAATTCCATCACTATTGTAACAATTATTACCACAATGGTATATTAGTATATAAATACATATTAATTTTGGTGAGTTGGAAAATAAATTATTTTATATTTGTACAATTTTTTTATGCATGCATATTCATTTTTATATCTGAGAATGTGCACATGTAATGCACGAAACGTCCGACTTTAATAAATGAATTGGGAATATCAAGACCTACGTATTTTATTTTAAAGTATTATTTTCTGTCAATTTAGTTTTTGAAAATATCTGTTTACATTATAATATAATCTGACTAAAAAGAAACAAGTTTAAATATTAAAATGTTTGTAATTAGTAGATAAGTATTAAAATTACGTTTGAAATATAATTTTGCTGGAAAAAAGGTGCAGAATGCTCCGAAAATAATTTTCAGTGGAATTATATACTTAAATGAACTGGCGGATAGTATTGTGCTACAAAAAACAGAAGCCATTTCTTTTTTTCAACCACGATCCGTTTTTATTTGAAACAGAGTATAAAATAGTTTTTTTTTCAAAAATATTTTGCTGGCCTTGTTTGTTGTTTTCTACACAAACTGAATACACATCGTGGAGTAAAATTGGTTTCACCGATTTAAAAAATTTACTCCGATCTGTTGAACGGCATTCAAAATCTAAAGAGCATATTGCAACGTCCTGTGAACTTAAACGTAATTTTTATTTAGTGGTAGCAGTACACTAAACCCCCCCATGAAGTGAGCCTCCCTTCCAACAAATGTCACGAGCCGCCACTGTTCATTTACGTTTTCATTTATCTCTCATTCTCATTTATGGCCACTATTATCTAATAAATGAAAATTATAAATGGCGCATGCGTGTACGACATGACAGGGACGAGAATTTGAGTTGATCAGCTGATTGTCATTATGTATCTCCGATATCGTTTCTTTTTACGGTTTTTTATTGCAATAACACGTTTAAAACTAAACTCATAACTTCTTCGCTGTCACTATTGTTGAACAATTTTATTAGTAAACTGTATTCCAATGAAAGTCGGGTTATGACGTTCATCATCTGTCAGCGTATTTTTATATGTGCGCATGCGTTAATTTTCATTTATTTTTGTTATATATTTTTGTATGAATAGGTACATTTAAAATTTATAAATGAGAATTAAATGAAAATTAAATTAAAAAGTAAATGTACCTAAATGAAAATGGCTGCATAAATCCGCTTTTAAACAGTGAATATTGATTAATTTATTATTTATTCATTATTCTGATCGTACATTCTCTATAAACTAGTTTAGAATATGTCTACATTTTGTATTTATTATTCTAACATTCAACTTGTTCTAAGAAAAATAAAAATAAAATACAAAATATGGTATTTGTAGTTGCAGTATGAAATGTGTTAAAATTAATTAGCAAATGAAATAAAATTACTTCATGTCGGAAGGTGTGTAGAGAAATTATAAATTTAGTTAACAAAGTTTTACTCAGTTTCACAGTTTGAAATTTATGTGCTTTCAGCGCAAATAGTGCATGAAATATCAAAGTAAAATAATTACTGAGTTTAAAAGTATATCTTATACAGGATTTTGATATTAATTTGTATTATTATTCTTGTAATTATAAATAATAAATGTATGCAGGGTGAACACGAGAAACCGTGACACAGGTGTTTAATAAGGCAAAACAGTGGTTGCGGTCAGCACGTAACAGTGCTGGCAGCGCTGAGCGCTGAAAATTGCCGAATGCAATAAATAAACGAATGCGATTGGTCCATTCCATGCGTTCGGCAATCTGTGTCGTGCTGAACGCGGCAAGATTCTTTCAAATATTATTTGACCCAAAAATTTTATAGGATAAATTTATATTGAAATTTAAAGCATAAAATCCTACTCTTTTTTGCAGCCAAAATTTATGTCTTTGGCGACCAAGTATGTAACCTTAATCTAAACGCAAGGCAAAAACAGTACCTATACCATACGTTATAATTTAAAAATAAAATGAACAACGAATTAAGTCAAACCAAGTATAGCTGCCGCGAGTTAAGTTGACACTGACCTTGTGTGCGCAGAACCTAAAATTCATAGGTACATGGACGAGTCGAAATGTAATAGTAGAGGGGTTAGGTATATTGACGTTTAACTGACTGTTTACAATAATTGAAACCTATTTATTAGTATTTATTATAACTATTATAACAATGAGGAAAGCACTTCAACAACATCTAATATTGATTTTAAGAGGAAGGCGATTCATTCACAAGCCAACAAGACTGTTATTCCCACGCTGATTTTTTAGTATTGTAATCGTGAAAAATTTCAATTTTCAGATTTCAGCGGAAATATCCATTTTGAACATCCCTGAGTCCATTTTGACTAATTTCGTCGTGGCGTCTGTACGTACATACGTACATATGTCGCATAACTCAAAAACGGCAAGCCGTAGAAAGTTTAAATTTTCTTTATACTATTATTTATAGGATACATTTGAAACATTTTGATATTTATTAAATATATATACTTAATTTCAAAATAATATTTTATTTAAAAAATATTGTACAATGTATATTTCGAGGTATTATCTCATCATCAGGTAGAAAAATAAATGATTTATTTTTCTACCTGATGATGAGGTAATACCTCGAAATGTACATAGTACAATAATTTTTAAATAAAATATTATTTTGCAACTAAGTAGGTATATATATATTTAATAAATATTTAAATTTTCTATTTTTACTTGAAGCCAATAATAGATTTTAATGAAAAAGTATATTAAAACATTATCCAAAACTTTTCAAATTTGGTATATAAGACTTTTACATCAATGGGAATAACATAGTAACATAAATGAGTTAACCGGAAGTGATACATTAACTGAAGCTGTTAACAGTTTTTCTTGAGAAAAAAGGCTTTATTTTGATTTTAGAAATAAGTGCCTCAAATAAAAGTTTTAGAGAATTAAAATCTGAGTCTAGCACTTCAAGAATTATTAAATTAGCTCTTTGTAAAATTGAGATACGTAAATTTAAAAATTATATACTTTTTGATTTTTATTTTGCTAGGGATTAGGACAAAAAAATAATAAAAAAAAACTAATATCAATGTCAAATTATGTCAAAAACGAACAATTTCATGATTGAGTCTCTAATAACTCATATTTTAGTTATTAAAAAAAGTCATGTGGAGTCCACTTCAGATTTTTTCTTATAACGCATACATACGAGATCTTTTTTAATATGTATGTATCTTAAATTTATGTTTATGTATAAGGCATCCCATTAAATTTTATGGGTCAAATAATATTTAAAAAAAACCTTTTTTCCATATTAAATGTCTTTGCCATGATTTCTTATATTCATTATTTTAAAAAAATATGTTTGGCTTTTATGTATTGTTCTAAATATGTGTTACACAAAACGCAAAATTAATCCATATTTGTCTCAATAAATTGTTTCATAAAATATAAATCGGATTGAATGTTGCCTATTACCTATTCAAAATTAATTTGTTTTCCAAGGCCAATTATATACTAAAAAAATACATTTCTTAAATTTAAATTTGGTATTGAGTTGGAGATGAAAAGCTTACACCAAATACAGAGTGTATCAGGAGTAGTGTAAAAAATAATAGTTTATTCCTGTAATCATTTTGAGTAAATAATGTTATATAAAGGTATGTCCGGAAATTTTACTTACAGAGTTATATTCCTTTAAGAGCACATCATCAGGCACATTTTTATTAATAACTCCGGTACTAGTTGCACTAAAATTTTGAAACTTGGTACGAGCATACAACTTATTTAGATGAATATTTATACTTTCTTTTGTTTCAGTACCTTAACCAGACGGGTCTCATATGAGAAAGCCCTGAACGTTTTCTATCGTTATTTTTTTACCTATCATTTTTTCATTTTTAGTTGTAAAATATTCCACAGAAAAATACACAAAAAGTTACTCTTTCTAAAACTTGATAAACGTAATAGTTTTTGCGATATTTTAGTTTCTAGAAAATATCAATTATCCAAAATATTTAGTTAACAGTTAAAAACAATCATGTTGTTACCAAAGGAAGTAGAACAAAATATAAAAAATCTGATGTGGCCAGCACATAACCTCCCGTTAATTCCATGTATAAAATAGCAATGAGCTTTAGTAAAGTATCACTTCCGGTTGATCGTTTGCAAATAAAATCTAATTTATTGTTCAAATAAATAGAAAAGTCTGTAAGACGAAAATTTGGATCATATTTTATTACGCTTTTCCTCGAAAATCTCTTAAAAGCTCCAAATTAAGAACCACTTCCGGTTTATCATGTATAGTCAAAATCTAATATGTTGTTTCAAATTATATACGAGTTTTAAATACCAAATTTCAGAATTTTTAGATCATATTTTAATACATTTTTTCAGAAAAATCTGTTTAGAGCTTCAAATAAACTACCACTTCCGGTTTATCAATTTTAGCAAAAATCTAATTGTGATTTTTATTAAATACCTACCAAATTTGAAAAGTTTTGGATTATATCATAATTTGTTCTTCCCGATAATCTGTTTAGAGTTTCAAGTAAAGTATCACTTTAGGGTTATCAATTTTAGCTAAAATGTAATATGTTATTTCCCTTGATATAGAAGTCTTAAATACTAAAATTGAAAAGTTTTGGTTTATATTTTAATATAATTTTTCATTAAAAACTGTTATGGGCTTTAAGTAAAGTACTCCTGCCGGTTGTCTAATTTTACCCAAAATCTAATCTAATCTAAATAAATAGTTATTAATAAAAATGAGTTTGATGAGGTGCATTTGTAAAGGGCTGTAATTATGTAACAAAAGGTTTTCAGACATACTTTTATATAACTTTTATTTAAATGATCTCAGGAATACACTATTAATTATTTTTGCACTAATTCTGATTAAAACTGCATATAAAGTGTTTCTAAACCTGTCACAAATTTTAAGGGTTGTTTCCGAGGTAATTTTGTATCAGACTGTATCTAACAAAATTTTGTCTATGTCAGTAAATAGATTATAAAAATATAATAAAACTTAATATGAAACATTTATTTTAGTTTCTAAGATTCAAGAAGTTATTTGAAAATTAAATATTGGAAAAGGTCGCCACATTTCACTTGGTTCAATTATTTGATTTTTTTTAAATAAAAACACATTTAAGACGACCTCTCAAAGGTAAACAAAAAGTCTCACTTAATCGAAGTCATACTTTAATGGTTTTCGCGATTCGAGATAGCAGAGGTAAATCCCGTAACACAGTATTTCTCCTTCCCTTATATCTTGAAAACTATTGAAGATCGAACCCATATTGATTATACTTGTTGGAAGTATATTAAAAAATTAGATTTGTAATATTAATCTAGAAAAATTATTTACAGCAAATTAATTTATTGAATTTCTTCTATAATACTACATCAACCAGGAGTGGGCTGGTGATGATGAAGTGATTTTCATTATTCCTATTATTGAACAAAGGAGATCTTTTTACCTTCCGTCACCTTTAGGTAAGGAAGGTATTGTCTTTGGTCAAAAAATAAGGTGGTGAGTTTTTAATGAATAAGCACGTTTTAGGGTCCCTACAATACGAATTTACTATTTATAAGATGATGTCTGTATGTATGTATGTGTGTGTGTGTGTGTGTGTGTGTGTGTGTGTGTGTGTGTGTGTGTGTGTGTGTGTGTCCATGTGTGTATATGTATGTCCGTGTGTGACAAATTTTTCTCCGACGATAACTCTAATACTACAATTCTAAAAATTATATTCTTTCGTATTCCTCTTCAGGTACATCCATATGAAGAGTTGATTAGATTTTGGTTATAATTGATCCACCGGAAGTACCCTTATTTGAAGTTTTTAACAGTTTTTCTTAAAAAACGCAGTTAAATATTGTTTTTTGACATTTTGTTATTATACATATTAAAGAAAATATTCTTCTCTATACAGTTTGATTATACATTTTCCTTCATATTCAATAGATGAAGATTTAAAGCATTATAAAGAAATTAATTTTCAAAAATTAGTCAGCTTTGCTATTTATCATGGAAACAGCTGATGTTGATATATTAAAAAAATTCTAATTGACAGATGTCAGTTGCAAGTGCAAAACCAAATATGGAAAGTGTAGGATCACAAAATTGGTATATCATAGTGCTCCTCGCAAGTGACACGCAGAGAAAGGCCAAAGAGAAGATGGAAGGACTATATCGCAGAAGACTGAAAGGAATGCCTATGTCAAGAAGATGTGTTGGACAGGAATGAGTGGAAGAAAAGAGGAAACAGCTACCTTTAATAAAATAGGGGAAGCTGAATAATAAGAAGTGTCAAGTGCATTTTACTGAGTGTATGTTTATGTTATAATTTTATTGGATTTATAGAATAGAAATAGTATGTGTTCGTGTTTGATTTTACATGATATTATATATAATCTGTTCCAATGACCTTTTGGTATGATATTTGTACAAAATACATCGAATTGATGGAAGGTTTTGTGCTGGCCACAACAGATTTTTTCTTGTAAAAATGCAAAGAAACTAAAGCAGTTCGAGCAAAATGAATTAAATTTAAATCCATTTTTTTTAACTTATTTACTTTGTGTGGTATACCCTGTCATGTTAAATTACAGTGACAGTGACATATCTTGTTTCGTTGCTGTATCATAACGACATGAATAAATTATAAATTTGTAACTTTGAGATATAATTGCAATAGAAAAACCTTTAAAAAATATAACAATTTTTATTCTACTTTACGTATTTCAGAAAGACGTATTAACAAATTAGCAAATGTAATTAACGAATTAAAATATTTAATAAATTGAATTTTATTAACAAAATTTATATAAAATATTGGTCAAATATTTTTGATTTCAATTTTTCAGTTATGTATAATATACAGCATAATTAAAATCATAATACATATATAATAATAATTAATGAATAAAACATTGGCCGTATAGCACTTCATCAATTTTCTAATAATTTATTCTGATGGATTTGACACGTTTTGCGTAGTCGCTCCTCAACAGAAAATGGTTTCTCATAAATATACTTACGTTGAGCCAAATATAACAAAAAGTTTTGCAGCAAATTTATGTACATACGAGTATATTGACAAATTGCGTGTTTGGTAAAGTATTATAAAATTTTGATAGGTCATCTTTTTGTTATAATTATTGCAATATTTTGTTGCAGTGGAAATAACTTAGTTCCAATTAAGTATTAATCGGTGCAGAATTAATTTCAGCAGAAAATGGACTACATACTATCAGCCAGTCTTACATTTTTAAAAAGTACTTATTTTAAATGAAAGTTTATGCAATCATTTTCATGGTAATAAAAAATAATAATAATTTATTTTTATTTTCGTAAATAATTAAATAAAAAGATTGGCTCTTGAAACAGTAATGAATAACAACCCGCTACTCCTGTGACGTCATAGTAAATAGAGCACGTTATTCATAGTCAATAGAAAAACAGTCCATCACGAACGCTGTTAATAAAAATGAAAGTAGGCGTAGTTTGTCACATGGCAAACTGTATATACTCTGACGTCACATTCTGTTTCAGATCACGTAAGTTTTTCAAAATATTGCACCAATTTCAATAATTAATTGTAAAATATCTCGTGGATATTTCGTGTATTTTTACCCTCCGTCACCAAAATTTGGTAGTAGGATTTTAACGAATAAGCACGTTTTACGGTCCCTAGAATACGATTTTACTAGTTTTACGAAGATGTCTGTGTGTGTGTGTGTATGTGTGTGTATGTATGAGTCCGTGTGTGTGTGTGTGTGTGTGTGTGTATGAGTCCGTGTGTGTGTGACAATTTTTTCTCCAACTATAACTCTAATTCTAAAAATTATGATTCTTTCGTATTCCTCTTCTTTACATCCATATGAAGAGCTGATTAGATTTTGGTTATAATTGGTCAACTGGAAGTTCCCATATTTGAAGGCCTTAGCAGTTTTTCTTGACAAAATGCAATTAAATATCATTTTTTTGTCACACGGTTTGATTATACAATTTCCTTCATATTCAATAGATATAGAGTTAAAGAATTATAAAGAGATTAACTTTCAAAAATCAACAAGTTTTGCTATAATCATGAAAACAGCTGATATATTCAAAAAATTCTAATTAACAGATGTCAGTGTCAAGTGCAAAACCAAAGATGAAAAGGATCAATAAGTGGTATAAGTGATAAAGTGTCCTCGCAAGTGACACGCAGTTGCAGCTTAGGCTCAGGATTGGAACTTTCAATGCCTTGAGTACGAGGAAGGCCAAACAGAAGATGGAAGAATTGTATTGCGGGAAGATTTGAGAAATGAAGAACTGTGTGAAGAAGATACATTAGAAAGGAATGAGTGGAACAGAAGAATAAGAAACAGCGACCCCTAATAAAATAGGGAAAGACTGAAGAAGAAGGAAGGAAGTGTTAAGTGCTATGTACATAGTATATGTTCGTGTTATATTTTATTGGATTTATAGAATATTTTCAAAGGACTTTCGGTATGAAATTTGTAAAAAAAAATAGTGTTACAATTTTATAGGGTATATGGAATCTTTTCCAATGAACTTTTTTGTACGGGATTTGTACAAAATACATTAAATTGACGGAAGATCTTGTGCTGCCACAGCCGATTTTTAAATTTAGTACTTAGAAGTCATATAAAAATTCTTGCAACAGCCTTATTGATGTGACTTTCTGTTTCGGCAAAATCCTCAAAACGTCTGTTAAACTCGCTTTGATTATTAAAATGTTCAAAAGGTTGCCGTTTGTCCACCCCTGAATATCGACAAATTGGTATTTACAAGAATTGTTTGTTTGGCTTTTGAAATTTTACAGAAAGAAACTTACATGTGAATAATTCGTTAAAATATATATTTCAAAATGACAACGTCAAAATGGTAAATTTATTTGTGTGTGGTTGTAAAGAAGGTGGAGCACAAGCCCACTAGAAGCATTAATCGTAATAAAGAAACTTTGAATTTACTGGTCCTAGTTTAAAAACGTATTGTGGTATAAAAAAGGAAAAAATCTGTTGTGGCCAGCACAAGACCTTCCGTCAATTTGACGTATTTTGTGCAAATACCATTCTAAAGATTCCTTGAAAAAGATTCTGCATATTCAGTAAAATTGTAACACGAACATATATTATTTTTTGCAAATTCCAAACCGAAAGGCCCTATAAATCCAATAAAATTATATTACGAACATACATTATGTAAATTCACTTGACAATGACATCTGTCAATTAGAATTTTTTGAATATATCAGCTGTTTCCATAATTATAGCAAAGCTGGTTAATTTTTCAAAGTTAATTCTTTAACACTATATCTATTGAATATAAAGGAAAATGTTTAATCAAACCATATAGAGAATAAGATATTCTTTCATATTGACAATCACATAAAATGACAAAAAATGATATTTAATTGCGTTTTTTCAACTTCAAATAAAGGAACTACCGTTTAACCAGTTACAACCAAAATCTAATCAGCTCTTCATATGGATATAAAGAAGAGGAATACGAAAAAGATTATAATTTTTAGAATTGTAGTACCTATTGGAGTTATCGTCGTAGAAAATTTTGTCACACACACACACACACTCTCATACGGACGCACACAGGCATCATCGTAAAACTAGTAGAATCGTATTCTAGGGACCCTAAAACTGAATTATGTATATCCTCGGCACCACAATACGTAAAATGATATTCTATTTCGGTTAATAAGCATAATTATTTGCAATAATTTCTCTCGGATGAGTATGTGCGAGTAGGCGAGGGAAACATTTGGTTTGTGGGTTTCCGGGTTGCCGTCAGCGCAATTAGAACACTGGGGGCTGCAGAGGAAAACGTGTAGGTGAGACTCCGGTTCAGCGTCACGATTTGACGTCATGGTAACGTGATCTCACTCGGCAAACAGCGCCTCTGACGTCGAAGACTAATAATCAGTAGCAGGTGGGAGACGGCCCACAGGAAAAAAAAATAATAATAGGGTTGTTGTTGAAATTTATTTATAAATAACTATTTGTAACCCATTTTTAATAAACTAACCAATTGTTTGTTTTAAATGTATAGGTAGGAGTTGCCATGTTGTTTGTAATACAACTCGTAATAAGCAATGTTTGTTAATACGAGTAGGATAATAAGATGTATTCTGGCTCACTTATTAGCGACGTCATTTCAAGCTCATGCGTCAGAATTATCTTGATATTTTACTTTTGTTGTTACGGACTTTCAGGAACCGATCAAAAAACGAATACATCCTATGAGGGTGATTAAAAAAGTAATAGCAAATAGACAGTATTTCAGAAAAATATCATCTTCAAGTTTCCTCCGAGGTATGAGACAGGTAAAACAACTAACCTTAAAATATAAATAAAGAATTTAAAAAGAAGTGGGCAAGTGTATATAAACACAATTTTAAAACAAAATATTTTCTGCTTTCCAATGCGAATATATTTTAAAGTTTATCGGACAAATTTTTAGTTATTATTAAGAAAATGAAACACTGACCGAAGTAGTGCGGTGGTAGAGTTGTTGCTTGGCATACCTAAGGTCCTGGGTTCGAATCCCGGCTAGAGAATGGATGTTTCCTTACATAATATGTAAGTTGGCCAGAAAACTGCCTCATTGCACTATATCACCGTTTACAGATAATACGTATAATGTAATAATAATATACAATATGTAATAATAAATAAAAAAATAGTTATAAATATAACTATTTGCACTGCTCTAGTTAGGCTATTATTCATTTTCATACAAATATCTTTTAAAAGAAGAATTGGCTAAATTCTGTTTTAAATAAACTTAAGCTTTCTGGCCGGTTTTATAAAGAAATTGAATCTTCACTTAAAATCTAGTTATCAAGTAAATTTAATGCAATGAACAAATTCGAATCAGTTTCTCTGTTCTTATGACATTTAAATCATTGGTCAAAAAAACGCGTCGCATTTTTTCTTTTCATTAAATTTACTTTGGAAGTAAATTTTAAGTGAAGATTAAATTTCTTTATAAAACAGGCACTAGTCTTTTATTTAAATTTCTTGTCTTTTTAATCCTGGAATACATAAAAACAGGATATAAATTATGGCCATGTTCTCAGATGTCTTTACCAAAAAGGAACAATGAGCAATCATCAAATTTTGTAGGTAGACGTTCTAAAGTTTTTAAAATTCATCAAAGAAAGTTGGAACAATATGCATTTATGCGAGAAAAATGTATGAGTGGGTAGAGACATTTAAAAGTAAACAAATACCAAAGATGAGGCCATAGAAGCGTTATATTGACGTATAAACTAACATTTTTTTTTTTTTTTTTTAATAAAGAGAAGTTTGTGCACTAGTGCGAGAAAACTAAGATCTGTATGTACAAAATAATTGTATCTGTATCTGGAATAATCATATTTTAAGCTTTAAACAATGTTGAATTCGCTGACACTTTTTGAATATTCCTTCTATAGTATTCTTCAAGTAAGAATGGCATTGCGCAATAATAATTCGGTTATAGGTAGTTCAATTCGTTCAATAATCTGTGCTTATACCTACTAGGAAACAATTTTTTTCTGCTCAAGAAATTCACATGCAAACAAGACCATTATTGTAGAATTTTTCGATATTTTTTATGGCATTCTTGATAAATCACTTAAATCAACAGGAGAAACAACAATACTAAAATATATGCCAATGTATGACTTATGTTGACAGTTCCAAATTATTTCCTGAACAAAGCTACGGCGTACGTAGCTTTATGAACAGATTCTATAACCTGTGTGGGAAAAGTAAACTATTTCAATTACGTCTTCAACAATCTTTTTATTGCGCAATACCATTACTACGTGAAGAATACTATATATTTGACGATGACGTTGTTTTTGTTCAGCTGTTGACGATATTTTTCTGCAATGATGAATAGTTTTTATTTGAAAATTCAAACCAACTACTGGAACAATATACTCAATGAAAGATGTTTTGTCAGTGAATGTATACATAATAAGCGATTAAAAATCGATAGTAACAGTACTCTTGTTCTTCTTTCTTAAAACTTACTGGAAAAATAGAAATTCAGAAAAATAATTGAATAATAATAATGTTTCAAAATGTACCTATTTCGTTTACTATTCGTATATACCTGTGTACGTTTATATGCTCAGGCAGGTGTCATTCAACTTCCGAGGTCTTATTCTTGTTTATAAATAAAATACAAGATTCTATTTTCAGAGTAAAGTGTGAAACATTTTTCTTTGTCATAATAAAAATGAGGTGTTGTTACACTTCACAAGAAAGAAGTTTGTTATATAAACTTTCTTAAAATGACTACAACTCAAATGTTATTTTTCTTGAAATTTTAAAATCACTACTCTGTTAAAATAAAACAAAAATAAAGTTAGCTTTAAGAAGTTTGAATGAAATTGATTTCACTCAACAAGCGCATTATGCTTAATTTTAAAATTTACTATCTACCTATCCATTACTTTTAAAATACAATGGCACAATACCTACATCGATTATTAAAATAAATAAACTGGTATTCTGAGCTCCCGACTAAGCATTCGACCAGCTAGTTACCTGATTAAGGACCATATATTGTTCACTATAATCGGGTAATACGTTTTTTCGGTTTGTTCATATTACACAAATTTTTGTTTTCAAAAAAATGCAATAGTTCAATAGTGAAAAATTTAAAGACAAAATAAGAAAGTTGTTAATTATCAGTTATTACTGTCGATTTTATTTGTCAACTGACCGCACACAAATTTGTTTGTTTTATGAACTGGGATTGCGTTCTTACTAATCATCAAAAGCAAAAATAAATTATCTATATAAACCGATAATTCATTCTTAACTGAAATGAAGTAAAGAATGTCTAGCCGAAAGCTGAAATTGTGTATTTTAATTAAATAATGTTAAAATAAATTATTAAATGACAATAACAACCCCGAAAAGAAGCACATATTTTATAGTATTTAATCGTAACAGCTAACTGTAAAATAAATAAAACTAAAGCTATGTCCGATGTCGCATTGTGGCATTTAATATTTAGAATATACAAAGGTCTACTTCACATAAATGCAACACCGAACGGCGTGCTAATGGCATGACTTGTTTTTAATGGGAACACTTTAGAACAACAAAAGTGCATTATATAATTCGAATCATCCTTATGTTCAAGCCAGCATTATATTTCATAAAGTATAAAATAGAAGCTAAAAAGCCTTTCTACCAAAATGAATACGACATTTATTACAAATTTCATCAACGCACGTGATTTGTTTAATAACTGTGCGTTAATTTCAAGATATATACGGTAAAAAAAAACCTTGTTGTGATTACTAAAAATATCTCATATATGTATATACAGTGTGTCCCATTTAGAGGTGCCACCATTGGGATCTCGAGAACTGTAAGAGATACGATGTCGGTTAAATGGAACTTTTTATGCGCCTTTGGGAGGCCATCTCAGATGTGCTTTTATTTTTCCAAAAATTCTCATAGGGCACTAGATAATGACGAAAAACTTAATATTGTTGATTTTTTCTTTTTCAAATAACTTCTAAACTATTAATAATTGAGAAAAAAGTTTCAAATATAAAAGATAAATATTTCTATTAGGTAACCAGTGACGTACGAAATAAATTTTTATATCTGTAAATTTTTGAGATATAGCACAAACTTATATTTTTTTAAATGGAACCCATATCTTATTTTAGTCTCAAAAAAATAAATATTTTTTTCTCTTTTCAACGATGTAAGGGTTATTATGTTTTATATTTGTTTTGCCTTCAAAAATTATTATTTTTTCCTTATTTTGTATTAAATTTATAATTATTTTGAAAATATTGGTAGATTTCTATTTGAAAATACTCCTTGTATTTAAATAATTTATTTCCTTAAAAATATTTGCTCAAAATTCGTATCAAATTAATTTTTATATTTTGTATCAGGTCGCCCTTGGCACCTTATAGAATAATTTGTAATTATGAGTCTAGAATGAAAATATTAAGTAATAAAGACATAAAACAAATTATTTTGATCAAATACAATATAATTAATAAAAATAATAATGTGTTTTTGGGAAATAATTAGAAAATTCAGGAAAATAAAGAGAAAAATTAAATTTTAGGAGCAAAACAAATATAAAACATAATAACCCTTACACCATTGAAAAGAGAAAAAAATATTGATTTTTTTGAGACTAAAATCAGATATGGGTTCCATTTAAAAAAATATAAGTTTGTGTTATATCTCGAAAATTTACGGATATGAAAATTTATTTCGTACGCCACTGGTTAGTTAATAAAAATATCTATCTTTTATATTTGAAACGTTTTTCTCAATTACTAATTGTTTAGAAATTATTTGAAAAAGAAAAAATCAACAATATTCAGTTTTTCGTCATTATCTAGTGTCCTATGAAAATTTTTGGAAAAAAAAGCACATCTGAGATGGCCTCCCAAAGGTGCACAAAAAGTTCCATTTAACCGACATCGTATCTCTTATAGTTCTCGAGATCCCAATGGTGGCACCTCTAAATGGGACACACTGTATACACAAAAAAATTGCTGGCAGAAAGTTTTATTTTTAGTGTAGTGTGGAGTGTGCTCCCACAAAACCCAAAAATCGAATTCCTAATATCCTAAAGAATGACGTCGTTTAGGGCATACAAATTTAGATTTAGACATTAGGAGGATGTACAGCACGCGGCATTTTGACATTTAGTATCTGCATCACACATGTAAATCAAACTTGTTTCAATTTAATCTTTCAAATTAAATGTTAATTTCGTAAAATAGAAGCTAAGAAGCTTTTCTTCGACTATAAATTTGACATTTTTAGCACAAATTGTAGCAACGTGAAGGATATATTTAATTAATGCATGTCAAATAAAACAATATTTGGGTATAGCTCTGTTTTATTTATATATTATGAGTTCTGAAAACTTCTTTCAATATTTAATGCACATCAACTTCAAGAAGTAGTATGCCCCTCTCCTAAATACAAAATCCGAAAATCTTTAAATTTTAGAGCACATAAATTTAGAAATTAGATATTAAGATGATAAATGTGCAACTTCGGACACAACGTAGGTCCAATTAAAAATCACATCTGAAATTGGCCACGAAATTATCCACTAATCCGAGCAAAATGAAATTGATAATTTCACGTCTTCTTTCTTTTTCAACATTTTTAATCAAACGAAAGTTGTGCGCATTGAAGACATTCTGAATCTCCACAACTCTGCACTGCAGAGATACTTCCTTTTTCTTTGAATCTGTTTGTCGGCATAAAAAATAATGAGTGGAGTTTAATACAATTTTACTTTTCCAACTCGATTCCGGTGTGAGAGAAGTTTTATCTTTTTCCGTTAGATATGTGCACCGGTAGTTTAATCAGTGTTTCTTAAACTTTTTTTTGCACAAGAACCTCGTTCGTAAAGAGGGCAAGTTAGATTAAGTCAAGCTAGAATAATTAAGTAATCAGTGTAGCCATGAAGTATTTTCTCATTAAGGTATGGTGATAATAAGTACGTTTGGTTGAAATTACTTAATAGTAGTAATAGTTTTAAACATTAGTTTTATTAAATTTTTAAACAGGGTATTTTCATCTCTGCTTCACATTTCTGTTAACTTAACTACCTATCAGAATCGAAATTATAAGTTATAAATATTACAAGTTTCACTTTTTCGATGTGATATTTTTCAATCTAACAGTTAAGTTATAGGACAGTTTAAATAGAAATGAAAATATCGGGTCTTATTATAATTTGTTTAATCAGTTTTAACATAGAGATCCAAGACACTGTTGCTAGATAATATGACAAAATTTTAATTGATTCTAAACATTTTTATTACAATTTGACTTGTCAAATAGCGGATGGAATGTAACATTTAGCTAGCCGGGTACAATAAGTAAAGAAAAGTGATATTCTTTCGTTTTAGGTGTGCAATTTTTAATTGAGGCGCAGCCAAGATTAAAAACCCCGAGTACTGAAATAGTTATTTACATTTATAGGGACGAAAGAAACGGTTTTTGTTAAAAGTGATGAAAAGATTTTTATTTAATACTCTTGACGTGAAAATTTTGTACTATATTTGGTTTTGTATACTTGCAATTTACATAATATGTGTGACAATAGGTCCTATTGGCCGTCCAAGAATTCGGCTTTGTATAAATTACATACTGAAAATAAATTTTGTATACAAATAAATGAAAACAAAATAAAAATTTATATATTTTTAATTTTTTAAATGTAATATGTATGTAAACACAAGCAACTGACGTTAGTTATAGTAATGAGAATGACACGTGACAAAAAACCGAAGCTTATGTCAGTTTTGAACTGAAACATATTTCGGCTTTTATTTTTGACGCTTACTTCACAACTTCGCGCCAAAATAATTATATCTGCGTGCCCTTCTTGACTGGATTGTTAAGTACATATATGCCTTCATCAAGAGCTCTTTTAAATTTATTAAATTAACAAATGATATAATAATAACAAATCATCACTTACGTTAAAATATATTGTAAAAAGAAATTGTGGAAGATTCGTTGACTTACTAGATATGACGAGGTCTGAGGTTCAAATCCCTGCGGTGGCTTTGAATTTTTCACAATTTCTTTCTTCGTTATTATTACAGTGTTTTTTATTCAATAAAATTATATGAAAACTTTAATGTCATCAATTAAAATTAATGCAGACGAGTATAACTTTCACGTAATAAAAATATAGTTATTTTTAACGTGATAATGAAATTTGAATAATGTTTTTTTTTGTGAAATATCAAAATGAACATGCACTTCCTGATATATTATAATTAAATTAATAAACTTAATTTTGTTAATGTAAGTTTAATGCGAGTTTGTTTCTAATTTGTAAGAAGACATTATATTCATTTAACTTCATTTAGTGAAAAAGTTAAAACCATTACTCCTTAATAGTCCTTAAACAACAAAAGTGTTGTTTATGTGCAACTAAACCTCTAAATAAAACAAAAAGTGATTAAACAAAACATAAAGAAAACAAAAATCTTAATTTTAGTGCGCAATAATATCAAGCACAATCTTTTTCCTTCAATGTTTTGCCGATACAACATTCTTACTCTTACACCATAAAACTTTTAATTAAGGTACAGAAATAAGGCGTTTTTTTATTCATCTAAGTTATTTATGAATAACCGGATAGTAAGCTTGGTATTTTACCCGGTTTTTAGTTTCTGTCAGATTATCTGATATTTGATATATGTATTTAATAATAATGATATATTTATCTTCTTTTTGGTAAGATATGTTGTAAAATGACTCGAGCGTCCTTGAAGTGCTTTGAATCAGGTGATTTGTGTGCGCTTGATACTTTTTAATGTAATGCCACTTTGACATGAACAATGTTTTGACTTATTTTGATTTTGAACTGCCAAAAAGATATTAATTTACAATTTTTAGGCACTAAAACACATAAAACTAAAAATAATATCTTTTAGCAGTTCAAAATGAAAATAAGTCAAAACGTTGTCAAAACATTGTTCATGACAAAGTTACATTAAACTTGGCACAGTGACAAGTGCACCAGATTCCAAGCACTTCAAGGTCGCTTGAGTCACGTGCATTACTCGCGGTTTGTAATAACCATATAAGTAACCTTTTTCCACATATGGGTACATATTTGACTTAACCGCAACTAACCGGGTTACCTTGGGTTGGGAAAATAAAATATTTGATATCGATATTCAATATCATATCGATATCAATAAATATTATCTAATTTCGATATTATTGATATAATTTGTAATATCGAAATATTGATAAATGGATAATATCTTTGTTATCAATATAATATCAGTGAATATCGACAAAACCTACTTGTTATTTTTTTAAATTGTAATTAATCCATAAATACCATCACTTACTTTATCGATATTTTGATATGACAAATAATATCGACATTATACATTTATCGATATTTTGATATCACAAAAAAATGGTATCAATATTTATTGGTATGTATTGATATTTTCCCATCCCTCCTTGCGAAACACATATGCTGTTACCACGTCACCATAAGTAACTTTTAGATAAAAAAAAAACGCCTTTAATAGCCATTTCTAAACATGCCGAGTACACAATCAAACTACATACGGTGCAAAATGAGAATGAAAATCCCGATAGGTATCAGTTTAATTGGTTCCATGCCAGTGTTCGCGTATGCAGTATTAGTCAGTAAGTAACAAAGTTATATAAGAGCTTATGTGTTTATACCGGGGTCTTTGGCAATTTCCGACGGGTTGGAGATGATGGCGTCTTTTCAGAGTCCGGCTCTGGAATTACACACATAAATTAATGTTGTTCCTTGGTTATATTGGAATATTGGAAATAACTCAAATGCTGTCAAAGAAGGTAACCTTGTTCAATAAGAGATGATTTTACTATACCCTTATTTGCATTATTGAGAAAATGAAGCCCTTTGTCAGTGAAATTTGTACAGTTTTCAAATTTAGTGATGCATGAGTAAAGTTCAGATATAAAAGAAAAATCGGTATGTTTTATTCTAAACAACAGACCACAGATATTACTAATACATTTGTGCCGTTCTTTTTTCTCTAAATAAATACATAACTTTCTTAAATTTATTTAATTTTAGGACAAAATCTACTTGTAGAGGTGCACTCGATTTCGAGCTTTGGCCCGGCCCGGCCCGAAGCCCGCCTCGATTTCGAGTCGATCATCGAGCCGGGCCGAAGATATTTTTTATCAGGGCGAATCGGGCTAATCATTTTCAAAAATCGAGGCGAGTCGGACTTTTGATTTTGGCCCGGCCCGAAAATTCGAGCTTTTCGGGCCGGCCCGAAAAATCTTATAGTTCAATCAAATGCACAGTTTCCTTAATATTTTAATGAAAATGGATGAA
This sequence comes from Ophonus ardosiacus, assembly GCA_943142095.1. Lineage (NCBI taxonomy): Eukaryota > Metazoa > Arthropoda > Insecta > Coleoptera > Carabidae > Ophonus > Ophonus ardosiacus. Next base: position 21,580,467 of record OW964825.1, on the reverse strand, counting down.
GTTAAAAATGATCAAAATGATTTAATAACAACATACTTCACATATTAATAAATAAAAATGTATTATTTTACTTCAAGAATTCTAGGTTATTCATTAAAGCATAATAATTATATTGTGATGTTGCTATTATTATTGTTATTACTCGTATACTTAAATAAAAATTATTTTTGTTCCTACCATAGTGATATCTTGTCCTATTTTTGAGCAGAAACAAAGTTAGATAAAAAATATTTATGTAAATTATATTTTTTATATATATATATATAAGATTTGTGAAAAAGTTGTTTAAATTTTCGAGCGGCTTTGGTAAACAAAGTGTTAAATACTCGTAAGTCTGTAATTTTTATAACAAACCTACACTAGAAGGATCTCTTTTTTAACTACTTATGTTAACTAATGTTGAAAGTTATAAGAATGTAGAGGTTTTTTATAAATTTGACACGAAAAAAGTTAAACATTTCGCTTTAACATAAAAATCAACATTAGGAATGCCGGATGCACCCAATTTAGAGCTTTTGGCCCGGCCCGGCCCGATTTTGAGTAAATTTTCGAGCCGGGCTAGCTAATTTTTTTATCGAGTCGATCTTCGAGTCGGGCCGGTAATTTTTATTTTCGGGCCGAGTCGATCCAAACCTCAAAGCCCGGCCCGGCCCGGCCCGAATGCATCTCTTTGTACCACTTTTCTTCTGTGGTAGTCATATATATTTTTCAGATTATTTTCTCAGATGTTTATGATTTAAATAATTAATGAAAACTTTTGTAGAATACAAAGTAATGTACAGTGTGATTGATTTTGGTTGCAGTACGTGGAAAACTTTTTTTATTAACTTGATAAACAAATTTGTTCTTTATAATTTTTTTGGTTGTCTTCAGCTACTAAAAATTCATAAATATAATTTTTATATATCTAATACCTGCGGAGTGATCAGAATGTCGATGTTTTTAATTTCAGTTAGTGTCAAGTAAATTATGCCAGTACTTTAATATTAAAAATCTGACAATACCTCCTTAATTTAATTTTTATCAATTTAAATATAACTTCCGTATTTACTAAAGTTAAAATAGTACATTTCATAACGAGTATAGAAAGTGAGAAATATCGCGTCAACACACGAGCAATACGGTATTACTTTCGAGCGAGTTATGAATAGTTGCCGAATTTTCGTTGCAAGCTTAATTTTTTCTTAATAACTTGTTCGTGTATTTCGAAAATTTAAAGTATTTTACTTCAAGCTAGAAATAGAAACATTGGTTGATAGCATGCTCAAGTGATTAAGGGTGTTTAGCGAGCAGTTGAGTAATGGTGTTTTATCTATCAATTGCTTATGGATTACATTAAAGAAAAATATTTCAAATAAAAGTTATAGAAAAATTAGTCCTGTTTTTATTTGCAGTATTTTTTTTTTCAAAAATTTTCGATAAACAATTAACATAGATAATACACTGCTAGTCAACTGCTCGCTAATCACACTTAATCAGTTGTTCATGCAACCAGCTATTGTATTTTTGGATAGAAAAGGTATATTATAAAGAGTACATTTTCTTGTCAAATTAATCATAAAAAAGTTTTCGAAAGGTGCAAGAAAAATCATTTACACTGTGTAGAAGGGTATCATTTGATAACTAATTGTTTGTACTTATGTTTCTGCTTTTTTTATTTATTCTAGGTATTTGTTTTTTTATTGTACATTTGTGTATGCAATATTTATATTTTTGTACTATATATTTTATAATTTTTGTATTTATTGTGTTGACATGCCAACTGAATTTTTTGTAATTATTATGGCAAATAAATTATTATTATATTATATTATTTTATTTCTCTATATACATATTTTAAACTAAGTAGATTAACATCTAATTTGGCGAACATAAAAACAAAACTTTTAGAAATGGAACATATCTGTCGAACAATATAGATTTACCATTTTAAATAAATTTTTCAATTCCTGCTTTTATCAACTTTGTTGAGACATTTTCTAATCTTATTTTTTGACAGCTGACAAATTATTAAAATTGATTTCTTAAAATATTTGAAAAAGATATATATCTGCTTTTCAATAGAATCACAGAATTATTCATCCAAAATATCTATCTAATGAATTCAGAAACTTTCAGCAAGATGTATTTCTTTTTTTGAACCTTCCTCTCTAAAGCAGAGTTTTTGTTAATCATACTGAAGGGTACGAATTTCACTGAGGTTGGACTCACATTTTCTGTTTCTGTTTTTGTGTCAAATCAAATGGAAAATGTTTAATGGTTGGAATTACACCAGAAATAGAACACATATTATTTAATTAACAAGTTTTCATAATTGAATCTATCAATGTATGAACCATTTGATAAATGCAAATTAATATTGAAATTGAAATGCCATTCAAATTAAATCTAATTTTAGATTGAACAAAAATATGATTACAGTTAAAAATACAAGTTAATTTTATCAAAATATAATTACATTGATGTTTAAAATTAGACCATAAATTACTTTGTAAATTTAATCAGATAATCATTGAACGTTACAACAAAAAGTGTGTAATGAGTTTATTATTCAATCTAGAACACTAATGTAAAATCTATCAATCTAAACTACACACATACTCCTGTAATTAATTATTTATAAGCAACTATTGGCTACTGTGTTTGAAAATTAAGGTGGAAAGTTTAGAACTCCAGACGGTTCAGACTTAGACTAATGAAAGGTACATGCCGCTGACTTGCTGTTAGACTAGTATAATGGAAAACGATGTTACAATTTAGTATTTTGCTTGCTAATCTAAGGAAAAGGCACAGAATTCGATTAAATCGTAATAGTATCTTTAATCTTCTCAAATACAAACAATAAAGAGATTACTATCTTGTGTTTTTAGAAGTAACGGGTATATTTTCATTTGGTCATATTGTTCTTGTAAGTTATAACACAAATTAAGAATAATATAATATTTTTTGACTAATTAAACTAGAGATTTAAAAAAACATGTTAGTTTTTTTGAAGAAAAAATAGGAATGATAATGATAACATAAGACAACGCTCAATACTATTTCCGTGGAAAAATGATGGTGTGATGGTTGCTATTGTCGTATTGTCATCTTATTCGGTAAGTACGAGGGCTGTTCTCTTCTCTTACAACCTAACTATACTTGTCTACTTCAAATTCAGTAAAAGTAATTTCAATTTCAGAAAAGCAAAATTCAATATCAGGAAAAATAAATTCAACTTCAGAAAAAGTAACTTCAATTTCAGAAAAGCAAAATTCAGTATTAGGAAAAGTAAATTCAACTTCAGAAAAAGTAACTTCAATTTCAGAAAAGCAAAATTCAGTATTAGGAAAAGTAAATTCAATTTCAGAAAAAGTAACTTCAATTTTAGAAAAAAAATTATGAAAATATCAATTTATCTTTTCTGAAATGAATTTACTTTTTCTGAAATTGAAGTTATTTTTTCTGAAGTTGAATTTACTTTTTCTGAAATAGGCTATTCCACCGAAATCAAAAATAGTGAAATATGAATGATAATAGTTAAAGGATAAGGAAAATTCCATTCTTTTTATTATAAATTACTCCCTCTAAAAACATAATGGTGATTTGATGCCGCAGGACATATAAAAGCGTGTTTGAACAAATAGGATCCAAGTATGAACTCCGACTTGAGAAGCATTGCCCTCATTCCACATTAACTAAGAATATACTTCTTCGGGTGATGTGAGAAAAAAGAACAATAGGTAAATTAAGTATCAAATTTATTTTGTCTCTAATAATGAATTATATTACGATTTAAATATACATTATTTGGTAATTTGCTTAACATTTTTTCGTGGCCTGTGAACTACTGTTATTTGGAGGAATTTTTAATTCGGATTTTCACATGCGGTCTTATATTTTTATGTACCTACGTCAAGAAAAAAATAAAATTAAAAAATGTCGTGGAATAGCCTATTGACGTTACTTTTTCTGAAATAGAATTTACTCTTTCCAAAATTGAAGCAGGCAGTAATTTTTTCACATAATTTTTTATTGCCATTTTTTTAAAAAACAAGTTTTTGTAAAATGCTAATACCCAAAGGAGAAAGCTTAATAAATAGGAAAAAAAAAACAAGTCGAAATATATTTTAGAGTTTTGGAAGTAAAAACCTTTGTAAAAAAAAATCATGAAAAATATAACAGCGAGTATTTACAGCTCCGAAGCCCCCCGTAATAGGCGCCAATGTGCGTGTGTCATGTTTATTAGCTGCCGTAAAAAGCTTTCAAAAGAAAGATAAATGACATACCTACATGGAAAAAATGTTTTGAAAATTGGTTTCTTCTAATGCAAAGATGTACTGACTGAACGAAACGAGGAATATTTTGAGAAATGTAATAAATTTTCAGAATGAAATACCGTATTTTACTAACATTAGACTCGAAATTAAGAGAACAGTCATCCTAGGATTCTATTTAACTGGTAGTTAAATTAAATCGTTGAAAATAACTTAGCGCCGGTCTTTTCACCTTCGGATAAAGTTCCGGATAAAGTTATTTGGTGGATAAATTAAAAATATAAGGTTATCCGCCAGATAAATATCGCCTATCTGACAGATAAGTTATCCCGGACTTTTCTACCGGATAAATATATATCTGACAGAAACATATGAATTGATGCAATAAATTGGGAGAAATGTCAAATACATAATATTTTGGTAGAATACAAATATGTAATTTCACAAATCTAAATATTATTTTTTATTATACATGGCGCCAGAAAATTTTCGAGTGGCAAAACTTATATTCCTGCTTACAAATCGTACTTATTTTTTATTGTCATATAATATACCAAAATTTTAAATAAATATACACCCGATTTATGGATATCAGGGATATGGACAAGAAGAAATACAAACAAATAAAACATTTCCCATCTAAACTTTGAGAAACATTTCTTTTTGCTTCTTCACTTTATTATTACATTTTCAATGCTGCTATCTCTTTTTAATTTTAACGGAGATTTCGGAACTGCATATACCGCACTTATGGGTGTATTCTAAACAAAATCCGTTACATGTAAACGGACCGTTAAAAAATTTAATGAATCAAGTCTCTTGACATATAACAAAAACTTGGATTTTGTTATGTGTCAATCTACTTGATTCGCTAAATTTTTTAACGGTCCGTTTACATGTAACGGATTATGTTTAGAATACACCCATTAGTCGGATAGTTATCCGTCAGATAAATTTGAAATGAAAGGCAGAGAAAAGTTATTCGCCGGATAAAGTCTCAGATAAGTTTATTTGGCGGATAGATATCCGGAACTTTATCTGAAGGTGGAAAGACCGTCCCTTAGTGATCAATGCATCTATTAACGAAATGAAAATAGTTGCAAAATACAATGGCGGGTACAGCGGGGAGCACAGGGGACAATTCCGCCTCCGAGAATTTGTTTTAAGTTATGGTTGAAATAAAACGAAACGTTACCGACATTCGAAATTAAAAAAAAAAAATTGCTCCTGTCCTAATTCCGACAAATCCTTTTCAAATTTGTTTTAAGTATAAATTTATTTTTTTCTTGTTTTTTTTTTTCAATTTAGCAGTAGTTTCTTGTATTGTTTCTGCTCTTACGTGGTGAAACTTTTGTTTCCATTTTAAAGGGTTGAATAATTACTTGGAATAATGGTGCCGAAACGTTGGAAATAATAAATTTTACAGAATGAAAACTAAAAAGGTTGTATTATGTGTTCTGAAAGATTTTTTAATAATAAATATTTGGTTTTTAGTTTCATAACTTGGTTTTATTGTCGATGACTATACTCGTAGTTTCGCTATACAGTAGCATCTCCAGAAGTGACTTTAAACTGATGGTATACACTGGATGCGTTCATTTTATTTTGTCCACTATTTCTATCTCGAGAACTATAAGATCTATACGATGTAGGTTAAATTAGCAAACAATATCTATTTTACGATACTGTTTTAATGAACATTAAATTATTTTCTTCAACTTTGTTCTTTTAAATGGAACTGGATATATTTTATTTCTCTATTCGATAGAGAAATTTATTCTGAATTCTGTGATAAAATAAATTTATGCTCTTCATAACGATTATTTTGAGAAAAATTCATATCAAGTTTCATATTAATTTGATTAAAATATGGCTATAAGAAGAGTGCCACGAATAAAAAAAAATGACTACGTGTTAATTTTTTACAAAGCATTAATTGAAATACCTGAAATGTTTTGTTTGCGTTGATATTTATGATCAATTAAAACAATAAAATATTCACTTCTTTCTGTCAGGGCACTCTAACTCTACGTAAAAAAATAACATGTATTCGTGTATTGTAACCATATTTTAAACAATTTAATATAAAACATTTCATGCAATTTTCTCAATACAATTTTTATCTAAGGAAATGCATTGTTATTGAATTCAGAATAAAATTCTCTATCTAATAAGTAAGTAAAAAATGTATGGTCCCATTTAAAATGACAATGTCAGTAAGCACAGTTTAGAAACCACTGATTGAAAAAAATTAACGTTAATTAAATTAGAAAGTCAGTAAAGATACTTTCAGGTCATGTTGGGTACAATACTTTTTTTGCGGTCCTGAAAAAAGAATAAATAAAAATCTATAGGTTATGTATTATTTTATTTTTTATTGCGAGGAAATAAGAAATAAACAACTGATCGCCATGGAAACATTCAGCTTTACTGGTCCCGGGAACGGTAAAGTTACTTTCTGATTCCTTATAGATAATTTTCCGAGCTAGCTCAGTAACAAAGAAATTTATTTCTACGTTTCATTTGCTTACATCTCTAAATAAACCTAATGCCCTTCCGAGAAAATTGGCTGGATCTGCAACTGGCAATATAGAATTTCTAGGACCTCAAATAGTTTCGAAATGTCGTCCTATAATAAGAATTTTGCTGAATTATTTTTCATTATTTGCTAGCGATTTTATCTTCGTATAATTTAATAAAACTGTCTTCATTATAAGTGCATGTTTAATATACAGATGAATATTTTTTTAAATAAAATTATCTAATTCTAACGTTACCGAATGATCCACACCTACTAAACATTTCTTTTTGAGTTGCGTTACCGCTTTAAACTACAAACCGACGAAAAGTAGTCGAAAGAGTAGTGTCTTGTGTAATTCCAGCACGAAACATATTCCATTGCAGCTACCATGCAAATTCTCTATCTATCTCACCGATCAACCCAGGCGCCGGTGGCGTATCCGAAGGCTTCCTGTTACTCATACTCATCGGCATAGGTTCCTCCAGCAGGTCGCACATGCGGAAGTCCGTGGCATGCTCCACGAGGAGCTCTGCCACGTCCCCCGTGCGGTCCATGATGGCGCACACCTCTTCGAACGAGCGATCCGTGAGGGAAACTCCGCACCACTCGAGGACCTTGTCGCCTTGTTGAAGGCCGCCTTTTTCAGCAGGACCTCCAGGGACGGTCCAGACGATGTAGGCGAAAAGGCGGCCGTCGGCGCCGGTCTTGCCGCCGACTACCCGCATGCCGAAGCCTCTGGCTACAAAAGAATGAAAAAGAAATTATAAGATTTAATATTATTTACATAGGTAATTATCTATGATGAATATAAAGTTTCAGTGATTTTGTAGAGCACAATGCAACAGTGGCGTATTTACGGGGGAACTGGGGGGCCTGGGCCTGTGCTCCCCCATGGAAGTTATGTACTGTACAATTTTTATTATAGTCATAAAAAGTAGTTTCTTTTATTTGTACCACTTCTCTAAATATCCTTTTTATTATTTTTCTATAACAATTTTTCTTAATTACTTGTAGATTTAATGTGAAAAAATAATGTTTGCGTTAAGCTGAATTTATACAGCGTATGCCGTAACGTATCGTATCATAAAGTATCGTAACGTACCGTATCATATTCTATCTATTTGCTATCGATATTTATACAGGCAAGTAACGTAGCGTAATTTATAAGGTCGCACATGCGCACAGCTTAAACTATTTGACGTTTCAGCTGTTTCTTTTGAAATGTTTATGCACTAAAGTGCGTAATTCTAAACATTTGAAATTATGAATGACGAAGAGAAGTTTGCGTTTCTTCTTCTTGGTTCAGTGGCAGTTGCAGTTGATATTTTAGAAATATCTGAAGAAGACAACGAAAATGACAACGATACAAAACTCGACCCCTAAATCGCAGCAGCAAGGACAGATATAATTACAGGGAATGCGTTTTTGTGAGGAACGTCAATTTTTTAAATACAATCGGATGTCAATTATGATGTTTGACCATTTACTAGAATTAATGGAACCCTATTTGCAGAAAAATCCCTTGTCTTCTGGTGAACGTTTATCTATCGCATTGCATATTTATCGGAAGGCTGTTCTGTGCAACAATTAGCTTGGAACTATTATATTGGAATAACTACAGCGCATTGTGTTATTAAAGAGACGTGTCAATTTTTTGGCATGCCGTTTGTCTTACAAAAAACGACATTGCTCAACTAAATCTATTAAAAGTAGATCTTGTTGCCTATAGAATATATTATTTTTAGACGACCATTGTGATAAGAATGACATATCAACGTAGTATCCTAACATAACTAAAGAAAAAGAAAAAAAGTAGTATCCTAACACTGAAAGTTGAACTTATGACATTAGTGTTACGATATATTTCATATCGTAATAGTTGACACGGTTGCTAGGTTACTATGTCATTATTTTCTGGCTATATGTATACATTATTTTACTTTTTTTTACATAACTGAAATTTAGGTTCAAACGTACGGACAGCTGACAAATGAATAATGTATACATATAGCCAGAAAATAATGACATAGTAACCTAGCAACCGTGTCAACTATTACGGTATGAAATATATCGTAACACTAATGTGATAAGTTCAACTTTCAGTGTTAGGATACTATGTTGATATGTCATAATTATCACAATGGTCGTCTAAAAATAACTATATAGTAGGTATTAACTAAATACAAAAATATAATTAATTTCTTGTCAGAATTTCACTTAACGCATGCGCATTGTATATAATTTTAATACGGTAAGTTGTCGTAACGTAAGTAGATAAAAGTTGACCATCTTGGAGCTTAGATACTCAAGGACACGACGCTACGTTGTATAAAATGAAACCATTGAAAACAGTTAATTTCATCTCTTACGTTAGATTACAGTACGTTACGATACGATACGGCATACGCAGTAGAAATTCAGCTTTAGTTAGTGCCCAATAGACGTGTGCATGAGGTGTGCCCCCTCCATAACAAAATCCTAAATACGCCACTGCACGGCAAGAATTATTCCTGTATATTTCCCGATATAAACTTATCTTACTAATTTTTGTATTGAAATTTGCTATAGAAAACTCAACAGCATTACTCATTATATCCGTATAAATCAATTCCATAAGAAATAAACAAAAAGAACAGGGGTGGGATTCTGTAACTCGTCCGTTATCAAACGGTACCGTTATCACTGTGGTTACATGGAAGAACTCATTTTATTTGACAAGTATGACGTAATTATACCAATCATCTTATAAAATACACGTTTCTATAGTGATAACGGTACCGTTTGATAACGAACGAGTTACAGAATTCCACCCCAGATATGTTAGGCTCGAAGGCCGAAATTGCTCAGTGTTCGAAACACGGCCACAATGCGTTGTGGGATAATCGATTAATTTAAAACGAACAACGATCGAAATTACATAAAATTTGTGCGTTAGGTTAGGCTATGTTAAGGTATGTTGTGCTGGAACCTTGTAATATTAAGTTTCTTTGTAATGATGACGGGTAGGCGAAAAAAGTCATCACGAAGATAATATAAGTATTGTTCATAATTTAGATGCAGTGAATCATTTGTTCTAAATTTAATTGGGATACTATATTGTAACAGTTTTTAATTCCACTCTCATTGAAATCTCTAATCAGTAATCAGCAGTGGGTAAAAATTTCTAGATTCAAGTAAAACGATAAAATCTTATTTGAAAGTTAAACAATAATAACTAAGGTTTCTTTTTATTATGTATTTCAGTGTGTTTTTCATATGTTTCTCACGATATACTCGTATACAAATGTGACCTACATATCGCTCTTAAGTAAATAAACTTTATGGGTAGTTATTGCGATATTATGCATTTACAGTCACGTTGTAAAATATTTTAGAGCACAACCGGATACATTTATTGCGTTCCTTTCCTGTATTATAAAATGAGCTAAAAATTTGAAACAACTTAATAAAAGAATTCAGTAATCATATACCCAGTTTTTAAACTAGTATGAGTAAATTCAATCGCCAGATTTACATCATTAAAAGATCAGAAGAGATATATAAGCTCCTTATTGAACTTTTAGTTACAATATGTAACGACAACACATCGGTTAATTCCTTTTTTTTTGCAAAAAACAGCAGCGCCGTTATGCCGCAGCTTCCGTATTTATCAGATATGGTCTTCTGTGACTTTTTCCTCTTCGCGAAGGTGAACATATTAAAAGGACAACATTTTGCGACCATAGAGAAAATAAAGAAAAATCGCTAAAGATTGTACCACAACGTGAATTTCAGAAGAGTTTTGCAGATTGGAAACAACGTTGGCATAAGTGAATTATATCTAATGGAGTATACTTTGAAGAGGATTTATCGATCAAACCTCGTATTTAAATTTGAAAATTGAACATCATTAGTCACCACGATACGTATAAAATAATTTTAATTGTATTTATCATGATATTAATTTAATATATAAATAAATATATCATCACGGCATATTACCCATTTCTGAGTGTGCCACAATCTGCTTTATCGCAGATATCGGTAATGATGATGACATATTTGTACCGTGCGGGCGCTTACCAGGCGTCACCTCACGGGCACTCATTGCTGGATTTTGGATATCAAAAAATATTATAAGGATATCCAAAAATGAATTTGAAACGTCTTTATTTCATTTAATGACGTCTTTAAATAATTTATGTTATCTTTAAATATAGAATAAATATTAAAACGGCTTCCATACATGTTGGACAAGTTATCCTAAATACCCCGTATAGATGAGATTTCTTGGGCACAACGATCGCTTTACACGAATTAATTTTTCTAAATAAAGTTTATTTAAAATAATGATGTTTATTTTAAAAATGCATGTACGAGTACCTATATTTATTAAAATAAATAAGAAAAAAATCTGTTGTGGCCAGCACTATACCTCCCGTCAGTACAATAAAGTAAAAATATTCTATTCTTGTGAAACTAAGCCAAGTGATATTATTTTTTAACTTTTATTATTTTAAATACATACCTACATATTTATTGATGCTGGAAACTATATTACGTTTCTTTGCATTCGTATAATATAACTATGACTATTGTTTTATTTACTATTACTATTTTCTTTTTAAAACGTGACCATTATTAATTTGAAATGATAGGTTTTCTGACAGTGACATTTATCTGTCAATTACATACATTTGAAATCTGAACCGCGTAACTAAGGAATTGTGTTTATCTTCAAAACATAGGCTCCGGGATTTATAAAATAGATTAGTTTATATATTTATCTATAAAATATATAGAAAAAGTATGAACGCATAGCTATAGAGAATTTAATAATCTTTAATTTTTACAATAATATAAATCGCGAAAAAATTACATTTTAAGCTATTTTCCGAAGAAAAACTATTTGAGCTTCAAGTAAAGTGTCATTTCCGGTTACGTGATTTACACCAAAATCTACTGACTTCTTTCCATATTAGAATAAGTTAGAAATATAAGGTTTCAGAATTTTCTGAATGATAGTATTTGAGTTAGAGCATACACACATACATACATACATACATACATACATACATACATACATACATACATACATACATACATACATACACACACATACAACATTGTTAAAATGTTAAAATCTGATTCTAGGGACCATAAAACGTGGTCATTTACCAAAATAAGGTACAAAATTTTACATTATGCGGATATTCCAGACAGACACCAAATCACGAATTGTTTAAAGCAAACATCCATGATGTTTGAGCTCGTGATCTATTGAAGATTAATTTTGACGATCCATATTTGAATTAAACTTAATTATGATAAGCAATATTCTGCTTGCTGCTATGACATTCAAATAAGTATAAGAAATTAAATTAAATTCTAGAGTGAAGTGATTTGCACAAATATTTAACTTTAATTAAATTTTCTTCTTTGAGTCCACTATCTGAAAATGTGATGAATTTATTGATCAAAAAGAGCAATAATGAAAGCAAATTTCGCTCATTGAAATGGCTAAATAAGTAGAAAGCAATTATCGAAATAGCCCGTAGCTGTTCAGTTTTTGCTCTCTGGAAGCTTTGTAATATTAGCAGCACTTCCGCTACTAATTGTGAGAACAACCTGTCTGGCAGTTTTTGTTGGAGCGCCCGAGTTCGGAAAAGTTCGACTTGAGCTCCTGGAATTGACGTGGACTCGACCTTTTGGCTGCTATCTAAATTGAAATGTGTCCGCATGAAAGAGATTACAATCTTCCTTCACTGCAGTTGTTATTTGTGTTCTACAGTAACAAAAATTGCTGAGAAATGGTGAACAAACGGAGACCATTATATTTTTTGTTCGCACGTTCCTCAAACTTCACACACAATAGGATTATGTCAGGATATAAGGACGGTCCTTGCAAATGTGACAGGATTAGAACTTCACGACATTCTCAATCAGTTATTGTAATTAGTTTACATACGAGGTGGTTCTAATTTTTTTATGAATTAATGAGCATCGTTACTGTTGCTAATTGAATAATATTGACAGTTCGATGAAATAATATTATTCAGTCGTTATGTTAAATTTAAATCTTATCTACCACCTACCTTACCTTTCAGAGAGTACAAACAAATTTACTTTTTTCTTCATAAAAGCTAAAATTACACTAGTTTTATCATTTTCATACTTTTATTTTCTTCTTAAGCTGAATAGTCGCTTTTTAAATTTTCTGATAAATGTCAAATCATTTCATAGTTTTGTTACAACAAAAGGTTGCTGCAAAAACGATAATTAGATTTGTCTATGTCAGCTTATTTTTCAATACAAATATGTCACTAATATATTATTATTTGACAATTGTGGATAAAGAACAGTTTTCTATTCGCACGTAATTGCTATTATTCATTCGAATGATTTACATCACTCGTCTTCTGGCTCGAGATGCAAACTTCATTGTCATGACTAATAACATATCTTACACACTCATTGCATAATATACTATAAATTCAACAGCCGGCGGTCATAATTAAGTATACAAGAATAATAAATATTGTATACTTACAAAGACAACGGCACAATAAAAGGAGAACTTATAAAACTAGACTTTTAAATATTCATTTAGATCATAATTATTAACAATAACATTTTCCATTTAGTTGCTATAAAGTTTTGGCAATTTATTTGATTGATTTTAATATTTTTTTGTTGTATATTTTAATGGCACTACAAAGAAAAGCTTTACTATACATTTCAAGTCCATGTATTGGATAACATACTCGTATATATAAAAATAACTGTCAATGCGAGTATATTATCTTTTGTAATTGTTTTGATCCGGCCATGCATACATATTGTGCCATATCTTAATCTGCTTTAAACAGTGGCGGATTTAAACTGTTCGAGGCCCCTAGCAAAAAGTGAGGCCCTTTGTCCATCAAATTTATATATATATATATATATATATATATATATATATATATATTACAATTACACATGTTATACATAGTATTTTATCAAATATAAATTCTTATTTATCTGACTATTGTATTTCTGCATAATGTAAAATATTAACCTAGAAGTTCTCCTATAATGCATTATGTACAAACAGTACATTTAGGTTCAGAATGAAGTACTGGTCAAATAAATGAAACTCTATACAATAATGCCATACTGTTTAATCGTTTCTCTTTCATTGAATTTCTCAGGTAATTTTTTACCCTTTTCAAAGTTGAAAAAGACCGTTCCCCTGAAGCGTTTGAAATCGGCATCGGCAGCGTTAACAAAATTCTTAGCAAAATTTCAACATTAGGAAATGTAGTTTTCATATTTAATGCGGTGGTGTACATATTTACTCAATGACGGAATTTTATTCGTGTTTTCTTAGCCATGAATCTACTACAGGTTTGACAAATCTCCTTAAAATTTTATTAAAATTATCCAAATTAGAAAATTGGCTTTTTTTCTTATATAAATGTAAATATTATAATATAATACCTAAATTCATCACAAATTTAATATACAACAAGTAATCTTATAATAATTTCCGATATAACAACAAATTTAATAATACTAGGGCTGTTTTCTGCCACAAGACCCTCAACATTGAAATAAAGGAAACAGAAAATTAATGGACATTCTACCAGTGAAAGTTTACACCTACATAGCATATAACGCGAATAAGATTTACCACAATACCAAGAACAAAAACCGAGAAGGCGGTAATCTTTCGTGTTATTTAAATTCCTTAATAAAGAATAAAAATTGTTCCAATTCTTCCGGAAAATTAGTTGGATCAATGTCTTTTTCATATGTTTTAATCAAATTATTTATATTATTTTGTTTTACATTTTCTTCCAAATCAGAACAAACTGTACTGGACTACTGAACTGTCAGCTGCTCAGTTGTCGCCGACAGCTTGTCATTGAAGATAAAAACATTACTATATGCATTGTTGCACTCCGGGATACAACATCGTATTCCAACCATGATTTTAGTAAAGACAAAAACATTTCTTATTTGATAAGTTTGGTAATCTGAGATGACAGACTGACATAAACAACTAAAAAGTAAGCTAACCATATCTTCAACGACAAGTAAATAATTTCACAGGGCATTTGTTCGGACCTCTCACTCTAATTATACGCACAACACCAGTAAAAAAAATGGTCCATAATGTCGATGGTGTATACAAATGTACGAATCTTCATTGAAATTTTTAAAATGTCAATATTTTTGTATATACTTTTTGGAGGCCCCCCTAAATCCGAGGCCCCTGGCTTCCGCCAGGTGCGACACCCCTTAAATCCGCCACTGGCTTTAAACATGTGAGGAGAAGAAGACAATACTTCCTTACCTAAAGATGACAGAAGGTAAAAATCCGATCATCCTATTTCGTATCTGAATCACTAATGATGTCTTAAATATTTTTTCTAAAAGAATTTTCTTCTGTTTTGTAAAAGGTGCGTTACTCTTGTACAAATTTTGCGATTTGTTTAGATACTTTCGATATAAAAAAAATAGAATTATTTTATTTTTTAGGTTTTGGTAGAGGGTAGTATTTTTGTGAAAGATATTTTTTTAACCTTCATTTTTTCAATATGTCTGTATAATCCTGAGAGATAAATAAGTGTGTACGAGTACCTACGAGTATATATTTTTTATAGTGGTACCTATCTAATGCTTTTCTTTTATTTTGAGCTTGTCATCGATATTTCGTTCACTCTTAAAAATCTTTACTCGCAAATAATGGAAATTCGTGTGGATGATTCTAATAGGTACATAAAATTTGAAAATTCGGATTTAAGGTATTGAATATATCTCTCATCTGTCTAAAAGAGCTTCCAGTAAAATACCATTTAAGACATTGATTTTTTTATTAGATTATATCTTTTCATGGTTTTTGGATCCATACAATTCTTTAATTACCAAAAATTATTCTGCAACTTTTAAACTGAGAAACTTGAATATCGTAATTTATTATTACTTTTTAGGGCATATTATGAATTTCTTAAAATTTGTTGATTATTTAAGATTTTTCACGAGATGTAAAGATATTTGACTAATAATTTTCAGCATACTAGATGCAGTTGTAAGAATTTTTATATGACTTGTAAGTATTAATGTGTGGTTATGTATTGAGTCTACTTCTTTCTTCTCTCCGACTTCCACCTTTACTTCATCCATTCTTCGGCTTCTTAAATATTGCTTCCAGTCTTCATTTTCTACTTCCACTACCTCTTTTATTATGATACTTCTTTGCTTAACATTCGCTGCGAGTTAACCCAAAATATTCTTTATTCTTCCACTGCTTTCTTCTTCACTAGTAAGCCGTGTGTTTGTCAAAATGTAAATTTTGACATTGGTTAACAGTTCATTCTTATATTTATTTATTAAGAGTCAACAAACTAATCTGAATTCAGCTCTATATAAATTTCTGATATTTTAGAAATATTTAGTTATGAAAGCAGCTATAAGGACGAAAATAAAAAAAAGTAGAAAGTGTTATCTTCACCAACACCAATACAAGAACCTGATGTTATGTAATACAATTTTTCGGCTTTTTTTTTAATATTCACTTACTATAATCTGCTTTTAAACTATAGACAGAGGTTTGAAACTTTGGCGCTATAAACAACGCTTGTGAGTGGTTGTTCCGCAGACGGTTTTACGTGGTTGAACGAAGATTGAAATTGAAATTTCGTTGGGTGTAAAACCATCTGCGGAACAGACACTCATAAGTAAGCGTTGGTTTCAGAGCCAAACTTTTAAAACACTGCTATACTTTAAAAACAGATTATAGGGACATCAGCATATCTTAAAATTATTTTCATTTAATATATGAACACAGAGCACCACTTCTGCTAATGCCAAGAAAGTGTTCTGATAGCAATTCCCTACATTCGGGTGTAAAGCGATACAATTTGAGAAAAATTTGTTTACGGGAATTTTCCCTATGAATTTTATAATTTTGCGGGCTCGAACGGCGATCAACATGTTTTTTAAATTAATATAATTTTTGAAATTTTAGTTCAGTTCTCCACAAGCATAAGAAATATCATATTTATAAATTTGTAAGTAAATATTTAATTTTATAAGAATCTATTCCATTTTATTAATACAGTTTTAAGTACCTAATTACTTATTTTGGTTATACGAGCCCTGTCGCACATCAGTTTGCTCAGCTGCTTTAATTTCGTTTTAGTTTGTTAATATATGATACAAACAATAACTAACATAAATTATCGCCAATTTTTATTAATATTACAGACATTTTGTCGTTCTAATGACACATAGTAAGATATGATATCTTAAATATTTTATTGTTTTTTTGTAAAATGAAATAATACTTAGTTTTCCCAATTCAGGAAATACTGAAAAAAAATTAAAATTTAAATAGTAAGATTGTGAGGTTTTATTAAATAAAATGATTAAAAGTATTATAGTAGTAATTTACAATAAAAAGCGATGTTACCAATACTAATAAATAATGTGAAATTACTATATCGATTTCTGTTACGGTTATACCGTTATATTTTTAATCTTTAGCTAAAAGTGTAATTTAAAATTATGTTAATGTTGAAAAATCTTCATTTTAAATAAAAAGTAAAGATTTCTATAATTATTATTGCAAATTCTATTAGTTAAGTCATGATAAATGAATTTTAACAAGTGGGCGAACTGATGTGCAACGGGGCTCCTAAGTATAAGTACATATTTTTGCCCAAATAAGTATTTTTTTACAGCATCAGCTTTTACTGAACATAATTATTACCGATATAAGTACTTACTTATAAAACTATCAGTATAAGCATTTACTTATTTTTATTAATACCACCCAATGACAATTGATCAAACTATCATGATTAATGGCCAGATTATTGTCATATTGTCAACAAAAAATATTTTTGTCCAAAGTCCAAGTACGAGTAAATTTATTTCTATTCGACTGCTAGGCACTTACAGTATTTATAGGATTCCGGGATCGTCCCGGATAATAGGTCAATTCAGCCCTCACATCTCATAAATTCGTTAAACAATTTACAGTCTAATCGGCGTGTCGACTTCAAATTCCATTTGATGAAAATTCCGGTAAATGTGCGATGTTCATTACGTATGATGCAATTAATACACACTTATAATACCACCGTTATTACAGCCAATAATGACAGCACGAATTATTGAAGTTCTGGAAAATTATTAGCTGGGATCACAAAGAGAGATTAATAACAAGCAACAATTAATAATTTAGTCATCCTATCTACAATATTTATTTATAAAATGAACATAATTACCGTCCAGCATAATATAGAGGCAATGATGTTACTCCGCAAATAAAATATTCCGGCTTTGAATCCCATCGAGTGTCAGTGTTTATATTTATCGTCTCCATTATCTTATAATCATCACAACATATTGGCAAAACATTAATAAAAAATCTGATGTGGCCAGCACATTTACCTGTCGGCTCAAATCCATTCAAGTAGAGGTCGGTATAGGTACCTCATCGACCTTTAAACTAATAGACCAAGTGTTTCCTATTCTTTTATTGTTAGAATAATGCTCCAACATAAAAGGATAGAAATATATATTCTGTCCTTTAACAACACGGAAGTTCTCAGTTAAAGTATACTGCGCATGCGTTCGTACTCATTGTACATCTTTTTCAGCCATATGTAAACCTCTATACATCGCTCTCTATCACTAAATAGTTGTCAAAATCTATTTGACGTTTCGTGACTGTTTGTGTATTATTTTACTTTTTTGGAGAACATTTACAATTATTTCTGTCAACATATACGAATATGTGTTGTGAGGTGCATATGCGACAAAATAATGGGAAAACGGTGTATTTTGCAGTCAGCAGTACGTACGCCGTTTAGCTGTGTCATTTCATATGTAAGTTCTTATTAATTATTACTTGTTCCCTATAATATAATATGTGTATACAATATATTGTATTAAAAATATATAATGAAAGTAATTATGCACAAAAAAAATAAATATATACTCTTAGCGATTATGCACCAAGTATAACAAGTTAGGGACAAATCAAATTTTTATTTTGCCGCGTTTTCGTAACTTCCGTATTGATGAAGGATAGAGATACTGTGTCTGCACCGTTATGACGGGACAAGCGTTTTGCTCGTATGCTGCGTCTATTAGTTTAAAGGTCGATGAGGTACCTACAGATTTTGTAAAATCATAATGAGTACAGAGTTTCGTTGCAGAAAACTAAATTTTCAGTAAAATTATTTGACGGGAATGCTATGTAAATTGCTCTTGACAATGCCATTAGTTTGCCAATTAGTAATATCTAAATATCTTAACTGTTTCCAGGATTCCAACATTTATGAAACTTTTTATCTCTAAATCCTTCGAGCATACTGACTAGAGAAGTAATTCCCTATACCAATGCATAGGATGTTGTGATCGGAAGATATGTAGGAGAGGGGCTGGAAGTCATGGTGTATTGTGGGCAGTGTTTTACAGTGTGAGTATATCTCGGAGTATATCAAATTGTAATGAAAAATACAAAGAAATTGCGGATATTTCGTTTCATGTGTCAGTAACTGGTATTTTTTTTACAAATAATATATCAAACGAAGTGTCACTTTTAGGTTTCCTGCTAATAATGACGTAAGAGAAACGAGATTGAAATTTATTGAAAATAAAGGTGATTTACATATTCAGCAATTAGTCATTATTTTGTAAAAAAAGGTAGTACAAATATTAAGATAATACGCAGTCCGCAATGCACCACGGCTTCAATACACAGCCCGCCGTGCACCACGGCTTCCGCATATGTTTCGATCAGAACAAACACCGTAGGTCAGCATCTAATCAGTATATGCTTGAAGTCTAAATCCATTGAATATGAAGAAAAAAATGCAATGAAAACATCTAGAGAATAAAATAGTCTTTAATATTTATTATATAGAATTTGAACTTTTCTCAAACTGTTTTGAATCGAACTCTACAGTTGGTTAAAAAAAAAAAAATTAAAGAAACGGGTAAGATTAGGGTTGCCAACTGACCTTTTTTGGAAAGGACTGTCCTTTTTTGAGCATAATTTGTCCTTGTCCTTTTTTAAACCAGGAAAGGACGCGAATTGTCCTTATAGTAATTTTTTATTATTAATCATATTTTTCTTATTATTATAAATATGAAAATGAAATAATTAATTCACATTTTACGCAAAGTAATGAAATATCGATACAATTTTTGAATTATTGATGTATTTATCTCCTAACCTTTAGTTTACAGTCTTCTCTAAAAGGTGGCGATAACTTCAGATCTTCAGAGCTCGCTTCAGCAGAGTTAAATTATCAGTGTTGACTTATCAAATTCAAATTCAAATTTGTTAACTGTTACTCTTATGATAATGCATTCATCCTCATTGAAAGACTATCCGTATCAGGTTTTATTCGTTAATATTTTATTATAGTTTATTTTAAGGTTAGATATCTTATTGTGTTTTACTTTTTTTCGTCATAAAGTATTGATTTTAATGTTCTAAGAATTTTTAAATTTGCTTCATTGTAAAAAAACTAACATTTAACTTTGCATTAAAACACGTTTGACCTTGAAATTTTTCAAAAAATCGCGCATTTTTCTCAAATTTTAAAATCTTGCACATAATTCAGATAAAGATTACCGAAAAAGAAATGTCCTTTTCTGTAAGTTTGTAAAGTTGGCAACCCTAGGTAAGATCGATACACACTGGCGAGTGGTCAGCGATGAGCGGCGAAAAAAATATTTTAACAGTAGCTTTTACACGGTAGTTTGTACATTAATATAAGCGGTGAGCGATATCGCCACGCGGCGTCTCTCATCTTTTGGTGAACTTGAATTGCAAGCGGTATCGCTCCGCTCAGTTTTCAATGGTTAGGAAACGCATTAAAATGTCCAATATGTGTTCTGGCAAGAAATACGAATATTCGAGAAATATTAATATTAGAGGTGCAGACACGACCTACACTATGGAACGATCAAAATCCGAAATATAAAAAAAAATCTGATGTGGCCAACACAATACATCCGCCATTTAAATTTTATTAATTTAAATACATACCTACATACTTATTGATGCTGGAAACTGTATTATTTTCCTTTTCATTCATATAATTATAACTAAAACTATTGTTTTATTTACTATTTTTTTTAAATCGTTATCAATCGTTTATTATTTGAAATGATAGGTTTTTTGACAGTAATATTTATCTTACATATTTGAAATCTGAATTGCGTAACTAAGGAATTGTGTTTATCTTTAAAACATTGCTCCGGAATTTATAAAATAGATTATTTTATAAATTTATCTATAAATAAAATATATAGAAAAAGTATGAAAGCATACCTATAGAAATTTAATAATCTTTAATTTTTATAATAACATAAATCGCGAAAATATAACATTTAAAGGTATTTAAAAAAAAAACTATTTTGAGCTTCAAGTAAAGTGCCATTTCCGATTATCCAATTTACACAAAAAATTGAATGGCTTCTTTCCATATTAGAATAGGGTCGAAATATGAAGTTTCTAATTTTTGCGATTGATAGTATTTGAGTTAAGCATTAGGGATCCATATACACACACACACACACACACACGCACGCATGCACACACACACACATACAAATACATATGTACAGTCACACACACACATGAACGAACATCATCGTGAAAATGTTAAAATTGGATTCTAGAGATCTTAAAACATGGGCATTTACTAAAATCTCGATACGCGATCTTTTGCACGATCCCTATATCTTCCTTACTAATGGAAGAGTATAAATGATGATATTTTTCATATTTGAGACGAACTTTTAGTTTATGAACTTCTTGTCTTTTATTTCTGAAAATTAATTTCGATAATATAAGTTTTTTCATCAAAAAAAAAAAATCATTTGAATCGACGTCATCATTGTTCCAATAGGGTATTTGACAATAATAAAAAATATAAATATATTGATTTTTAATTATTAGTTTTAGTTGCAATAATACTGAAAGACACATTTTTATTTATATATGTCAAAATAGTAATAACTTTAATAAAATAAATTGACTGAATTTAGACATTTAATCACGTGATCATAAAAAATCGGAACACCAGTCAGCTGCGTATGACGTCACGATATAGTAAGTGCGAGTCAAACTGCTTCTGTTACCGTGTTATTTGGCGATTTTATTGTGACATTTTTTTAAAAATTGACTTTAACTAGTTGTTTTGAAAGAAACCCCTTAGGAATGGAAGCTGAATTCTTAAAAGCGGAATAGTTCCAACTTACCAAGGATAGATTCCTTTACGGTTGCAAACATTTTTGCAACCAACAATGATTTCTGTTCTGCAGAATTTAGGAATGTTAAAATCTCTAAGTAAGTGTTAGTAGTAGCACCAACAAGACTTAAATTTAAGCTCGGCTTAAATTGACAATATTGCTTCAAAATAAAATGTCAAATGAATTACAATATATTTCTCTCAAAATTACGATTTGCATTTTTTTGTCTAAGCCTAGCTTAAAATGTAAGTCTTGTTGGTGCAAGTGGGCAGTAATGGACTGTATTCTATTATGTAAAATATCATATAAAAACATGAAATTAGAGTGCAGAAACATGATTTAATATTTTTTTTAATATAAAATTGAATTCTTGCCAAGTTAACCTTGAAGTTTTTGTTATGAAAATTACAATCGAAGATTCGCAAATAGACTTGAATTTGTTACTCACGTTTAAAAATCCTTTGTTGTCATATTATAGGCAAATAATATATCATATATACAGCAAACATACATAACACTATAATTGACTATAATTATATTAGGCACGTGAATAAATAACTTTTCAGTTGTTTCGACAGAAGTATTAGTACACTGAGGTACTATACACCACTTATACGTTTTAGAATTCATTTTTTTGTAAGAATAAACAGATAAAAACTAAAGAACTCCTTAGGTCGCGTACACATTGGCGAGTGGTAAGCGGTGAGCGGTGGGCTGTGTGCGGTGAGCGGTGAGAAAAATATTTTTAACAATAGCTTTTACACGATAGTGTGCACATTAACGTGAGCGGTGAGCGGTAGCAGCGCGCGGCATCGCTCATCTAGGTTGACTTGAAATGCAAGCGGTACCGCTCAGTCTTAAATGGTAAATAAAAGAATTAAGATGTCGAAAATGTGTTCTGGCGAAAAAGATATTAGAGAAGTATTAATATCAGAGGTGCAGACAAGACCTGCATTATGGAATGATCAAGATCCTAAATATAAAAAGACAGATGTTACATCCAAACTGTGGCTAGAAGTGGGAAAGTGGGACTGTCATCCGTAGAAATTCATAGAATCTTGTAGAGTATAAATGATGAAATTCACCATATAAGGAACGAAGTTGGTTCAATTTATGGATTCCTTGTCTTTTCTTTTTCTTCTTTTTGAACACTTATCCTGTTAATCTAGGATTTTCCAATAGTAAAATCATTTTTCTCGACGTCAACATCGTTGTAGTTGGACACACACAACGCTTTACCAATATACACACAACACCGCTCATCGCTCAACGCTCACGGCTTACCGCTCGCCAATGTGTACGCGGCCTTATGTTTACAACGTATGTACTACACTCTGTACTAGATCGTGACGTCACAGTAGCATCATGAGCGTTTTAGCGGGAAATTTAAAACTAAAATTTAAAAACCGGTTTTTAAACGTATTAACGACTTGAAAAAAATAAATTTTAATTTAAAACACTATGCGAAAATTTGTCAAATACCCTATTGGAAGAAAACTAACGTATCAACGTTTTACCAATGTACACACAACACCGCTCATCGCTTACTGCTTGCCGCCCGTTGCTCAACGCTCACCGCTTATTAATGTGTATGCGGCCTGAGGAGAACAGGCGGTCGCTGTCATAACGTAGAACAGTTTTCTATATCCTTCTGGAAATGTGCCAACATTATATTCAATATTTTACATTATTATTTGTTATTTTCATATGATTTACAAATTTGAATAAAACTTTTTTGTTGATTATATGTCACTGTCAAACTTATTGGTTTAAAGTTTAAACAGTTCATTATTGCGATTCACATATTTATGACATTATGGTAGAAAGTTTGAAAACATATATGAATACGGTTCGTCGCTAAAAATAACTAAGTATTTAATTAAATATCAATTTGACACGATATATTGTAGCCCACTACGAGTTAGATTCCCGTGTGTATGTGTGCGTGAGTGTGCGTGTATGTGCGTGCGTGCGTGTGTGTACGTGCGTGCGTGTGTGTGCGTGTGTGTGTATGTTTCATGTGCGCTTGTCACTTTGATTTTGAACAGCTAAAAAGTTATCATTTTTAGTTTTATATATTTTAGTGCTTCAAAATTGCAAAATAATAACTTTTTAGTAGTTCAAAATCAAAATAAGTCAAAACATTGTTTTTGTCAAAGTGACAAGCGCACACGAATCACTTGATTCCAAGCACTTCAGAGTCCTTCGAGTCATGTGTCTGCTAGCGGCTATTGGAGTTATCGTCACACAAACGCAGGCATATACATGCTCGCTATAATAAACAATTTTCTTCAATACTATTTTGGAAACTACACATTCCACAACTAAAAACTAAGTTGGTATGCTTGGAATCAATATCATTCCAACAAACCGTGTGGAATAATTTCGCACACCGTTTGGAATAATTCCACACGGCTTTCGACCAATCAGACAGTACATGCAATAATTTGTTCATCGAGTGCTGGCAACACTGAACTAACTTAAAAATTTGTCAATTCAACAAATTATGGTCGTCGGAAAAGTATCGTGTACACCACGTGCTGAAAGGGTATTCACACTCGTGTGAAATATCCAACTTTTAACACTAGTTATACAATATACTAGTATATAATGAATCAACATAACTTTTTGTATAATTTTTAAAAATCTTGTTGGAGAAACTATAGTCTATAACACGTTTGGAATGGCATAATCCACAATCCACACTCGCAAACCGTAGTCCTCGCCTTCGGCACCTTTTGCTCGTGTGGAATATGGGTCATTCCATTACTTGTTATAGAATATACTATTTACGACGATCATGCTGGAATATTTAAGAATAAGACACATGATTCTTATTTTTATAATACAGTCGAACTTCGATAACTCAAACCATGACTTGCCACAAAAAAAGTTCGAGTTATCAAGACTTCGGGTTATTAAATATAATGCACATGTATAAATATTATTCATGTATGTATTTATTCGAGTAAAAACCACTTACCTTATGATATACATATATAGATTGATATATAAGTACAGATCAAAGTTATAAACATTATTTTAGTGTAAAAAAGTCAGTTATTTGTGATTGACGAGAGAATTTTTTATTTTGATTTTCAATAAAAAAAAAGCTTCATTGTTATTTAAACCATTATACAGGGAATCGGTTGTATGTTCATTAGTTTTTAAATACGAACTCAAAACGCTCAACGAATTTTCAACCAACTCGTTTGAAGGTGGTTGCTGCAAATCATCCTCCATCATATCACTTTCGCTGTCATCTGTATTGTCGAACTCTACGGATTCGGATTCAGATTTGTAGAGCTCGACTATATCTTCATCTGTGGGAAACTCCGAAGTAACAATATCATAATCCACATGTATAAAATTATTTAACGTGACACCTTCTGGTTTAATTTTGACAATTTTCCCCCCAGAATTCGACTTATTGAAGCTGGCGCCAAATATTCTGTTCGAATTACAAAGATATTCGAGTAATCGAAGTTCGAGTTATCAAGTAAAAATTACCCATAATTCTCACTCTTGGCGCTATTGCCAACCAGTTTGATTCGAGTTATCAAAAATACGAGTTATCGAAGTTCGACTTACTGAAGTTCGACTGTATATGTATATGTAATTCACCATTTTTTTCTTCCTTAATTTTATTTTAAATATGTTCGTAGTACTTAATTCTCTTGAACAATAATGTACTTCGGCATTCTTGCCTTCCACTTTTTAAAAACTCCCAACCAATCTCCTTTTGGAATGCATTTGCAATAAGCATGAAATGCAGCATCAATCTCTTCCTCAGAGGAAAGCCATCAAAACCGTAATTTTTTTTTTTTTAAATCAAAAAATAACAATAAGTCGCACATTGCCAAATCACGTAAATATGACGGTACGCGACAACAGAGTGACGGAAAACTGAGCGCCAGAAACATAAAAATTTTGCAACCTTAGGAGGCATACAATTAGTTAGAATTTTCTGCAACAGGAAAATAGTTAGTTAGTTAGTTATTTTCCCTGAAGAAGGCACCAGTTTATGGTATCGAAACGTTAGTATTAAATAAAAAATACAGAACATAAACTAAAAAGGTAATATTATTCTAATTATTAATATGAGTTCTGAAAGATATTTTAATAATGTTGTTTTGAACTACAAAGTAGTAATAAGTTTGTTTTATTTTATATTTATTAGTATTTCCCCTAACAGTTTTCCTATACTACACATATGTAGATAAAACTAATTTAAAATTATGTTAGTAAAATATCTACTTTTTTACTAAAACTTCATTCACATTTTCATTATAAATTAATAGAAGTGAGCAGTAAAACGCAGAATAATTTAATTATTTTCAGAACTTTACACGGTAATTTCTTTTCTTTACTGCTCTTGAAGAGTAGTTAAAACTTTTAACACTAAAAATATTAGTTCATTTATTAAAAATTCTTTTACAAGAAGATATAAAACTAGTGTAATATCAAATTTATCTAGCACACAAAGTTTTAAATTATTGCAAGCATATTTTCATTTCTCGGCAGCTTCTGGTGTGGTTTGAATTATGCGTTTTGAATGATAAACAAGTTGAGATATGTTTTTTTATTATGTCGGTAATATCTGAGCGCTTTTATCGGCAGCACGGAGTCGGCAGCTATTTCTCAATGAAAATTCCTTTCTCAGAGGAATGTACCGTTTTACTAAATTCATGTTTCGTCATTTACCACTGTCCTGTACACCTCTATATTTCTCTACAGCACATTTCACGAATTATGAGGAATTATTTCACAAAGAGATGGTATTATTTAAAATATTTTAAAATGTGTCATTATATAAAACCTTTTTGGAAAATGACAGGAGGAAAAGAGACAAAACCTCAGCAGGAAATGATAACACAGGACCACGTGACCGTATAAAGTTTTACGCCATGCCAAACGTAGAATGTCTGGCGCTGAATTTCAATAGAATATTAAAGAATAAACTGAACATTGATAATGCATTTAAACCTATTTTAACAGTAAGCATGTTTTACAGCAGGCTGAAGGACCCAGTGGACAACAACGACAGACATGCTTTATAAAGTTCATTGCTCCACTGAAAATTGTAAAACTACATACGTAGGTACTACAAAACAGTAGGTCAAAATCAGGATGGGGAACATCGCAGATCAACACAAAACAATAATTTCAAGACTATGAAAGAAGAACAAATTTTTTCGAAACGCATGGTTCTTGAAATGCTACATATCAAGGATGATTGCAACAAATGCATGAACTGATATACAAGAACCAGTGGTGGCTTGTCAGGGTAGGCAGAAGAAATAACTCAGAATATCATTTTCACAGATTAATAAGCTATAAATAATGTAAAGTTGTACATAAATTAAACATATTCCGCTAATGCTTCTCAAAAGAACAATTTAAGCCACCTCCATGACTAATGTGTAATGTAGTTTATCTAATTTACACGCTGTGAGGCTTGCCTCGGATACACAGGGTGTTTCACGGATACTGGACATTCCGATTATTTTTTTTGTTATTGGGAATAGAAGAAAATCAATCATATAAAAGTTATAGAAGATCGAGGGGAGCTTTCACTTATTGAAGAATTATTTTATACCAGTGATTCTCAAACAAAAATATTGAGAAAAATTAATTTGAAATTTAAGTAAATTTTATCTTTATCGTTATTTTTCAGTAGACTATATATGAAAACAATTGAGTTTAGATTAAAACGACACAAATATTTATTAATAACTTTATAAATAGTGTTGTATTATTATTAATAGGGATTATGCACAAAATAATTCAGATTGACAGACAATAGTTTTTGTATTTCATATATAGTCTACTGAAAAATAATGGTAACAACTAAATTTCTTTAAATTTTAATTGAATTTTTCTCAATATTTTTGTTATGTAGGGATATAAATCTATTGCATAGTTGAATTTAGAAAAATACTCTATCGAATGGGCCTAAAAATATATATACGAGTACAATCCCATTAAAAAATATATAACTTTATGTTATAGTTTGAGAACCACTGGTTTAAATATTTTTTTTCTTCAATAATTGATTGTCCCCCTTGATCTACTACAACTTTTACTTGAATGATTTTCTTCTATGTCCAACAATAAATAAAATAATCGGGGTGACCCGTATCAGTGAAATACCCTGTATATACTCAAATAATGTCTAATGGTTTTGATTGCTGCTGCAATCAATGAGTGCATAAAGGATAAAAGATGTGAGTATAATCATTCGAACATAAATATTCTTCTTTCTTTCTTGTTGTCGGATTTTTGAAGTTTGTTTAGATTCCGACGAAATCTTTCCTCGAGACCGATTGTACTAGAGCAGTTAGTGCACTTAAACCGTGTGACAACCACTGATTGCTATGAAACCAGAGCGGAAACGAAAATACTCCTTCTACAGCTAGCACCATCTATGTTTAACATGGACATCTGGTCAGGTTGTCGTATGCGAGTGCGATTAATGCCTGATATGGTGGCATTTTAACGAATATGCACTTAGCCGGCCGGTAAATTCGAACCGAGGAACCTGATTCGATCAGAACATGCAGAGACATAGTGCGTGTGAGAGAATTTTATTTCAAGTTCTTGTTTATATATCACAGCATTTTGTTGTGCACATGTGTGCCGTGCCCATGTTGCAGCCGTTACTGCCCATCCGCCAATGGCAATCATGCATTGGTGTGCAGAGACATAGCACTTTAATGTGCACGGCCATTGCACCGAACATAAACATAAGAGTATTTAATTCTCTTATTTTTTTCCTTGTGTTTGTAGTTTACATACTGTTTTTGTATTTTATATTTCATGAGTCCAATTTCGTTTTCTTAGCAAGAAAGCTCTATACCTTTCCGTCGGTGCCTGCTGAACATTAATTTTTTATTTAGTTGGAAATTTCTTATACTTATGTAGCATTATAGATAGTGGATAGGAATATATATATATTTTTTAAATGCATCAACTGGTTAAATAGAGCTATAGTTTTCTTGAAGTGTTGCCTCGCCAAAGTTTTGCCGCACAAACAAGTAAATATCGTATATTTTGGTGTATAGGAAAAATTAAATATCTGATGTGGACACCACATGACTTCCTTGTACGCCTGTTACACTATACATATTTTGTTAATAATTAAAATATGTATTATAATAGACCCATTCATAAAATTGCACGTATTTGACATAATTTGACATTGAAATTAAATTCTTTATTTCTTTGTTAGTTTTTGTCCTAATTCATAGCAAACTTAATTACAGAAATCAAAAAGTGCATAATTTTTAAATTTACATATCTAGCTTATACGAAAGAGCTAATTTAATCATACTTCATGTTTTCGACGCAGAATTCAATTCTCTAAAACTTTTGTAAAGTATCACTTCCGGTTAGACTATTTTAACCAAAATCCATTATGTCATTCCCATTGATATAAAAGTATTATATGCCAAATTTTAAAAGTTTTGGATTATATTTTAATATAGTTTTTCATTAAAATATATTATAGGCTTCAAGTAAAGTACCACTTCCGGTTAGACCATTTTAAGTAAAATCTATTATGTTTTCCCATTGATATAAAAGACTTATATACCAAATTTGGAAAGGTTTGGGTTATATTTTCATATAGTGTTTCATTAAAATCTATTGTAGGCTTCAAGTAAAGTACCACTTTCGAAAGCTATGTAATGACCAAAAAGAGAAGTGCACAACTAGATGTTATAACAGTCCTAAATACAAAATTTTAACTTTCTACGGCTTTCCGTTTTTCAGTTATAAAAGATACGTACGTACGTACAGACGTCACGACGAAATTAGTCAAAATGGATTCAGGGATGGCCAAAATGGATATTTCCGTTGAAATTTGGAAACCGAAATTTTTCGCGATTACAATACTTCCTTTACTTCGTACAAGGAAGTAAAAAAGGAGAAAGGAAATTTCAGGCCAAATTAAGAGTTAATTATTAAATTCTTTACATGTTATTTAAATTCCTATAGCAGCAATATTACATTTGGGTACACTGTACAGATGCCCAATTGGAGTCCGTATCGACGATGTCAGCAAAGAATCCTTCCATAAGATATTTCCGGCTATTTTCCGATTTCTTCTGGGTCGAATTTGACAGTGAATTGATGTGTACGTATTTTTGTACGATCTTGAGGTCCTGAATGAAAACGAACGAATGTATTTTGTGTACATGAAATGTAATAATTGTAAGATCTTACTTGTAAGTGTGATAATGATAATGCCCATATTATTTCTGTCAGTACCTACTTTTTTACTTCCTTGTACGTAGTAAAGGAAGTATTGTAATCGCGAAAAATTTTGTTTTCTTTTTTCAGAATTCAGCAGAAACATCCATTTTGACTAATTTCTTGGTGACATCTGTACATACGTATCTCGCATGAATCAAAAACTGTAAGTCGTATTAAGTTGAAATTTTGTATTTAGGACTGTTATAACATCTGGCGCCTCCCATTTTGGTCATTATACAACTTCCGAAAGTGGTACTTTACTTAAAGCCTGTAATAGATTTTAATGAAAAACTATATTAAAATATAATCCAATACGTTTCAAATTTTGTATATAAGATTTTTATATCAATGGAAATAACATAATAGATTTTATTTAAAATGGGCTAACCGGAAGTGATACATTACCTGAAGCTGTTAACAGTTTTTCTTGAAAAAAATGGTTTTCTTTTGATTTTAGAAATAAATGCTTCAAATAAAAGTTTTAGAGAATTAAATTCTGCCCTATGTATAAGCGAGATATGTATATTTAAAAATGATATACTTTTTGGTTTTGTTATTATGTTTGCTATGGATTAGGACCAAAATAACAAAAAAAATAATGTGCACCTCCCTTTATGAATACTATATACCCTCCCGTTTTGAAGTTACTATTTTATATTTTACTTATTAAAAAAATATATAGTTGAATGATTATAGACCCACAAGAAGGTGCAAAAGTGCACCGAAACGTCGGTGTTGTAAAAGAATAAATGCGGTTTGAATGAGATTTCAAGTAAATATTAACACCTAAATCAATTACGTTGGTAGGTGATATTAGTATTCACGCACACAGAAAAAAAAGATTTGAAATTTTGTCTAATTATAATGAGATATTATTTTATTAGGCAATATGTTTAATAATTCAGTATAATTTACAAATCTTAATTTAGCATTTTAACTAAATATTTTGTGAAAAATTGTTAATTTAAATATGGAAATAGTTATTTTAATTAATTATTTTATTTAATTTTACTATATTTTGGCTTCATTATTTCTGTCCTTCAATTATCGGTGATTTATCTAATGAATTAGGTAAGTAAATAGAAAATTTAAATATATATTTAATTAATTTCTTTATTTATTTTTAGTTCAATACTAAATGTAGTCATTTAATCTAAATTTGTATTTAATTTTACTATAATTTGTTATTACAAATTTAGAAAATTTAACTAAATCAACTTATATCAAAACATATTAGAAGGCCGAAAATCACAGATTTATTTAGTTAATTTAACTACAATTTATAAGGTTTGTTTTTTTCTGTGCAGAGCTGTGGCTATAATAGACGAAATTATGATATAAAGTGTTCATGTTTCCATGATAAATCGTATAAAAGTTTGCTTTCAAGTAGGAGGCAACGTCTATGAACACAGTTTGTAATAACAGATGTAGAATGTTAAATTGTAAGTAATTCTGCAATGCGGTTAGCTACACAGGTATGTCACTGTTTATGTTTCAATTAAAGATTATAGTACCTATACCTATATCGAGAACTTCATAAGAAAAGGACTAATAGAGTTTTGAGTAAATAAAAAGAAACGATTTAAAAACAGAAGGTACGCCAATGTTTTCTCGGTAATATCTCAATAATGGCTTCAGCTACACATACGCCTGTGTGATGTGATGAAATATACGGTTTTTGGAATAGATAGACATCATTATCTCAATATATCTAAAATGCAGACACGCCTCTTTGTTATGAAGCCCTTGATATGTCATTGTGTCTAAAGCCAGTCCACCTGCTATACCGTTTTCATTGGAAGTAGAAGTAGTAAGCTGGGATGCTGTGAACACAACACCCCAGACTTACGTTACACTTTTTACTTCTCGCTACGAGAGGTATTGGATTCATGCTAAAAATCGCATATCCAAATTTTAGTGAATAAGCACGATTTAAGGTCCCTACCATTCCATTTAAACATTTTTACGATGATGATGATGTGTGTGTGTGTGGGTGTGTGTGTGTGTGTGCGTGTGTGTGTGGATGATGTGTGTGTGTGTGTGTGTGTGTCTGTGTGTACGTGTGGATGTTGGAAGGACGATTCCTCAAAAACTGTTTAACTATTAATTCCTCAATCTAACATTCTTGGGAGGAGATGAAAAGGTTTTGATAACCGGAAGTAGTAGTTTCTTAGAAAAATTCTTCTAAATATAACTTTTTGCAAATTTTTGTTATTAATATTATTATAACTCGTGTCCAACTTAGTACACACATAAATACAAATACATTATATGAACTACCTATATGTATATATATATATACAGGGTGTCTCAGGACGAGCTTACGCTATCTATATTTTAAATACTATTTAATATAATTTAACGAAATTTGGTATCTACGGGTTATCCAACATGCCTGTTTAACTAAAATATTTTCAAGGCTGTAGCACTTCCGGTTTGACCGGAAATTGACCTCAACTTTCTTATTTTAAATGGAATACGCTATATTTTATTTTACCATTGAATGCAGCGGAAAAGTTTACGTATGAAGCATTAAAAACATTTTACTCATGATCAACTACTTCCGGCGTTATTCAACTTTTTTTGATTTTTTGTCTGAAATCCGGCACATTTTCAAAACTCTGTATCTCGGGAACGAGATCGAATTTTTATAATCTGAAAAAAGCCTTTTATAAAGGAGATTTTAAGCTACATTATCCATAGAAGAATCTTTGATTATTTATAAAAATGTGACGGGTACGTTACACCAAAATTACAGTTGACAAACTTCGAGAAAGACAATTTTTTTAAATGGAACCCACCCTTTTTTATTACATAAATGTGTTCTACGGCAAAAAATAAGGGTACTTTATGTAACATGTCCTTTGTTGAAAGTTGATAGAATTTCAGTAAATTAGAAAAACATTTAATCTGGGTATAATTATAAAAGTATTTATTCTATGGCTTTTGTGGGGTGGAGCGCCATCATGCTGGTACCATATTAAATTCGTTTGATCCAACGGTAAATTATCTAAGAAATCAAGTAGATGAGTTTGTAAAAACATTGTTTTTCCATGGTTTACTTATCCGTATTAATAAAATAATTATACCCAGATTACATTTTTTCTAATTTACTGAAATTCTATCAACTTTCAACATAGGACATGTTACATAAAGTACCCTTATTTTTTGCCGTAGAACATATTTACGTAATGAAAAAGGGGGGGTTCCATTTAAAAAAATTGTCTTTTTCGAAGTTTGTCAACTGTAATTTTGGTGTAACGTACCCGTCACATTTTTATAAATAATCGAGGATTCTTCTATGGATAATATAGCTTAAAGTCTCCTTTATAAAAGGCTTTTTTCAGATTATAAAAATTCGATCTCGTTCCCGAGATACAGAGTTTTGAAAATGTGCCGGATTTCAGACAAAAAATCAAAAAAAGTTGAATAACGCCGGAAGTAGTTGATCATGAGTAAAATGTTTTTATTGCTTCATATGTAAAATTTTCCGCTGCATTCAATGGTAAAATAAAATACAGCATATTCCATTTAAAATAAGAAAGTTGAGGTCAATTTCCGGTCAAACCGGAAGTGCTACTGCTTTGAAAATATTTTAGTTAAAACGGGCATGTTGGATAACCCCTAGATACCAAATTTCGTTAAATTATATTAAATAGTATTTAAACTAGCGTAAACTCGGCTACGCCGAGTATACCCTAGGGCTCCGCCGATAGTGTTTTATAATAGTTTTACGTACGTCCAATCCACATAAAGTGCTAACGCTGTCTTTCAAAATATTTTTTTACCGCCCACCCAAACAGCCCACGCAACCTGCCCACCCAAACTGCCCACGCAACCTGCCCACCCAAAATGCTCACGCAACCTGCCTACCCATACTGCCCACGCAACCTGCCCACCCATAATGCCTACGCAACCTCCCCACCCAATCTGCATGGCAGCCCTCGATGATGCCTCTCATTTGATACCAAACACGACATGGTTCTGACAACTTTAAGTAAAAAACAAAAGCCGATCGAGTTGTTAAATTTTTGACATTTCTGCATGACAGCCCATGACGGTACCTTTCATTTGATATCAAACACGACATGGTTCTGACAACTTTAAGCAAAAAACAAAAGCCGATCGAGCTGTCAAATTTTTGACATTTCTGCATGACAGCCCTTGTCGTTACCTCTCATTTGATACCAAACGCGACATGGTTCTGACAACTTTAAGCAAAAAGACAAAAGACGATCGAGCTGTCAAATCTTTGACATTTCTGCATGGCATCCCTTGACGAACCCTCTCATTTGATACCAAACACGACATGGTTCTGACAACTTTAAGCAAAAAACAAAAGCCGATCGTGCTGTCAAAATTTTGACATTTCTGCATGGCAGCCCTCGACGATACCTCTCATTTGATACCAAACACGACATGATTCTGACAACTTTATGCAAAAAACAAAAGCCAATCTATCTGTCAAAATTTTAACATTTCTGCATTGCAGCCCTTTACGATACTTCTTATTTGATACAAACACTACATGTTTCTGACAACTTTATGTAAATAAAACATAAACCGATCGAGCTGTCAAAATCTTGACATTGGAGTATTTGTGTTTTACTTAGTTACTTATGGCAACACTTTCTCTTATATTTTTGTTTAAAATTTATTATATTTTTTATTAGTAGCTTGGAAATTAATTGGCTAACTTCACAATAATGCAGTTAGGAATATTTGTTTTTCACTTATGCATGTAACACTTGTATACCGACTTCACATTGATCTAGTTAGCAATATTTGTTTTATAGGTACTTACCTAGTTACTTATGGAATGTTTGGCAACACTTTCGTAGTGGACATGAACCATGGACATGAACCATCAAAAATTATAAATTTTAAATGTTTTAGGCCATTTTTACTATTGTGAAATAATTGCCCATTCTTAAAATTTATGTTTATGAATTTAACATTTTTCAAATTGTCCTCATTTCAAAAATATTTCCATTTAAAGGTTCTGATTGACATGTCAATCTTTCTCCTAGGGCTCCGCCGATAGTGTATTAGTGTATTATAATAGTTTTACGTACTTCCATTCCGTCTAGGTACCTTTTTTATCAATTTCATATCCAAATTAGGTTCCATTTAAATACATGCCTTTTTCGTCGTTCAGCAACTATTTTGTCAATGGAAACATGCGTACATATGTTACTGTACGTTCATATTCACTCAATTATTACCTTTTCAACTTCTCTGTCATAAAAAGCAGACAGTTTTACCTATGGATAAAATTTAACTTCAAGATTATATATGAATTATTAATTACCATTTAAACAGAGAAAATAATTATAAAATACCTTTAATTATACTATTATATCCATAATAATCGTTCCATAAAATATATATATATATATATATATATATATCCACTTTTAACTAATCTTTATACATTTCTTATATTGGTTTGTCACTAACATTGACATGTCAAATGTGATAGATGACATCGTTTTTCTTCTTAATTTTGTACATGTAGACTTCGATGTATTGTTTCAAAAAGCCAAATTTCCACTTTTAAAATTTTTTTACACAAAAACTATGCACCGTACAGAAAAATGACCTATTACCAGGAAATCAAGTTGAGTTGATCTCTACATCCTAGAAAAATTTTCATTAAAATCGCTCTTACCGTTTAGCCTGTACAGGTGAGCAAAATTTCCCCGATCGTCGTGATTAAAGAAAATATATATATATATAGATAGTGAATGTACCCGTTTAGAATAAAAGAATATAGATAGCGTAAGCTCGTCCTGAGACACTCTGTATATATATATATATATATATATATATATATATAGAGAGAGAGAAAATACAAGAATAAACTACAATAAATAAAATATAAAACAGTACATTATAATAAATACAAATTATATGCATAGCATCCAGTGACGGGCACAATCAATTGCAGTTGTATTTCTTTCTGCAAGGTCTTGAAATGAACATCTACTTGGCAGGTTTTTGCAAATGACTAGATGGTTCATTGTTTGGTTTTCAACGCAGTCACAATTTGTTGAGCCATCGATATAACCCTATTTCTTCATATTGGTTTTACATCTTCCAACTTGTGTTCGTAGACGGTTGAGACTTTTTAAGACTGGCCACTTAAGATCTGCTCCAGGTGGAAATATGTGGTGTTACAATAGTCCTGCAAGCGGTTGGACTGTTGAAAGGAAACTCGTTCTGGACTTTAATCTGGATCTTGCAGCTGTTTGACCGAACACCGTGTGTCGAGGATCGGAAATGGCTCGTTGCCTTTCTTTCATGCTAGAAACCTGTCTCCAAATGTGTGGTAGAGCTATACCACTTAAAAGGTGTACGTGCGATATTGGCGTTGGTTTTAAACATCCTGTAATTAAATATTGAAGAACATAAAATTCTCCATCTATTACACTTAAAAATTTTATTATATCTTGTATAGATTTAAAGGATAATGGCACTATAATATATAGAATAATCGGACGTAATACATCACAGAGGCTAAATTACAATAAGGAAACCAGTTGATAAAATCAAATGTTTATAATATAGTTTGTAAATGGCAGATGTCAGTGTCAAAAATCAACAGTTTTAGTGCCATTCTGAAAGCTATTTCTAGGAAGTACATATAATCTTTCTTATTGTTTTATTAATTAAATATTTAAAATTAAAGGTAAAATGCATATATCCATCAGAAATACCGCTAATCTTGTTAATGAATTGAAAGAATCTCTGACATTTATGTGTGCAGAAGTTATGTTAAATACAGTAAAAAACAATATTTGGGTAAAGTTCTGTATCTTTTCTGTTATAAAACAACAGTTCGATAGTGAAGTGCAATACAGTACTTGTATAACATAAAATGAAAATGGCGAGAGGTATTGTGCTGGCCACAACAGATTTTTTGGTATTGCAATTTCTGATTAATCATAGTTTCAAGTCATGTGTTCATATTTATGCTTTACAGTACGATTTCATACAAAAAATTATGTACATGTCTGAATTGATGTTTTCGTGCTACATATTCGATGTTTTCACGACGTGGTTTTGTTAGATTTTTTTCTATTTTGTTCTAAGAATGTTATTTTCTATATTGTATTTCCCGTAAGAATTGACTTGGTGGCGCTGCGGAGTCAGCCTGTTTTACACACATAAAACTTTCTTACGAATTATCAGAAGTAATATCACAAGACCTCCTGATTTTATCGATAAATATTTATTTTGCACGAATTTTTTTTGCTTAGCAACAAACACGAAAGCAAACTGCATGGTAAATTCCGACTCCGAAGGAGGAGGGGTTTTTCCTAATGTCAATTTGCTTGAGTGATTTTGCTTCAAAGCAAAAAAATGAGTGCTTAAAAAATAAAAGTTTATCTGAGAAAATCTGAGAGGTCGTGTGGTATTTGGTAGATAGATTCCAAAGACAATACTGTATATACAATACTATATTACTGTTCCCATTGGTTGAAATTTCAAGTGTTTTGCATCATGATTGGTTAAAAACTAGTCGTTGGAATTTATCATTCATAATCTATTAATAAAAAAGTGTTGTACTAAAAAATATGGGTAGGAGTATACCTAATTATAGTATATAGTAATAATTACTTAGCGCTTAGATATCTGCCACGACGTGTGCACTGACTCCAGTTCACAGCTGACTTGGTTCTTGGTTAGACCAATCAGAAAGCTGGAATCGTATAAGCCCTATCTTACTCCCAACTCCATTCTTACGGGGAATACAGTATAGATGAAAATTTATTTTTAATGTTCTATTTAAAAGTTAATGATTTAGGGCCAGTTTTACAATCTCTGGTTAAAAATTTAACTGTCAGTTAAATAAACAAAACTGAAACGAAATGAGCTGTCAAATGACAAATTGATCATTGCTGTCAATAATTCAATTCAACATTGTTTACTTAACTTCCAGTTAAAATTCTTACCGGAGATTGTAAAACTGGCTTTTAATTTTTCAAAATTATGGTATTTTTTACCGATAATTAAGCTTTATTGGAATCATGCTAAAATTCGCATATCCAGATTTTAGTGGATAAGCACGTTTAAGGTCCCTGTAATCCGATTATAACATTTTTACGATGATGTCCGTGTGTGTCCGTGTGTGTGTGTGTGTGTGTGTGTGTGTGTGTGTGTGTGTGTGTGTGTGTGTGTGTGTGTGTGTGTGTGTGTGTGTGTGTGTGTGTGTGTGTGTGTGTGTGTATGTATGTGTGTGGATGTGTGGATGTGTGTGTGTGTATGTGTGTGTGTGTGACAAATTTTTCTCTCACGGTTTCTCAAATACTATAAGACTTAAAAAATATATAACTGCAGTTTCCTCAATCTGACATTCCTGTGAAGAGCTGATTAGATTTTGGTAACAATTGGACAACCGGAAGTGATAGTTTCTTTAAAAAATCTGACATTCCTGTGAAGAGCTGATTAGATTTTGGTAACAATTGGACAACCGGAAGTGATAGTTTCTTTAAAAAAATCTTCAAAATATTATTTTTTCAAAATTATTGTTATTACTATTATTGAAGAACATAAAATTCTACGTCTGATATATATAAATTTTTTATTATATCTTGTACAGATTTAGAGATAAAGGCACTGTAATATATAGAATAATCTAATCGCAGAGGCTAAGGCACTAAGGAAACCAGGTTGACAAATTCAAATGTTTGAAACATTGTTTGTAAATGACAAATGTGAGTGTCAAAAATCAACAGTTTTAGTGACATTCTGAAAGCTTTTTCTGGGAAGTACATTTAATCTTTCTTATTGTTTTATTAATTAAATATTTAAAATTGTAGGTAAAATGCATATATCCATAAGAAATACCGTCAATCTTGTTAATGAATTGGAAGAATCTCTCACATTTAGGAACTTTCTCATACAATGAAAATAAATTTAATTAGTATTGTATGTGTGCAGACTGCATGTTAAATACAATAAAAAACAATATTTGTTCTGTATTTTTTTTTATAAAGCGACGGTTCGATAACGAAGTGCAACACAATCCTTATATAACATAAAATGGAAATGGCGAGAGGTCTTGTGCTGGCCACAACAGATTTTTTAAAAGTAGAATAAAGATCTTATTTCCCAAAATTGATTATTCTAAAAAAATTCTTGGTGACAGAAATCTAGTTCTAGTGAATCTATAGAAAAGAGAAACAGACAGTTGGTTGATTTTCAAACATACCACCAGCAACTATATTTTCTTGAAGAGTATACGTTTTTAATACAGTTTAAATACTAATATGTATTTGTATTTTTTAACAATAACTTGATAACGACAATCGGAAAAAATCCTCTATTAATTTTTGATTTATTTTAATTTTTTTAAACAAATTCCAAAAGCCGTAGGTACCCAGTTTTGTATTTACTCGTAGAAACATAAAATTTGTTTGAATAATTTAGAAATTAGAAATAAAAATTCTGCTGTAGGAAAACATGAAATCATATGCATTTTATGACGGTACTGTTAAACAAATGTGATAGATACGGCATACCCTAAATGTTAAGATGGAGCGACGCTTTGGTTGAAATAATTTTCAATCGCTCTTTATATATTAATGAAACAGAGTCAAGCCTATCAAAAAAGGAAATAAGGGCATGGAAGAAGAAGTTTAATTTTATATTTTAATTCTATGTATCTATATGAAATTGTAATATTAATTTCGAAACAATAATAAATTTCAAAAAAAAATGTTCTACAATTTTTGTATCTATCAATTGCAGTGCAATAATTTGCAGTAAATAAATACTCCATAAATTACTGTTCGTTATTCAAGTAAAAAATTGAAAAAAGGAATTTGAAAAGTATCCATTATTTTTCCATAATTGAAGCAATAATTCTCAGGAACTTTTTGGATACTTTCCAGAGTAGTTAAAAGAGAGTTAAAATTCTCATAAATACATATAATCATAGAGATGATAAATTTTTGATGGCTACGATGGATGATCACAATTAATATGAACATAAAATACAATTGAGTTATATAACTAACTTAACTTTTGCAATTTTATTTCAAATGACAGATATATAACTGATACTGCAAAGTTTTTTTTTCTATGGTCTATAGCATGATTTTTATATGAACAGACAAGAATGAGTAAAACTGATTTATATTTGTTTTGGTTAATAGTTTCAGTTTTTGTGAAACAGAAAAAGTATTTTTTTCCGTATTTGCCACGGAAATAGTACTTGTTCGGTGTTATAATTGTATCATTACTTTTTTTTTGTCTACAATACAAGTTTTTTTCGTGGGTCTAAAACCTACAGCATTATTCATTTTCCATTGTAAACATGTCGCACATTCATCCATCATCTTTTTCTACATGTCACACATTCATCCTACAACTCTATTCAATCACCGCCAACAAGAAAAAAAGATGATCAAGGCATTATACTAAAAACACACTACTTAAATTTAGGACTCATTATTATTTATGGCATCTAAATTCTGAAAAAACACTTAAATATACGTGTTAGATATATGTAGGTAAAAATAGGGGAGCTTTTAGATTATATCAACTTGTAACAAAATTTTATAAAATTAGTATGTTGCTATCTACTCCTTTGCATGTATTAATTTTTTTTTTTTAGCAATAAATCTAAAAACATCCTGTAGGATCTAGAAGAAACCATATTAAGCCATTTTTAAAAGGCCATAAAGCATGTGCCTCAAATTTAAATGGGCCTACTGTACACATATTTAGTATTCAACTCGATGTTCACTAGTTGCATTACATTTAATTATATCTGGCGCAGTATGTCCTATGCGGAAGACGTTCGGTTAACACAAACTTCATTAACCAGCCATCGGCTCCGACCCTAACGAAGTCATGATAAGGTGCGCACATACTTACTTAATGTTCATCAGCAGAGACGGGATCTTGCGGCCATGCAACAGGTTAACTTACCATATTGCTTGCCTAGCAGCCAGGCCCGGAATGCATGCGGATAGACTCCGGGAGGTTTGTTTTTGTTCCGGAGTTTGGGTATCCGGAAAGTTGGATGGGAAATATAACCTGTTGCAGTTTGCAAATATTTGATTGATATCTCACCAAATAAAATGAGGATCTGTTCTCAAGAACACTATATTAAGGCCCGACTAGGCTCTGTGCTGTCAAAGGCCCCTCTATTTATAAACAATTCGTATTTATTTACTACTGCTAAGTAATTAAATAATTTTAAATGTGAATAAGGACGCGTCAGTTACATGATTTGTAAATAATTAAATTTAAATATATAAGGGCGTTAAAAAAAGGGTAAAATATTTTGAGGATATACTTAATCAACATGGGTCCGATCTTCAATATTTTCCGAAATATAAAGCAGTGAAAAATGAGTTTTTA
Source organism: Ophonus ardosiacus (assembly GCA_943142095.1). NCBI lineage: Eukaryota > Metazoa > Arthropoda > Insecta > Coleoptera > Carabidae > Ophonus > Ophonus ardosiacus. Next base: position 21,538,812 of record OW964825.1, on the reverse strand, counting down.
CGTGGTTTACCTCTGCTATCTCTAAAATTATAAGAGTTACGGCTTCGATTAAATACATACATACATACATACATAAAATCACGCGTTTCCCACTTAGTGGGTTAGCAAAAACCCGAAAATAATAAGAAAAGGGATGAAAGCAAGAGCTCCACAGAATCACTTAACTCTTTAAAAACATTCTTCTTCCGCCTTGCCCAAAATCATCATAACATTCATTCAAGAACATATTATTGTGACCGATTTTCGGTAGCGAATAACCGCATCCGGACCACAAATGAGACTTTTTATTTACCTTTGAAAGGTAGACTTTTGTGTGCTTTACTTTTTGAAGAAAAATGAAATAATTGTACTAAGTTAAATGTTGTGGTGACCTTGGCCAATATTTAATTTTCAAATAACTTCGTAACTATTACAAACTGAGAAAAATGTATCATATAAAATTTTATTGTATTTTCATAGTCTTTTTACTGGCAAAAACAAAATTTTGTTCGGTTGCTATCTTCATCAGTTTTTCTTCGATTCTAATACAGAATGGCCTCTTTCTGGGAAACAGGTAAAGTAAGACCAATGTTGATTAAGCTCTTTTACTCATTTTGATAAGTACTTCATACCCCTCCACTTTTTACTCACCCTAATATATATATATATATATATATATATATATATATATATATATATATGTATGTATGTAACCAAGAATAATAATCTCAATCATCGTGCCGGTTTAGAACTTAGGCGCGCATGGCTTCAATTTAGTAAATATGTTGTAATATGTATACAATTTTATCTAGACTTTACGAAATATTTCTTAATAAAGAGTATGGCTGCGGTATTTCGCTACCAAAAAGGCGTCTCTGAGTTATACAGATCATTTCTCTGCCAGTTTTTGTGGGCGGTTTTTCTTCAGGAAAAAGGAGAGTTTTCCTGAGAAGATGCATGTTCGCCGTCCTAGTTAATGCCGAGCATGCATAATGTCTAGTAAATTGTATACTTACCTAATAGGTAACATTTATGTAATTTTTATGTTACCTTGATTACTTGTTTTTGCTTTTGCCTCGTTGTAATTTATTTGTAATTTTGACAACTTTTAAAAATTTAATATTGGTTTAAATATTTATTTATTTCAGAATGTAAATATTTATTGACAGGAATAAATTATCAGAAGTAATATTACAAGACCTCCTGATTTTATCGATAAATTTTTATTTTGCACGATTTTTTTTTGCTTAGCAACTAACACGAAAGCAAACTGCATGGTAAATCCCGACTCCGAAGGAGGAGAGGTTTTACCTAATGTCAGTTTGCTTGAGTGATTTTGCTTAAAAGCAAAAAAAAAAATTAGTTCTTAAAAATAAAAGTTTATCTGAGTAAATTTGAGAGGTCGTATGGTATTTGGTGAGATAAATTCCACAGACAACGCAAAATGAAACTTGACACATTAATTGTCACACTGATAGTTATAAACAATAACAACTGTTTATTTACTTGGTAGCGGAAAATTATGGGGGTAACGAGGTTTTATCGGTATAATACTGCTCCCGTTGGTTGAATTTTCAAGTGTTTTGCATCATGATTGGTTAAAAACTAGTCGTTGGAATTTATCGTACACATCAATCATATTACACTACTATAGTAACAATAAAAAATAATTAACAATTTATTCAAAGCATAATTTTAAAACTTTCCCTCTTTGAATAAATTGTTAAGCTAAATAATACATTTCATTGAATTTAACAAATATCTAATTAAGTCCTAGAACCTTCATAAAATTGATGATTCTGGGTTTATTTATTGGTTTTGTCATCACGTCTGCCAGTTGTTCTTCTAAAATACTTTTTTGATGGTAAGTTGTCCATCCATAACAATTTCTTTAATGAAGAAATGTCTCAACTTAATATGCTTGGTTCATGGATGATACTCAGGATTTTGGGCTAATGTAATAGCTACTTTAAAAACGATGAAATTAAAGTTGGGAACCTTGTTATTATTTTAATAATAAATAAGTAGGCCTTGAAGTTCCATTTAGTTTATTTAGATTACATATTCATACGGACGTTTCGGGCCCAATTCGCCCATCATCAGCTATTAATAACAATCATATATAAATATTTGATAACAAGTAAAAGTTGTCCACTTACCCTAATAATTGAGTGTAAATCTACATTATTACATAATGTTGAAACATAGTAGAAGGTCAACACGACCTTCCGTTGTCAAAAAATAATGAAAATTCTCATTGTTAACATTGTTAACAATGCTGGCGAGAGACTGAATGACAAACAGCGTGTCAACTGTGAAAAGCAACGTACAGACTGGTAACATAATAATAAACAGATAAAAATAATTGTGGAGAATAGGAAGGCGCTAAATTCAAAAGTTGTACATGAAATTATTTAAATATTTGATATTGTTTCTAAAATCTGTTTGATTGTTGGTTTTAGTGTCTTTGTTAATGTGACATGTTTCGTAAAACAATCGAGCATTTCTGTGTTAGACATTTTCTAGGATTTTAACATCTTGGAAATTAAATTTATGCCCTGTTTGATAGTGGTGTTTGCATAACGTACTATGGTCTGGATTTAGTCTGTTAAATTGATATTTATGTTGATATAGTCGTTTTTTAATTGGTTGCGATGTTTCGCCCACATAATTTTTTTTTTGCAATGGCCACAGTTGATTTGGTAAACGACATTTTTTTGGTCAAGTGGGTCAATTTTGTCTTTTAATTTCGTGAATACTGGGCCAGTGTTAATTAAATTATTGTTAGCTATTTTAACATTTGAATTTCGGAAGATATTTTGCATAGCTATGTTTAGTTTACGGTCATAAGGTATTTTAGTATAAATCGCGTGTTCTTCTTGTATCCTTCCATCTACAACGCATGTAGTGTTATTGTTATTACGGTATATTTAAGAGTGTTTAGTCTTTTGTTAATAAATTTATTTAAGAAATTTGTAGGATAACCGTTATCTTGAAGCATGTTATTTTTTGACAATGGAAGGTCGTGTTGACCTTCTATGTTTCAACATTATGTAATAATGTAGATTTACACTCAATTATTAGGGTAAATGGACAACTTTTACTTGTTATTAAATATTTATGTATATGATTGTTATTAATAGCTGATGATGGGCGAATTGGGCCCGAAACGTCCGTATGAATATGTAATCTAAATAAACTAAATGTAACTTCAAGGCCTAGTTATTTATTATTAAAATAATAGCTACTTTACTGTTTTAAAATCAATCAAATTTTTTAGCTGTTAAACAAACTATTTATCTCGTAGCTTCACTTACTGCTACTATTTCGGCTTCAGTTTTAGAAATAGCTACTGAAGTCTGTCTCTGACTTAACCAAGACACTATTCCGCCAACATATACAAACAACTTCAGTAGTTGATTTTCCAGTCGATACATCTCCTCCGAGATGTGCATCACTAAATTCTTCCAGAATTCCCTTTTTGTAATTTGTTTTATGATGTATACTAACTTTACTGGTTCCTTTGAGATATCGAAACACTCGTTTTAAGCGAATCCAGTCATCCCATGTAGGGTTTTATAATTTTCTAGATAGTACGCCTATTGCGCAAGCTATATCTGGTCTCGTTGCAACCATTAAATACATTAAAGCACCATAGCCTGTCTATACGGAAAATCTTTCTCTTTCTCTTCTTCCTTGTACTCATCTGCTTCCACTGGCTGAATACCTTCTTTAATTATTGGAGTTGGTGCAGGTCTACAATTTTTCATTCCAAATCTTTCTAATATTTTGTTTGTGTAAGCTTCTTGATATTTTTAAATAATTATTTTCATTTTTAATTTCTAAACCAAGAAAATAAGATACTGATTTGGTACTAATTTTACATTCCTTTTTCAGTCGGTTAATGAATTTTTCACTATCTGTTTTATTCGTGGTAGCAACTAACCCATCATCTACATAGATTGCAATTATAATTTTATCCATACCTCTTTTTCTGATGAATAAACATGGATCAGCTTGGGATTCTTTAAAGCCTATCTTGAATAAATAGTCCACAAAACGTCTGTACCAGCAGCGCGGAGCTTGCTTGAGGCCATAAAAGCTTCTTCTTAGTCTGCAGACTTGTCCTGAACCGTCGTTAAATCCCCCAGGTTGTTCCATATATATTTCTCTTTCTTTTTCTAAGCTTCCGTACAAGAATGCTGTTGAAACATCAAATTGAGTTAACATCATGTTCTCACTTGCAGCATCACTTAATAAAGTCTTAGCTACTGGACTGAACGTTTGTTCGAAATCTATTCCTTTCTTTTGTGCAAAGCCTTTTCCTTTTACAACAAGTCGTGCTTTATAACTTTCAACAGAGCCATCTGGATTGGATTTAATACGATAAATCCATTTACAAGGAATTGCTTTCTTGTTCATTGGTAGATTTTTCAAAGTCCATGTATTATTTTCATTTAAAGACTTAATTTCTTCATTCATAGAAAGAAGCCAACTTGTTGATTCTTAGCTACGCGTGGCTTAATCATAGTTTCTGGAGTAGCTATTTCATTCATAAGATTCATTGCTACTGAGTCCACGTAATAACAAAATCTTTCTGATGGCTTCAATGTAGAGCGATTTCGAAGTGTACTTCTTTTTGATTCTTGTTCCTCATAGAATTCATTTTCTTTATTACATTTCGTCACTTTTAGGTAAGAAAGGTATTGTCTTTGGTCAAAAAATTCGATGGTGAGTTTTTAATTAATAACCAAGTTTTAAGAACCCTGGAATACGATTTTACTAGTTTTACGTTGATGTCTGTATGTGTGTGTCCGTGTGTGTGTGTGTGTGTGTGTGTGTATCTGTGTGTGTGTGTGTGTGTGTGTGTGTGTGTGTGTGTGTGTGTGTGTGTGACAAATTTTTCTCCGATGATAACTCCAAAACTACAATTCTAAAAATTATGATTCTTTTGTATTCCTCTTCTTTACCTCCATATGAAGAGCTGATTAGATTTTGGTTATAATTGGTTAACCGGAATTTCCCTTCTTTGAAGTATTTAACAGTTTTTCTTGAAAAAACGCAGTTAAATATCATTTTTCATTTTATGATTAACAATATGAAAGAATATCTTATTCTCTATACAGTTTGATTATACATTTTCCTTCATATTCAATAGATATAGAGTTATACACTTATAAAGAGATTAACTTCCAAAAATCAGTCAGCTTTGTTAAAATTATGGAAACAGCTGATATATTCAAAAAATTCTGATTGACAGATGTCAATATCAAGTGCAAAAATCAAAGATGGAGAGTATAGGCTCAGAAAGTTGTATAAGTGACAGAGTGTCCCTCGCAATTTATTTTCAGTTGTAAAGAGAAGATTTGAGAGAGGAAGAACTATGTCAAGAAGATACGTTGGATAGAAATGAGTAGAAGAGAAGAGTAAGAAATAGGAAGTGTAAAGTGCAATTTATATAGTGTATGTTCATGTTAAAATGTAATGAATTTATATTCTTTTCAAAGGAAATTTTGGTATGGGATTTGTACAACATACATCGAATTGACGGAAGGTCTTGTGCTGGCCACAACAGATTTTTTGAATTTTCAGCTTATTCTATTTGGTTTTCTGTATCTGAATCTTCATTAATGAATTCATTACTATTCGGTTCTTTCACTTTTTCTTCTGCATTTTTCAAATTTGACTCTTCTTTAACCACTGTTTCATAATTAGAGAGTAAAATCTTTTCTCCGAAAATTACATCTCTAGAACGAGTTAGTTTATTTCTTTCTTTACTCCATATTCTATTCACCGTAATCATATCCAATTAATATGCCTTTTTCAGCTTTGCTATCCATTTTCTTTCTTCTTTGTTTTGGATTATGAACATAGCATATCGTTCCAATGATTCTGAGATGTTTTCAAACTTGGTTTTCTTCCAAACCATAATTATCTATTTTTGTTGGAGCTGGGGTGGGATCTCAAGACTACGCTATCATAGCGTAGCGTAAAATACTCCTTACGTTTCATCTTCCTTTCCCTATCAACTTCCACGGTTGTTAGGGAACGAAATGTTATTTTTCGCTACGCTATCATAGCGTGGTCTTAGGATCCCACCCCTGATCTGTTTAGGATGTACTTAGCAGTATTTATTAATTCCGCCCACAATGACTGAGGTAGATCATCATGTGAATATTTCATTGCCCTTGCTGCCTCTACCAAAGTTCTATTTTCACGCTTACTACACACATTTTGTTCCGGAGCGTAAGGCATAGTTAAAATCTGTTTAATACCGTTTTCTTCTAGAATTTTTCTTACAGTTTAATTCTAAAACTCACCTCGTTGTCGCTTAAAAAATTCTTCACTTTATGTCCTGTTACTTCACACTCTTTCAAGAAAAGTTTAGCTTATCTTGTACTGCCAATTTTTCTTTTATAAAATAAACAAATCTATACCTTTTAAAATCGTCTTTAAATAATACAAAATATCGATAACCTGAATCTGAAGCAGCAAATGGTCCACACATATCTGAATTAATTAATTCACCTGGAGTTGTAGCCCTTTCCCTGGTTCCGAATTTCAATCGATGAGCCTTTCCATAGATGCATTCTTCACATAATTCACTGTCTAGATCAACTTTATTACCTAATTCTCGTTCTATTCCTAATTTTACATGTCTCTTGTTCTGATGACCTAAACGTTCGTGGTATAATTGAAGTAAGTTTTCTTTTCTTGATTCTACTGAAAATGCTTCTTTTGAATTTGGAATAACATGTTTCATCTTCGACTTGTACAAACCTCCAAATGCTTCACAATGGCCAACAAGTATCACATTTCCATTTCCTTTTAATTTACAGACATTTGCACTTGTAACAAATTCTCTGTTATTAGGATATTTGTCCTGTGCTGCTAAAACAGAAAATAATTATTTCTTTAACTGAGGCACATACCATATATCATATTCCATTGACCGTTAACATGAGCTTCTACTACAATATTTCCTTTTCCGACTAGCTTTACAGAGTCGCCGCTAGCAGTGGTTACCACATGAGGATCAGGAAATCGGTTAAATGAAATAAACAAATCAGATCTGTTGCAAATGTGATATGTTGCACCATTATAAACAAACCAATTATGATTATCACATTCAGAAAGAAAATTGCAACTTGTCGAAGTTATCAAAGTCATGTTAGAAGCAGGACTTTTTTCAAACGCTTTAGATGGTCGACCGTCAGATTTCTATTTGTAACAGTTTTTAATGCGATGACCTGTTTTCTTATAGTAATGACATACTATATGTTTAGGTTTAAATTTGCAATTATTTTTCTTTGTAATATTAGTCTTAGTAAAAAGAGCTTCTGTATTACTGGCAGGATCTTTAGTTTTTAATGTTAATGCTCGTTCATGTGAATATAGCTGACTTGTTAATTTGTCGATACTGTGTTCGTTTTTAGGAATCAGAAGCCAACTAGACTTGAAAAAAAATATTCTTGGGGTAATGTTCACAAAATTTTACAAATTAATAAAATATCTGGCAAACCATTTACATTATTGCATTCTTTATTAATTTCTTGTACTAAATTATTCCATAAATTCTTCAATTTTGAGAGATGAGCAGCTATATCCTCTCCAGTTAGCATTTGGTACATAAAGAATTGCATGCACAGATCGTAAGCCTTATCATCTGTCACTCCTTCGTATAATGTATGCAGTTCCAGCCATACATCTCTTTGTTGTTAACACTATAAGTGCATTCTCATCAGCTTTTAAGAATCTATCTATTTGTAAATCATATTTAGCTATTTCTTCTTTTGATGCAGTTGAACTAGGTTCTACCGATTTTTTTAGAACACCCTTAACAACATTTAATGCTCCTGGAATACTTCTTAGAAGAATTTGCACCTTGTATTTGCAAGTTGCCCAATGGATTTTTCCGTTCAAAATACCAATATTAATTCTAGGATCCATTGACTTGTGAAGAAAACTCTCCCTAATACAAAACTGAAATATTTAGTCAATGCAATAATACCAATTCACTCAATTTAAAGCATGAACTGGGCCCCATAACCTTTTAAAACGTTATTTTTAAAAATTGAATATTGGTTTAAATTTATTTCAGAATGTGAATATTTTCTTGACAGGAATAAATTATCAGCTATAATATCCCGAGGATATTGATAATTACGAAATAATTTTATGACAGTTACCGAAAGCGCGTTGCTTGGTAACAGCCCGACGCCGAAGGCGGAGGTGGTGTTACCTAAAAGCAACGTGCTTGAGTAAGTGTGATAAAATTATAAGTATTTATCAATGATCGAGGGGTATTCGGTGAGAATTTTTTTTGCAGTTTTAACATTAAATTTGCCTAAAATTTGTATTTGACAGAATTTTTGTGTCTAACATAAATCAGTAGATGTCACTAGCAGCTATGTACGTGAATGTGGCTATGAATATGTTCAGTGTGAAGTGTGCAATGAAAATGAGACCTCTTTATGTGAGACCAAAGAGAAGAAAGATAAGACATACAAAAGTCCATATTAAATATTCTCCACATTTAGTTTTTTATTTAATACAGTATTTTTTGATGTGTTTTCTTCTATAATTTTGTTGATTAAATCATCATTTTCATTGACAGGGTGAAAATGACATTTCTAAATTAAAACAATTAATCTTTAATTATATGTCAATAACTGTTTGTTACGTAGCAACTTAGTGACATAAGTGATAATTGTCTTAGGATAATTATCAGTGTAAGTTTGTTTTGATCGGTTACTTTCGCACACGTGGTCAGCAATAAAGGGATTCAATTGGATAATTTTTTAACCAAAAAATTTTCATACATATCAATCATATTAAATTACTACAGTAACAATAAAAAATAATAAACAAAGCATACTTTTAATATTAATAGATTTTTTACCTCTCGCTAAGAGAGGTATTGGATTCATGCTAAAATTTGTATATCCAGATTTTAGTGAATAAGCACGATTTAAGGTCCCTAGAATTCGATTATAACATTTTTAAAATGATGTCTCTCTCTCTCTGTGTGTGTGTGTGTGTGTGTGTGTGTGTGTGTGTGTGTGTGTGTGTGTGCGTGTAGGTGTGTATGTGGATGTGTGTATGTGTGTATGTGTGTATGTATGTATGTATGTGTGTATGTATGTATGTATGTGTGTGTGTGTGTGTGTGTATGTCTGGATGTTGTAGACACGATTCCTCAAAAACTATAAGACTTATGAACTGTTTAACTATGGATACCTCAATCTAATATTCCTGGGAAGAGCTGAAAAGGTTTTGGTAACAATTGAACAACCGGAAGTAGTAGTTTCTTAGAAAAAATCTTCTAAATATAATTTTTTGGGAGTTTTTTTTTTATTAAATATTGAAGAACATAAAATTCTCCATCTAATACACTTAAAATTTTTATTATATCTTGTATAGATTTAGAAATAAAGACATAGAGTATTCTAATCGCAGAGGCTAAGGCACTAAGGAAACCAGTTGACAAATTCTAATGTTTATAACATAGTTTGTAAATGACATATGTCAGTGTCAAAAATCAATAGTTTTAGTGACATTCTGATAGCTTTTTCTGGGAAGTATATTTAATCTTTCTTATTGTTTTATTAATTAAATATTTGAAATTATAGGTAAAATGCATATATCCATCAGAAATACCGCCAATCTGGTTAATAAATTGGAAGAATCTCTCACATTTAGAAACTTCCTCATATAATAAAAAATAGATATGATAACACAATATTTGGGTATTAGTTCTGTATTATTTATTGAAAAAATACAACGTTTCGACAGTTTGTTTGCTGTTTTCTGTTTTTGTGCCAAAAAATTGCATAATTTTTCTAAGTTACTTATGATTTGTATTATATGTTTTTCCATTAATCATTGTACCTTTGAATTGCTTGTTGTCTTGACTACATGTTTATTTTTATTATAATTTTTTACCTGAAGAAGACAGCACCTAGTTGTCGAAACGTTGTATTTTTTCAATAAATAATACAGAACTAATACCCAAATATTGTGTTATCTTATTAAAATGAGTTCTGAAAACATCTTTCAATATATTAAAAATAGATATAATTAGAATTATATGTGTGCAGAAGACATGTTAAAGACAATAAAAAACAATATTTGGGTAAAGTTTTGTATTTTTTTGTTATAAAACGACGGTTCGAAAGCGAAGTGCAATACAATACTTATATAGCCTAATATGGAATGGCGAGAGGTCTTGTGCTGGCCACAACAGATTTTTTTTATACACTTCCAATCCGCTGGCCCAGGTGCTTAGTTGTTCAGAGAACCCATATAGAAAAATAACCTGCATATGAATTATATCTACATATTTTAACTGAATAAATATATAAAACAGATCGGTTCATATTTGAGTGACTCCCGTAAATTTTTGTTGTTTCCAAAGGCTCCGAGGTAAAATTTTGGACATGGTCCCGCAAAAGATCAAGCCCGCCCTGTATGCGAGACAAAAAAATACAGTAGAATCCGCTTATAATGGACTTCAGGGGACCAAGTAAAATAGTCCATTATAGTCGAGTGTTTATCTCATGAGAATAATTACTAATTAAACAAATGCATATTCATGTTATTACATTGTTATGTTTTTATTTAAAAAAGATAACTAATACAATATGAAACTATGTACTCGTATATACCAAGTTGTAAATAAGCACGAAAATAAAAGCGAAAAACTTATTGTATTACAAACGTAATTTAACATTACATATTTTGAAAAAAGTCGGTTATTTTTGTTTGAATCCACGGTTTGGCTACATATTCTTTACGTAGAATAAGTTTAACTTTATTTAGTATTGAAATACTGTCAGTGTTATTCTCTCTGTGCTGAAAATAACGCTGTAATTTTCTAATATAACTCATTGCTTCTTCAGTTGTTAGTGCAGTTTCCTGCTCTTCTAATCCTTCGTCATCTTCCTCGTTTTCTTCTCCCTGGGATTCTTCCAGTGATTGCTGAACTAAATCATTGTCCGATAATTGTCTCGTGGCTGCTACATTTTCATCAATCCTAACATATTCGTTAAATTTGTTTAGAACCATTATGTTACTGATGTTGACCAGTTCACTGAAGGGTATATGATCTTCTGGGTCGAAATCAATTGCTTCAGGATAATAATTTACTAGACCAACATGACGCAAGCAGTTATTAATTGTTTCTTAAGAACCAATTTCACAAGCAACGCTTAACAAATAAACAGCATCTAAAATTCCATAATTTGCATCAACATTTGTTTTCCATAAACTTGTTTCAGGGACCAAATCTCACAATGGTCCATGCTGACGTCGTATTAGGTGAAAAAAAAAAATGTAGCTTAATTATCGGGGAAGTACCTAACCGCTCCGCTTATAAAGGACAAAATAACGAATTTTGGTTCATTGTAGGCGAAAGTTTATTATAATCGAGTTCATTGTAACCGAGGAATTTTCACGTGTTTGTACTTGGACTTTAAAATAGGATACATTATAATAGAGTTTCTATTACAGGCGAGTTCATTATAGGTGGATTTAATAATAGTCGTTTCCTGATATTAAAAATTAAAGAACTATGTCTACACTCCCTTGAAAAAATTAATCATTTGTGGTTTGCAATGTTAAAGGTGTACGTACTGTTCACTCTACAGAGTATGGTTTTATCAGAAGTAATATCACAAGACCTCCTGATTTTATCTATAAATATTTATTTTGCACGATTTTTTTTTTTGCTTAGCAACAAACACGAAAGCAAACTGCATGGTAAATCCTGACTCCGAAAGAGGAAGGGTTTTACCTAATGTCAGTTTGCTTGAGTGATTTTGCTTAAAAGCAAAAAAAATGAGTCCTTAAAAATAAAAGTGTATCTGAGAAAATCTGAGAGGTCGTGTGGTATTTGGTGAGATAAATTCCAAAGACAGCGCAAAATGAAACTTGACACATTAATTGCCACGACAATAACAACTGTTTATATACTTGGTAGCGGAAAATTATCGGGGTAACGGGTTTTTTATCAGTATAATACTGTTCCCATTGGTTGAATTTTCAAGTGTTTTGCATCATGATTGGTTAAAAACTAGTCGTTGGAATTTACCAGGATAATTATTATCCTGAAAAATAACAGAAATGCGAGACAATTAGAAAGTAGTCGTTTCCTGGTATTAAAAATAAAAGAACTCCCCCTACTCCCCTGAATAAATTAACCATTTGTGCTTTACAATGTTAACCCTATAGAGTATATAACAAAATAGATTGAAACTCAGAAATCAGCCATCTAGTGTTATATTATAAATAAAAAACTTGCTTCTAGACCCATGAATTTATTAATCATTTGTGTTTTATTTTATAAAGAGTATATGCACTATTCACTCAGCACAATGCGGTTTTATCAGGAAATTATTATCCTTCAAACGTTGCCTGCGGAAGTGAAAAATGCCGTCTTGATTTCGGTGCGGTATTGGTCTCCGGAGACCAAAAGCAAACTTTCTGTATATGCGGGACTGGGCTCCGGTGACCAGTGATGTTTGGAACATAAATTACCATCTTTTGGCTACTAGTTGTATTAAAACTTAGTATGTCAATACAGAAAACTGTTACTTGGCCATGTATGCAGCTATGACTGCGCCAGGAATGGTCTCCGAAGACCGAAAACGCACCAAATAAATAATAAAAAAATATTGACAAATTTTCTATATTTATGATAATACTGAATTCATTTTAATTTCGAAATAACATAATTGAATAGAAATGTTTGAAAAACAATTAATTGGGTATTTATTTATAACGACAGGTATATTTTAGATAAATTATTCACATTTTCCGCGTCTTTATTTATATTAAGATTTTGTTGTTCCTGATTATTACTAATCAAAGATAATATTTTTTTTCTTCGATTACCCATAGTACGTGTGTCTCGGTCACTGTTTCATGTAAAACTAACACGATACTGCTTGTGATGTGCATTCAAACTTACATTGGTCGCCGGAGATCAATGCCGCACTGAAGTAAAAATTATTACTTCAGTGCGGTACTGGGCTCCGGAGACCAATAACGAATGATTAGAAATTTGTAAAATATATGACAAGAACTTTTAGTAACTACATTTAAAATATTTCTAGGACCTTTAGTTAAAAAGATATAAGATCCGTAAGTTGGTGAAGTTTTATGAAAAATGATGCCGCACTAGACAAATACAGGTTATTGGTCAACTTGAATGAAATTTGGTATGACAATCCATATGGATATAGTTAACCTTTTAAGATGATATTTGTTATTATTAGTGAAACATTAATGTAAGAAACTTGGGAGTCACGACGATGATTAGTTCATAACTTTTTAATGGCAAAGTCAATAACGTAAAATTATTGTTTTTCAGAAAGATACATTCAATAGTAAACTTTTCTATCTCTGCGGAAGTAGTGATATCTGATCTGTAACTATTTAGACATAAAAAATAAAATGTGAGTGCTCCGTGTAATTTATAAAATAAATTTTATGTAGCAATCTATCCAAATGTCAAAAAATTAATTTTTAATGATAGTAACAATTGTTTAAAAATTGTCAATCTTCTAAAGTTGTTTAAGAGTACTCTAATATTATTTAATCGTCGAATTATAACAATGGCACTAAAATACTATTAGTCCAAACAAATAGATATGTTACTAGTTTTAGAATATTGAGAAGGAAATTTTTGACAACCCATAAACAATTGTTACCTAACATTTGGATGGACTGCTAGATATAATTTATTTTAAAAATTACATGGCGCAGTCACATTTAATTTTTTATGTCTAAATCGTTACATATATCACAATTTACGCAGAGGCAGAAAAGTTTACTACTAAATGTATCTTTCTGAAATAACAAATATCATCTTAAAAGATGAATTATATTCATACGGATTGTCATACCAAATATCATTCAAGATGAACAAATTGTTTCGTTATTATAAGTAAAATTAACTTTTTTTAGAAGAACTTTGAAGTAGAATACTGGTTAAACGGTGTACTTTCGGATAGAGGTAAGTTTAGTTAAATCGTCTTTCTTTGGGCCCAGGAATCTGTGGTTAGCCAGGTTTCCATATTTTTGAGACACCTGTATACGTTCTAGACAAGCAGAAAAACAAATATTTCATTATTTTCTTATTTTTCATAAGTCGACATCACTTTTGATGTCTGTAGTACATTCTCCAACAGGGCTACGCAATACTTTATTTAAATCGAATTGGCTGCTGCGAATCGGTTGCTATACACCGATTTTCCGCACTTGACTCCCACGTCATTGATTTCTGAACAGCAAATTAACAAGTAATTGTATATTTAACTCCGTCTTACCTATGGTTTAGTACATTCTATCTCCGAAATGTATGTGTAATAGCTTCATCTTACTCTTATTAACATATTTAATGAAAGATAGTCAAATGAAATTTTAATATGACAGTTGGAAGCAGTGGTACTTCATATTTTTGCAGACTCGTTTACAATCCAAATTCAGGCGAAATTAGAGAAAGTATCTTTATGGCTTATCCTGAATACGTTAGCAGTCGCGAAATTCGAGAAGTATGAATTTCATTTTGGATAAAAAGTATGTGATATATCTGAAATTTCGGTTCGAAATTTGACTTGTTTGTTTATAAATTATTGGTGATATTTACCTTTTCTTACTATAATTTACGTTTTTGGGTAAGTATAATCTTAGAAATAATCATAAAATGGAGCAGTATTTTAGTTTTAGAATGGAATTATTAATTATAAAATTGCACAAATTTAGGTTAATTTAGGATGTAGGTAATTGCCTTTGTACACAATACTGAGATTTACTAGTAATCACGTTTCCATCAATAGTGAAACTATTTGATTTATACGAACATTAAACTTCTACGTGAAGACCAAGTGAGAAAAATCGGTGTGTAGTTCACTCTGATTAATATTAACGAAATATTGCTTAATTTCAATGGGTATTTTCTACCATTGCAAAGAAATAGTTAACTTCAATATTTACATACCCTAGCACACTTTAAATGAAGAGTATTAGTAAAAAGAAAATTATGAAATATTACTTTGTTGTAATAAAAATGTTTCTAGTCCCTGGGGACGCCTTGAGCCTACTAATCGATTAATATCGTTTTTTTTTACCTCTCGCTAAGAGAGGTATTGGATTCATGCTAAAATTCGCATATCCAGATTTTATTGAATAAGCACGATTTAAGGCCCCTAGAATCCGATTATAACATTTTTAAAATTATGTCTGTGTGTGTGTGTGTGTGTGTGTGTGTGTGTGTGTGTGTGTGTGTGTGGATGTGTGTATGTGTGTGTGTATGTATGGCTGGATGTTGGACGGACGATTTCTCAAAAACTATAAGACATAAGATCTGTTTAACTATGAATTCCTCAATCTGACATTCCTGGGAAGAGCTGAAAAGGTTTTGGTAACAATTGAACAACCGGAAGTAGTAGTTTCTAAAAAAAAAATTCCAAATATTAATTTTTGAAAATTTTTGATATTACTAATTATGAAGAACAAAATTCTACACCTGATACATTTAAATTTTTTATTATATCTTCTATAAATTTAGAGATAAAGACGCTATAATATATAGAATATCGAGATATAACAAGTCGAGTAGGCGAAACTACACTAAGGAAACCAGTTGACAAATTCAAATGTTTGTAACATAATTTGTAAATGACAGATTTCAGTGTCAAAAATCAACAGTTTTAGTGACATTTTGATAGCTTTTTCTGGGAAATACATTTAATCTTTCTTATTGTTTTATTAATTAAATATTTGAAATTATAGGTAATATGCATGTATCCATCAGAAATACCTCCAATCTGGTTAATGAATTGGAAGAATCTGTGACATTTAGAAACTTCCTCATACTATGAAAAATAGATATAATTAGAATTATATGTGTGCAGAAGACATGTTAAATACAATAAAAGACAATATTTGGGTAAAGTTCTGTAATATTTTGTTATAAAACGACGGTTCGATAGCAAAGTGCAATACAATACTTATATAGCCTAATATGGAAATGGCGAGAGGTCTTGTGCTGGCTACAACAGATTTTTTCTTTTTTTGTTTAAATTAAAATTAAGAACTATAGCAACACTACCGTCATCCTAATGACATTGTCAAAATGTTTCATGAAATCGATTGAATTAATATTTATTTTTAATATTTTATTTATTTTAAACATTTTTCTTTACTTCTGTATTCATTATTAATTAATTTGACAAGGGAAAAAAGATTTATTAAAAATATATGATAATATGCCTAATGCAGACAATGCAGATACCCCTAGAATTAATTGTTTGAGAAGCATAACCAGCTCGGGACTATGACGTCACAAATAATTTCAGACATTGAAAAATTCATATCTCGCTTATTTATTCGAATTCCCATTTTAACCAATATTTCTAGATTTTTACATATAAGAAAAAATATTTTAGAAAATCGATAGAATACCGTATTATTTCACTGAATGTGAATAACTACATTTTTTCTCATGCAAGGACTTTTAAATGAAATCAAAAATCTATAAACCCTATGAATAAATAGTTTCCATTGTTTTTACTCCCACCACTCTAGTAACCAAACGAGTGTTGCAAAAATTTACAAAATAACATTCTTATATGATGTAGCAAATATCTATAGCTGCTTTCAAATTAGATTTAGATACCAAAGGGTACATTTCTTGGGTCATCTTTAAGAGGTTTGTTACTCCTATGGGAGAGGAAATCGTACAAAATATGTTATATTTGAACTTTTTGCTTAAAATTATTCTAAGAAAATATGGTACTGACAAAATGTATGAGGCAAAATATTTTAGTAATTGTAAAATAGTAATTATAACTTGAAATCTTGAAAATATACAGGAGCAGCTTGAGTGAAATACATATACAGCTGCATTTATGGGAGATCAAATAATATGATAGTAAATTTTAAAAAATGCCTGTATTTGTTAATAAAAAATGTGTATTAGTATTTGCACCCCACGTGCAGCTGCAACATGTCCTAAAATAACTAATATTTTATATAAGTTTGTAAAGTCATCCATTATCAGCAGTAAAATTTGTAAAAAGTACCATTAACGGTTTATCTATTAATTTATCTTGTTTAGTATTGAATTCAGAGAGTTAGATACTCAAAACTTACATTGTTCAGTGAATCACTGCTTTTGTTCAATATGTCCAATATGTTGGTTTTGGCATTAACCAATGTTATACATTCTCAACACAGCTGGTAATACTAACATCAAAATGAATTTAAAGACACTCAAATTTGTTTATTTAATATAATTTAAATTTAAAATACACTGGTGCCGGTACTTTTACCTTAAATTCCTTTGAATTTAAAAGCTATAAATTTCTTCCACTTTGTTTAATCAGAGCAAATGTTTTCGTTTCTAGAAATTAATTCGTGTTTATACAGCTTTATATTCATATAATAAACACTTGATGTTTCGCGAATGAGAAATTTTTGTGATTTAAATTGGGTTTACTCGTCCTTGTAGGAATGTTCTCTACCCCATCTTTTCCTGCGTTGGCTTTTGATGAGATTCGTTCCCTTTTATATTCTCTGCCACATTTTCTAGAAATTTTCCTTAAAAGCCTAATTCTGTAATTCAATATAAAAGATTTTTATTCGTACTGACAGTTGTCTGGTCTCGGATGCTCCTCGCACGAAATTTCAACAAACAAAGGTGTGTAATGGAATTAAAGAAGCTCGTATTGTCATATAAATTCGCTGTCGTTCAAATTATTCTGCGTTTGCATTTTATTTTCTAGAAAGAATTATGTTTTATTCATGACACACAACGGATGTTACTTTTATAGTTTGTGAAACATTAAATTGGGTTAAGATAAAAAGATAATTTACCACGACGTTTCATGATTCAATTATCGTAAATTAAAGACAGTAAAAATTAATGAAGTTTTCGATTCCTATTCAAGAAGCAGCCGTAAAACCATAAAGAAAATGAAGGAATTAGTAGAAAATTAGAAGTTAAACACAAAAAGATAATTTAATCTACTTTACTATAAAAGTTATAGTTATTTGTGTATTAACTTTGCAAAATCTCTCCTTAACGAGCAGAGAGAGAGAGAAAGAGAGAGAGAGAGAGAAAAATAATAATCTCAAGGACGCTAAAGGACTTCGCGGACAAGGTGTACACAATATTTTTTGGGCAACCGTACGAAATATGTACAGATTTATCGGGTAAATAAAAAAATAATTATATAAAAACGATTTTTTTTTCACGGGAAACATAGATTACCTGTCGTATTATAATTATAAACATTGATATGCACTTCTAAAATTTATGCTCAGTTGCACCACTTGTACTTAAAATTTGAACTTGGTTTTATACAGTTAGTCAATTCGGTTTTACACTTTAATTAAAAAATTATTCACCAGGAATTAACATCAATTTATTTGGCTAAGTGAATAAATCCAAGTTTAACTTTTAAGTGTCGGTGGTGCAACTGGGTATTATAGTCTTTTTTTGCAAAATGTTGAAAACAAATCTTATTTTTTGTCTACTGTATTGCCTCTAAAAAATCACCCAACATTGCCAACATAAGTTTCCATTTGAAAAGTTGGGGAGTCTACTGGAACTTAAACATTTTTTATGCTTCATATTTGTTTACTAATGTGCCTGGTGCGTCTCTAGTCCGCGTCGTGTCACAAGCATATCTGGCTGATAGTGTGTGTGTGTCCAAAAAACCCTTTGGCTGGACAGGTCTGGCGTACCCAAAATTTAGTACTACGAGGTAGTCAGTAGTTTGTTATTAAAATATCTTTCAGAACTCATATTAATAATTGGAATAATACTACCTTTTTAGTTTCAGTTCTGTATTTTTTTTTATTATTAAAACTCAACGTTTCGGCTCCATAAATGGTGCCTTCTTCAGGGGAAATTGACATAAAAATATGAAAAAACAAAAAACATTTTTATGTCAGTTTCCCCTAAAGAAGGCACCAGTTTATGATGCCGAAACGTTGAGTTTTAATAATAAAAAAAATACAGAACTAAAACTAAAAAGGTAGTATTATTTCACTAGTTTATATTTTAAGTTTCGTTGTTTAATTATGGAACAACACGCAGAAGTAGAAAGTAATAATTATTTATTTCTAAATCTCGGCAAGCCTTGTTACGAAATACTTGACCTCATACTTTACATTCGTATTTCATAAATAACTATTTTGTTTCTAGTGCATTAAAATGTCAATTAATTTAATATAACCAAATTAATAAAATTTGTAGAATTTGGTGGATGGATTTATTCACTTGTGAAATATCTCATATGACAAAACGTGGTAAGTAAGCAAATGAACATTATTTTCATGGTTAGATAGCTTACGAGTATATAAAAATTCCCATTCGTAACTAAGAGAAGTATGTAAATTAAGAGGTAATTCACCTGTACCTTGAAATGACGTCACAGATAAGTAAGCCTAATATGTCTTATTATACACCAACAAAAATTGAGAATAATTTATAAAGTTAAAATGAGAACGATAGAATTATTAAAAATAAGGCGCATGGTTCTTATTTTTTAGAATTTTATTTTAAATATGTTTAAAGTTCCCTTCAACAATCAATAATACACTTCACCATTTTTTCCTACCACTTATTAAAAGCTCCCAAACAACCTACTTTTGGAATGCTTTTAAAATAATCATAAATTGCACTATTGCAATCTCTTCAGATGAATACCTTCTATTTCATTAATTCGCCTGGCTCACCCTGGCTAGTTTTTAAACTTCCAAAAACTAGCCAAGGTGAGCCAGGCGAGTATGGCGGGTGTTCTTTTATTTTATTTATTTTTTTCTGCCAAAAACTGAAGAAATCTGCTTTTATTTTCATACTTTGCTAATGACTGAATATCTGCACCTTATAAGGCGTCACATGTCACATTACAGGTAGCCACAGCTCTCGTGAGGAAAGTCCCACTAAAAAACCAATGAGTTATAAAAAACTATCATTCACTTTGCTTAAGATATAAATATTTCTATCATTTATTCTTCATCAGTATGTTTACTAGATAAATTAACAGAAATAAAAGAGATACGTTTCATATGTACGTCAATATTATGTGCACCATTTAAATACGAGTAGTAAATGAACTGACGGAAAGATGGCTCTATCATTTTCATAAACGTTTAAGCTTGTGTTGTTGTTCTGTATGTAGAATATTAAATAAATAAAACGTAAGTATAAATAATAAATCCAACCGTACTTTTTGCATTTCAATATTTTAGATCGGTAGTGTTTTTATTTTCCCAGATATAATATTTTATATTCTCGATACCTCTGTTATATCTAAGCTTCTAAGCACTAGGCAACTCGACAAATGCGATTGAATTTGAAGATACAATAAACTGATTTTAACAATATTTTTACTTACTGCGATGCGCCTTGTCGGTGGGATCTCTACGTAGTACGACTCGACGTTTGGCTGCTGTAATAGGCAACCCCGAATCTACGTCGTGGATAACAATTTTAATGGCTTCACCATCCACTGATTGTTGACGTCTTGGTGCTTCTAGCTCCTCCAATGCTGCTGCAGACCACGGTGTTGGAGGCAATGCGCGAAGAGTGTTTATGTCAGGTCTACAACATATCAATAAAATTTTGTAATTAATAAAATGATTAAAATTAAAAACACTCCTGAACTTAAATTAACGTATTCTATAGGTGTTTTCGTAAAGTCAGTAGGAGCTATCTGACGGATCTGTTCGATGACGTCACAGATTTATCAGATCCATCCGATTATCGAAGCTTTTACGAACACGTCAGATCTGTATTTGATTTTGACGTTTAATTCTGAGGTTATAGAAGAAATTTAACTTGTTAAAATGGATAAGAAAATAGCGCTTGTTTCTATAGTAGTACGTGATTTTATATAGGACAACTCAATGGAGACTGAAAGGCCACTTGAATCGTCGGTTTATATTATTTCGATCAGAAATTGTTTCATGTGGTCATTTATTTGTTCGAAACAACTCATAAAAACTTCACAAAGTGCGAACTGCCATGTTTTCTTCAGAACTTGCGATAGAGCTGCAATGTTTATAATCAGAAATATTTAAATAAATACATTTTCTGAAACACATAACTGTTTACAATTTTAAATTTGTGCACGCAATCTGTACTAATCCTGAACATGGATCAGGCTTGAAAATTGTTGATCAGATCGCTCGGTCTGACTGATCGGAGTGAGTTTACGAACGCGTCAGTTTAATCCGCTTAAGATTGCATCATGCATTGCATCGGATCCATCCGATCGTCTTTACGAAAACGCATTATGTAGGCAAGTATTTGAAAACTAAGCTCTGATTATCTCTGGAATAAGAAATATTATTTAAACTTTCAATTTAACTAGTATTTATAAACGGCAGCAACACAGCCGCAACAGGCCCGTTTGGCGAATAATAACGGCCGTAGCGGAATGCAGCCGTGCTACGACCGTGATGAGTTCATGAGTATGCTTTTAATTATTGTATTATGCTTGTGCATGTAGCAAGACGTACGACCGTGCACGAATAACTGGGCCAGGGCGACTGGACGTCATGAACTGGACGATGGACAACTGGGGGGACACGACATTTGGGCGATAAAATAATAGATGTAGAATTACACAATGGGGTTATGCCACATTTTCTGATTTATTTATTTTTTATTCAAAGAATAGGTCAAATTAAATATGTAGGTGTATGTTTTACAACAAGTCTTTAGAGTCAGAGATATGATTTTTTAAAAGTTGCGTTTAATTTCAAATATTTCAACGGCTGACGACACAGTTTCACGGGACACGACAGTCGAGCTCTACCAGTTTAATTTGGAACTATGATTGTTTGGTTTGGTGTTTATTTAAATAAATGTTTTATTTACATGCCTTATACTGCACTAGTACTTTTAAAGAAATAGAAAGTAATAATAAACTTCTCTCTTGTATATTACTACTGTTAGCTGTCACAATTTTAGGTTAGATTACTGTTGCATATTGTGGAGCGTAAATGTGTATGAGTGTGTGAGAGAGAAATGTCTTTGTGTGAGTATGAAACCGCGACATTACAAATTTAGTTCGTGTTTACAACCGTGAAAATTTATTAGCAAATTCATGAATGAAAGTCGCATCTTTCAAATTATTTTATATTACTATATTTATTAAATGAGATGAATTTCATGATTTTATAAAAGAAATCGACATTTTTTTTTAAATGAGCCCATTGTGCATTAGGGTAGGTTATGTTAACTTTTGTTTAGAAAAATCAGATATATTTTTCCTGTTGTAAAAAAAAATGGTATGCCTGCTAAAGTCTGAAGTACACGAGCCAATATATCATATTGATTTTCGAATGAAATCCAATGTGATTTTTATTTTATTAACCTTAAAATTGTCCAGCTGTCAATTCAATATTCAAACAATATATATATATATATGTTAAACATTACGCTGTTATTTGCTGCACTGATGTCGGTCCATTATTTTAAATCTATAAATTGGATGAAAAGTCCATACTATACGATACAATATTTTTCATAATGAAATTATTAAGATGATAATTCACAAGATATATTGGCTCGTGTAATGAAGGCTTAAGTAAGCAATTTTTTTAAGTTTATGTCGCCCAGTTGACCATCGCATAGATGTCGAGGCGTCCAGTTGTTCATTGTCCGTGTTGCCGCGGCAGTGCAGCCGATCTCATTTTTATTCAGGCTAGCAAAACAGACCCGGTGCGTGTTCATGCAGTTTAAAAAAAATTGTTCATTTTTACTCAGGATTAAATGCTAAAAAAAATCTCTTTTCAATGATGCAACTTTCTACTATGATGAGCATTATGAAATTTTGAACATCACCATTCAAAAGAACATAAAAATAACTGGAAACCAAAAACTCACTTAGAAGTTATGTGTAAAAATTCAAATATGTACATAAAATCCAAAATTTACATTTTCGCCTAGATATATCTAGGCAACCTATATATTATTGTTTTTTTCAAATAACGATGGAACTAATTTTCTCTAACACTACTAAAGAAGTCACACATTTTGTATCTGAAAACTGTTACGGAATAAAAACATTTTGTTATACTGTTACAGAATATTATTCGGTAACAGGCAATCAAAGCCCATTAGTTTTTCAATTCAGCTATTTAAAATATATTGTTTCCAAAATCAAGTTGGCTTTGCTTGGCGAGTTCTTTCCACTGTTTCTTTGATTTTGTCATCTGAACTATCAATATGTAAAAGATATTTTCACAAAATAGTTATTTATGTAACAAGTGTGTAAAGTAATACTTTTCTTATAGAAACCGAATGCGGAAATTAGCACGAGATAAAAATATTTATTTACATTCGAGTGCGTGTAAGTTGTATTTTACAGCGCGACAGCTTTGTTTAAGACACGAGCCCTTAAGGCGAGTGCCTTATTAGCTGGAGCGCTGTAAAATACTTCACGCACGAGAATTGTATCAAATTTTTTGGCCGACAATAATGAAAATAACTTTTTTTAATGAGATTGTACTTCTGAAAAGGGTTAGTTTAAAATATTGGGGTTAAGTCAATTTCCAAATTTGATTTTACTTACCTTCATTAGAGTAGGGGAGACCGGGGTTGGATGTTACAATTTTCAGTTTTAATTTTTTTTTTAAATATTGTAATGTGATAGAAAAATTATTTTTATGTGCAATTATTTACTGAAGCTTCCTTTACGTCCTGAAAATGAAATTTGTTTAAAAAAATGAACTACACATGTGTAATCATTTTTTTTTATTGAGCCCGCAAATTGTAACAACTAACCCCACTCAGGGGTTTGTTGTTACAGCAGTGAGGTAAGTTGTTACAGCAAATAAAATTATATTATATTTTTACATATAGTAATCAGAATCGCAAATCTGGTATCCAAAATAATAGGTAAATTTTTGTAATAGAAAAATAAATTATACATATTTACACATCGTCGTCAGAATCACAGTTCTGACATACAAAGTAATAATGATTATTTCTGCAGTCTTCATGTGCCCAGTTTTCACATTTTGTACATTTAATTCAGTTCTCTCCAGGCCTCGAACTTGAAAATGGCTCGTCGCAAACTAAACATACAGTCTCATCTTCAGAACTAGATTCATCAGTTATTGCATCACTACGTTTTTTAGGTGGTATTTTCTTCTTTCCGTTTTTATCCGAAAATAAAATTTATTAAAATTATTAATTAACCTATGTTTGTAAAATAATTAATATACAAATATATCAAATAGTAAAAATATGATCTTTGCAGTCATAAAATTTATATTAAAGTCTTGAGCAACAGTTAGCAAAGATTTTTTGTTTATCAAAATTTCATCTGCAGCTCTTCGGTAAACATCTTGTGACACCCCCGTTCGGTCTTTCTTTTATAAGTTCTCATATTTATCTGCAGTTAAACAAATGACATTAAATCATTATTTAAATATAAATTAAATAATTTATTAATAAAAAGAAAACGTTGGGCTTGGTTTTTACTCTGTAACAACATGCCCCGTTTATCGTATAACAACCTACCCCAATCGCATATTTGATATTAAACACTTTATTATACCATAACCAAATTTTGGATATTAACGTGAATGCAACAGAAAAATGCTAAATTTATCGGAGCATTCAGCATAAAGTTTCATAATATTTTTAGCAAAGTTCTGAACATAATATAAAAGAAATTTTTATGGTAAAATTTTTTACTCAACAGCATTCAAAATGAAAAAATTAAATTTACCAACGCACCCTGCTAACGATCAGAACAGAACTGCACCAGATGCAAGCTTACTCACTGGTACACATGTAGTGTTATCATCAAGATGCTGCTATCGACGGTCTAGTGTTAAACAACAATGTAACAACCTGCCCCTGTAACATTCAACCCCGGTCTCCCCTACTTCTTCTAGCGAAAATTTATTTGTAATAATAGTCGTTGTTTATGACTGATAATATATTTATTTGCTCATGTTTTCTTCGTAATAAATAATAAGTAGGTGTCGATATTTGACATTTCAGCAATGTTCGCCTCGCGTATTTGACAGGTATATCGATCGGTGACTATGTCGGTAGCAGCGGATTTTTACAATTATGACAGATGTCGCTGCCGTGATTTTGGTTTATATAAATTAATTTTAAATATAGGAAATGTTAAAGTAAAAAAATAACTTAAGTAGGTAGTACTTTTTTACATGAACTTTATTATAGTAAAGATGATTTCTTTTCTAAATGCCCATAAACGTCGAGTGTATTTTGATTATTTTACCGCATAGTTAGACAAGTTACAACACAGTAAGCGTAAAATGTAGGTTACACTTGCTGTGTATACAATTGTAAAGTTCCCATTACACTTCAGGAGGGCAAAAATATTATTTACACACGAGATGCATACAATATGTATATTTCCTAAAACCGAAATGTCAGTGTTACTTCTAATAATACTAAGTGTGAATACACAAGCATCTTCAAATATTGTTAGTGTTAGTTCACAAGTAAATTAACCAACTGTGCATGTTGCCTAGCAACATATTTACTTTTCACGAACCAGAACTTGAAAAGTACTTTTCCGACGACCACTACGAAAAGTACATAAATTCACACGCTAAACTATTACTGAAAGTTGGTCATTGCACATCACTACCAAAGCTGTGTGAAATGAAAGCTCGTTAGCCAATCAGATGCGTCCGCAACTGTGTGATATGATTTTATCACACACTGCGATAACTGAGCGAACTAACCTAAAAATTTATATGTAAAAATTTGACAGTTGCAAATAATTTGCTAAATTTACACGGATTAGGAAGGCTGGACCCTGATTTATCAGATTTTAACATAATTTTTGGTAAATCTGATAGCAATGATGTAAACATTATCAGTTTTAATATTTTTATAAAAATTTTATATTGTTTTATTTTTTGTGGTCGTCGGAAAAATATCGTGTACAACAAGAGCTGAAAGGGTATTTCACACTCACGTGATTGAACCACTCGCCTTCGGCTCGTGGCTCAAACTTCACGTTCGTGTGAAATATCCAACTTTCAGCACTAGTTATACAATATACTATTTCACGCGCTAGTGTTTGAAGTGACACTTTACACATTGTAAAGAATGCGTAAATTATGTTCTTTACGCACGGTTGTAGGAAAAGTAATTATATGCCTTGTTTTAAACTTTTTGAAGTATTTTTATATGCTACGTTGAATAACAAATTATTGCTTTTTTAACATACCAATAATATTTTATTATTTTTTAGCAAAAATGTCAAGTGATGAGGAAAATATTTATTTTTAATAGTGTTAGAGAAAACTTTTCTCTCGCGTGGAAATTTTCTATTCCACATTAGGTACAGAATGTACTATTATGAACAAAAGATTGTACAAGTACAAGTACTAAAATAATTTCATAAGTATTGTTGAAGGACTGTAAGTGTTTAGCCTAAATTTGAACAACATGGACAACAATATTAATAAAAGAAGTTATTGCTTTGTGCAAAACACATTTGGTCAAGTATGGCACTTAGATGTCTTTGTATTTAGAACTGGTAATATGTAATTTAAATTGAAGATTATAATAGGTCGAAACGAAATACACTGGTAAATCGTCAAAATTGATTAGATCGAAACAGGACTTGTGTGAATTACATTTCAAATCTTTATGCGCTTTACCTACTGTTATATGAGAGAATAATAATTGCAATAATTACTAACGAAAGTACATACCTACTTATACTTTATTTTTTAGTAATATTAGAAATGTTTTTTGAGTTAAAAAATCTGTTATGGCCAGCACAATACCTCTCGCTATTTGCATTTTATGTTATATAAGTATTGTATTGCACTTCACTATCGAACCGTCGTTTTATAACAGAAAAGTTACAGAACTTTACCCAAATATTGTTTTTTTATTGTATTTAACATGTCTTCTGCACACATACAATTCTAATTATATCTATTCCTGATGGATATACGCATTTTACCTAATTTTAAATATTTAATTAATAAAACAATAAAAAAGATTAAATGTACTTTCCAGAAAAAGCTATCAGAATGTCACTAAAATTGTTGATTTTTGACACTGACATTTGTCATTTACAAACTATGTTATAAACATTTGAATTTGTCAACTGGTTTCCTTAGCGTAGTTTAGCTTTTGCGATGTGTTACATCCGATTATTCTGTATATTATAGTATCTTTATCTCTAAATCTATACAAGATATAATAAAAATTTTAGGTGTATTAGATGGGGAATTTTATGTTCTTTAATATTTGTAATAACAAAAATTTCCAAAAAATTATATTTAGAAGAATTTTTCTAAGGAACTACTACTTTCGGTTGTCCAATTGTTACCAAAATCTTTTCAACTCTTCCCAGGAATATCACAATGAGAAATTCATAGTTAAACAGGTCTTAAGTCTTATAGTTTTTGAGGAATCGTCCCTCCGACATTCAAACATACACACAAACACACACACACACACACACACACACACACACACACACATATATATATACACACATACACACATCCACACATACACACAACCACACACACACACACGCACATATATATATACACATCCACACACACACACACACACACACAAACACACACACACACAGACATCATTGTAAAAATGCGAAAATCTGATTCTAGTGACCTTAAAACGTGCTTATTCGCTAAAATCTGGATATGCGAACTTTAGCCTGATTCCAATCTCTCTCTTAGCGACAGGTAAAACATCATTTTATGGTACTAGTTTTACGTGACATCATTGTAATAAAAAAAGTTGTGTAGTTGTGTACCATGTGCGCGAAATATGTGCTTGGTGCATGTAATTATGTTTTCTGACGACGCTTTAGCCGAGTCAAAAAATCACTCGAGAGCACTATACATATTTCGCGTAAAGGTGAATACAATATTTTTTTACAACTAAATTTAAAATTAAGAAATCAGTTATAACTATTCAAAAAAAAAAAAAAACGTTTATTAATGTTAAAAACATTTTTTTCTACTCCCGTGCGTGAAGTGAGTACTTCACGTATCAATTTTTATGTGTGAAGTTTGGTTTTTTGCACACAGTGCGTGAAGTGTTACTTCACGCACCGTTCATTATTTTAAATATTACAAACTGAACTGTATTTTAATAAAACAAAGCTGTTAAACACCCGTAACGTTGGTAACTCTGGTTACACAAGTCGATAATACAGAGGCTTTACGTTAAAAGAATGGCAATGTGAAGAAAAAATATATTTTATTGTAAGGTCGTAGAAAAAGTATAGTATGTAACACGTGTGTGAAGCCTATTTTACATTTGGGTGGTTTACAACACTCGCCTTTGGCTCGTGTCGCAATCTCCACCCTCATGTAAAAATTTCAGCTTCACACACTTGCCACATAATATACTATTTTCTACTCCCATGCGTGAAGTGAGTACTTCACGTATCAATTTTTATGTGTGAAGTTTGAGTGTTTGCACACGGTGCGTGAAGTAACATTTCACGCACCGTTCATTATTTTAAATATTACAAACTGAATTGTATTTTAATAAAACAAAGCTGTTAAACACCCGTAACGTTGGTAACCATGGTTACACAAGTCGATAATACAGAGGCTTTACGTTTAAAGAATGACAATGTGAAGATAAATATATTTTATTGCAAGGTCGTAGAAAAAGTATAGTATGTAACACGTGTGTGAAGCCTATTTTACATTCGGGTGGTTTGCAACACTCGCCTTCGGCTCGTGTCGCAATCTCTACCCTCATGTAAATATGTCAGCTTCACACACTTGCCACATAATATACTATTACAATTTAAAATACAAGTTTTTGATAGTGCACGAAATAAAACGCCTAGTGCATGAAATAAGGCGCACGGTGTACGATATAATGTGCACAGTGTGAAATACTCGCTGTTATATTTCGAATACTAATATCAATGTTTTTTGCAAAATGTACAGAAAATTAGAGTTTCTGAAACTAAAGCAACGAGTTTAGAAATTTTTATTAGAAGCTCATTGTTATCAGTATGTGTTGAAAACAATATTTTTTTTTCAGCAATTGTCCACAGTAGAAAAATTACAAAACATTCTAAATTTTTGACATATGCTACTTAGGCGATCATACATGGAATTTTTAAGCATAAATAAAATAAATCTTATTTACAATTATTTCCCGTGGGAATTTTAGAGCAAAAAATTGAGGTTTCTAACATATTTAATTTTTCTTTAGACATAGTAGAAAATAGTAAATGACGCTGAGAACCAACCGTTTTTACATGTATTAAATATAAGTAGAATTTAAATTCGTGAAACCATATTTTGTGAATAATGCATTGTAAGCAATGCTTGCAGCCTATTATTTGTTGGGCTATTCTTAAGCTATGCCGGTTTTTCTATAACTGCATCTCGGACTCGAATTTGGTTACTTTTATTGCAGATATAAATTTTGGGAATAAAGTCACATGGCACTAGGTCAGGTGAGTACGGTTGATATACCAACTTGGTGATTTTGTGTTTTATCAAAAATATTTTAACAGGCAGGGTCTTGTGTCCCGGCGCGTTGTCTTCAGCTCATTTTCTACTCATCTGTGCATGATTGGTTATCAAAACCTGATTGTAGTATACCTTTTTAATGAACTGCCCTCAGGTGCACAATCCATGTAAACAATTACGTGGATTTCGAAAAAAACGATGTCCTTGCACGGCCGAGGCGCGAATAGCCTCCGATCTCTTTTATTCCCTCTTTAAACTATCTAATCTGCTTAGAAACTTGAGTACCAGAGATACTTTCTTCAATAAATCGAACGTTTCTGAAGCGGATTTCTCAAGTTTCGCACAGAAATTAATAATGACACTAAGATGATTCCGACGGAGAACAAGAAAGTGGTGCACTTCAATCAAAGGCTAATGTCGAACGATTTGCCCAATTATTTTGCAATTTTAACCGTGGATGGGAGAAGATGGCAAATTAATATAACACACCTTGTAATGTTGCTAAATTTACAGGGAAGCCGAAAAAATCCTGTTATTTTATTACCACACCTCGTATATTTAGTCTGTAAAACTGTACAATACTGCATATTAAAAATTACAAAGATAATATAAAAAAACTTATATGGCCAGTACATTACCTTCCGTCAATTCTATGTATTTTGTACAAATCCCATATCAAAAGTTCCTTGTAGAAGATTCCATATATCCAGTAAAACTGTAACACAAACATGTACTATTTTCTACAAATTCTATACCGTAAGTTCCTTGGGAAAGGTTATATAAATCCAATAAAATTATAACATTAACATACACTATTAAAATTGCACTTGACACTGACATCTGTCAATTAGTATTATTTGAATATATATCAGCTGTTTCCATGATTGTAGCAAAGTTGGTTGATTTATGAAAGTTATTCTCTTTAACTCTCTATCTATTGAATATGAAGGAAAATGTATAATAAAACCGTATAGACAATAAAATATTCTTTCATAATGATAGTCACAGAAAATGTCAAAAAGATATGTAACTACGTGTCTTCAGGAAAAACTGTTAAGAACTTGAAATAAGGGAACTTCCGGGTGACCAATTTTAATCAAAATCGGATCAGCTCTTCATATGGATGTAAAGAAGAGGAATGCGAAAGAATTATAAATTTCAGAATTGCAGTATTGGAGTTATCGTCGGAGAAATTTTTGTCACACACACACGGACATACACACATACATACAGACATCATCGTAAAACTAGTAAAATCGTATTCTAGGGACCCTAAAACTCACCACCGAATTTTTTAACCAAAGACAATACCTACCTTACCTAAAAGTGGTGAAAGGTAAAAATATGTTGTAACCAATACAATATAGCTCATCGATTTCATATTGTTTTACATAAGTATTTTAGGTCGGTATATAATATTACACCGAAAGGTACTAAAAGGGTTACAGATTATTTATATATATATAATATTTCTTGCATAAGAAATTTCAATATAAATCCATTAGAAATTATTGTTACCCAATACAAATATTTGCAACAAAAAATATTAAATTATAAATATTCTGTGTACTCAATGTTTGATATTTTTCCACATGGTTTTTCGTTGCGTTGTTGGACGCATAGGAAGAACTCTGGTTCATTTTGATCCAACACTTTGTTAATAATAAATAAAATACTTAGGGCTGGTTTAAAAGTGAAGTATATTTTGGAACTGAAACAGTTTTAACAGACAAAAAATAAAGATCTTGTTTTTTTACCTTCCGCTACTCTTGGTAAGGGAGATAGGTACAGGGATCGTGCTAAAAATTGTATTTTGAGATGGAGCACCCACGGAGTCGGCGCCACTGGTTTATATCACTTCGATTTTGTTCGACAATTGACAACTGCCAGATGATCGGAATACTTGCTAACCAATCAGAGAGCAGAATTTATCTTCTTCCCTATATAACCAACCCTATTTCTTATTTGCTATAGATATACAAATTTAAACGAAAAAATATTGTTTGTTTCACAAAATAAAATAGCACTTAAACTACATAGGTATTATAAATATACATAAATCTGTTTACCTACAAAAATAACGAAAACTTTGTCGTCAATTTGACTTATATTCTCATGGTGATCAGGCAGAACTGACAACACGTGTAATTTTTAGTTCTTACGCTTGAAGTAATTTGAAGTTTGCTTTCCTCGTATCTAGCTAAGAGGAAAGCACTGATGTCTGGTATTTGTAAATATAGGTTATGGAAATAGGTCAATGTGTCGTTCATGCAGAACTGGAACAATAGTTCCACGGAAAATTACGTCAATATGTCTCTTCTCATTACGCTTTTTGAAATTGGTTTGCATTTCATTGAAATATCTAATTATTAACAAATGTTCCAGTTCGAAACTTCTCTGGTAATTAGCTACATTAATTAGATCATTGTGTCTTTTGTAATTTTTGTACATGTAGAAGTTTTCGAGTACAACTTGTCTCAGAAAAGATATATAAAATATATGAATGCTAGACCAACTATAGTCTTTAAATCAAATATAATAATAAACCTTTCTTCACAAATTATTTTTTATTTTCAAAATGTATATTTGATTTAATTTATATCTTCACGTATACTCAAATAATTATATAGTCTTTAATTCGTAAAGGAACCTTTAATTACAATAGACCAAATTTACCCCTCTCTTTTAACGAAGCTAATATAAAAATAATAATATAAAGAGCGATATATGGCATATTTAATAATGCATTAACAAGAAAAAGTAAACAAATTTGTGTTCGCGTTCGTGCGCTCGGTCGTTCCCATTAGTTTTCGTTTTTTTTTTTTTTTTTCTAAACATCAAAGGAAAAGCACGAATGTGTTCGCAGGTTTGGACGCAACGACAATCACAAAGATGAACTAATGGAGAACGCAAGGTTTGTTCCTATGTTTTATTGTAATTTTGCTTATTACTATTATTATTCTTTATTATTTATTTAAATGTATGGCAGGGCTAGTTACTTGAGACATCAGCAATGAGAGAGTGGTCAGAAGAGAAATTTTTGCAACTGATTAGTGGCTTAGATCATGATTTTTTTTACTCCACGTATAGAGGAGGGGTAAGAAAGAGCAAGCAAGTACTGTGGGTAATTTTTAATTTTAACGAAAAGTTTTGAATGAAATATTTTTACCTATTCATAATTTCTTATACAAATTATTAGGTTATTGATCTACGAATGAATGAATTTTTTTTTTTTTTTTGAACAGTTTCAGACTATTTGTTCGACGACATATTATGTGTCTCATTAGGAAACATATCATTGTCATAATTTATTATTTCGTTTTTTATTAAAAATCCACGTTTACCAAACATTTGTTTGTGATAGCTCTAAAGTTTTGAAAACTTACTTGCACTACATAAAAATTACGTTCGTTTGTAAACGGTCCGAGCAAATGCTCAAATCTGATCTAAGCGAATAAGTGAAAAATATCAAAGTACTCTAGCATGTTTAGAGTATGACAAACGAACAGACCTAATGAATATAAATATACGCTGCTGCAGCTTCCATAGTTGTTTGCAAGTAACAGCAGAAACCCCGCTCCGCTTGTTGTTCAATTCGGTGAAATTCATACCCATTCGCCGGTCTGTTTGATATTTGGTTGGTTGTTCTTTTTGTCGTGCGACACAATGTTCAGGTCTGTACGAAGCTTAAGGCAGCGAAGGGTTGCACCAATAGAAGGGTAACTCCAGATTTATTGACAATATGGTTAATATTTTTTGTAATTTTATTTTAAATATGTTCAAAGTTTCCTTCTACAATAATACACGTCACCAAGTTTTCTTTCCACTTCACAAAAGCTCCCAAGCAATCAGCAATCTTATTTTATTTTTTTGGAATGCTATCAAATCGCATAAATCTTTTCTTCAGATGAAAACCTCTCCCTTCGTAATTTAAATTGCTAAAAGTCGCTCATTGCCAAATTTGATTAGTACCTATTTCAATGTTTATGGGCGACGTGGGGAGGGGGGGCTTGGGGATGCTAAGCCCTCCAAAAAACCGAAATAGCCTCCCCTCATGTTCGAACATTATAACACACACACACACACACACACACACACACACACATTTTAGAACAGAAAGTGAAAAACATATTTTTTCGACCCAAAAATGATTGTATAATTTATTAACTTGCAATAGTTTAACAAGCTAGCTATTGAAATCGTCGTGACACACTCACTAGTCTAGTATAAAAGCGAGTTTTTGACATTTTTTGGCTCACAGACGAGAGGATAATCGAATTATTTCATTAATACTTACTATTCATAATCGTCCGCCACTAGTTGCCGACGTTGCATATTCGACTTTTGTACCGTATCTTGCTTGTAGTTTGTTTGTATTTGTTTTCTTTTATTTTTTATTTCGCTGTCTGTGGTCGGTGGTCGTCAAAATAGACACATTTCCAAATTCATACAGATTTATGCAAATTGCGTTAACGTTGCCAATTTCATCTGCTTTATGCGAAAGATCCTTTTCAACAATGAGGAGAATCAAAAATTGGCCAAGATCGACTGAGGGTCAAGTCCGATTCAGCCAGTTCTTTAGCTCTTGCAAACATTGAAAATGGGATTATACAATTCCTGTTTCTAGATGATGTTCTGGAAGAATTTATTAAAACAAGAAATGGACAACTGTTGATTCAATAAACCCGTATTATCGGATGCGCGAAACAATAACGAACAACTAGCTCTTAATCAAGAATTTTCGAATCAGTAACTTCTAAATGTTTCATTTTATTAATTTTCAATAAAACCATCTTTTTATTTCCTCATTTCTTTTATTTTTAATATTTATGGATTTATTGTACGGTAAAAAAATATACTTACCTTACCTTGACACATACACTTAAAAATGAAAAAAATATTATTTATATTAAGGCTTTAGCTCCCCCAGGTCTGATGACCTGACTTCGCCTATGTCGGTGTTCTTTTACTTTCATGTTTCTTTTTTGCGTAACAAACTGAAGAAAATGTTCTCTGGTTAATTTTATAGTTTCACTCACACGGCAACAATACTTTAATAAAATAATTAGCTAATTTAACTTTTGCGGGTAAATTTCAAATAGAAGATTAATAGGTAACTTTTTAAAATGTAGGTGCAAATTTTTTCTTATGTTCATTTTAAAATTATAAATTATATCGGGTATAAAAATACCTATACCTAAAAAATATAGCTTTAAAGTCAAAAGGCAAATGTATACATAGATATATTATTAACGATTAAATCATAACACGATGTAAATTTAGTACATGATTTGGAGAAGAATTTCATACCGAATTCAAACAGCGTTATTGTATTTTTAACCGTGTCAGGGAGGTTGATTAAAAAATAGCAAATTAGCCGATTTGTATTTGTTTAAAATATTTTAAGTGTTAGCAACTAGAGAACCGCTAATCGGCAAAAATCGTGTAGATAATAAAAAAATAACATGAAACAGAATTTCATGCCGGATTCAAATTTCCAAACCGTTATCTTATCTTTAACCCGATTGGTGGATGGAAAAATAAGAAATGAGCCGATTTGTATTACAATTCGCAAACAATCACAGAATCTTAACCCAAATGATTTTTATTGCAAAATATTTCATATATTTAAAATAAAGAGATTTTTTCTTTTGGGTTCCTACAAAGTTGATTTATGTTTGTCAAATACCGTATTTAGGAAAAGAAAAAATATTTCTCACTGTAGGTGTAAGTATATCACTTTTTCTTAATTTGCATTATGTCGCCCTAAACAAAATTTCGACCCAGATGGTCGCCTGGCTTACCTGTAGCTTGGGCCTAAACAAATGTATCAACTGTTAGTTTAATTTTTTATTCAATGTATAGGGGTGAATATAATGTTTTTGCTTCATTTTACTTGGTTGATGGAAGCGTGTTCCATTTAATGTGCAAACTTCCGCTTCTACAAAGACAAATAATAGGAAATTTAATTATAAATATTATGACAATTCGGGTCCTTCTACACTTTTATGAGAAAGAATGTGAGTACAACGTGACTTTTTGCAAAAGAAGAGCAATAAACATAAAATTCAGTTAGAAGAACATTGTTTACGAGCGACAAAACTTGTTCACATCCGCAACAGAATAAAAACTTTTTGACAACTTTTTCGTAAAACATTACCCGCTGTTTTCACTGTAGAAGAGAATAAACCAACAGGTCTCCAGCATTTTATTTTAAAAATATTTTTACATTTTGTAATTTCTTTGACTATTCATTTATCATTCCTAACATCATTTGCTCATAGTTACTTGCTTTTGCTTTTGTATGTCCTTTACGCATTCAACACAACTCCCTTGGAAATAAATGCTCTGTTGCTCCTTATGCCTCGCCTCTAGAACTGTTATCGCAGAAGTTCTCAACCGTTTTTTTGTCAATGTTCTTTCACCTTATTTTAGAATGTCGTTACTTCCATATAGCGAGAGCATAAAATGCTTACGAGCTTTTCAATGTAACCCCACCTCTTAATAGTTTTGAATGTGCATTTCAAATAAATATTTTTCACAACTAATTATGTACAAAATGATTGAAAAATCTTAACAAATGACCAGTTTTTTATTATTCGGACGTAAAATCTTCATAAAAATTCTTTGGATACTTCCAAACTCTAAACAGTAATATGTTTTTCCATTTTTATTTCACAGATGACTACAAATCGTAAAAAAATTAAATTTGTTCTCGTATTAATTAGGTTCTAACAGGACATGGTTCAAAATAGATACCTGAATATGCTTTCTGTACGTGAGTCTCTTGACAAAATTACACTTATAGGCTAGTGAATTTATGATTATAGCCTGGGAACCCTTCGTTAGAAAAAGGCGGCATATTTTTGTTTTTAGCATTTTACTCTAAAATAGTGACCCGTACTGAAATTTTAACAAATTTGAATTCAGCATGAAATTCTTTTTCATGTCATGTAATATGCGATTTTTGCCGATGAACATAAAATTTTCTAATACGAGTACCAGTAATTTCTTGTTTTCTCATCAAACCCCCATTAAAATACAATAACGCGGTTTGAATTCTGCATGAAATTCTCTTTCAGTTCATATATTCAGTTTACAATGACAAGAGAGAGAGAGATAATCATAGAATTCTAGGTAAATGATCATTTGTACAGTCCATGCTACAGATTAAGTGAAGGGTACAATCGTACACTAGAAAATGATTACTGGCCCTCTATATGGTAGAAATAGAATAAAATATTATATAGTAAATTAGGTACCTTATTTGTTAATACAATAAAGTATACATAAAACATATAACATAATAAAGAATATTGGTACTGTTCTTTATGCCTAGCTGAAAGTCGCATAGCAAGTTTGGTTCCGATTAGCAGACTTGAAAATGAAGATAAAATATTACAGAAATTTTATGTGTTTCATTGTTAGTAAATCGTATAATACATGATGAAAGTGAATTTCATGACGAATTCAAATTTTTAAATCGCATTACTATGTGTCTATAACTCGCGAAAAATCCCAGAATCTTAATCCAAATGAAAATTTATAAAAAATACATTGAACATTTAAAATAAGTATAGCGACATTGGATTCTACATAGAGTCGCTTTATTTTTGTCCAATATCTACCGTATATAGGGGAGAGAACAATTATTTCTCACTGAATATATATATCATTTTCCCATTTTGCAGTTTTGTAAATCTGATGTAACTATATAACAGTTCATCCCAGTAGCGGCTGCACGCACTTTAGAATTCAATCATAGAAAACAGGCGAATGCGTTTTTACTTTTACGAATCTTGGTAGTGTTGCCACAAGACCAAGACCAGTCTTGGTCTTGGTCTCGTCTCGTCTTGGTCTTGTCGAGACGAGACCATCATTTGGTCTCGACTAGAAAAGTCGAGACGAGACGAGACCAGCATCAAGTC
This sequence comes from Ophonus ardosiacus, assembly GCA_943142095.1. NCBI lineage: Eukaryota > Metazoa > Arthropoda > Insecta > Coleoptera > Carabidae > Ophonus > Ophonus ardosiacus. The sequence goes on along the minus strand of OW964825.1, from coordinate 21,501,391 downwards.
TTGTCGAGAAAGTCTTGAAGTCTCGACAAGACTCTCGACTTCAGATCAAAGGTATTTTTTTAAACATATATGTATTCTAAAAGTGCTTCAAAAACTAAGAGTATTGCTGTAAATACTGATTGAAAATTCGAATAAATAAGAGAGATATTAATTTTTCAAATTTTGTAATTTTCTACTTTCATAATTGTGTCCCAGAAACATTAATTTATGTAAATATGATGTATTCCTTATTCATCTAAATAATCCAAATATAAGTTTTAAATGAATTTAAATTAGAATGTAAGTGGGATGAAATGAAAGAAGTATCAATTTAGAATTCTTATGTTATTTTAATGCACTAATATTTTTTATTAAATTAAGATCAATCTTTATTTTATACTACACCTGTTGATTTTAATTTAATTTTTGTTTAATTCTCAATTAATATATTGGTACAACTGGGTATATGAAATACCGACTACATCTTCAAAAATATTTCCAATTTTCAAATAGCACACAAAAGTTACATCTATGGTGCATTCTGCAAGTTAGCAATGTATTTCAGTTTTATTTATTAAATTAATATGTTATAACAAAAATAACGTTCCCTTCAAATATACATTATTTTTCTTTTATTTTTAAAGAATCTATTGTGATTATTAGAATTTTACGAAAATGCACACAAAGATTTTACGATCTTAGGGAAATTCCCGTTTTAAAATAACCATATTCTACATTTTCAACGGATGTACTTCTTATTCACCTAAATAATTCTTCCATTGAAATATATGAATACATATCGCATGTAGAAATAAGAATATATTAATTTCAAATAATGTAAACTATTAATACTAACAAATCAGTTACATAATTATTTTGTAAAGAAACAGTAAAAATATAAAAAATACATTTTCAACGGATGTACTTCTTATTCACCTAAATAATTCTTCCATTGAAACATATGAATAATATCGCAGGTAGAAATAGGAATATATTAATTGCAAATAATGTAAACTATTAATACTAACAAATCAGTTACATAATTATTTTGTAAAGAAACAGTAAAAAAATATAAAAAAAACGAAGCTTTAATTCGTCTCAAACTTTGTATCCATAATTTATGTAAAAATACTTTTCCAACATTTTCTAGTGTTATCATTAAAAACTAACTAAAATATCATAATGTATCATTTAGTAAAAAAAAATTGGAAAATATGTGCTTCAAAAGATAAAAGTTTATGTATCTTTTATGTGATGTATAATGAAAGTAAAACATTATCTCAACAAAGTGAAATGTAAGGGACATTGTTAAAATATGTAGTTACAGGTATAACAATTTGGGAAAATTGGTATCAGATATTCTAAGAAACTGGTATTAAGCATTTCTCGTAAGAACACATGCAAAATGCAAGTACACTCGCGTATACAGAGAAAATTAAAATACATTATATAAATTCATTCATATGAAAAAATTGAAAACAATAATCAACGTTTACTTAAAGCCTTAAAGAAAATAGAAATATAAAAGTCGCAATGTAAAAGCCCTTCTTTAACAATTTTCTTAAAACTTTGTATGCACAAATGTGTAAAACAAACTGTTTTTCCAATTCCCTAATATAATATAATATTTAAAAAATGAGTAAAAAATAGCACAACATTTCTTTTCTTGTAAAAATCCTATAATGGAACAACAAATTTTACAACGGCCTTTGCTATAAATGCTGCATATTACCAGACATTAACAACCACTTTTAGACATCTGCTAGTAATAAAAGTAGGTAGGTTTGCCCAACCCAAATCCAAATATTTCCGAATACAATACTTTAGTCAATCTAACAATTTTGCATCCTAAAAATATAAAACCATGTAATAAAGAAAAGTATAAACGTATGATAAAGAATTAAATGAAACATAACATAGACAATTTTTATGAGGAATCATTATTATGGTTTCATAAGTGGAAAGAGGAACCTATTGAGAAAGAAATACCAAATGAAGAATTATTAGATATCTCCAAAAAATTCTATCCATTTTTACTCCATGGCTTGATTTTATTTTTAACTCTACCTTCTACAATATGTAAAAGAAGTTTTAGTAGGTACATAAAAAATCTGTTGTGGCTAGCACAAGACCTTCCGTCAATTTGATGTATTTTGTACCAATCCCACATCAAAAGTTCCCTAGAAAAGATTCTATATATTCAATAAAATTATAACACGAACATATACTATTTTTTACAAATTTCATACCGAACGTTCTTTGGAAAAAAATCTATAAATCCAATACAATTATAACACGAACAATCATTATGTATATTGTACTTGACACTGACATCTGTCAATTACAATTTTTTGAATATATCAGCTGTTTCTATGATTATAGTAAAGCTGACTGATTTTAGAAAGTTAATCTATTTATAATTCGTTAAACCGTACAACTGTTATTATTAAAGTTTCTTAGTTACTAATTTTTTTTACTAATTTTATAAATTTAAGCACGTTTATTATAATTTATTTGTTTTTCAAATAAGTGTTTTTTTGTTAGAGAATTGTGTTTATGTAACTACCTACAGTTTTTATTGAATATACCATTATTATTCGAAATACATTCGTCAAAATTTTGATATAAAGCAGAATTTCTCAACCTGTGGTAAGCGTACTAGGGGATACATTTATTTAGAAAAATATAAAAAAAATAGCGAAAGAAGTTACTTTTTTGGGGATTTTTGTCCATTTACTTACTGCTTCATATTTTCTGTTTATTAATAAGAAACAACAGTCGGTATGTATGTATATTTTCATATTAATTATTTCAAGAGTTCAAGTATCAAGTTGATGATATTTACAGAAAAAATAATAAATATCTCAAATATTATTTGGAATTTTTGAATCGCGATTGTACTGCTGTTCTTAGAATTTTATGTACTATTAGATGGGATTATAAAAAAAATGTTAATGGAAGCAAAGTCGAGAGTCTTGTCGAGACTCGAGACGAGACGAGACTGACATCAAGTCTCGTCTCGACAAGACCAAGACGAGACCACTCTAGTCGAGACCAAGTCAAGACCAAGACAAGACCGGCCCCAAGTCTCGTCTCGTCTCGACTTCTGGCAACACTAAATCTTGGTAGCATGCACTTTAAAATTCTATATTCGCTTTTAGTTTCGAGAATTTTCGGGTTTTATACTATTAAAATAGAACATAATTATTATGACAGTTGTATATAAGAAATGTATAAATTGATTTTGAATTGAATATTGACAAAATAATGACGTTAGTTTAATACTTTCGCCTCGAGTCGTACGCTTGCATGCGAATATTTCGAGACACGCATGCTACCAAATTTTCGCTTCGCGGCGAAAAGCGAAAACAAATGCCTCATTTGGTAGAATTCTAAAGTGCGTGCTGCCACTACAGGTAAAAAATATAAAAAATCTATTATTGTTTAAAATTGTGACAAGCTATAATTTTTCACTCTTGTAAAATTTTGATATCTGTTATTGTGCTAGGGAAAATGGTTAAAAACTAAAATTTGCCGCTTTTTGACAAAATATACTTATTTAATTTAATTTCATATTTACTTCATATAATTTATATATTTATTTTTTCAGACGGCATTTTTAACTAATTTATAATTTTGATTTACTGAATTAGTTAAAATTCCTTTGCTAAAAACTTAAAATTACCTCCTGGGGAAAAATCATAACACGATGTAAATTTAGTACATGATTTGGAGAAGAATTTCATACCGAATTCAAACAGCGTTATTGTATTTTTAACCGTGTCAGGGAGGTTGATTAAAAAATAGCAAATTAGCCGATTTGTAGTTGTTTAAAATATTTTAAGTGTTAGCAACTAGAGAACCGCTAATCGGCAAAAATCGTGTAGATAATAAAAAAATAACATGAAACACAATTTCATGCCGGATTCAAATTTCCAAACCGTTATCTTATCTTTAACCCGATTGGTGGATGGAAAAATAAGAAATGAGCCGATTTATATCACTACTCGCAAACAATCACAGAATCTTAATCCAAATGATTTACTGAATTAGTTAAAATTCCTTTGCTAAAAACTTAAAATTACCTCCTGGGGAAAAATTTCATCCAAGTTGAGAACCCCTGTGTTGTCGGCTTCAGCTCGCAGAAGCGGAGGAATCAACAAGAAGTCCCGGCATATCATGAGTAAAGCCGGTGAAGAGAATTCGAAAGATCTTACCATCGACATGAAATTTGATCAATCCTATTTGTGTCAGTTTAGGGTTGATGCATTTTCTTCGTGAGAATTTTGGCAGTCGGAAATATTTTCAACATGATGCGAGTAGAATATATTACTGTTGGTTTTCAAGTTTCAATATTATGGATATAGATTCTTCGAATCGAGCAAAATGACCTTTCGCATGCGATGTGTACTGTTTTTCTCTGTTGTAATATGACGAGAGTTTGTAATGCCGGCTTTCAAAATACCAGTTTACCGAGTGAAAATTTTATTGTATTATTTGCCGGCATTTATTTGATAACAACGATATTTTCGGTACATGTTTGCAGCGAATGAGGTTTTTTTTTATTCGATATCTGTAACTTTTCTCAGTTTGTTCGCAAGTATATTGCTTATTGCATTGTATTTCTCTTTATATTAGTTTATGAAGGAAATGCATAATGAATTCTCGTAAGCGAAAAAAGAAGCGTTACCAAATGCAATAATGCAAAGTATACACAAATATGAAAATCACAGGAAGAAAGGGTCTTTAAGATGAGTTATACTCTCCATCATATGAGTATAGACTGATGTTCAACTATTTCCTTTCTCCGCACCTTGCTCCTTATCATGCGGTGTTACCGATTGACCGGTTCTTCATAACTTAGCATTTTCAACAATGTAGAAATCTCCAGTCCACATTTGTTGTGACGGCAAGTATGGCATTTTTGCACATTTTCTTTTAAATAAGAAATTAAAAAAGTGAACAGGTATAATTTTGGTTATAATTAAACTGAAATTTACAAATTATTTGCCTTCTTTTTCAGAAGTGCGAATATATGGTGTATGGGCAATGATATATCAACTGTAATTTGAATACGTTGTTAAGAATAATAAGATAAATTAATCATTCATATTTCAAATTTATGTAATCTATGTATTTACATTGGGCGAAATTTTTGGTGTTTTTGTATTAGGTATGTTAAAATTAAATTTAAATTTGTTATCTTTAGTTATAAGTTGCTGTAATTTTTGAATTCATGTCGCATTTGTTTAGCGAAATGAGCATTATAAACTTGTTAGATGTACTATTTGGGCCTTGCCTGTAATGTACTTAATGAAATAAATAAATAAATAAATTAGTGTAAATACAACAATCTTTAAACTATTTTTTCTTTGCATGTGTTAATTATAATTATAGGCCCGTTATCTTCATGTCTTCAAAACTTATGCTGTAATGTAGACACCATATTAAAATAACAAATAAGTGATCAGTCAGTTTAATCGGAGATGAAAATATCGGGCTTCTGTGTATTTTTTCTGTTTTTGTTTTGTTTGTATTAAAAGAAATATATAAAGAAATGCATCTTATCTATATTTATAAAATTTGCTACAGTATTGCAAACTTGTCTGATTCACACAAGAAAACCATTTAACGTCGCGGGATAGGAGTGTTATTTTGTTTCTAAGCCGACTGATGGCAGCACAGTAGAAAATTTGTGCATCTGGTTGATGTCTAGGTTGTATAAGTGCAGCTGTAGCTACAGCCAATCAGAACAGTGTACCTTACGAGTTATAAATTACTTGAAAAGAAAGCCGGGATGGCCAGGGTGCGTGTTTCGACCGAGGAAAACAAATTGTATAATATCAATGAAATACGTATCAAGTGACAAGGAAAAATAAAACAGTTATTATAATTCAAACATTTATTTGTGATTAAAAATGGAATTATCCTTGCTTATATTTTGAAATTAATATTTAAAAATAAAGTATTGTCCATTATTTTGAACAATTGAGAGGAATAAATTCTACTGAGGTTCTCTGCATTTAAAGCCCTTCTGAATTCTTCGCAAAACAATTTCTGGTAGTATGCACTTCTTATAAAAATTAATAAGTTGATCTCTCATATGCTTTTCCCAAAATAAATCACTTTTTTCGATTTTCAAAATGAAAACAGGAGTATCTTTGTTAATAAAAATGATGAAATGTGTAATTGGCCTTGTATCTGAAATGAAATTTGTTTATTTCTAGACAAGCCTACGCTATTATTATTTTAAAAACTATTCAATATTTTTTTTTACTAAATTTGGTATCTAGGGGTTTTCGATATGACCGTTTCAACTAAAATATTTTCAAAGCAGTAGCACTTCCGGTTTAACCGGAAGTAGCCCCTAACTTTATTATTTTAAATAGAATGCTATATTTTTTATTTTACCATCGAATTCAGCAGAAAATTTTACATATGAAACAGTAAAAACATTTTACACACGATTAACAATTTCCGTCGTAATTCAATTTTTTTTTATTTTTTCTCTAAAAATGGCCACTTCTTTATCACTCTATATCTCGAGAATGGAATCGAATTTCTATAATCTGTAAAAACAGTTTTAAAAAGAAAGCTTTTGTTTACACTAATATAAATTAGCAACCGATAATTTTTGAAAAATTTAATTTCTACGTCAACGTAAAATTAAATTACAAAAAACTTAAGTTTTTCTAATTAAAAATTATCAACTTTCAACATGGGATATGCAACACAAACTAATTCTATTTTCTAAAGAAGAATTCATTTAAATAATAAAAAATGGAGTGTTCCATTTAAAAAACAGTGTTTTTAAATTTCTTGTACTTTAACTGTGCTTTGAAAATATTTTAGTTGAAACTGGCATGTCGGAAACCTACTAGGTACTAAATTTCATAAAAAAAATATTGAATAGTTTTTAAAATAATAATAGCGTAAGCTTGTCCTGTGACATTCTGTATACCGGGTGTCTCCTTTTTTTATAACAAAAAAAACATAATTAAATTTGATAGTAGTTCATCTCCATTTAAAACTGTAATAGAAAAGTGGAAACCCGGTATTACATAACATTTACCATCGGGACTTGCTGCTAGATATCCATTTTCTTCATCAATAAATAAACCCGAAGGAATAACTTTCTTATTAGTTTGATTTTCAAATATACGAATAGCTATGTATTCGTTATCCAAACCGTATTTTATGTATTTTGTTATTATGTGGTTTTTAAATAAACAATATCGTACCTAAACATCTTCTTTTACATACGCGGCCAAAAATTAACGATGTTAGTCTATTAGCTTGTTCAGTATCGTATACTAATTATGAATTACAATCCCTGTACAAGGATATCCCTAATTTAGTTTTTTTTATAAAACCCAGTTGAACTGAACTTTAGATTAAAATACGCCGAAAAGAAAACAAAGGCCTTTATGATCAATGACACCGGACGAGGGAAGTGTACCTGCATTTTGCACGTGTTCTTACAAGAAATATTTAATACCAGTTTCTTAGAATGTCTAATACCAATTATCCCAAATTGTTATACCTGTAAATACATATTTTAACAATGTCCCTTAGGTACATTTCACTTTAAAATTATTAAAATATCTTTCAGAACTCATATTATTAATTGGAAAAATACTACCTTTTTTAGTTTATGTTCTGTATTTATTAATTTAAACCCAACGTTTCGGCACCATAAACTGGTGATATTAATTTTTTAATTAACAAAAATAACAAGTAACCAAGGTAACAAGAAATATTCATAAATGTTACCTTTTTTATGTATACAATTTTCTAGACAATATATGCATGCCCGGCAATAACATGGACGGCGAACATGCATCTTCTCAGGAAAAAATCTCCTTTTGCCAGAGGAAAAACCGTCCCAAAAACTGGCAGAGAAGTGATCTGTATAACTCAGAGACGCTTTATCGGTAGCGAAATACTGCAGCCGTACTCTTTATAAACAGATGTTAGAAAAAGTTTATAAAAAATTGTATATGTATTACAAATTACAACATATTTAATATTGGAAGCCATGCGCGACTAAGTTCTAATCCGTCACAATGATTGAGATTGATATTTCTTGTTTTATAAATCTCAATGGCTTCTGTTATTAATCTGTTGTTAAGTTGAGAAGGTTCGTATATCATTATCACATAATAAATACATAAACTTTTATCTTTTGAAGTACATATTTTCCAAATTTTTATATTATATGATACGATTACTAGAAAGTGTTTTATTATCATTGGTTGGAAAAGTATTTTTACATAAATTATAAATACAAAGTTTGAGAAGAATTAAATCTTCGTTTTTTTTATATTTTTACTATATTTTACAAAAATATATGTAACTGATTTGTTAGTATTATAGTTTACATTATTTGCATTTAATATATTCCTATTTCTATATGCGATATGTACTACTGTTTTGTTTCTCCAAAGAAGAAGACACATTATTTCGAGTTTCATTTCTGAAATAGGTTGAAGTTGCAGTGCTTTGATAAAAATATACATACTTGTATTTTACCTTTTTAAATTAATTTTCTTTGCTATTTTAGCTCTTTTACTTCTTTTGCGTTTTCCAAATTGAAAACCCATTTTTCACAACTCAAATAAAAACAATATAAATTCACGCAATGCCGATTTTCCTAAAAGGCTGAATAGGTTGCAGAAGCGAATGCAGTTTATTTCACTATTTCAATATTTTTCCCCTCTACGTAATCTAACAACTTAAGCCCCTCCCTAACTCCTCCTTATGTTCCATTTCGACAGCTCAAATTTCATGCGGCACGTGGTGGCGAAAGAGTAAACTAAATTTGCCTATAATTAACATTGGAAGAACATTTCAGAGAGTCCAGGCGCTGTAATTTTCATTTTAAAAAAATGAAAAAAATTCATGTGATTCTTGAGCCAAAGTTCTATATAGTGAGTATAATAATTACCCTATAAATTACCTCACAATCTATTTAAAAAATGTTTTTAAAGGTACAGATTTAGCATTGTTCAAATGTTGGCTTATTTTCTCAGAATCCAATCATACAGGGTGGGGCAGAAAAACCTATCCGATTTCAAAACGTTATAAAATTAAAACCACTCAACTTGTCAAAAAAATTTTTTATTAACATATCGCAAATTTTATGCCATTTTTAAATTTAAGTTTTGAAAAGCACATCACTCAAATGTCGTCCTTGGGAGCGGATACACTGATTTAGGCGCTCGCGGTAGCTTTCCATGACTTTCACCGTCATTTCCACAGGAATTTCTTCAATTGCCCGAGCAATTTCCCTTCGTAAAGCAAGAAGGGTCCTTGGTCGATGCTGGTAAACCTTCGATTTGAGGTAACCCCAAAGGAAGAAGTCACATGGAGTGAGATCCGGTGAGCGCGGCGGCCAGCCAAGATCACCTCAGGGAAATGAGGCGACCGGGAAACAGTTCCCTGAGAATGTCCATTGATCGTCGCGATGTGTGGGCGGTTGCCCCATCCTGTTGAAACCACACATTTTCCACGCCATTTTCTTCCATTTTGGGTCTAAGAAAATTTTCCAGCATGAAACAATAGCGCTCGCTGTTGACCGTTACGGTTTGCCCATTTTCTTCAAAAAAGTAAGGCCCCCAGACGCCTAGGCGGGAAAGAGCACACCACACAGTCACTTTTGGGCTATGGAGGGGTTCCTGATGGATTTCTCGAGGATTTTCGTCACTCCAATATCGAAAATTCTGCCTGTTAACGGCACCACAAAGGTGAAAATGGGCTTCGTCCGTGAAGAGCACAACATCGTCGTTTGGGAGTTCTCGGAGATCGCGACACAGGTTCGTACGGGTTTCAAAATCCCTTTCACTTAATTCCTGTGCAACAACCATTTTGTAGGGATGCATTTTGAGGTCCCGGTGCAAAATGCGCCGAATACTGCGGTTGGAAATCGCCAAAGCGAGCGAATGTTTTCGCGCCGAACGACGCGGGGAACGTTCAATCGCGGCTCTCACATTGGCCACGTTTTCAGGTCCTGTTGCTGTCCTGGGACGTCCAGGCGACTTCTTTTTCAATGCTGAACTCGTCTGTCTAAAATTTGACACCCACACTTTAATCGTAGCGTGATGTGGAACAGGATCATGACGCCCGAGTCCGAAATGAATTCGAAAAGCACGTTGTGTAGCAATTATCGAACCGCCGCATTCGATAAACCGCTCAATAACAAAAGCACGATGTTCACCAGACCAAGGCATGTTGACTACTGACAAATGGCATAAAACCGGCTTTCTAACGGTTTTTACCCCACTACTCTACCTGCTCCCTCTTTTGAGAAAAAGGGATTTGAAATCGGATAGGTTTTTCTGCCCCACCCTGTATTATACAAATTATATGTATCTAGCTATATTCAGTGTTTTCTTGTGATTCCTGTGATATCAACTTTTTAACATAAAACTGCTCCATATATGACTTGGATTCATTTATGTAAAAAATAATAATTTCAGATTTTAATGAATTCAACATTTTTTTTCTCATCAATAATACTATATACAATTTTTGAAAATGTGATTTTGAAATCATTGATCTCTCCTTATTTACTCCTATTATTTGCATTTTGAAATGTTTTCACAGTTTTGAGGAAAAAAATTGAGAACTTATCGCTAAATCATGATTTTGACTGGCGCGCAGCCTTAAGGCCCCTCTATGGATTGTCTGATACCTAAAAGTTGTATAATTTTACACATTTAAACCACAGAGCAAAATGTAAACTTACAGTCAACCATGGAAAACTGTTTTTTTATTTAACTAACACACAGCGCAGTCTAAGTAAATAATTACATCTGCATACGGGTATCTTTTTGACATTCGTTATTTATACTTTTTGTATGTTAGAGAACAATGTCTCTCAGTGTTGTTGTAAAGCGAGATTGTGGCATATTTTACGCTAATATTTTGTATAATGGAAAAATGAAACATGCCATATAAGACACTTGCAACGGCGTTTCATGATCAAGGCGATGTTTTTGAATTAGGCTTAGGTAAAATAGTCATAAAATTAATATTAATTTTTGCAAAAATAGAATTTGTCACAAATCAAACTTTAACTCCTCTAAAATGTCATACATTTTTGACATAAAAAGTTTTTTTTTTAAATCTCTTGACAGTGTTTTCCAAAATTTTACCCCTTGAAAAGTTTCGCGCCCTCTAGGTTGGAAAACACTGACCTAATCTAATGCACACAACACACGCCTTCAAAACTATTGAAAGTCGTGCTGGCACTGTGGAAAATTTTGTACCTAATGCCAACGAGATGAAATATTTATGTGGAATTGCACACAATATTAAATTCTAGACAGACATTGCTTACTAATTTCTTTAAATAATATACCTATATTTGTAAGTATTTAAACGTGCTTTTCTATAATATAGGTGTTTAAAAAAGAACCTTCTAAGATCAAGATCAAGTTTTATTTTATTTTACGTATAACACTATATACAAATACCGGGTATTTTTTTTCAATGTGTTGCCCCCTGTTTTAACTGACGACGATGGTTGTGATATCAATAGAAAAATAAAAATATTCTGCATTAAATGACACCAAATTCAATAAATTATGTAATTATTAAATTTATTTAATTTCGTATTAATAGCTTTGTTCGATGACATGTAATAGGCCGCCCTAGTGTTAACTTTCTTGCACTAACATGTTTTATGAGAAACGGGCAGCTTCTGGCAGGCTGTTCGATGACAAAAATTTTAAGAACTAGTGCTGACTTTTCTGACCTGACTCGTGAGGTAGTGTAGAAAGTGCAGACTACGAGTGGGGGTAGCTAAATGTTGTTCGGTAGACATTTTAATTCTATCCTATCTACACATCTGTTTATTTAACCTAAAATTTTGTTTTGCTATATAAAGAAATAATTAATATGTGTATATCTGTCTCTGAATCTGATGAAGAATCAAGTGATGATTGATCTTCGTCAGAATCGTTTATTAGTTCACTATGCTCTTTAAAACAGACATTTCTGCAGTCACTTTTTTGCAGCTTTATGATATGACTGTGTTTATAAACAACCTAACCTTTTACACCTTTGACTATGCTTGGCTTGATTACTCACAGCTGAGCAAACTTGCCCAAATATACACTAGTGTGTTTTATGAAACCACAAGAATTAGACTGTACTAGTGTACACTACACTGCACTGCACTATTCTGCTCTACACTTCAAGCACTTCTCATCGAACAGAGCTAATAGCAACAGGTATGGCATTTGAACAAAATGATAACCACATGTTTGTTATAATTTTATTATTTTAATTTTTCAAGCTTTTTTTAATTTGTTGTAAAACATTAAACAGAAAATCTTGCTAAAAATGCTAAACATTTGTTTATTAATTTGTTCAGAAATTCTATGGCTATTACAATTAATACATAATTGAATAAATTTAATAATTAGATTATGGGACCAAAATATAACATAACTTACATGTGTCAATCATCGTTGTCAGTTAATACGGGGGATAATAGTCTGCAAAAAACTGATTTCCCATGTTAATTTCCTATGTGCACCTTGAAAGAAATCAACCGGTATATTGTCCTGTGAAGTATAAAATTGTAAAAATTTGTAAATTTCTAGTCATACAAATGTTGGCGTACAAAATTCAGCACATCGTAGAGAGAGTATCATGGTGATCAATTTCATGTCATTCAAAAATTGATATTAGTCGGACTTGAATTCCAGTTGAGAAATAGAAATGATCACAAAAAGCACTCAACTACGTTAAAAAGAGTTTTCATCGAATTAATGTTGTTTTTACTATTAGTTACAGACTCGTGAAGAAATTCAACCTTTCGAAATATGGTAATAAAGTAAAACAACTAAAAAAACTCTCAGTCCTACTATCGGTCTCGTGAGAGTTGTTTGTTCTGCGTTTTAAACACGGTAGAGATTAAACAAAGGAAGGTATTTTTCCTTGTTTTTTAATTCCTCACAATACATTGGCTCTAATCAAAGCAAGCGGTTAAGAAGAAAAGCCTTTGTTTGCACGAAGAATGTTATGCTTTGGATGTTGTTTTTCCTAGCTTACAAATAAAATCTTGCTCACAACAAATAATCATGGTATAACGGGGAAATATTTTTAAATTAAGATAGTTAGAGAAAAGTTTCAGGAATGAATGAATCGTAAAATATAATGGGACCAACTTCTCAAGAAAATATTAAGAAACTAGGATGAATTTAATTTTATTGCTTACTTACACATAGATGCTTTTAAGCTGACGCTCTATCAGTTATAACCTCGCTACTAAAGGAACATTTTAATGACGAGTGTAGATAAACATTTCTACTGAGTTAAAATAAATATGCAAAAATTGAATTTATAACTCCAAATAAATTATAACTGTCGTATTCATTTTTAATTTTAATCGAAAGAGCCCTTGAAACTAAATGTTGGAAAAAACATTTCGCATAGTGTGAAAAGGTACCTTTTTTGTAAATGGCTAATTTCAACGGATTTAGAAAAAAATCTTTTATGTGATTCGTTGCAAAATCGTGTTTTTCACACATGACGTGTTGCCGAACTCACACATTTAGTGCGAAAAGTTTCATTAATTTCCAGCAAAATATACAGGTGCCCTTTTTATTTGTTCCCGCCTGAAAGTTTAGGAATAGGCAATACAGAATATATTTGACGAGCTACTTCTTGTAAATTATTAGTCCTTGTATTTATCCAATAATCGTAGTAGATAAGAGCAAAAATTAAAAACAAAATCAAAATTTTAAAAACTGAGTTAATTATGAAAAGTAAAATATATAACCTATTCATGAATTTTCAGACGGGAATAGATAAAATAGGCACCTGTATAAATAACTATTTTTGCTCCCATTTGTGAAGCATACTTCATTTCACGTAAGAAAATAGCAGATAGCGCTTGAGAGCCAACCGTTTCTACATGCATTAAATAGATAATTTAAATTCGTGAAACCAAACTTAGTCAATACTAAATATTTTTAACTGTAAAAATGTACAATACCTGAAAATTAAAAATTATAAAGTCGAAATAAAAAGAAACATATGGTTAAATATAATTTAATTTTATTGATTTTATTTCATAACTGACAGCTGACAGATGATATTTTTTTTCGCTTTGTGAACTTGGTGCGTATTCTGACCAATCAGATGACATAATTTATATTCCTGTCTAAACAAACGCTATTTTCTTACGTGAAATGATGTATAGTATAATCACATATTGATCGCAGTACGATAATTTTGACTTTTAATAGTAATGAAAATATGCCATGGATATCTATTATTATTGTATATTAAAGAACGAGTTTTAGAAAACAAATTTTTTAATACGCGTTAAAATTTAGAAAACGAGCCCTGACGAGTTTTCTAAATGACAAATGCGAAAAAATGACAAAAAATGAGTCCTTTACACTATTTTTTATATTATGCGTCTTTTATAACTAAAATATTTTTTGAAAACCTCTATAATAATAAGAGTTGATGTAGGGAAATTTGTATGTGAAATGTTGTAGTTGGTAACATTGGATCAACATTTATTCATATATATATATATATATATATATATATATATATATATATATATATATATATATATATATATATATATATATATATACAAGTTCATGGCAATTCTGATTTTTGACGTTTGAAAATATAAGTAAATGTCATCTACAGGCCAGGGAAATGTAAATGGGGGATACCGGGATAGCATTTTTAGTTTTGCTTCCATACACTAGATATGGCGTAACCAGTATCATTAGTGTTGTAATTTTTTTTCATTTTTTGCGCGAATTTTGACATTTGTCATTTTTATTTGAAACAAATCTGACTATCATTGTGATTATATTTTTTGTCTTATAAGTAGTTATTTTGTGTGAAAAAACTTGTTAATATTTAAGATGACACGAATAAAGTGTTGTGTACCAAATTGTACTGCTACCGGTAAGTGAAAATATATTTTTATATAATTGTATTTTTATACCAGTAAAACATATTACAAAAACGTATTCTAGGAATAACAAACTATGGATTTCGACATCCTCGAACTCATTGGGATTTATTTGTCAAGTGGTTGGAAGTTCTAAACATGGATGAACTGCTTTTAGTATTGTATCTTTCCTAAATGAAATTACAGTGTTTTCAAAAATGCATTATTTTTACTCATTTTACATCTTTGTAATACTGATTTGTAGTTGAAGTAGATTTTTCATAAAATACTACGCAATGATAGTATTTTGTAAAAAAAATTGCTTCAACCTCAAATTGTACTAATTAGGGGTAATTAATAAACGGAATATAGCAATATTAATTGTAAGTAATGATTCTACCGACTGATTTTTTACATTTAATTTTGCTTCCATACACCAGATGGCGCCATTGATGCGGTATCGATGCTCAACATGTACGTTTCTTATCTAAAATAGTGTATATAGTCTGTGGTCATCTAGTACCAATCTTCTACATCAAAAAACTGCGTATTGAAATAAAAGCTCTTTCGATATGCAACTGGGTTTCATAATGACTTCATTATGAGCGCAAAATATAAAAAGTTTATTTTATACACTATACTTTTTTTATAGATTAATGTGATTGTTGATTTTGAATGCGTTACTTTTGTTGAATCAATCACAAAAAGTTTAGTTAAAATAAAAAAAAAACAGTATTTTTCGTTCGGAAAAATTATACTTTTTCTACAATTTTGTGGGAAGTAAGTGTTCGTAAACTAAAAATGAGTAAAATAGCCAATTTCCGCACTAGTGCATGAAATAATGATTAATAGAATCAAAACAAGATCTTTGTTATGCAATCAATTTTCATGATCACTTAAAAACACTATGATCAGCTCAACTAGTAGATGATATGTAGTGATGCCGTGAGATCTCGCATTTTTGACATCTCGTCTCAAATTTCTCGAGTTTTCGAGACGAAATTAACCTTATTCTCGCTGAAGTAGAATAAGCAGAATGGAAAAAGTAAATAGTTTTATTGTTTTGTGATTATGAAGACAAGCCTACTTTTTTCCGAAATATGTCTTTTTTATATTTAAATATAACTCTCATAAATACTGAATATTTCACTTTCGTCGAAAATATATTATATAACACACTTGCGGAAAGTTCCATTGAAAAATTCGTATGATTGGAACATTCGTTATCTCGCTTCTCGCATGTTCCAATTTTCATACTCGTTTTTAAATGAAGACTTTCCTCACATGAATTACAATATATGTACTATTATTTGCAATACGTGCAGAAAACAAGACTCTGAAACTCAAAGCATATTACAAAATTCGCTGTGCTTGTTCCGGAAACATTCCTGCACTTCTTACAAAACGAACAATTTCCGCAATGACATCATCGTCTACATTGAGTGAAAAAACACACAACCATACGAAACATAAACGATTACAATTTCACAATATCGTCCATGTATTCGGAAAATAGTAACATACTATAGGTATACTCTCCGTCAAATAAGTATGGATTGATGTTGTGTTGCCGCTTCTTCATAAATTAGCATTTTCAATATTGTCCCTAAAATTGGCAACAGTGTAGAAATCTCAAGCCCATATTCATTTAACGGCAAGTATAGTGTGTAACAACTATTTATTTTTTTGTTGTAATGGTGTATCCTTTTGTTTCTAACTTCATTGTACACGTAGTGCATGTGCGCTAATAAATACAAGTTCGGACCTTGCAAGACTTTCTTGGCTTTTGCCCTCGAAAGTGTGCAGCGGTCTACGCCGTTTTATTTAATTCTTTTGGTTGCTCTAAATTCTACGATGATCAGTCTTGTACCGCTTTTGCTGTATCATAGATTGTTGAGTAATGTTTTGTAAGTATCTATTGACTTAATTTTGGTTTCTCAATTTTGGTATAATTTGTTAGTACAATTACCTTTCATCGCCTTTCGCTAGTCGTTTACTTTGTGGATTTTCTTATTGGTATTTATCTAAATTCTTATTGCCTTTTTATACTTTATGAGCAGTGTTTTTTTATTTTGGCCATTCTTTTCTTTTATTAATAATAATTATTATAATTTTTGCATGTGTTAGTCCTTCCTTTGCTTCTATTTTTTTTTAATGAGAATTTTTCTATTAATTACTTTTTTCATTTCCATATCTTTTGAACACAGACAGACCGACCGACTACCACTTACCTATAACCCATTCCTGAGTGAATGGTGATTGCATATAACATTCGGTAATCATATGCAGTGTTGTTTACGGTTGCGTTTGCGTATTTAATTTTGTTGCAGTCCTTACAACAGTTATTTTCCTTTTTGTTTTAGTTTGTTGATTGTTGTTTTGTTTAC
The DNA here is from genome assembly GCA_943142095.1 of Ophonus ardosiacus. Taxonomy (NCBI): domain Eukaryota; kingdom Metazoa; phylum Arthropoda; class Insecta; order Coleoptera; family Carabidae; genus Ophonus; species Ophonus ardosiacus. The sequence goes on along the minus strand of OW964825.1, from coordinate 21,484,090 downwards.
CCCTTTCTAAGACATACGATAATGAGAGATAGCGAGTGAAAGTCTCATGTATACCACGTATGTACGACAAAGATACATTTTTAAAAATATGTACTGTAACATTTTTTTTTTTTTGTTGTGTGTAAAAGCTTCAAAATTTATGTAGTACGCCTCTGGCACATACGTCACCTAATTAAACGTACACGTGCCGAATGTATGCGAAATTTGGCGTATTTGTTGCGTGTCTGTCGTGAATAAATGGTAGTTTTTTGCCCAAACTCACGCGCCTAATTAAAGTCTTGTGCCACTAGTAGTGCAAATTAAATTGCAAAGATTGATTATCGTCGATTATCGTTATCACCGAAATAATAAAAAATCTATTTCAACTTCAAATTCTCCGCGAGTGAGCATGCAAGTTATACACACGTGATAGCAATGTTGTCTGCTTGCACCATTTTTCTCGCAAATTTTACTATTGCGTAATTATGGCCGTTTGCACCGGTTCTTCTTAAATATTAAGTACACTTAAAAAAAAATAATAATAATAATAATAGTAATAATAAAAATTATAATAATAATAATTAAACCTTAGATTGCAAACAGCTACCCTTAAGTTAAGCGGTAGATCATCCTGTCACTTAAGCCGCCTTAACGCTAAAGATTACTCATACGCATGTGTCAAAAAAATTTTACTTGACATTTTTATATCAACAAAATATTATACAACTTTTGATAATGAGGTTCGATTTACAAAATGGATTTTGAATTTAATCTGTGAAGGTTCTTCTTGACTGTAATTTTTTGTACCCTATTTGAATTAATATAACAGAAGACGATGATGATTTAGATGCATCAGAATAATAGAATATGGAATTCCGCGAATTGTTATATAGCAGCGCTAACTATTTTCAATATTTTTTGCGAATTAAGTTTCCGTTTGACACAAAATACTGTATTAGATTTCAGCAAGTATTGAACATGAGCTGATATTACCATATAATTTAAACTATTTCATTATTTTTTCTTATAAAAAATAGTTTTTAAATAATCTCATGCTGTAATAATTGTGTGTCCAATTATTGAAATATTGCTGATTACGATACTACGCAAATGGGAACCATCTACATACCATATTTTTGCAGCAAGCAGAATTATTATTGTACACCTATCACGAGCTATATAGCGGATAGCCAAATTGAACAGCCGGTAAATTACAAGGGAAGAAATAATTAAATCTCAAAATGAATTCTATGCTTTGGCAGCATTTCCTAGAATTACCGGTATGGTACAATAGATTATACACATGTTAAAATACAATCACCAGCTAATTTTATCAATTTGGATATTCTTTTAGGAAATAATTTAACTTTGAATTGAATATTATTATAATTCAGGTGTCGAGGACCCAGGCATATTCCAAAACAGAAGAGGATATTTTTCGTTGAATATTCAAGCAGTTCGTAGTGTAAAATTACATATATTAAATGTTGTTGAACGCTGATATATCCTTTAATAAAAATTTAAAAAAAACTCTGAAAACAAGACATATTCCATCCATACTTATATCTAAAATAAATTTATAATTATTACTTATTAATATTTTTATTATCTGTAGCAGTATATAAATAAAACAATAATTATTTACACTTTCAGCACTCACACTTTAATCTCTTACATTTGACATAATAGTTATTAGAATAATATAATAAGAAAATGAAAAGTTACTAGAATTTCTTCTTATACTTCTTCTGAACTGCCCTTAACTAAGCGACGACCATATTCTATTCGTGCAAACAATTACCAATTAAGGGGCGCTTAATTAACGGGAACATTTAAGTGATACCGGTGCAAACGAGCATTAGACTTTTCTCATATTTTGGGGAGTTAGTCGGATTTTAGTGCCGTGAGCCTAGTGAATTTCACAGCTCGCAAAAGAGCGCCACGCCGAAGACAGCCAATCTTGGACCGCCATTTCTACACCGGTCCATCGCTGCCGCCAGTCGTGTCGGACTTGGACATCATCTTCCTAGCAAATAACCACCCCAGATGATTAAAACGCTTATTTCATCATCATTTAATTCTTCTTTGTTCTTTTGAGTGCATTTGTGTCGTGCGCGTGCTCGTTTGATTTACGTCAGTGACGCACTTGCAGTGTACCGTGCAGATACAGTTCACCTACTCCGTTTTGGGGTATTGAGAAGTCACTGTGTGATCTCAATATCGTTAATTTATCGAAAATTATTAATATCACTTCAAATTATTTCTGTAGAGTAGAGCGGCTGTTTTAAATCAGTAACATATTGTTCTTTTTATGTGGCATGCGCTGCGCCAATGATGTAAATTTTAGTTTATTTAGGGTGGGTTTTTCAATATCTGATTAAAATTTTAACCAAGAGTTAAATAAACAAAATTGAAACGAAATGAACTGTCAAATGACCGATTTATCATTACTGTCAACAAAAAGATGCAACATTGTTTACTTAACTACAAGTTAAAATTTTAACCGAGATTGAAAAACTGGCCCTTAATCTCATGCGCACATTTCAGCTAATCATCATGCCATTTATCATTAGGATTAACCAAAAATTGGCTTTTGTTGCACCGATTTATTTATTTGGAAATAATGAACCGAATTTGTTAAAAGTTATCTCCGATTTTATTTTATATATATATATATATATATATATATATATATATATATATTTATTTTATTTCATTCGTAACCTCTTTCTTAAAATTCTTTCTTTTGAACCGTCTTATGTGTTCAGTTTTATTATTATTTTGGTATTTTTCGTGAATGGGGTTCATTGTTATAATACCTGGCGCCTTCATAAAAGTAAGTAAAATAAAAAAATTGATTTATAACCCCTCCCCCTCGCCAGCCGGTGTCATATTTGCCAGTCAATTTACTTCAATATTAAATTTTTATTAATATTTGAGAAAAAGGTATGTGACTACGTGACTACGTTTAAAAATTATATTGCTATGAAACGTAAGACTGCCATTAATAAGTTTGCCAAAGACATAAAATTGTATAGTATCCACGACTTGATATTAGAAAGTATGCATTTAAAGCTTTCTCGATGGTTAACGTCTTATTCGTACATATTGTTTGAGATAAACTGCCGACATTTTCAGATTCAAATGTGGATTCCTATCTTAAATGTGTACTCCGGAGTCTGAGAAATCCCCGATGTTATCATATTGAAATCGCTGAGTTCCGATAACTTCCACAAGTATACGAATCAAATTGGAAACAACCTTTTGCACGAAGTTTTAAATTGAAAACTTTACATATTAAAGAGAACTAGATACTTGGTATTTGTACGACAAATTATAGGTTTCAGAATTGTACAAAGAAGAACCGCAATAAATGCAATAAAACTAATAAAATCTAAATTATTGCAGCAATCTTCTTTGTTGTAATTAAATTCACTTTGTTTATAATCAGTTTCTCATTGATGCAATTAACACGTTTTTTTTTTGTTCTTATAATCAGGCATAGAGTTTCTTAAAATTAAAAAGAATTAGTAATAGAGTCATTACATATTGTAGCTTTGATCTTTGGTACATTTATTTGCTGAAAAGAATTTGGACAATTCCAAAAGTTTGTATTGTTTATTCTTAAAATATCATATTAATTTTTTTCCGTGATAGGTATATAAAAGTTTAATTAGAATTTCACAATAGAAGAAAATAATTTAAATTCTAAAACTAAACCAGACGTTACTATTTCAATAGATTCTGCATTATGTTTAATTCTAATGGTCGACGGTACTTTGAAGTTCATTTTATATTTTATTTAATTTGGTACTAAATCTCCTTAGTGGACGAGAAGAATGAAGTATGTTTGAACAGGAGCGTGTAGCGAAAGATGATTTTTGTGTAACTATTATTGTGGTCCGGATGCGGTTATTCGCTACCGAAAATCGGTCACTTTAATATGTTATTATGTATGAATACGTTTATGAATGTGGCTGTGGTGAAAGAAGTATGCATGGATAGGAATGTGTAGCGAAAGATAATTGTTGCGTAACTATTATTATGGTCCGGATGCGGTTATTCGCTACCGAAAATCGGTCACAATAATATGTTCTTGAATGAATGTTATGATGATTTTGGGCAAGGCGGAAGAAGAATGTTTTTAAAGAGTTAAGTGATTCTGTGGAGCTCTTGCTTTCATCCCTTTTCTTATTATTTTCGGGTTTTTGCTAACCCACTAAGTGGGAAACGCGTGATTTTATGTATGTATGTATGTATGTAAACTCCTTAGCCATGTTCATTGGTATGACGCTGACGTACAAAATTTACTGAAAATGCGCGAATCAGTGCACTTTAGTAGAAAATAGTACTTAGACTTGTTTTTGAAATACAAATAACACAACTTAGACAAGTTAGTCCAGATTTGAAGCAACTTATCAACGTAGTTTATAATTCATATTTAGGATAGATTACAATTTTATATTAATATAATGAACAAATTTTAATTCCGGTTAAAAACACATATCTGCCTTTTTGTCAAAATACTTTGGCGTTATAATATTGCACTAGTTCGGGACCGGGAGGTAATACACTTATGCAAAATGCATAACTGCAATCAAACACAATAGAAACAATTTAGAACACACAAACAAACATATTTTTTTTTACAAAAATTACAAGTTCAGTACAGCTAGAACCATACAAACGAATAGACCTATTGAAAGTATTTACGAAATTTATGTTGGATTATGCGAATCATAATAGCAATTATTTTTCCCAGTCGAAGTAGATAGCAAGAGCAACTGAGTTGTCAAGAAAAACTTATCATTCCATTATTTATATCGTTGATCCAATAATTATATATTTGTTTTGATTTCATCTTATTTTAATAATATTATTTGTATAAATATAACGCTTGTGTATATTTGATCATTATTTTTTTGTTTTTATGCAATGTATTCATAAGTATTGTCAAAACTTAAATTTAATAACTAAATATTATAAACAGTTAAAGAAATTCTAATTGCATCAACTGGCAATATGGACACAAAAATTTAATCAATCTAAGTAACTAAATACCATGGTTACCATTTAAAAATATATTGATATGATTATAAATATCTGAATTCCTTATTTTAGTTATAGGTAATAATAATTCTTAATAAATACTAACTATCCTATTGTTTATTATGTGATACATGATAAAAAAAGTAATTCAAAAAATATTGTGGGACACTAAAGGGTTAATACAGACCACCAGCATTTAGTACTATAATTTAAATTTTTTGTACAAGAACAATATAATACTTTTATACGAGAATTTTTTAGCATGAGATCGGGGCTCAATGGGCTACTTGCGTACCTTTTTTATTTAATATTTTTGAAGAGCAGGTAAAAACTTGCTACCCATATATTTTTCTTTTGACAAAATTTTTATTAATTAGCCAGAAAAAATAATGAAATTTGATTATTTGAATTACTGCCATGTATGACGTAGAATTACGCTGTACCAATGAATGGTTGTAAAGCCATAGCGTTTGTTTGTACAGGTAATGTAGATTTCCTGTTTGACGTTTCAAGACTAGTTTGGAAGTTAGTATTTTAGTTTGTTTTTTTGGTATTGATATTTTAAATTAAATGTAACTACCTATGTGTTTATTTGTGAAGTAATTAATATATTTGAGAGCCCAGAGAGAGAGAAAAATGAACTAATGTCAAATGCAAATTAAAACTTTCTCGCACACCATGCCATATATACGTTACATTTTTAAACATGGTTTCCTTCTCCAGTTCCATATAATGACGTCACAGAAAATTTTCTTTTTTAATTTAATAGAAAACAAATAATTTTTTAAAAATAAAATTTATATTTTTATATATGTTTTCAACATAACATTACGTATATAGTGATAGAAATCGGATTTTCAGTACCACATAAGTAGCCCATTCTCAGTAGTTATCAGTGTGATATGATATGAAATTATAAATTTATATTATTCACTTGTCAGTGTCATTATTTGTCAAATGTCAACAAACACCAAATTCGTATTTTCTTGTTAAGTGCAACCAATATTTTCAACATACGGTTAACACATGCATTATCACACTTTCTTACTCATTCATATCACATCACTTTGTAATTGAGAATAGCTGCAAGTGATAAAATGAAAAAAAATCATTGCATATCACTTCGGTGAAAATTGAGAATTGGGCCTCTACCTAGCCTTAGAAGAAAACAAATGAATGTAACGTAATATTTTATTTAATTTAATTTTCCATCGTTGTTTGCTTCCACAGGCCTTCCGCACTTGGGATCATCCTCAATTAATTCCCGGCCCCAACGAAACTGATTTAGTCATAATTACACTGTAAACTATGACGACACCTCTTCTCCATTAAACCAATCATACTTTCAAGAATATTTTTTGTAATCAAAACCTTTCGAAAAACTGTAAAAGTTAATTTCAATCAAATTTTGTAAGCCGATAATCAACAAATGTTACAGTATATTATAACCGCCTTTTGTTTCAGGGTAAGGTAGATAACAATTTAAATCAGAATCGTATCATCATCATTATGAGCAACGGCGTGAACTTAAATAACCTTGACCTAGTTGCCTTGATTTGGGCTAAAAGTGAAACACAGATCCTACTCACAAAATGAAACCATTAATGATCACAACATGCACAATCCCTAAGCTTTATTAAACAATCAATCGTGATGTGAGTAAAATAGTGGCAATTAAAGAAAATCAATACCCGAATATGAGAAATGAAACGCGGAAAATAGCGAAATCATCGTGTTGAGCAAATATGCAGTGCGCGCACGTATGAATCGTCACATCAGTGGAAGTGGTATATTTGTTGATAGCAGCCAGCTGGTAACGTCATTAGTATCCACTAACCCAGATGTTTAGCTGTTTGTTCCTGTAGGTACACTCGTATCCACACAGGCTTGTGCATGTCCTATTATTATCTCGTTCTGCTTCTTCTAATGAAACGCTTTTGTTTCTAACTGTTATTGGTCTATTTGAAGATAGACGCATTGTTTGGTCTCCAACTCACATACTGGTTCTATTGTTAGAGATTTAAACTTGTACTTTGTTTTGTTATTAATTAAATTGCTATGAAAATATAGGATAAATGAAACCAACTAAAGAGTTTTGAATATACACAACTAGATGTATTATAAAATTACAAAGGTATTTGATATAAAAAGCCAAGATGAATAAAGTAAATACCCATATTATTATCTTAACGGCCGGTATTATCAAATTTATCTAAAAGACCCTTTAGTTAAGTAGTGTTTATATAAAATGCGCATTTAAATTGTATGTACATATTATCAAACATTTTGAGAAAAGTTAAAGGAGCATTTAAAAATAGTTGTGCAGTGTGAATGTAGTTTTTAGTGACATTTTACGGAAATTACTATCTATATCTAACATAACTAATGATAAACATATATTGACTAGAAACTGTCTTTTACATTAATACAGAAAAACACTTTACGACAACGTAAAACCGTCTTCACCACCTGCAAAATTATGAAATGTGAATACGAAAATATGTAATTAAATTTTAAAAAATATACCTGGTGACTCAATTTTTATATACGTACAATCAACTGTTCCCAGTACTCGCGGAAAATTAGCAATATTAAAAAATCACAAATTTGTTTCCTGTACATCTGCAGGGGTTCTGGGCAAATAAATGTACTCAGATCTCAGTTTTGCTATGACTTCCGATACACCTTTAATTGTAGGACCAGTTGTAGCTTTTGTAACACCAATAAAATCGCCGTCTGATAAAAATAGCTGTTGCATGGGTGTTAAACAATAATTACAATAACAAAAAGTTAACGTGGATGTAAATTTTATCTGTAGAGGTCATTTTACAAAAATTTTTAATTTAATTTGATCTTCAATTTTGCTTAGAATCATAACAACTGTACATTTGATAAATCGAAGCCTTTGAAAGAATTCTTCATTCGTAAGGTTTTCAAAATGTTTTTTTTTTTCAGTTTTATATTTTTTTTTCTTACTTGTATATAAACAATAATTTCTTCTCCTGCAGATGAATTCAGTATGTCAGTTGAATCACTTAACATATCCATATATGTTTTTAAATGCCTATATATTTATAAAAACAGTACAAATGATTTAATTCATTTATAAATATGAAGAATGGTTCAAATAAATTCCCCTTTAAATGGATAAATGCGATAGAAAGCAGCATATAACTAAAGGATGAATTAAATGACAGCTGATATTTAAAAAACGTTGGTAATACCAAATAATGTATTAAAAGAAGCATTTAACGTTAAATGCCTGTTTAAAGCCGTTGATAATACCGGACGTAAGTGTATTTTAAACTGCATGAATAGGAGTTCCCATACATTTCCACATTTAAAGTTGGTTAAACTATCTAGTAATATCATAAATCCAAAATATATAATATGCGCTATTCTTGCTTGTATTTGTTTACATTAAAAAATAGTCAGGGTCAACATTAGTGGTTACTTCAATGAAAGCAGAAACTAATAAATATTATGACGTCAAATTAATTATCGCGCGTTTGGAAGTATATATATATTACAGTAAACGTGTAAAGTGGGATGATGTAGGTACACATCGCCTGACAAATGTATAGAGTTTGCTAAAGCTGAAGTTACGTACAATGTAACGTATACGTAAATAATGAAAAATAAATTGTGTCCACATTATCAGGAAAATGTTTACCATAAATTCACTGCTTTGGATAAAGTGAAAATAATGGAAAATGAATAAGTATATCAATAACCTCACTTAAAACTCGCCCGTTTTCCAAAAGAGATTTTTATGCATTAGTTGATGTTATAATTAGAGAAATTGCAAGTGAAAATAATAGCCTTAAAAACAATAATCTCTCCTAACGCACAAAACTCGCACAGAGTTGTTATGTCGTTATGTTATACATAACCTCATTTATGGCTATATTCACACTTACACTTTACAAATTCACCAACCATTTACATTGAAAGTGAGTATAATGTAGGTACTTTTTCCTAATTTTCAGAAGCTAGTGTGTAATAAATGTACACATAATGTACATTTGCAAGGGGCAATAACAGACATTTATCGGAAAATGTATATATTATTGTGAATATGCACTTTTAATGTAATTGTAGAAATAAATAGATGAAGAAGAACAGTTTGAATTAATATTTTATTTAAATATATTTTCAAAGTTGACAATTGAATTACTTTATAACACAATTATACAGCATAAGATCCTAGCAATGGCCAATGGGGTCCGGTACGAAAAAAAGTTGCTTATATTTGGTCTTAGTATGAAAATATGACTAATTTTAACTGATTTTGTACCAAAATATTTTTAAAATATAAAACTTTATTCCGCTTTGAGCAACAGCGATTTTCTTATGACAATCAAATTCATGTAAAGAAGAAAAAATATGTTTAGAATTTACCATATAGTCCGAAGCACTAGTGTTAATATACCACTCAAATTCTACTTTTTTAGCCAGAGCACAAGAAGTATATTCTTTAATCGCTATTAAAGTTACGTCCGACCCTTCTTTTCCCTTACTTGTACAACTGAAATTAGCATATCTGTAATTTGGATTTTTTTAGGTTGACTCTGCAGTCAGAACGACGATGACTTGGTTTTCCACACCGGTAACATTTATAATTAAATTGGTTATAATGAACTTAATTATATTTATTAGTTTTATGTATAAAAATATTAATTTTGTGTTAAAACAGCATCAGCTTCATTGACTTTTTTATCATATTCTGCGATACCGTTCCTTTTCCTTTCTTCGTCTGAATGTTTACTTTTGACTTTAGCTACAATTAATTAATTGTTCCGACTCAATTGTTTCTAGAGTTATTATTAATGATTCATGTGTAGGATATGGGTAAAGACAACAGATGACACAAGAGTTTCTTTCTCTATTTCTGCTCTAGAAGACTTCAACTCCCTAACAGTTTTATCAAATTCCAATAGAAAATTTTCTACTAATTTACCTTCTTTAAGTTTCATTTGCAAAAGTTTCTTTCTTAAGGAAAGTTAACTTGCAATTGACTTCCTGTGAAAAACAGATTCCAACTTTCGCAAAAATATCTTTAAGAGTTTTTTGCGTATTCTAAATCAGGAGTCGACTGATAATCATTGAGTAAATTATCGCCTGGGCCCATAACCTGTAGAAATAAATAGAGGTGGAAGAAACTCTCGCTAAGAAAGGTATTCCTGCTAAAAATCGCATATCTAGATGTTATTGAATAAGCACGTTTTAAGATCACTAGAATCCGATTTTAACATTTTTAAAATGGTGTCTGTGGATATTGGAGGGACGGTTTCTCAAATTCTATAAGACTGAAGACCAATTTAACTACGTATTCGTTAATCTGATATTAATGGGAAAAGCTGAAAAGATTTTGGTAACAATTGGACAACCGTAAGTAGTAGTTCCTTAAAAAAAATCTTCTAAATATTATTTTTTGGAAATTTATGTCATTACAAATATTAAAGAATATAAAAATCTCTATCCGATACATTGAACATTTTTATTATATCTTCTGTAGATTTAGAGATAGAGAATCATAAATATATAAAATAATCCGTTGGAATGAACCTCTCAGCCCAAATAAATCAATAGAAATCAGTTGAAAAATTAAATTGTTTCAATTGACAGAAAAATGTTAGTGTTAACAAAGCTTTTTCTGGGAAGTAGATTTAATATTTCTTATTTTATTACTAATTAAATACTTAAAATTATAGATACTATATTACATATACGCATCAGAAATATCTCTATTCTCGTCAATGAATTTGAAGAATCTCGAAAATTTAGAAGAGTAGGGGGAAAGTTATTTATAGAATGAATTAAAAAATATAAAAATGTATTAATAAATAAATATATCATCACGGCATATTACCCATTACTGGGTGTGCCATTATCCACATGGGTGTATGTATAGATTTAGAGATACAGAAAATATAGTATATAAATAATATGTTGCAATAAATCGCTACATCAAGAAAACCAGTTGGCAAATTCAAATGTTTGTAATTGAAAGGTAAATGTCAGTGTCAAAAATCAACAGTTTTACTAACATTAGGTACTCAAATCTTTTTTGTGGGAAGTATTAATATTTCTAATAGGCTATTCCGCCGTAATCAAAAATAGTAAAAGTTTATTGAAAATATGAATGATAATAGTTAAAGGATAAGAAAAATTATATTTATTTTATTATAAATCATTCCTTCTAGAAAACACGAGCAAATAGGATCCAAGTATGACCTCCGAATCTGAAAAGCCCCGCCTTAACTAAGAATATACTTCTTCGGGTGTGTCGGATCTGTTCGGTACTTGTTCGGGTGATGGTCTAATTTCTTTGATTTATATAAAATGAGAAAAAATGTGAAATAAATTTAGTACAATAATTTATTTTATATCTCTAATAATGAATTATTAATATTACAATTTAAATATACATTATTTTGTAATTTGTATAACATTTTTTCGTGGATTGTGAACCACTGTTTGTTTACTTCTGGTATATCCACATTACCTACGTCACAAAGCAAATTTAATTTTCCGACCTTAATATCTCGCTTATTTGGAGGAATTTTTAACTCGGACTTTCACTTGTGGTGAAAAAAAATATTTTTTTTTTTAAATATCGTGGAATAGCCTATTGAATTATTAATAATATATTTAAAATTGTTAGTAGGTATATATAATATTAGTAATAGTGCATATATCCTTAAGAAATACCGCCAATCCCGTCAATTAACTGGAACCATCCAGAATATTTTGGAAGAGTAGGATAAGATTCATTTCAGAATGAAAGAATAGATATAATTAGAATTAATTGTGTGTACAAGAAATGTTAAATTTGACAGGTACGTATGTAACAAAACGGAAATGGCGAGAGGTATTGTGCTGACTACAACAGATTTCTTTAATATAATTTTTTTGTATTTCGGGTATGGTTTCCGGTCCTACTTACCATGTTTTTCAAGATTGAGCGTATATAGTTTGTGGAAAATTTAAAATTTATGGGCTGGTCTTATTAGCAGATTACTCTTTTATTTTTGTAGTGAAGCTTAAAACATTACATTTGCATTTACTGTATAAAAGGCGATATGATAGGTGGTGAGACCGTTATCCTAATATTTTTTCGTAGCATTATACATCTTTTTCGTCGGTAATGAAGATGAAATTGTTAAAGACGCACACAACAGCCCTATTCGAAATCTTTGGGTTGTGAAGCGATATCGTTACCGATATGCAAAATAAAATTCAATATAAGATACTCATTCAATGTTCTTATGCAGAATGAAGTCTGCTAGCGCCCTGTGCATCCCTTTGTCTAATAATTTATAGCTGTGTCTCCCGCAGAGGACGTAAATTTACTGCGATTGAGACCGTACGTTTCATAGTAAATCGATGTTATCGCCCTTGTAAATCCAGATACAAGTTGAACATATAGTCCATAAACTTCGGTCCATATCAAAATAGTTAGTTAGTTAGTTAGTGACAGTGGATGTGTAATCAGTATCGTTTTTCCAATATTTCAATACCTGCTAGGTATAAACTTCGGTCCATATCAAAATAGTTAGTTAGTTAGTTAGTGACAGTGGATGTTTAATCAGTATCGTTTTTCCAATATTTCAATACCTGCTAGGTAATAAAGTAGCACATTATCTATTGAAACATAAATATACAGGGTGTTTATTAAACATACGGCAAAAATTCAAGGGGTTATTCCCTGGACAATTCTAAGATGATTTTTGAAAAGCCGCTTTGTTCGACAAAACCAATTTTTATGGCCTGTTCGATCCCCGGACTTAAACCCCCTGGATTTTTTCCTATTGGGCCATCTAAAGTCATTAGTTTATTCTACACTATTGGCAAATTTGTAAGATTTAAGACATCGGATAATTTCTTGGTGTAACTCCATAAGAAACGAACCTGGTGTTTTTGAAAGAGTTCGGCAATCACCAAGAAGAAGATTGGATTCTTGCATCGTAGCTGGAGGTAGTCATTTTCAACAGTTCTTGTAGATTAAGAAACTTTACATGTAATTTTGGGTATTAAATGTTGTTATTGTCGAAATTTTTTTTCGCCCTGCATTTTCGAAACAAAGCGGCTTTTCAAAAATCATCAAAAGACAAAATATTCTTAGAATAGTCCAGGGAATAACCCGTTGAATTTTTGCCGTATGTTTAATAAACACCCTGTATAAATAAATATATCATCACAGCATATTACCCATTGCTGGGTGTGTAATTCTGCTTTGTATACAGATTTCGGTAATAATGAAATATTTGTACCGTGCGGGCGCTTACCAGGCATCATCTCACTGGTACTCATTGCTGGCGTGGAGAGTGCGCCACAGAGGTCACTATTGTGGCATTTAAAATTCGAAATATTTGGCGTCGGTCGGGATCGAATCCAGGTCCCCAGATTTGCGACCAGACACTTAAGGCACGCGGCCACGTGAATCCATAAAACATCGTTTCTAAAGTAACACTTTAATGATGAAGATGGATAGCAATATCTTTAATCACAAAATTTGCATTGATAACTATGAAAATTACATATACCTACCAGGTGCAACACGACAAGCGAGCCATAGGCGTTTAACATGGGAAAACAGTTTCTCCTTGGACAAAAGTGGCCTATTAATTTTAGACAATAATGCTTCAAATAAACGTCGCAGAAATTTAAATTTTTTATAAAATTCAATAATCACTAATAATTTTGAACGTTTCGTAACTGACAAGCAAACTGAATTTAAAGTTTTGTAAAAGTGACTTCTATATGTAAATGTAATTGCATTTTATCTGTCAGAAATTACAATTGTATCAAAATAATACTACCTACTTGATAATTTCCTTTGTGTGACTAATTCTCCTTTTTAATAATGATGACTCAAACAGAATGTTTTTTACAGGTAAAATATGTCACAGTATGACAGATACGATTCTGACAAGTAAAATGTCATTACATTTGTTTGTGATTTTATTTCAATACCAACGGCTAACACTATAAAGAAGCAACTTTTACAAAATTTTAATATCAATTTTCTCGATTACGGTACGTGCAAAATAAAATGTGATTACTGAGTTTGATGTATAATTTAATTCTAAATAACATTTATTTGAAGCAGTTTTGTCTAAAATTAATAGGCCGCTTTTGAACAAGGAAAAACTATTTTCCTATGTTAAATGCTTAAGCCCGCTTTTCGTGTTTCATCCGGTATATGTATACCAAATGTCATCTTTACTTTTACGTAAAAAAAGTTGTAAAGCTGAAAAAATACATGTCAACCGAGTTTAACATTCTACCGGCTACAACCTCGAGTACTACCACTTTCTGCTTGTTGATAAAATATGTCTTGACTCATTTGTACTATTTCAACCCTACTTAGGGTTTATCTAATGAAATATCGTTACTAAAGCAACACTTTAATGATGGGAGCAAGAAAGAATAGACATGCGCATATAAATTACCTGATTCTAAGCACTTCAAGGTCGCTTGAGTCACAAGTCTGTTCGCGGCCTCTAGTATGTGACTAGTTTCATAAAGTCTATACATATAGTTGGAATCATGAAAGATGGTTATTCAAGGTCATTTGTTACAATACACAGCACCATTTACAATAGTAGCTTAGTAACATTTCGTGATAGAAAGAGCAGGATTATTTCACATGTGGGCAATCCAGCAAATCAAGCGGTTTATGTCATAAATACAATATCACTAGAAACAATGACGTCATATGTTAAAAAGTTTACATGAACATGCAAAACGGTTTAAAATATGATCTGTGGGTTGCCTTCATAAATCCAAATCTTTCTTAAACGGGTAACACGTCTGGTATATTTTTTTTCCAGCGAAATCCAATTTTATTTAAAATATTCTGAACGATACTGCTTACGCCGTTATAAATACTTCATTCTTGTAGTATATGTAACAAACTATCTAGTATTATGTGAGATCCTTAAAAAAATACAGAATACTGCATACCATTGTTTCTGTACATTACGTATAGCGTTTGCCACACGCTGTACATATAGATTTCATTTTCAAATTATTACTAACAAATATAACGAAATATTACCTCAATATTACAATTCAGTGAAAATAAGAGCCCACCAATCTATTTTTCATTTTCAAAATAAGTCAATAAATTAACTACAAGCTCTTGAATTTGACAGGACAGAGCATTTGACATTTTGTCAATGAACAAAGAAACCAAAAACAAAATGAAATCACAATACAGGTTGAAAAGTATAATATAGACATACAATATTTAGTAATATACATGTTCAGAATTACCAATATTAAAACATATAATCACACGCCATTTTGTAAAAATTTACAAAATTTTACTTAATAATAATATATCCAAATATAATCATTTCTATTAAAGGTGTCCAATACATAATAATAATTTAAAAAATCTGATGTGGCCAACACAAAACGTCCCGCTATTTAATTTTTATTAATTTAAATACATACCTACTTATTTACTAACGCTGCAAACTGTTCCATTGCAGAAAACTATTGCTTTATTTCCTATTTTCTTTTTAAAATGTGACTATTATTAATTTGAAGTGATTAGTTTTTTTGCCAGTGACATTTACTGTTAGTTACATTCATTTGAAATATGAACTGTGTAACAAAGGAATTGTGTTTATCTTAGGCTTCGGGACTAATAAAAAAGTTATTTTTGAATTTATCTGTAAAATATATAGAAAAGGTATTAGTGTATTCCTGTAGAAAATTCAACAATCTTTAATTTTCATAAGACATAAAATGCGAAAAAATGGCATTTAATGGTATTTTTTGAAGAAAAACCATTATGAGCTTCAGGTAAAGTGCCATTTCCGGTTATCCGATTTACACCAAAATCTAATGGCTTCTTTTCATATTAGAATAGGATAGAAATACAAGGTTTCAGAATTTTCTGAATGATAGTATTTGAGTTAGAGCGAAGACAAAATCCATACACATACACATACAGACATCATCGTGAAAATGTTAAAATTGGATTCTAGGGACCTTAAAACGTGGTCATTTACCAAAATCTCAATATGTGATTTTTATCACGATCCCTATACCTCCCTTACCAAGGGTAGCGGGAGGTAAAAAGAATAAATTACCGTTAATAAAATATATTTAAAAAAATAAAGAAATTTTCAAAAATTCCTAAACGATGACGTAAACCGCTTGATTCGCTGGATAGCCCATATGTCTATTTAATTTGTGTAGTGTGATAGATATATGTAATTCGTGACATAACTCTGAAATACACTAAAAGTAGTAGTGACGTATGTCCTAGAGTTACAGAAATGTAACTAAACTGCCCTCTTTGTCAATGTTTAACCAGTAACGTTGGCATTTAAATCATCGTATTATTAAATTGGCATACGTCAAGTTCATAATTTTATTTTGTGTATAAACATAACTGAAGAAGATAAAACTTTGATAAAAGCATTTTTTAAAAAGAAACATAATTTTCAAATGTTACAATCTTTCATTTTAAATATATACATAAATATTATGGGCTCTAGGTGATTACTTGACTGGGATGAATGCATAAAGATAATGATATATTATAATTCCCGTGGCCGCGTGCCTGAGTGTCTGGTCGCGAACCTGGGGGAACCGGGTTCGATCCCGACAGACGCCAAATATTTTTCCAATTTTAAATGGCACAAAAGTGATCCATGTGATGCACTCTCCACACCAGCTATGAGTGCCCGTGAGGTGACGCCGGGTAAGCGCCCACACGGTAAAGTATATCGTCATCATTACCGATGCCTACATGTGTTGTAGATACTGGCACACCCAGAAATGGGTAATATGCCGTGATGATATATTTATTTATTTATTTATTTATATTTATAATTCCCGACTAGTTTAGACACTACATAATATGCCGTGATGATATATTTATTTATATATTTATATTTATAATTCCCGACTAGTTTCGACACTACATGTGTCTTCTTCAGGGGCTAAATTTACAGAAAAATATACCTTTTAATACACTGAATTACAAAATAATACATTGGTTTCTTATTATATTTACTTACATGATTATTCTTAACTGTTAATAACTAATGTTGAAAAATTGTGTAGGAAACAGTACATGAAAATTTAGGTTTCATAAAAAAATATCGTTCAAAACGAAAAAAAAAAAAAATAATAACAAGAAATGTACAATTATACATAGTCATAAAAATATATAATAATCTCTGATGTCGCACCTTTGACGGATAGCTTTCACTAAGTAATATTTTGTATATTTTTTATGACTTTATGTATAATTATAAGTTTTTATTGCTTGACTTCGTTAAATTTATTTAACTACAAAAATATTGTTCGTTTTGAACGAAAATTAGTTACTAACAATTAAGAAAAATCATGTAAGTAAATATAATGAGAAACCAATGTATTATTTTGTAATTCAGTGTATTAAAAGGAATATTTTGTTTGTAAGTTTAGCCCCTGGAGAAGACATATGTGTTGTCGAAACTAGTCGGGAATGATAAGATTGACTGCAATTCAGAAATATCGTTATCTTTAATAAATGTTATGTGCTGCATTACGAAATAATTTTATGACAGTTACCGAAAGTGCGTTGCTTGGTAACAGACCAACGTCGAAGGCGGAGGGGATGTTAGCTAAAAGCAACGTGTTTGAGGAAATTGTGATAAAATTATAAGTATTTATAAATGATGGAGGGGTATTCGGTAAGAATTTTTTTTATAATTTTAATTAAATTTATGAAGAATTTGTATTTAGCATAATTTTTATAATTATAAATCACCCAATAGATGTCAGTAGTAGCTATGAATATTCTTCAGCGTGAAGTGTGTAAAGATAACAAGATTGACGCACAAAAGTGATGCTTTGAAAACTTGGGCCGAATTCGTAGAATTACCACATGAATTTGGACAATCCCAGAATTATATATTTTCGGACGTTTATAGTAATATATGTATTAACGTTTACTTTAACCTTATTTTCTCATAAATAGCATTGAAAACCACTTTATATTTGATTTAAAACAGACATAATCTTACTTTTAGAGAAAGATAGCTGCAATGTTTTAGTAGGACAGATACAATAATTTTAACGTTCACGCTATCTAAATTGAGGTCAGGTATGTGAAATGTCTCTAATATCTCTTGTCAAATTGATATTGTTACGTTTTCAATAAAACGCTGAGATATTGTAATTAAATACTTTAATATGGCACTTCTATAATACAAAAATATGACAATTCGTATATATCTCTCTAGATGTCAACCCGCCAATGTCACTTCTTTCTTTTTGTTTTGTCCGCCACCTGTTATGGTACAATATTTAATTAAGTAGGTACTTTTAAATTAAGACATACGTTTTTTTGTTCATATAAATAATTAGTATGCAATTTAAAATAGAAAGCAAAATTTTCCTTTTTTGTTCTCTATTATCTAAAATTACATATCGTTTTCTATTAAATGAACATGCATTTTTTGTTGTAAACTAACCGAATTGAAATTGAAAAATCCCATCTTGAAAATGTAACCGCTCCTCGAGCTCTTTTATTAGGGATTTCATGCGAATATCCACGCTGATACTCGGCTTGTATCGAATATTGAATATTTGAAAGCAAAAAAAAAAACGCATTAGTTCGAAACTGAAATGTTTGCAGATTTTTATTCATATTTTTGTTTGTGTGGCTATGACAACCTATATTCACTTTTTGCTATTGATGATAACAGCTTATAACAAAAATATAACAGAATTATCACGGAATTATTGTATTTAATGTTCCAATGCAATATGCAACAACATTTGGTTTTGTTTGGAATATTTGAATTATTATAACATAATTCCATTCCATGAATAATTCAGTGAATTTAACTAAAATAACAGGTATGTATGTACTGTGTACGTATGCCTAAATATAGGTTAGTATTAAATATGCAGATATGGAAATTATGTACAGCCATACATATTTATGTTTGAAATAGTTTTTAGTTTGTAATACTTACTTTACTATAAATAAATTTTAAGTACGGTAAATATTGCAACAATAATTAATATTGTAGTAATTGCATAATACGTCCAAGTTTTTATTCCCCGGGATTTATGAAAAATGTTTTTTTCTTAAATTTATCTATAAAATATATAGAAAAAGTATTCAGTAGTCTCTAATTTTTATAATAATATAAATTGCAAAAAATAGCATTTAATGGTTTTCGAAGAAATACCATTCTGAATTTCAAGTAAAGCGCCATTTCCGCCTACCCGATCTGTACCAAAATCTAATAGCTTCTTATCACACTTAGATTAGCCGAAATACAAGGTTTCAAAATTTTCTTATTGATAACACACATACATACACACCCACAATCATCATGCAAATGTTAAAATTGAATTCTAGGGACCTTAAAATGTGGTTATTTACCAAAATTTCGATATGCGATTTTTAGTACGATCCCTATACGTCCTTTACTAAGGGAAGCAGGATGTAAAAAAAAACATCGAAAATGAGACGGCCTGTATTTCGCGCCGTAGCACGGTGGGTATTTTCCATAAATACGTCAATTTTTTATGGATTGTTGAAGTGACAATTTCCCCATATAAAGTCCAACGGTGACAAACACATCTGCACGATGACCAATGAGCGTCTCCAAAACTAATTATAACACAGTTACCGAACTTAGTGTGCAAAAGGTCAATTGATTGACGGCTGGCATGGCACGTTGTGCCATCCAAGTTCAAATATTGCAATTTTGCCCAAAACTGATTTTCAAATTTCGTAGTACAGCAACACTCACTTCGGAAATAATTTTTCAATATTTCCTCGCGATGGTCAAGTGTAAATTGATCCATTTTTCTTACAGCGGAAGAAATATCTGTTAATGTTAAGTGCGTCAATGTTGCAAAGTGTCGAAATAACACGCATTTCAAACAGAAACCAACAGATTACACACTTATGCAAAGTTGGTATAATATTGAATTCGTGTACCTCAATTTTCATACATTTTCTAAAAATATCCTGAAGCTCCAGAAAGGAAGTAAAATTGGTCACGATCAAGTCTCCAATAATAGCTGGATTATCACGTACCTACATTATTCTCATCGATTTGGAATATTCGTTTACTACTGGTCTATAAAATCTTCTTGGAGATGTTGAACAACAATAATAATAATAATAAATAAAGTATTTATTTGTTATCAGGTCCTTTTGACCTATACAAATTTGTCTTTACATACTAGTTACAATGTTTGCATATATGTACAGTTTATTTTGCAGAGACTTTTTTAGTGCCCTCTGCTGGCACCCTCGTTACATACAGAGTAGCTTATAGTGACCTCTGCTGCCACTCGGACTCATCTGGGTGTGTAGGTTTTTTTTATTAAAAACTAACTCGTGCGGGATACGAACGCTGGCCCACACGAGCAGCCTTGTGTTGCCAGGCGAGCACTATAACCACACGACCACAGATGACCGTATGTTGAACAACAAAATATTTCTAGTGTATTAATTAAAATTTTATTGGAAAATTAACAAGAGGTTGTAATTGTCGAAAAGTACTTGTACAATAATGAAAGAAAAATATTTTTCATTCCGATTCAGATTAAAATTTGGCTGTTCGCCTTCCCGCGCCGGTACTTGTATTAATGCCGGTTTTATAATTATGTCGTAGCCAGATTAGACAATTAGCCAGATTTTAAACGTTTAGGCGTTCTGCAATATGGCTAGACGTTTTATAAAACGACAAATAGCTTGCAGCCACAACGCACAAAGGCCGATCTTGGAAAACTCGGGGCGAGTTTTGTGCTTTAAGTGATGTTATTGTATACGAAACAATTATTATTTACACAATAAATCATATAATAAATTTTGTAATATTGAAATTTACGTGAACATTGATTCTTAAACAATATTGTACAAGAACAATAATTGAATTGTCAAAAAATTATTGCAAATCTATACAATTCTTGGTATTCAGATGATCAAAATTTTATTGTGTAGAAAACAATAATTGTTTTCGAATTTTGTAATATGTATGAGAAGCGCCGCAATAAATTTTAAAATATTATTTAAATTGAGAATAAAGAGTAATACAAATTTATTTTCTGGCAATGCAGTATGACAAAGAAAGAAAAATTCTTTTAAACGACCTAAAAAATACAGGATTTAATTTCTCTCTTCATGACAGAATCGTACTAAGCACCTAAAATTAAGCTTTATATGTCTAACTAAATTTTTGAGCTCTATCAACAAACAAGTATAAGTTATTTATTCTTTTTTCATTTTCAGTAACTCTCTCATAACTCTTTTGTTTTTCTGCCAACTATTTAAAAAAAATCTGTTGTGGCCAGCACAAAACCTTCCGTCAATTCGATGTATTTTGTACATATCCTATACCAAAATTTCCTTGAAAAAGATTCTATATATCCTGTATAATTGTAACAAGAACACACTATTTTTTACATATCCATACTGAAAGTTCCTTTGAAAATATTCTAAAATCTAATAAAATTTTAATACGAATACGACGTACATTATGTATTGCACTTAACACTTCCTCCTGCTTCAACTTTGCCCTATTTTATTAGAAGTCGCTGTTTCTTACTCTTCTCTTCTACTCATTCCTGTCCAAAGCACATTCGCGACACAGTTCTTCCTCTCTCAAATCTTCTGCTATACAGTCCTTCCATCTTTTCTTCCCACTGGCGAGGGACACTCTGTCACTTATATCACTTTCAGATCATATATTTTCCACTTTGGTTTTGCACTTGCCACTGACATGTGTCAATTAGATTTTTTTTGAATATATGTGTCTGTTGTTTTCATAATTTTTGCAATGCTGACTGATTTTCGAAAGTTAATCTCTCTTAATCTCTCTATGACTCTATATCTATTGAATATGAAGGAAAATGTATAATCGAACCGTATAGAGAATAAGATATTCTTTCTATTGATAATCACATAAAATGTCGAAAATGATATTTAACTGCGATTTTTCAAGAAAAACTGTTAAGAACTTCAAATAAGGGTACTTCCGGTTGACCAATTATAACCAAAATCTAATCAGCTCTTCATATGGTTGTAAAGAAGAGGAATATGAAAGAATCATAATTTTTAGAATTGTAGTTTTGGAGTTATCGTCGGAGAAAAATTCGTCACACACACACACACACGGACACACACACAGACACACACACAGACACACACACAGACACACACACAGACACACACACGGACACACACACACACATACAGACATCATCTTAAAAATAGTACATTCGTATTGTAGGGACCCTAAAACGTGCTTATTCATTAAAAACTCACCACCGAATTTTTTGACCAAAAACAATACCTTCCTTTTGACGGAAGGTAAAAAACACACACAAATTTCATTATTTTAATTAATGATATCATTAATGCCGAAAAGATGAATTATGACATTTTGGATTAATATACAATCATATTTACTCGCGAATTTATGTATTACTTGGTTAGTACGCTGCAGCTCGTAGAGTGGATTGTGAGATCCGGGTTTCAAGTGTCCGAGTGGTTCGGAACCCACTATAAGCTGGTAGGTCTCCTGTTTTCTAATTCGACTTCAGTTTGTTGGATAGTGTATAATAAAAATAAAAAATATTGTTTACAATTCAATTCGGAACCCACTATCAGCTGGAGGTACTCTGTTCTGCAATTGGACTTCGGTCTATTAGATAGTGTAATGTGTAATATAAAAATAAAAAAATATTTACAATTTAAGAAAAATACAATAAAAAATTACAAACAAAAATACTCTAAAGGTTCGTAAACAGTATTAACTTCTTAATTTTTCGACGAACTTACGAATAAGATTTAACAAATATTATAAAATTAATCACTTTAACTTACCCATGAAAAGTCAATTTTTGCTTTCATCTTTGGAGGCTTTATTGCTGTTATTTGAGCTACACAGCAAGGCATCGTACACTTCATAAAATTGTCTACTATAATACATTTTTAAAAATATTAGTTTTCAAAAAGTCATTCAACTTATAAAATTAACGAATTAGCTTCAAATATTTCATATAAACATATAAGTAGAAGCAACATGGCTACGGCAAGAGAGTATATTAAGAGAGGTGGAACGAGTCCCATCCCCATTCCTGTCATGTCAGCTCTATTTAACGAAGTGCATTATTTACTCTGTGACTATATCCTAGTCAATATTTAACTAAATTAAATAAAAACGTGAAAATCAATAAATATTAATTAAAAATGATTGTTTAAATATTAATTCGTTCGAACATTAAAAGTGAATTAAAGTTTGCTTGACGTTTCATGTCCTAAACAATTTAATTTGTTGTCTGGCTACAAAAATGAGACGCGTGCGTGAACTTACGTTCGCTTATTACGTATAATTTTTAAGTAGTGTTCGTACTAAAAATTTTAATTCATCCTGTTTTTGCGAAAAAAATAAAAAATGGTATAAAATCCAATTGAATAAAATGTTTCGCAACCTGTTCATTTTCATAGCCAATTAACAGGAAAACACAACGGCGTTCTGACCTTCGAGAACTTCAAAAAGGATATTTTACTAATAAAAATAAAAGTAAGAAATATTATTATATAGAATAATAGCCTGTTTTATAAACGAAAATAAAATTTATTCCTTCAAATACTTTAAATGACAGTCGAACTTTTGACAGTAATGTTATGCATGCTATAAAATGAATAAAATTGATTTGAATTTGTTAATTTAAATAAATTTACAATGGAAGTACATTTATTTTATTCTGTCCTTTATGAAATTGGGATTAGAGGAATTTAAATTATTCAACAAGTAAACAGTGCTATAGGACTTTACAAGTCTACAGCGTGGTTCGTTTTTCATTGTCCAGTTCATATCTGCTGAAATATTACAGATACAAGAAAGTTCAATATAAAAGTTGTATATTACAACCTGTTCTGTAATTTAGCAAACACACTTTTTTCCTATGATGGCCTATTAATTTTGAGGAAAAATATATTACTTTAAATGGAACATGCTGTATATTTTTGCAGAAAGAGGTTCTATATTAAATTTTCTTTACAATAATATATAACAAGTACGGGTTTGTTTGCTTTTAAATTATGTCTAATAAAGCAAATAATAAAATGAAAACAGTTGGCTGTGATTTATTATTTATACGTACACATCTGTTATAGATCTGATAGTAGTGTTTATTAGTGTCAAGGGTGTTGTGGTTCTTATTTAATTAAGAAAAATGAACATTGGTGATACAAACAATGAAAAAGTAATAAAAAGTAAAATTTCAAGCCAACTATTATTTTATTATTTATTTATTAGATATAATTTAAAGGTAAATCCCTATTTGTTATTTAGAATTGTAAAGACTACTAATAAATAAATACCTGTAAATGTACAATAAAGTAAAAATATACTTTTCTTGTGAAACTAAACCGTGTTATTTTTTTAACTATTATTAATTTAAATGCATACCTACATATTTATTGATGCTGGAAACTATACTATGTTCCTTTGCATTCGTATAATATAACTATTGTTTTATTTACTATTACAGTTTTCTTTTTAAAACGTTACCATTAATAATTTGAAATGATAAGTTCTCTGAGAGTAACATTTATCTGGCAGTTATATCCATTTAAAATCTGAACTCTGTAACTAAGGAATTGTGTTTATCTTTAAAACATAGGTTCCGGGGTTTATAAAATATATTATTTTATATATTTATTTATAAAATATATAGAAAAAGTATGAATGCATACCCGTAGAAAATTTAATAATCTTTAATTCTTATAATAACATAAATCGCGAAAAATTACATTTAAAAGTATTTTTCGAAGAAACTATATTTTGAGCTTTAAGTAAAGTACCATTTCCGATTACCTGATTCACACCAAAAGCTAATGGCTTAATACAAGGTTGTAGAATTTTTTGAATGAAGGTATTTGAGTTAGAGTGTTGACTAATCCAGACACACACACACAAGCAAACATACAGAGATCATCGTGAAAATGTTAAAATCGTATTCTAGGGACCTTAAAACGTGGTCATTTACCAAAATCTCGACATGCGATTTTTGGCACGATCCCTATAGCTCCCTTACCAAGGGAAGCGGGAGGTAAAAGTCAATTGAAATATTTTTACAGAGAATTAGTAGGCCATTGAAAAAAGAAACGTTTACGTTAAATTACAGATCAGATTGTATTAGACTACTTTTATATTAAATTCTTATAGTATTTTTAATATTTCAGAAAATATAAGCTGGACAATAAAAAACCAACCACCTTAGAGATCCAGAAAACAAAGTATGAACTACAACTTACAATTGCGATGCACGTCTTCTACTCCGTCTATCGTCCTCCACCACGAGAGCTGGGCTAGCCTCCGGGCTGGGCGACTGGTCCTTAGTGGGTTCGTCCGGGAGAGGCACCCGGAAGGACGGGCGGCGCGACTGCAGCGGCCGTTCCGACGCCGCTGCCGCATTCGCCGCCGCCAGCACGCCGGGAGCGTACACGTCGTACGCTGATGCCCTAAACACACAATCATTATGTATTACAATCATTATAATAATGTTTTATCATCAGTTGTATGTCATCCCTTGATGGACTTGCATTACTATCGGGGAAATAATTATAGTCAGTTGAGTTTGAAACACAAGAATTTGCTTAAAAAAAAAATCAAACATTATTAAACCCATTTTCAATTTCTACGTAATTATACAAAGTTTCAACTTTTTAAGTTGATTAATATAAAAACGACATTTCTAGAAAATGAACCCCATTTTTGTGGCATTTGATGAAATGCTCAATTTCATTGATGTCTAATATCCATATGTAAAAATGAAAAAAAAAAATATATGATATGATGTAACCATAGGCCTTGTGAATTATTTAAACGTTAATTTTTTTCGATTTATTTATATTTTGTTTATAAAAATTTAAAAAGTTAAAGTATTAGATTTCAGCTTGTATTAATAATTGAAATAGAAATTTGGCATGCTGATTCAAAGTTTCTGTATAAAATATTAATAAGTAATTTTTTATTGCAAAAGCGCACCATGCGGTCAAGCGCGAAATCAGTAAAAAATTATTAAAATTAAAATAATCAATTTTAAATAAAAAGCATGCCAAATTTCAATTCTTAATTATTAATAGAACACTTTACTTTTTAATTGTTATAAACAAAATATAAATATATCGAAAAAATAACGTCTAATTTTTTTATCTTATTCCGTTTTAAAAAGTTGAATTTTACCCAACCTTCTGACGTTATGAAATATCAGTTTCTACATAATTGATACAAAATGAGTTTTGTAAAAAAACTTTACGTAACTAACAACTGATAAAAAAAAACAAGAATATATCAATAATGATTTATTTAATATCAATTTATGAATTATTGACTTACACCCAATTCCTCTACATCAGAAGGAAGATCTATATAGCGGTTTCAGAAGACATTCAAAACTCATTCTGTGATGATACACATGCATAAAATTTATAAAAAATTAATTCATTTATTTTTACAGAAACGCTTTGATAAATTGATTTTAAAATACTTATTTTGAGCTGTCACAGAAAAACCTAGAATTTTGAGTATTTTAAAATTATTTCAGCGAAATTAGATAAAATTTTGTACATAATACGTTAGTGAAAACGTGATATTGTTTGACTCAAATAATTTGCAAAACTCGCTGTTATGTTCATCAAACGCGCTGAAAATGGGGGTATTTTTTTATAAATATTGTCATTATTTTTATACTGATTAATTTAAAAATATAAAACTTAAAAATAGCCTATAATTGAAAGTATATTTTATAATTTTTGATTTTGTTTAAAGCAAGTTTCAAACTCAATATTATTATCATGTTTGTAAATAAAGAAATTGTCGATTCATTTAAAGAAAAAAAATATTTAAGGCAAGGCGTTATATTTTAAGTGAATGACATTTAAGTACCTAGTACATTTAAAATTTTTAAACAAATGAAACCCAATCTTTTCAAAATAAATAAATAATTTTTGCCTTATCCAAAATTTTTTGAATTCTTGTGCCGACGCAAATTTACACTTGAGAAAATAAATTTTTCCTCTTATTGTTATTTTGCTGCCGTTGTGGTCTTGAAAACTAGAAAAGCTGCGGCTTCGGTTAAATGGGAATCTCAAAGACTATTAGAGAGAAAGAAAAACTTATTTTAGTAGATTTTTTTCTTCTTAAAATGCAATAGGAAGTTAATTGTTTTTTAATGGAATACACGTAATTTTTTCTTTCTCCTTTCTGATTTTTTTTAATACGTTCATTATTTTTCATTAGTAGAGTTGTATTTTCTTTATATATATATATATATATATATATATATATATATATATATATATATCCCGAAAATTTAACCTAATAAAATTATTTAACTTTTTTATTTGAAATGATTTTCTACGTCATTGATTGTTTAGAAGTTATTTGGAAAAGAAAAAAGTCAACTAAAATCAGTTTTTCATTTTTAACCATTTAGCCTACAAGAATTTTTAAAAATACAAAAGCACATCTGACATATCTTGCTAAAAGTTACAGTTTTCGAGATTCCAATGATGGAAGTATCAAATGAGATGCACTCTATAAACATTAATGTAATTAAAATTACATTATTTTTGTTCACATTTTACTAAGTGTTAATATTACAAAGAACAAAATTCACAAAATATAAAAAAAATCTAAAATTCAATATAAGTTCTAACATCAAAGAGCAATTTTCTACTTTTATAGTATATTGCATATTACAGATTTAAAAATAAATATTAAAAATACTTCCTACGTTGATATAGAATAAAGGAAGTATACTCTTCAAAGGCAGTGCCTTTTTAATGAGATTCCATTTTCCGTAAGAATCTTAAAAGCAAGTAAATATAATCTTTTACATTATTCCATTCACTGCAGCTGAAATTATATTTTGTGGCTGGATTTCATAATAAAAGTTGCCTCTTCTTATTATTACGACTTATGCTATGAAATATTACAGCACCATTGCATTTCATATACAGAGTTTTAAATTTATGTTATTGGATGAAGATACATTACTTCAAGCTACGAGTAATGATAGTAAAAATGAAATATAGCGGTTTTACTTATACGAACGTGAGGAGATTTTATATAGGGAAGAGTGATGCTCGTTTTACAAGCATTTAATTTCTATGCAATGTTTCTTATCGGTTTAATAAATAAGGCTCGATAAAGTGAAGTCTGGCTTTGTTGCAAAAGCAGAATTTACTTTTTCAATTTTTTAAAATCAAATTTAAAGCTTTTCGGTTATAGAGAATCAGATTTTAAAATATCTTTCTCCAAAAAGTGTTGATATTTAGTAAAAGCAGAAATTGAAATATGATTAGCAATGATTAGTTATATAGTTATTTTATAACAAATGCGGAAAATTAGTCATTCTGAATGAATGTGCATGGAGTTTCAAAATTACTTTTTCTGTACTTATTTTAAATTTTGGACATATTAAGTATCTACTACTTGGGCGGCTCCGGTATACATAGTACATTTACGCGACCAGGACAACAAAACAAAAATCTGATTATTTCCTGCAGCTATTTTGAGGTTGATAACACTTTCATATACTCGTATCTAGCACGATGGTAGAAAAACATGTTTTTTCAATACCTGCGCCGAAAGTGCCACCTTTCGTGCCTATTTTGAGGGACGAAAGTGACCATTTTTCAGCTGAACGAGTCTTTGTTTCCTTAGTGACTCAAAGTAATGACGTAGCGGGATGCAATAGGATGTATGACACTCAAGGTGGCGTTTTCGGCGCAGGTATTGAAAAAAATATCGTGTGCGCTACGGGACGAAAACATTTCGCGACTCATCGCAAAATGCCTCTATCGTCCCTAGTTGCACAATATACTATTACTTTGTTATCTGAATTAGTTCTACGACTTAAATTAAAAAATCTGATGTGGCCAGCACATGTCCTCCCGCCAATTTCATGTTTAAAATAGCATTGAGCTTTAAGTAAAGTTTCACTTCCGATTGATCGTTTCTAAACAAAATCTACTTTGTTGTTCCAATAAATAGAAAAGTTTGTAATACAAAATTTTAGATTATATTTTATTACGTTTTTCCTGAAAAATCTGTTAGAGCTTCAAATTAATTACTACATTCGGTTTATCATATATAGTCAAAATCTAATATGTTGTTTTAAATTATATAAGAGTATTAAATACCAACATTGCGAACTTTTGGATCATTAATATATTTTAAGGAAAAATCGTCACACTCACATTATTGTCAAAATCATCACCAACTTCCTTATGCTATAAAACGCAATCTGTGTAAATTCTTCGCCGTACATTATTCATTTCGTAAATGTGTAGTTGCGAATTATTATTTGACACTTTGAAATCACGTTCTTATTGAGAGCTGTTTGATGTAAAATGCTGTAAACATCAAACTTGAATCGAATTATCCTGTATATTTAATATTTATGTATGAAGGAAAATATATTATTCTTACAAACCTTAATTTCATTGGAATCATTTTTAAACTACTAAATTCTTCTTAACACGGTTTTATTATTAATTTTAATGAAAATTGCTGCGTGACAGTGACATTTGTTTAAATATGTCAAATTTGTTATTGAAGTATTGTTTTTGTTTGACGCAGAGGCAAAGTGATGTACAAAAATAAATTATTTTATAATACAATATAAAGTTATTTCAAGTTATTTACTAAATGCTATTATTCTAGAATTGAAGATTGTGCCATTATATTCAATTTGTATTGGTAAAAGTTGCTAAAAAATTATATTCAATGAATTTTTTACAAGAAAAACTGTTAAAAGCTTGTATAAATGATACTTCCGGTTATCCGATATACACTCAAAACTAATGAGCTCTTCCCACATTAGCATAGAATGGATATACAAAATTTCAAATTTTTCTGATTGATAGTATTTGAGTAATCGTGTCCACATGATCCACACACACACACAGACACACAGACACACACACATACATACCTACAGACATCATTGTAAAAATGTTAAAATCGGATTCTAGGGACATCAAAACGTGCTTATTCACTAAAATCTCTATATCCGATTTTTAGCACGATCCCTATACCTCCCTTACCTAGGGTAGCGGGAGGTAAAAAGGAATTTTACCTACTTATTTTTATTAGTTGAGGTATAATTTATTAACCATAAAATTATTCATTGTTCTGTAATATAAATTTTTCTAAAATCGTGGGGGAAAACTTAAAATAAGTGTTGAAAATTGCTAATTCCCGGTACTAGTACGTCAAATATTAAACACATAAGATATTTTTGTTCAATTTCTTTGTTGTCATGTAAACAATTGTCATGGCATTAAAAATACCGTGTACAGCCACCGAAATAGTAGATGATGTCTGAAAAATTTATAATGCATTTTGTAATTTTCCCAATTTTTGTAGACAATTGAAAAAAATCTTGTTTTTAGCATGTGCTGAAATCGTGAAACTCCCAAACTCGCGGTAATATTATTTATGAGCAAAATAATCATACGAATTAATCAATTTCTTCCACCTTATGCACCAATGTAAGGGGAGAATATTGCAATCGTTTAAAAAATGCGTTAATGGTGTAATTTATGTGATGTAATAAAATTGAGTGCTTTGATATTAAATTTAATGGCTGGTAGCACAAGCCTTGTTTTAACTAAAACGCTGTTTTAAAAATGTTAAATTTCAGTATTTAATAATAATAATAATAATAAAATAATAATATCAAATTTTATCAAAATATGATTTTAAAGCAGAGCATAGTTTGTATTCAAACATTTTTTTAAAAAATCCTTCTTTAAAGATAAGAGTGATTTTAATAGAAATTTGAGTTAGATATTTTTTAAAACAGCTTGTGCTACCAGCCATTATTTCTAAGAGTACAATTATTGTAATAGTAATAAAATAATCAATGATTTTTATTTTATCAGAGATAATATTTTCATCACGTAAATGAAGTTAAAATTTGAACACGGGTTCTCTGAATTTTTAGTCTATTACTTTACTAGTTTCCTTTCAGAAATGGTCAAATTTGTTCACGAAGCGTCACTAATACATTACAGTAAAAGCATTCAAAATTCAAAAACAAATCATGTGATTACAAGTGTGAAACCAAATATGTATGTGAAAAATAAGATACTGACACAGTGTCAGTGTCACTGACATAAGATAACGCTATTCGCACGGCTTTGTATCAAGTTAATACTAGTATATCTGAAATAATAAATAAGCTTACATTTCAGCGACAGTATTGTCATTTTAAAATGGCATGTTGCAATGTAGTCGAAACAAAATGAATATTTAAAAGATAAGTGTTATATCCATCCTTATCTTGTCAATGCAAACATGAAAGAGGTGATTGTATGCCAACTTGTTAATTCGTTTATGATGCATATAACCTTTAAAACGGACATGTTTAAAAAATTAAAGTGTATCTACATTTTCTCTTGTTAAAGAAATAAATACATATTGTTGAATTTTGAATAACTTTCAGACTTACAAATGATCACGTATTATATTTCATATTTGTGTTGATTTTCAAAACGAAATTATATTTTATAACCAAATGTTAAATATTATGTTATTAAATATAGCATTTTAATATACAATGTGTATCTTATCTGAAACATCAATGATAATGTTAGTATACATATATGTAAATTGACAACAAACATCATATAACCATGTGATCCAACATCTGTACGTTGAAAACTGGATACCTACTGCGTCGTAATACGTTATAACATTAAAAGTTTACCTTCAAGCTACAGGTTTCCAATTTTGTTGTAGGAAATTTCAACAAGTATTTTATTTGCTTGCTTCTAACTCGGAGCGAAGTTAAACGAAACAACGTTTTAAGGCAAATACATAAGCCAAATTTATTTCTGCGATATATTAAATGTCGAAGCAAGATCTATTTCATTTTACAAACTCGTTTTGAAGTTGAAAATAATTTTTTAGAGCGCTAATCTCAAAACATATACCGTGAGTATTTTTTAACGTGAAACATTGAGTTTGTCATATCCATGGTGACGACTTGACATTTGATAAGATGTCAATAGAGGTTAATTTTGTTTAAATAATTATACTTGCTTTCTAAATTAAAATTAGTTGTAGAAAAAATATAGTGTGCACCTTGTACCCCAGTGGTTTTCTGACTTCTTACAATATTTAAATATAATACTTCTGTCAAATTCATTTCCCATGTGTCATTTTAAATGAGACAGACAAATACATTGCTGTCAATCAAATGTCAAATTATAACTTGTAGGAAAATTCAACGGTTATCTGTCATATTGACAAGATGTCATTAGAGGTTAATTTTGTTTAAATATTTATACCTGTTTTCTAAAAATTAAATTTAGATGTAGAAAAAATACTGTGTGCACCTTGTGCCCGAAATATGTTTAGTGCTCTTAAGTGGTTTTTTGACTCCACTAAATTTCTTACAATATTTAAATATAATACTTCTGTCAGATTCCTTCCCTATGTTTCATTTTAAATGGAACGGGCGAATACATTGCTGTCAATCAAATTTCAAGTCGTAACCATGGATATGACAAACCCAATGTTTCACGTTAAAAAATACTCACGGTATGTGTCTACTTGGAATCCGTAATATAGGGAATACAATGTTATTTTTTTTTCATTTTGCTGTAGTTTCTGGCCTATTAATTTTAGATAATCGTTGTACATAAAAAAGTTATTCAGAATTAAAAACAACGTTATATGGGTTTAAAATTAATCTCAATTTCTTTTTATTTTTCGAAAAAAAGCAAATTAAAATTCGCAATTCACAGCATATTTCAAAATGCCATGTAATTACTGATGTTTTATTTGTTTTTATTTGACATTTAACTTTTGACATACTATTATTATTATTATTACCTATTATCATTATTATTATTATTATTATAATTCATTCCGAATCTTATAAACATATACCATTCTTGAATCATGTTGTACTATCTTTTTGTGTTTAATTATAGTTTTAATAATTATATGATAGTGTATTGTGTTATTAGGAGTAAAAGTGAAACTTTGTGTGGCGAACATGTAAGTTTGAACGACGAGGTTTAGCGAGTCGGACAATTACATGCGAGGTACACAATGACACTTTTACTCCGAATGACACATTATATTTTTTCTTCAAACGTACATACATAATAATTACAACTTGACGTTACAATCATTATAAATATTTTACGTGAAGGACGTTTGCTGATATGGGGTCCCGTGGCCGCATGCCTGAGTGTCTGGTCGCGAATCTGGTGAACCGGGTCCGATCCCGACCGACGCTAAATATTTCGAATTTTAAATGGCACAAAAGTGACCCCTGTGGTGCACTCTCCAAGCCAGCAATGAGTGCCCGTGAGGTGACGCCTGGTAAGCGCCCGCACGGTACAAATATGTCATCATCATTACCGATATCTGTGATAAAACAGATTGGCACACCCAGAAATGGGTAATATGCCGTGATGATATATTTATTTATTTACGTATGCTGATTTGAATTGCTCTGTTGCTATGGATACATTCGTGTTTGTTCACTTTTTGTTATAAACATTTAAGTGAAAATTTTCACGTTTTGACGTTTAAATAAAAACTATGCAATTTTATATTCTCCTTATGAGCAATTATATCAGAATATGAAGTTTTGCCATGTACGGCCGTTGAAGTTGTTCAATCGGATGGAAATTCAACAATATGGCTGAAGTATATGATATTTCGAGGAATCGCTGAGAACAATGGCTGGTAGCACAAGCCTTGTTTTAACTAAAACACTGTTTTAAGAAATGTCAAATTTCATTATGTAATAATAAAAATAAATAACATCAAATATATTAAAATATGATTTTGAAGCAGCACCTAGTTTGTATTCAATCAAATATTTTTTAAAAAATCGTTCTTTACACATAAGGGTGAAATTAAACATTGAAATTTGAATTTGACATTTCTTAAAACAGCGTTTTAGTTCGAACAGGGCTTGTGCTACCAGCCAATATGAATATCACTTTAATTCTAAGTATTCTTATCGTCATTACCATTATGTAAGTCTGCTATTTTATAATATGTTATTTCGTTAAATATAAACTGTTTATATTTCAATTTGTATATTATCAATTCAAATCTGACAGATGTTGGAGGTTTTTAGTAACTTTATTCTTAGGTTATTTAGTGAAAATTGGGGTGATATTACAGGTTTCTATTTTATTAGTCACTTCTTATTCGCTCATTTTATATAGTTGCTATGGATATTTATTTATTTCATTTCTACTCCGGCGGCGTAGAAATTAACTATTTGTACTCCGGTGGCGTAGAAATGAAACTTCAACCTTGTGAATCAAGACTCAAAAGATGCCATTTTTATGAAGTTTGAAGAAAAAATTATTTATTGACAAGAGATTGATGAGATCTGTCAAATAAAAAATTTAAACACCGGTAATTCAATGGCACTCTGAAATTTGCTGTAAATTGGGATTTTTAATTTGCGTTTTTTTTTTTCGCAGAATAATATGAAATTGTGACTATTTGTAGTCTCATAATCGGCCCGATTCTGTAAGAAGATTTACTAGAATAAAGTTACTAAAATAGTCTTTAAAATGAAGGTAAGTTACTACTACAGTAACTTGTTATTTTTTGTATTCTATAAGCACAGAGTCATTACAGTTTTAGATACTTAGTTGTTAAACAAGTTATTACGCTAGAGACTAGCCAAACGTAGTATTTAAGGTGTAATAACCTTTTAGAATGGCTGGAATTTGGATAAATTTTGAATTTCATAAAGCATTGGCAGATTTGGAAAATCGGTATGTATAAATAAGTAACTGTAAATAATTTTCGGTAACGTTTATTTCTGAAATTGGAAAATTTATTTGATAAATTTATATTATTATTTCACAGAAGAAGAAATAGGTTAGAAAATAGATTGGTAAGAGACGAGAGTAATATTTTCTTAATTTCGGATGTAAAATTTAAAAAATTGTTCCGATTACCAAAACCAATTGTACAAGATCTAATTGAAGATGTAACTCCGTTAGCGGAACCTTCAATAAAATCATCAGGCGTACCTATTCATTTAAAAGTAAGCTGTACATTTATCTTGGCTCCTTTCTTTGTGTTATTCAAAATATTTGTAAGTTCTTTCCATGACAATTTAACCTCATTAGTTTTCAGAGGATGTGTTTTCATTTCGAGCATTATTTTGCGGTTTTCTAAATAAGCTATTAATATTTCCAACTGTTCGTTGGTTGTTCTTGAAGCCCTAGGCTTGTTATATACCATGATGAAAACAGATATAATCCTTGTTCACTTGTAAACACTACGAAATGTCACTTGTCAGCAGAAGGAGAAATACGCATGCGCACCACAATTCGTGTTTCTCATTTCACTGCTATCTTAGTAACTAAGTTTGTTTAGTTTAAGCTAATCCGCATTTTTTGATTAGTAAATTCTATTCTATTCCGGTATTTAAAATTTAATTTTCGTGATATTATCAATAAAGGTAGATACTAGGAATAGATTAGACTATACTTTAAGATATACACTGTCAAAATTAGAATAGAATTCGCTAATCCAAAAATGAGGATTAACTTAAACTTTTTTGTGAATCAGGCTAATTGTGTGGTTTTTAATTCTGATCAACTTTTTTATTTACAACTTTTCTCTAAATTTAATAGGTCAGTAACTACAGCAAAATGAAAAAAATAACATTGTATTCTCAATTTTACGAATTTCAAGTAGACACCCGGTACACAGGTTGTATCAAGATAATGAAACAGTGCATTTTATTTGTGTATATGACAAGTTACACAAAAAAGTGATTAAGATATTTTGTAAGGCATAAAGGGGGACACATTTTGGAATAACCACTATTATTTTAAAACCAGTGGTACTCAAGTTATGGATCAATGTTATATTTTTTTAACTGGCATTATATATTTTTTATTAACACTGTTCCATTAAATTGATACACCCTGTATATATACAGGATGTTCATTTTAAATGGGCCACCATTGCTATCTCGAGAACTATATGAGCTACAAAAACGGTTAAATGGGCAAACAATTTCTATTATACAAAACAAATTTAGGGAACAGAAAAAAATTTTTTTTCGACCAGTGGTTCTCAAAATACGGGACTCAACATATTTTTTTTATTTGCTTATTCGATAGAGAATTTAATTCTGAATTCAATGATATAATATTATCATATCCTCACATAACGATTTTTTTGAGTAAAATAGATATAAAGTTTTAAATTAATTTGATTAAAATATGATATTACTAAGAATGCAATGAATGGAAAAACTGAATATGTACATGTGTTTTTTACGTATAATTA
Source organism: Ophonus ardosiacus (assembly GCA_943142095.1). Lineage (NCBI taxonomy): Eukaryota > Metazoa > Arthropoda > Insecta > Coleoptera > Carabidae > Ophonus > Ophonus ardosiacus. Next base: position 21,447,698 of record OW964825.1, on the reverse strand, counting down.
GAGTGCCATGATAGAAAGAAGTGAATAAAAGTATAATGAATGAAAAAAACCACCGGTCTTCTGGGTTTATGTATAAATGCAGTAGTATTACCACGTAATATTAGGTCAAGTTTTCGGAAATATTTCCGCGACGGTACTACTCTTTCAGGATATCGTTCCCTATACATATTAACTGCAGCTCGTGAATTTTTTCTTGATAAAATGTATATTTCAAACATCTCAACTTTTTCAATGTGAGTAAAATTATACATTTTTAAAATTAAATTAAATGATTTTGAACTTCACTTTACAGTTATGATCACTTAACAAAACAAAATATTCACTTATTTCATTCAGAGCACTCTAATTCCAGGTTAAAAAATTACTTGTATTCAGTTTTTCCATTCATGGCACTCTTAGTAATATATTTTAATCAAAGTAATTTAAAATTTTATATCTATTTTACTCAAAAAAATCGTTATGTGAGGATATGATAATATTATATCATTGAATTCAGAATTAAATTCTCTATCGAATAAGCAAATAAAAAAATATGTTCACATTTAAGAACCACTGGTCGAAAAAAAATTTTTTTCTGTTCTCTAAATTTGTCTTGTATAATAGAAATTGTTTGCCCATTTAACCGTTTTTGTAGCTCTTATAGTTCTCGAGATAGCAATGGTGGCACATTTAAAATGAACATTCTGTATATATATATAACAAGAAGAAGGCCGCAGTACGGCTAAAACGTCGGACTGAAAAATTATTTTAATAAATTAACTGAAACCAGTGATTTTGTTGATATTATTTTATATACAGGGTGTAAATTTTAAAACGGGTCATAGGGCTATAACATAGAAAAACAGTTTTTTGGACGCCAAAAGTTTCTATATTAATTTATTGAAAACATAATTAGTGGATATTATAAAGAAAAAATTTACGAATTTTTTGATACCAAACATATTATATTTCTGTTTCATATAAAGCCAGAAAATAAATTTAAAAATTTGCACAATTAAGAAAAAATATCAATAGCCGTGAAACTGACAGAAACAAAACAAAACAATTGTTGACTTTAAACGCTCATTAGTAAATGTTTCTTACACTTTATTTGTTAAATTATTATTATTTTCGTTTTATTAAGAAGAAATCATGAACAATTTGACTCATGAAGAAAAATTACAAATTTATTAATGCTGCGCCTGCTCCACTCGCGCACTTATGACAAATTTTCGCACCTAACCTATGAAAATGTACGACGATGACAACAAAGTTCCTGCAGAAAAGAGCGACGAAATACTAATTGGACATGTTCAACAAATTGTTTACCTTTATTTTTTTATCTTATATAAATATAATGTATTGCAATTGCACCTATAAAAGTTAGGTTATACGAAATGTCAAACATAAAATTCTGAATTTTAATTTACTGCATAAACGACGTTATTTTAGTTTAGTTTCTTAATTTAGTAGCTTAATTTAATTTCATAATTTATATGCTGCATAAACCCAGCATAAATTATTTTAATTTGTTCCTTTGTAGTTTGCAGTTTTTTTGTTTCTTATAACTTATTTCTTATTACATGTAGATCATATTTAGTTTGTAAATACCTATTACAATAAATAATAATTGTTTCTGATATAAATATCCTATTTTTTACTTTATTTTGTGTTATTTTGTATTGGTTCATAAATTAATAACTTTAATCTTTAATTGTCCCCTATCATGACAAGGTTTTGTTACTGTCACTTTCATGGCTAATGATACTTTTTCTTAATTGTAAAAATTTCTAAATTTAATTTCTGGCTTTATATGAAACAGAAATATAAGGTGTTTGGTTTCAAAAAATTCGTAATTTTTTTCTCTATAATACGCACCAATTATATTTTCAATAAATTAATATGGAAACTTTTGGCGTCTAAAAAACTGTTTTTCTATGTTATAGCCCTATGACCCGTTTTAAAATTTACACCCTGTATACCGTGAGTATTTTTTAACGTGAAACATTGAGTTTGTCATATCCATAGTTACGACTTCATATTTGATTGACAGCAATGTATTTGCCCGTTCCATTTAAAATGAAACATAGGGAACGAATCTGACAGAAGTATTATATTTAAATAATGTAAGAAATTTAGGGTACTAAACATATTTCGGGCACAAGGTACACACAGTATTTTTTTACATCTAAATTTAATTTTTAGAAAACAGGTATAATTATTTAAATAATATTAACCTCTAATGACATCTTGTCAATATGGCAGATAACCCTTGAATTTCCCTATAAGTTATTATTTGACATTTGATTGACAGCAATATATTTGTCTGTCTCATTTAAATTGACACATGGGGAATGAATTTGTCAGAAGTATTATATTTAAATATTGTAAGAAGTTTAGCCGAGTCAGAAAACTACTGGGGCACAAGGTGTACCTACACTATACGTTTTCTACAACTAATTTTATTTTAGAATGCAGGTATAATTATTTAAACAAAATTAACCTCTATTGACGTCTTATCAAATGTCAAATTCGTTCCCTATGTTTCATTTTAAATGGAACGGGCAAATACATTGCTGTCAATCAAATCTCAAGTAACCATGGATATGACAAACCCAATGTTTCACGTTAAAAAATACTCACGGTAGATAACCCGGACATAAATGATTTAAACATTAGTCAACATAATTCTTCCTTTCCCCTTCCTTTATCTGACAATTCCTTTCATACAACTGTCAGTTACCAATGTTGTTCCCTGTTTAAGTCAGAGATGGCGTTGCAAGCATTAATAAATGTCATTAGGGAGCCTACGTTACGTCCGCTAAATTTTAAATTTGTAATAATAATAATAAAAAAAATATGTCTCACTTAAGTCAAAAAACAAATTCAAATTTAATTCTCACTATAAAAATATTGATGTACAAAATATAGATATTAGCGTTTTCGCTTGTTAAGAAAATAACATCCAATAAATTATTTCATTCAGTTTAAGTTTTTAAAGTACAATTTCCTGAAACTATTCATCATACACTTTTTGTCCATTATATACTACAGTTTGAAGTGCTGAAATATATTACACGGTCATCGATTATAGTTTGATATTCAGATAGGCGAAGATGAATCATCGCGTAGCCTCCGGACCATTACCGCAAATATTAATATCGAATACCAATATATGACGAGCGCGCACTTTGCTAACAAAGCAATCTGGCAAAGTTAACCACAAATTAGTTGGTTCACAATTATCACCCCCAAGAGAGTTTGGGCCTACGATACCCCTATATGCATTGCCGACATAACTGGCTCATAATTTGTCATCATTATAAGTGAAGCATTTACTCGAAGTTCAAAGGGACCTTATACATCGCGGTTCAGTTAGGAATAAAGTAGATGGCTCTTGAGAGGCAATCGTTTTTACATGGAATATCTTGACTTTTGCGAGTCTTCTCCTGTGTGGAGAATATGGGGCTAGAATTCCACAGATTTCTCTGAGTAAATTTTACATGCATTTGGTGATGTTAGTGGTCAATCCACAGCCGGCTTACAATGAACCCTGTACACCCAGGCTCAGTCTGTATTATTGGCTGTTTGTTATATAGTGAGCGGGAAACGAATCCACATCCGCATGTGTTGCCTACTAGACTACAGCTAAATATATGTTATAAGTATGCATTAAATAAATAATTTAAATTTGTGCAAGCTACTTTCTTCTTATTACAAATTATTTGTTAGTAAAAATTACAAAAACAAAATCAGGTATGTGGTTTATTGTCAATTTTATTTATTTGATGACTAATAATTTTTATATAATTCCGTTTTAAAAAGTTCAATTGTACGTAATCTTTTTATGTTTTGAAATGTCACTTTTTACATACCTAATTAATACGAAATGAGGTTTGTAAAAATCTTTATCTAATTCCGTTTTAAAAAGTTGAATTTTACCTAACCTTCTTTATAAAAAATAGGCTAAAATAGAGTCGTTGTCACGTACCGCATTTGCAGGATATTCAGTAGTTATCCAACAAGAGGTTCAAAAATAATCGAATATACAGTTGAAAGGATGAGATGTGTTGCCTAGGAAACGACATAGTAGGTGGAGTTGTATTTTCAGGTAGGTAACACATCATGTGCGCACACTGTATGTTCAGATGATTTTCGAAGCCCGAGTTGTATTTATTAAGAGAATATAAATCAGCATTCAGAATCTCCCTAGTTATGTCTATCACAGCAATGATAAAAAACAAAGATATTATCACCTTATTTATATTCGTTATTACGAGATTTTTACAACATTGACAGTTAATTTAAGAAAAATTCATTATGTTCTCTCATTAAATATAAGCTCGTGATATGATTAATAATCGAAGATATTGCTCGTGAAACCAAAGCAGCATATTTCAGTCGTCCTTCGGACTCGTGAAATCTGCAACTCGGTTCCACTCAAAAATATCATCGATGATAAACATATCACTTGTTATATTACGTATGGCTATACAACTCAACCAACTAATTTTTACGAAATGTCAAAAATATTACTTGTTTATTTATATCCATGGATGATATGATTAACATATGATTCATTTGTTTGCGACACACAACTTAGAAAAACAAATATCCGATGTCATACAGCGCAACTAAGAAAAATTGAGCTATCTGATTGGCCTATTTTCCAATGAGTTGTATAGTCCATAATATTAATTGCGCCACATTCGGATATTGCGATTAAAAGTTGGAGCAGTTGGACTAAGTTACCATATAACTGTTCTATGTATTTCGGTAAATGAAGAAGATTATTCACTGGAAATGAATCAGTCTCTAAATGGAAAAAGTAATGGCATAAGCTGGAAAATGTAAAATATGTGAAAAATATGAACCATATGAATTTCTATGTTGTAATACATTACATTCACAAAATCTATAATGAATATACGAATAGTGTAAAAATGTATGTTCCATTTTATACAACTGCAAGTATTATACACACAATTTTAATACCCATAATTAAACTTTTTATAATTTTCGGGATACATTATTTATTAAAATGATAATCCAACCGCTGAATTTTCGTAATTTACGGCGCCCAACAGTCGCTTTCAACATTAATTTTGGAATTCATATGTTATGTTCATTTGAAGTTATAATCAATATAATGATTAAAAGCAAGGAATAGGATTAAATTTAATTAACGCAGAGTTGAAATTTGTTGACGACTGAATTTCGATATTACAAGCAATAATTAAAATTAAGCAAACATGCCTTAAAATTCGTAACGAGTTTAACTCGCACTTTTTCCTTTGCCTTTCGAATTTGAATGTTGTTTTATGAATAAATATTGATAATTAGACCTAAATAAAATTATTCTCTCTCTTGCTCTTACTTTAGTTGAAAATTATACAAAGAAACGAGAAGAATTTGAATAAACGTTAATTTGGAAACTTTTCAGATCTACGCTACAATTAAAATATAAGGTAAAATAAAAGTTAATTATATGAAGACAGAGAATACGATAATTATATTACACAGAGTGTTATAAAACAAAAAAAAAAAAAAAAAAATGTAAAATATTTGACAAACATATAGTAAAGATAAAATATAAGGTCGAAAGTCTTAAAATGAGCTGGTTTTAAGATATGGCATATCAGTTTTCAAACTCAGAAATCAAAAGGTCCTGGTTTTACCGATTCCTTACCATTGACGTAGTCTTATCATATATTCTACCTAGTGTCAATTTAGTTAATTAGTTTAGATGTTTGATTATACTAATTTAGAAACCTTTCCATAAATTCCCGGCTTTCTTGAAAGAGTTCGTGATTCAATTTTTCGGAGGTGTATTGCGTGCGTTTAGCTTTACAACTGTTACATGTTAGTTAACTAGTAATATAATAATGCATCATCACGGCATATTACCCACTGCTGGGTACGCCAATCTGTTTTGTACAGATAACAATGATGACATTCGTACCGGCGTCACCTAAAAAGCATTCATTACTGGCGTGAAGACTACACAACAGAGACCATTTTTATGCCATTTAAAATTCAAAATAATTTTGGCGTCGGTTAGGATCGAACCCGGTTGGCAGTAAAAATATATAAACTTACCACATTTTAGAAATTTTAACTAATTACGAGTAATTTAATTAACCGTAGTAAGAATAAACGATAATAAAAACACCAACCATATCTCAGAAAGCAGAAACTGTTCATTTTCGGATCGTACTTTTCGTTTTATTTATCAGTAGATCTCTATTTAATATTCATCGAATATATCACATTTTTCTTTAGTACTATTATACATATACTGTTGTAATCAGTGATAAAGATGACTATAATTTTAGATAAGTTACGCTGTTCTTAAGAATTAGAATATCGGTTGCATATCTTAACGCAGTATTCTAAAATAGGATTTGCGTTTACATTCATACAACATTTTCAAAAACTAGTTGAGACAATGAACAACACTATTAACAGAACGATAATTCGATATTGTACAATAATCTAAACAGAAAAATCAGTCGAGTAATTGTTGAACTTTTAAAAATTTGTCTTATATTACTTATTACAGTCATTTAAAAATAACAACATTGCAATAAAGATAAAAATTGACAATAATTGATTACAATAACCAAAACATTGATATGATAACAATGTATTGTATTCTCTTTTCACACGTCACGGTTTGATTGGAACACCCGTTACATATACCGAGAGATTTTTTATCAGTGTGTCATTACCATAGTTACATTTAAAATGTTTGACAGCAATGCATTACCGCGTTTTTTGTTAAAAAAAAACGGAACATAGGGAGTTGTCAAATTAATCAAAATGCCTACTTTTAAAACAAAAGAACAAAATATGAGAACATTACATAAATTCACATTTAATGTATTTCTTATAACTATAAGTATTGAGAACTGACATGTCCGATGGCGGCAGCACCATCGGACCGATCAGCTGTTTCTGAATTGGTACTCGCAATGTTCTGACATATGAACGCAAACAACAAGAACAATTTTTTCATTTAAAATGAGGCTAGGTATCGTGGAACATTTTAGATATCTGGAAGCAACAGCTAATTCTATATGTGTATAGAAGGTATTTATAATTTTTTATATATTTAATCAATCGCAATTGATGATTGCAGGTGAGCGAATTATAAACGCTAACTACAATAACCACATACTATTTATAACTAGAGCAATTACTACGAAGCCACATGAAATCAAAATGCATTTAGCGAGTTCTTCAAACAATTTAGATGCTGGTGCTGATGTATTATTAATATTATCCTCTACTACTTCATTTACTTCATTGCAATATCACTGGCGTTTACTGCTTTTGGCTTTACACGTTTGGTTTGTCGTAGCAAACGTTTATTATTACTATTATTAGGAACTTTTACTTGAAATACGAGAAGACAAAGTGATGGTACTGCAGTTCTTTTTAAAGTTTTAGGCTTAATTGTATAGAAAAATACATAAATAATTAGAACGAACACAACATGAACTTTTTATTCTAAGACAAAATCTGAACATTGAATTTTTTACTCACTAGGAAGTATGTAATCATCCGATTTAAAATGACGAGAACAAATACTTTCATATATTTCGTTATTTGTTTTGACTAGGAATTACATATTCCCATGCTTTTCGTCAATCTATATCCATTTCAACTCCTACACTTGTCTTAATTTTAACTTTATTTTAGCCATGTTTCGGAATATTATAAAACCCAATGTCTGTGTCGCGACCAGATCTTGAGTTGCATCCGAATACACAATTAGTACGACTATTTCCCATTTCTATTCACATCAAATGATTAAACCACATGTAACTCAAGCATACAGTCATAATACGGTACTAAACCGGATAGTTCATATTTTTCCCAGCAGATGGCATATCGCAGCTTGTCAGTTGTCAATTCAAAATGTGCCCGTTGAGCTCTAGTGCAAGCTGACATCGACCAATCAGAGTATTATGAATTCTAAAATAGTATTCCCGCAGCTCTAACCTATTCATTTCACAATAAATTTAAAAAAAGATCAGGTAAAAATATCTATTTCAAACTAATTTTGCATTGTTGTTTCATTGTTTATTCTGTTGTTTTAAAAGTAGGTATCTTGATTCATTTCAAACTGCTCTTAATAAAACTTTGATCCCTTGTAATTTCGTAAGCAAATATAATAATAGTTAGATAACACAATATTTGGGTATAAGTTCTGTATTATTCTTATACCCAAATATTGTGTTATCTTATTAAAATGAGTTCTGAAAACATCTTTCAATATATAATAATAGTTCTTTATTGTATATCAAGATACATTATATTATTACAATTTTGATAGATGGGAGTGAGTTAAATTGTGTTTTCAATAGTTTGTAATCCACACTAATATAATAAATGCGAAAGTAACTCTGTCTGTCTGGCTGTCTGTCTGTCTGTCTGTCTGTCTGTCTGTCTGTCTGTCTGTCTGTCTGTCTGTTACGTTTTCACGTCTAAACCGCTGAACCAATTTTGATGAATTTTGGTAGAGAGATAGATTGGACTTTAGAGAAGGACATAGGCTATCTTTTAGCGCGAAAATAAAACTTGAAAGGGGTGAAGTAGGAGATGAAAGTTTGTATGGAGAACCCATCATTTCTTCTGTTGAACCAACTTTTATGAATTTTCGTATTGAGATATATTGGACCTTGGAGAAGGACATAGGCTATCTTTTGTCGCGAAAATAAAACTTGAAGGGGGGAAATAGGGGATGAAAGTTTGTGGAGAACCCATCATTTCTCAAGGTAGGGATGTAAAAATTCTTATTTATGCTTTTGGTAAGAAATAAAGTGTTTTGGCGTTTTTGAAAAATCATCCCTCAAAGCGGTACAATAGGGGATGATTTCAATTATTTTTTAATCTGTGTATCTATAATTAAGTTTTAACCGTTAGCAGATTTTCGATATTTGTCGGAGAGATAGCTTGCATCATATGTACATAAGTAAAAGTACCCGAGACATGTTTAGAAAAGGGCGCTATTAGGTACGGTGGGGGGATTGGGTGGGCAGTGGGCGGAGCCTGTTACATGTACGATGCGAGGCAGGTTGCCGGCTCCCTACGCAGTGCATGTTTTCGAAGTAAATGTGAAAAATTACTGGTACACGTGTAGCTAATCGTTATTTTAGCTTTACCCGTGCGAAGCCGGGGCGGGTCATATGAGATTACGAAAGAACAGAGACATCCGTACCTTACCCAGGATTCGAACCCGGAACCCTTGCATCGTGAGTCGGTTGCCCACTACACCACCGAGGTCGGTAATTCCGCAAGCAAATGGAATAGGACCTATGTTCATATGGCATTTTGTACTCAAAATGATCTAAGGAATACGTTATTAATTTGTTTCACACTGTTTCTGATAAACACTGAATTGGTAGCGCTCACCGCTAAAAAAAGTAACTTCACAGTTGAAAATTAATTGTTCACTGATAGCAATTTGAGATTATGTCACTCATCTGTCAGTTTTCAAAGCAGTCTTCCCGCCCCAAGAAAACGATAAGTGCCAAAAACAGTGTGTTTACATATCTTCTTAACGACGTGATTTCAGTGCGTTTAGACACCGAAATAGAAAAATAATAAGTATTACATAGGGCGTTTTCACACACCCGGAAAATTGGAGCTGGTGATGTTTCGTTACTAAATAATTTAATTTGCCCTCAGGATAACTAAGTTATCACCAAATTCCGATCACTAAATTATTTCAATACGAAAATCTGTTTATTCATTTACTGTCACCAGAAAATGTGATCAGTTACTAAATAATCTAATTTTCTTCTAAAACAAGCTGTGATCGCCGTATTACTTCAATATGACCATCTGTTAAAACATTCCTAATATCAGTAAAACTAATCTAAGAGTATACTGTAACGAAATATTTGACACAATTTAAGTATCATTTAATCATAATGATCAAAAACCGCTAAACTAGGAATCCGCCAGAAGCCAATCCCTCCGCTTCGCTCCATGTTGGCTTTCTCTCATCGACACTTAATGTAAGCTGGAATTTAATGTTGGATAAAGACTGGTTCTGTCGGATGCAAAACCGATTTTTACATAAGTTAAATAAATAAATAAATAAATATAAATATATCATCACGGCATATTACCCATTTCTGGGTGTGCCAATCTGCTTTGTCACAGATATCGGTAATGGTGATGACATATTTGTACCGTGCGGGCGTTTACCAGGCGTCACCTCAAGGGGACTCATTGTTGGCGTGGAGACTGCACCACAGGGGTCACTTTTACATAAGTTTATTTTGCATTTCTTTACTCTGGGACCGATACCAATGTACTCTATTCGAAGAGCAGAGTATAAATATATTGGATTCATATGATTTTGGATTTGTGAATCAAAGCTGTAAAGTTGCCAAAACTTCCAATTTGGTGATAACTAAATAAATTAATTGTTGCTACTATGAAGGCGACCGTAAAAGGATAAAACACAGATCGCAACTAGGAGTTAAGGATATTTTATTTGTTGACAAAGTAATTTCGGCAATATAATACATAATGATTTAGGTGCAAAAATTGATATTTTGCGCACAGAATTGATTTCGCGGGGAACAATAAAAGCTGCTTAATTCGTATTTATTAACTGCATAGATTGCTGTTAATTTGAAGACCAGAGAAGTTTAGATACAGATTAGTTAATCCGAGATAAAAAAATAAGTGACTGTAATTAAGTTCATTATCTTTAGACTTGAGTCTTGCGTTTTGTAACAAATACGTATTTTGTAGAATGGTTAATTTATTTTATTCCCGTTTGTTACTTTGATATATTATTATTGTGGATTAATAATAATAATAATTTGAAAAAATCTAAGTGTCAAAAATTATTACACAAGATTTTTACGAAATAGTACATATGTCATAAAATTCATGATCTAGTTGAAATGTAAAGCCAAAGATAAAACTGATTTTATGAACAAAGTACAGTCTGTGTAAATAAGTATTGTGGATAAAAAACTTCTGGATTTCAGTGATAAAAATATTTTATTTTCTGCCTCGACCGGTTTCTACCCCTCTTGGGTCATCATCAGGAGCTGTTTCAGTAATACAAAAAATATTTGAACAATAAATTATAAACTTTAAAACAACCAGATAACTTACTTGAAATAATTTTTTTTAAATGAAATTTTGTGTTTATATAAAATACATCAAGTACGGATCTCAAGTCATTAATTAAAATAAATAAATTAACACACATTACGACGAAAAACATACAAATAAATAAATAGATAAATAAATAAATAAATAAATACATGAAATAAAATGAAAAGGTCTAAAAAATAAAATTTAAAAACGTGGTAACTATTTTTTACAGTACACCCTACTAAATTAAATAAATTTTGTCCTGTTATATATGGTCCTTTTTAACAGATATTAAAAACCTTAGTAAAATTTACTATAATAATGTACTGTAAAAAATAGTTACCACGTTTTTAAATTTTTTTTTTGACCTTTACATTTTATTTCATGTATTTATTTATTATCTATTTATTTATTTTTATGTTTTTCGTCGTAATGTGTGTTAATTTATTTATTTTAATTAATTACTTGAGATCCGTACTTGACGTATTTTATATAAACACAAAATTTCATTTATAAAAAATTATTTCACGTAAGTTATCTAGTTGTTTTAAAGTTTATAATTTATTGTTAAAATATTTTTTGTATTACTGAAACAGCTCCTGATGATGACCCAAGAGGGATAGAAACCGGTCGAGGTAGAAAATAAAATATTTTTATGACTGAAATCTAGAAGTTTTTTATCCACAATCTACATCCAGTCAAGAAATTCCTGTAAAGAAAAGTAAATAAGTATAATTACCTACTAATATAACTTCAGGTAGAAAGGTCGTAAGTATTTAGTTATTATTTTATTTAACAAAATAGATAAGAACATTTATAAAAGAAATTGCAACTATCGTTGTTGTCTTGTGTAAAGTACTTCTTTTTGAATAACTGTAAAACATACTGATACTTAGAACTTAAATCTCTGAGTTTAAATGCTTCAATTATTATTAATATTGTAGTCTTTTACGAATTATTTTAATGAAATGTATTCCTGCTGCGTCCACGCTTTTGTTCTGTATAAAGTATAATTTATTTATCAATAGTGTTCTTTAACACTACTAGAAGGTAACTTACATTTATGAAGGAAAACCAAGTGTTTTATTTGCATAAAGTACGCATCTTTCTCATTATTACAAAAAAAAAACACAAATCTATATTTATCCTACTTATATTTTTTGTGGTAAAGATTTTAATAACCAGTAAAGTCTTAGAAAGTGTTCTCAAGGCAAATCTTTCGTTTTCAGCTCTAAAACTTGAGCAGGGCAAGTAATTAAACGTCGTGCAGATAACAGATAATGTATGTCGAGCCGAGACGAAGACGAAATGAGACGCGCCAACAAGCAAGAAGATAATGGAAAACGCCGACGCTTTTGAGAAACCGACGGAGACGTCGCAGTGTCAGTAACAGTTGGTTGATGCGATACTGAAAAAGTTACAATGAAATGTCGTGTTAGTGTAGGTAGAGGATCAACTTCATTTTTATATTCCTACAATTTTTTCTTTTTGTTTTGTTTCATTTGGTGTTCAAGATGATAGATGTATGACATAATTTATATAGGTACTTTCTAAAAACTGTACAAATGGACAATGTAATAAAAATAATTGTGTGGTCAGTACATTGCCTCCTGTTAATTCTATTTCTATTTGAAATAATTCCCATCTACATTATTATTTAAAAGTTAAAACTGTTTTAAATATTTCTGAACTGGCATAAATTAGTGAAGAACGTTTTCAAATAAGCAATTTAAATTAATTCAAGACTACCTGGGTACCTGTTCTTTAGCATATCACTGTCAAGAATCGAATAATGACATAAACAAATTGTATACAACCCGTGCACCGTGTTATTATAACAGTAACTTTTGACTAATTTTTCTATCGTCAATTTTTTGTTCTTTCATAAATTAAAGAATATTCACAATTTGTAATCATATTTATTGTATGTATATGGAAAATATATGTATACAGATATTTTAAAACTTACTCTTACTGTTGACAATAAAACATATTAGAAAATAATTGTGTAGCGTAGATACGTCTAATACGTCTTTCTGTCATTCATATACTAGTGATATACCGCGAGTATTTTTTATCGTGAAACATTGGATTTGTAATATCCATGGTTACGACTTGACATTTCAATGACAGCAATATATAGTGATTCTGTCGAGACGAGATATTTCTCGATTCTCGTCTCGTCTCGATCTCGAGATTTCTCGTCTCGGCGAGACGAGACAGAAATGTAAAAAATATTTTACGAGACGAGATATATTTGCCGAGATCTCGATTCTCGAAAACCGTCCCGAGATTTCTCGGTTGTTATTTTTCTCATGAGTTATATTTGCAACGTGTGAAATTTAACATATTTTTAGTGATATCTGTCTCTATTTAGCTATGGCATTTTTGAACAAAAAGATAATAAAGTATTCGACATTATATCTGTCAGAATTTGTTAAGCGTGCATTACACGTTTTTCTTTGCAAAAGAGACAAATGAATAGACTTTTAACGAAAAACTTTGAAGAAAAACTGGAATATGCGCTACTTTTTCTTAAAAGGCCCTACAAATTTTCACTGTCAAGTAAGTAGCTGTTAAATGTCATTTGTGTTTCTATTTTTGACGTATACAAGAAGTGATAAGTGATCGATATTACGATATTAAACTGAAAAATGACAAAATGGGATAGAGAAGTAATTGAAATCTTAATGTAAGTATTACTTAAATTTTGACATTTGATATTTTAATTCACGCAAAACTTGATCGTGTAAACAACTTGTAAGGTCACTTATAAAGACACTTTTCAAGTCACTTGAAAATAAAAACTTCATCGTGTAATCCACGTTTAAGCTTAGATTTTTAGCGTTATTTTCTTTTTAATGTTTTATAACAGATTAGAAAATACTAGATAAATATTAAATTAATAAAATTATAACATAATAAAATTTGCACAAGTTTTAGATTATAACAAATTTTGAAAGATAAAAGGATAAATATTTATCTTTTTGTACAAATTACTATTAATACAAAATTGTATAAATTTAATAATTAATTTATGGACCAAAATATACGAATTAAATTTCCGTCGAAAAATCTCGGCGAGAAGACAAAATTTTATGAATTTGGAACGAGACGAGACGAGACAATGAATTTCTCGTCTCGTCTCGACCGAATCACTAGCAATATATTTGCCTGTCTCATTTAAATTGAAACATAGAGAACGAATTTGACATTTGACAAGACGTCAATAGAGGTTAATTTTGTTTAAATAATTATACTTGCTTTCTAAATTAAATTTAGTTGTAGGAAAAATAATGTGTGCACGTTGTGCCAGCGTGGTTTTCTGATTAGGCTAAATTTCTTACAATATTTAAATATAATACTTCTGTCAAATTCGTTCTCTATGTTTCGTTTTAAATGGGACAGGCAAATACATTGCTGTCCAGCTGTCTATCAAATGTCGAGTCGTAACCATGAATATGAAAAATCCAATGTTTCACGTTAAAAAATACTCGCGGTATTTATAGCAATACCTCTGAGAGCCGTGACTTCTTAGCAACTTGACATAATCTCATATGACAGTAAGTCACTAGTGCGCAGAATAAATACCCTGATACTTTTTTGTGTAATTCAGGACAAACTATTTTAAAATTTTTAATTATTAATTAACTGCTTGGAACTAATTTGCATATTTTCTAAGTGTCTCAAATTAATTCAGAACTACATTAAAGAATTTTTTTCAATGTATTTCTTAAAAATTGGTATACCGTATTTTTTCTTTTTATCCAAATTATCATTTAATTTAAGAAGTCATTGAAGATATTACGACCCGTTTTTGGTTTTGGAAAAATATTTTTTTTCAAAACTGATACTCAATGTAAATTTGACTGGAGAATATGTGCTGAAGTCAACAGAATTGTTCTCGTAACTAGTGAATAACTAATTTTCATTTTTGGGTATTTCAGGGTCATATGTCTAAAAATAAGTCGGGGTGAACCTTGTAAGATTTATCTTGATATGTATATTCCAAATTTTTAAACCGCATCTAATATCTTTTTTCGTTCCTTAGATAATACACTTCCAAATTAGGTTAAAAATATAAATAAAAACACCTATAATCTAAAAATGGGATACAAACTCGATGGCATTACTATCGAACAAGTTAGTATCAAAAATTTTAATACGCTGTTTTAAGCCAATATGTTATTTGAATTATCATCTTAATTTCAATATGAAAAATATTGTATCTTAATACCTGGTAAGCGCCCACACGGTAAAATATATCGTCATCATTACCGATGTCTACATGTGTTGTAGATACTGGCACACCCAGAAATGGGTAATATGCCGTGATGATATATTTATATTTATTTATTTATATTTGTATCTTAATACACTACACATATTCATTCAATATATCACGCGATTTTTAAAATGATATGATTTTAATTCTAGAGATTTAAGGTATTAAACCGATATCACTGCAAGAAATAACAGCGTACATCGTCATAATATTTATAGTTTAACATTGAATCTATAGAGCATACTAAGGCATAATAGTTATTTGCGCTCGAAACACACACAAATAAATAAATAAATATATCATCACGGCATATTACCCATTTCTGGGTGTGCCAGTATCTACAATAACACATGTAGACATCGGTAATGATGACGATATATTTTACCAGGCGTCACCTCGCGGGCACTCATAGCTGGTGTGGAGAGTGCACCATAGGGTTCAATTTTGTGCCATTTAAAATTGGAAACACACACAAGATTTTTTTATAGTTGCTAGAGTCCTCCACCATAAAAAATAATAATAAAATGTGCGCTTTGTACTTACAGTATTACTCAATAAATAACGGTATAATCGGTATTTTCCATTCTTCTTGAGCTATTGTTTCAATCTAATCTAAGCATTTTTTCCTTTGGTTTTTGTAGATGAATATTCCAACAGAGAAGTCATATGTCAGATTGACGTGTGGAGGTGGTAAATGTGTAAGTAACTACAGCGCCATTAGTTCCTGACAAAAAGTCCTCATTAAGAAAGTAGACAAGTGACATTTTTCAACATTTTATAGTTAGAAATTCGGACAGCGAGCATTTTTTCTACTTTGTCGCGATGGGCAGCAAAGTGCCATTTTGCGTTGACAAAAGCGAGCACAAATTTCTACTTTGTATATAGACTATAGAAAAATGTATTTCTATGCAACTGGACGCGAACTAAACATTTCGCAGACGTAATACAGGTCGCGAAATCCAATTTCGTGGCTGTTGTTATGATACCGGCCGCGAAATTGAATGTAATCTAAAATTACTTTGACACTTGAGAAATGACATGCTCAATGGCAATGACGGTTCGAAAAAATAACTACAGGTTTATTGTTTTTTTTTTTTATTTAGGTAAATACAATAAATATTGTAAAGCAGTTATCAACTATAATGTCCCGAAGACATTGATAATTAAGAAATAATTATATGGCAGTTACCGAAAGCACGTTGCTTGGTAACCGCCCGACGCCGGAGGCAGACGGGTGTTACCAAAAATCAACGTGCTTGAGGAAATTAACATGAAATTATACGTATTTAGCAATGATCGATGTATATTTCATGAGAATTCTTTTTGCAGTTTTAATATTGAATTTGCTTAATTTGTATTTGACATAATTTTCATGTGACTTACCCAGTAGATTGCACTAGTAGCTATGAACGTGAATGAGGCTATGAATATGTTCAGTCTGAAGTGTGCAATGAAAATGTGACCTGCTTGAGTGAGACAAAACAGAAGAAGATGACATACAAGTCCATAAATATTTTTCAAATCTACTTTCTTATTTAATACGATATTTTTTGATTGACATATCATGAAAATGACATTTTAAAACTAAAACAACATTTAATGAACTCTCAAAAAGTGTTTGTTACTTAGCAACCTAGTGACATAAGTGATGATTCCCCAAGAAAATTATCAGCTATAATATCCCGAGGATATGATAATTACGAAATAATTTTATGATAGTTACTGAAAGCGCGTTGCTTGGTAACCGGCTGACGCCAAAAGCGGAGGGGTGTTACCTAAAAGCAACATGCTTGAGGAAGTTGTGATAAAATTATAAGTATTTATCAATGATCGAGGGGTATTCGGTGAGAAATTTTTTTGCAATTTTAATTAAATTTATGAAGAATTTGTATTTAGCAGAATTTTTATAATTATAAAATCACCCAATAGATGTCAGTAGTAGCTATGAATATGTTCAGTGTTAAGTGTGTAACGATAATAAGATTAACATTGACATAACAAGAAGACAAGACACGTTCAGTTTTATTATCCAAACGTTTAATAGTAATAGAATCATATTTTATAACTTTTAATTTATAATAGAGTGTTTTATTATGAGTGTGAAAGTATTTTATAAATTGAATCGTTATTTTTACTGCCATACCGTGAAAACGATATTTTCAAATTAAAACATTTAATCTTTAATTATAGAGTGGCATAAGTGATAATTGTCTTACAATAATGAGCCTGTTTCACATTTTTCAAAAACTATTTTAAATGAAAGTTTATGGAATGATTTTCTTAGTAATAATTTTTATTTTAATAATTTGTTGTTATTTGTGGAAATAATTAAATAAAAAGATTGGCGTCTTGAAAAACTACCCCCCACTCCTGTGACGTAGAAGTACATACATTACATCATTAATAGCCAATAGGAAAATAGTTTTTCCATCACCTACGTTTATTCATATTATTTATATAAATAAACGTAGGCTTATAGTTTGTCACATGTTAATAAAAAATCTTTTAGTTTGACATTTGACGCTGACATTGCTCATGATATTTTCAAATTTGAGGTTCTTTACAGAACAATATCTTTTAAAATTTAGTACCTAGAAGTCATATAAAAATTCTTACAACAGCCCTATTATCAGTGTAAGTTTGTTTTGACTGGTTACTTTCGCACACTTGATCAGAACTAAAGAAATTCAATTGAATAATTTTTTTAACCAAAAAATTTTCTGTGTATTGTTTGTAATGTTGTTTGATTGGTGATTTGCGCACGTGATTAGAAATATAAGGATTCAAAAGGATAATTTTTTAAGCACAATTTTTTTCTTAGAAATTACTTTTTCTTCTTTTCAACGATATTTCTTACAAAACTAATTATTTTATTTATGAAATGTCAATCCGATTTCAATAAATTAACCTATTTAAATAAAATAACAAATTTAATTATATGTACATTTTTACGGCAGCACAAAAAATAGTGTGTACACGTCGCCCTCGAGATTATCCTGCCTCAGCCGCAAGTGGCCTTGGTGGCAATTTTTCTTTTGGAACGCTAAAGAGTGATTTCGAGGCTTTGGTATACAAATAATTAATTTTTGTTTGAATATTGAACTGTCAGCTGGATAATTTTTACTATACTGCTAAATCAGGTAAGTATAGCGGCTGTTCTATTACTTTTATACACTTTCCACCAAAAGCTGAAGGGCTGATACGAAAATGCGCTCTAGTTAACTATGTATTTTCATTTACTAGGATACTTAAAAAAATTGATAAATTAATTTCAAACAAACTTAAATTTTGCTACTTACTTTTAAGGGTAGTTAAATAAATGTTTAAAATGAAAATGAAAAATTGGGTTTCCATGGACTGCCTGATTTTCTTATTCTCAATCATTATAGTGTTACTTTCGTATTTCATTTGCATTTCAATAAACTACAATCACCACATAAACACAAAATACAACTCCATAGAACATAGTCGTAGACCCTCTCAGAAATTCTACTTGTTCACAACAAAGTTATCTTTAGTGAAATATGATTTAGAGAACAACAGCCTCGCTCATAAACAGTAGTAGATGTCAATACTCTCGTATTAATTTCCTTGGGAGACACGTTTAGTTGGCTTATCTTCCATCATTTTATTCGTAACTAGTTTGTAACTTTAATGAAGTTGTTTGTGAACCATCTCCTTCGTACTCCTTCTCCATGTGCCGCTTTGCCTGCAGCAGAGTGTGTACTTCAGGTCATTACCAACAGAATTAAGCAATTACGCCTCATGTAGGTTTCCAGTAACTTTAATTAAATTATGTCTCTGTCCGGAAATACCAAGCCATACGTGTGCGTGATGCAAATGTGTCAAGTTCATTTGCTACATATTATAATTCTAATAGTTGTGGGTCAATGAAAATAATATTTACAATGGTTGGTAATGTGACAGATAGCTGTATTTTTCAGTGTGATTTATGCGAATGCGATACATACGATTACAGGACAGTATGATAATGCGATGGAATAAATTCTGAACAATACATACTTATATACGAATAAAGTCTCTTATTTACTTTCTTATTATACTTTGCTACACAGAACTCTACTGTATTGCTAACTTTATAAAGATCAATTACAAAGGTAATAAATAAAATAATTGGGACATACTTGTTTATCTATTCTTTATGAAATTCATAAATAAATTAATCAGTTGAAAATAACATTAGAAACGTATTAACGAAAATCCTAATGAAATTTGTTATAAGCAATTAAAATATTTCTATATTATAATTGAAGGGTTTTTCGCAATATTGAACATTCAATTTTCAGAAAACAAAAAAACTTTTCAGTTCAGATGCGTTCCTTGAATGACTGGCAAATTTTCTCCGTAAATACACTGACCGGCAAAACAACCGGATCACCTAAAAATATTTATAAAAAACAAAAATATTTGCTTATTTCAGATACAAAATATGTAGTTCTGTATTTATTCGTTATTTAATAATATTTTCGGTTAAGATATGCTATTTTATTATCATTTTTAAGATATTTTCAATATTCAATATTAATATCAATTATTAATGTTTAGATAAATGACTGTATCTTTATTAACAGTGTCAATGGAGAGATAAGAATAATAAATAAAGGTTCAATTCAGAATAACGTCCGTATAATTCAGAAATAGTTTATCTCGAACTTAACCCACGAACAAATATTGAATAAGACAACTCGAGAATAAACTCTACATAAATGTTATGTTAACACAACAATTTTGTTTGAAATATATTAAGAAATAAACGAAATTAATAAATATAAAGTTACAAATAATCAATAGGGACATTTTTTTTACGTCATCCGGTTTTTTTGACGATCAAGTATAAAAAGAGGTCTTTGAAATTTTATTCTACGAATTCCTCATTAGAAAAAAAATCTTGTTTCTTTTTACTTTCTACTTTTTGCATTTATACGATAAAAATGTGGAAAATAAGGGAAATGAAAAATTATGAAACGTCTTACAAATATTTTCAAATAAATTGGGGACAAATGATTTGGTTTTGGTAGAATTACAAACGTATACCCTTATATTTTTCGTGTTTAGTGTTTGTTTAGTTTTTGAAGAAACTTGTAACAATAGCTCGTGTCTCAAACCTTGGTTTAAACCGCTGATTTAAAAAATATCAAATTTTAATATTTAATAATAATAATAATAATAATAATAATAATAAAAGTATTTTTATCATACAAATTTAAAAAATATTATTTTAAATCAATATATATATATATATATATATATATATATATATATATATATATATATATAAACAAATATTTAGAAAAAAAATCTTTCTTTAAACATAAGTGTGAAACTAAATACTGAAATTTGATATTTTCCAAAATAGCGATTTAAGACAAGGCTTGTGGTACCTGTCAGTGTTATTAGAAATTTGGGCACATTTGCTGATTTGTAAAAATTTATTATGGCTTTACACCAATTAATACGATCTGCCTTTCTAGCGGATGCTAAATAATGAGAAATCTAGCAAGCACATAGCTTCCGAACGATCAAATAATTGTGCAAGTTGGCGTTGATCGCTTTTACGCCCCAATTTCTAAGGTTGCTTGAATCCAACGAACAGTAATATTACTGACTTCCTATTCAATGCCGCAGATAATCGCAATGTTTTCTTTGTTAGTAACAGCGATGAAGTGTTCACTTCATATTACTGAATCTTCAAAACGCCACAATGTTTTTTTCGATCTTTGTTGAACGGGCAAAAATGAAGTTAAAATATTACTATAAAATTCGTGTAAAAATCACGGCTTACTACTGTAGCTAACCTGAAGAGAACAGTCCCTGTAAATATTCTACAATTTTTTTTCATATTTCTTCCTCTAGTATTACAATATTTTGTTTGTATCTGTCACATTGATGTGATTAACTTCCTTCAAAATATAATAGAAACTCTTCAAATGCACACCATTTAAAACAACGTATAGCGAAAATTACCTTCGCCAGTGGCTTTTAAATCAACTGTAAAATCTTCCGGAATCTGATACTAGTATATTTCATGCATGAGAAGATGGTATAATAACATCAATACATAATTCAACGGCGCTCTTAAGATTCATAGCTGTGATAAGACAGATTATAAGATTATTGTTATGACGTTATTACGACGTCGATTTGAGTTCTCGAGACGGGAATTACATTTGGAAACAATAACTAATTCGCTACCGAAATTACTGCATAGTAATGGCTCAGCTAATGAAAGTTTGCGGCAAATGCATCCATAATTAATATTGCATAATATAATTAAAATAATGCAGTGCAGATATAGACATAGGCAGACATAGGAGCTTGCATTGTATATAGTGATGTAAAATACCCGGGTATTTAATATTTGGGGTAAATACCTAAGGTAAATACCCCGGTATTTACCCAAATTGGGTAAATATGAGGGTATTTATTTTGTTGGTGGTTACAGAGTGTTAAATCTTAATTTCTGTATTAATTAATCAAAATAATCATTTAAATATCAAAATGTATATTGTTTTAACAAAATTTAATGTTAGGAAGATACAAAATGATAACATTAATGCTGTTACTAATATTTTTTGCAGAAAATGGAATTAAAACAAATTAATTTTGAATTTGTACGATGTACCTACATATCTAAAACATTATGAATCTACTATCATAAATTTTACGTGGTAATATTGTAAGGAAAAATGAAATGCGTTAATATTTTTGTTACATTATTTATTTCTTAATATATTTTTTAGATACATGTAAATATTTGTTTAAGACAAAAGAATGACTAAACTTAAAATAATACTCTACAGGAAATTATTGAAATTTAAAAAAAGATGTAGAATTATACAATGTCACCGATTGATATAAGCATTGCATTGCAACCATTAACTATTTCCGAACAGACTTGTTAAAACTCGCAAACATTATTACAACTCAGTCTCGTCAAATCTTGTTACCTAATAAATCTACAAATTTTGTATAACATTCCAATACGGGTGATTTTAATTTTTTTTGTAAAAAACAAAAATATAGTAATATCCGAATATACCCATTTTTGGGTATTTACCGGTACATCGGGTAAATACCCAGGTAAATGCCTATTTTTTATTTACCTACCCACGGGTATTTACCTATTGCCCATCACTAATTGTATATATACAGTGTTATTTATGTCGAACAACATCAGTTTGTCGAAAGGTTATTTTTTGAGTGAAAAATGTTATTTAAATTCTATTCCTTTAAGGTAATGAAATGCAAGAAGACAAAGTTTTATAAATAACACATAATTTTCTCAAAAAAAAATGAAGACGCTTTTAAAAAATAATGTTTCTTAGCCGCCTCGGAGGCCGAGCGAGTTGAGCAGTGTGTCTCCCAGCAGCGCTCGAAGCGACCTTCACCTCTCGGACCTTGAAGTCGTGGGTTCGATTCCCACTAGGGGCTTGCATGTTTGTGTCTTAATACTTTATAATATAGTATGTGAAATGTAAAAAAATTGTAAAAAGGTAAAAAATAAAGTATTTGGGCTATGACGAATAGTTGGAAGCCGACAAAATATTATAATTATAAACCTTATGTTTCTTAAATTGATATTGTTGCATCTAAATTGGATCTCATAAATGGTTTTAATGCTGCGGAATATGCAGAAATGGTTTTATGTATTTTGTAATGGTATGCCAGTACAAGCACACCAACTCGTCTATAGTCCACGTTTAGAGTTTTGCCGCTGGTTATTTACTCACATTTGTTTATCTTTATATTTTATTGAATTATTTTATATTTCGTTGCCAATATCGTGTTTTGTTTGCCATTTTTTTTTGTTTAAGTACAACTTCTTATTAATTTGAAGAGTATCTCTCAACAGGATTAAATCCCAATTACTGAGTAGGTTCACATACACAAACATCCATCCTTAGTGGGATTCGAACCCAGAACACCGACCACACTCATGACTAAGAGGCGTTGCTCTAACCATTGAGCCACCGGAGCCGATGATGTTATACATAAAACTGTTACTTCTTGTATTTTGGTAACTAAAAGGAATGGGACTTATGTTTCCATTCTTTGTTTAAAATGGCCTAGCGATTTAGATATTTACAGCTAGTAATATATAAATAAATATATCATCACGGCATACTACCCATTTCTAGGTGTGCCAATCTGCTTTACTACAGATATCGGTAATGATCATGACATATTTGTACTGCGTGAGTGCTTACCAGAGGTCACCCCACGGGCACTTATTGCTGGCGTAGAAAATGCACCACACAGGTTACTTTTGTGCCATTTAAAATTTGGAACATTTGGCGTCGATCGGGATCGAACCCGGTTCTCGAGACTAGACACGTAGGTATGCGGCCTGATAATACTCCTTACAAAATTATCTTCTATCTATATTATTACCGATAACTGTATACAAAACAGACTGGCACATTCAGCAATGGGTAATATACCGCGATTATATATTTATTTACATAGGTACATAAATAATTGTGTGTAGAAAATAATTTTAAAATATTCCAGTTTACTTGGAGTAGATACCACCAGTTCCAGGTGTAAAAATGAAAAAAATGTGTAGGCATATTCTATAACTGATGAATGTCTTCGTTTGTGAAAATCAAATCTTCTGCTTGTAATCGGCGCATGATAGTAGTACGCGTATGAGTAAGGTATGTTTCCTTGAAATGATAAGTAATGTACGTGTTTCAAATCGCGAGGGATAAATAAGTATTAATAACGTTATGTTAAAACTGACAGTATTGTAATATAACCTACACTGTGTGAATTAAGTTATTTATCAAACTTCAAAGTTTAGAAATATAAACTATTGAATTATTACGATATGAGTATAATTGTAACTGTTTTATTGAAATATAATTGGCACAGAGAATATTTGAACATTTCAAATATAACATTGAAATAGCTATATTGCGTCTTCCATTACACCATCCTGTACATAGGCTTTATAAAACCATTCGCATAAATGGAGAAATCACACATTACGAATTGCACCAGAGAGATTGAGGCATACAGCGGCAAGAACAATAAAGTAAAATAAACATCTCAAATTACAACAAGAGATATAAATTAATACAAACGACGTCAATACCAAGGTATTTATTGGATGAAAAGAAAAATATCAAGATGATTGCCAGGTTCAGAGGTGGTAATGAAGAGAGGAACAAAAAATACTGGTTATTAAGTGATACGAGGAGTTGCAGGCTATGCGGGAGAGAAGAGGAAACTATCAGGCATTTAAAGATTTCGTGCAGGGAAGTTACGAGAGAAAGAAGAAAAGCAACGGTTCTGTTAGACGATATAGGGTCGGGGCAAGATTGGATGAAGAAAGTCATCGAGAAACGGAGGGTTAATTTACGATGTAGTACCCCAATTTATTGTAAAATATATATAATATGTAGATTCTAAGCCGGTTTGGCAAGAATAAATATAATAATAATAATAATAATAATAATAATAATAATAATAATAATAATAATAAACCGTTCCAAAAATTTGGTATCTAGCCTAGAAAACAGACTAAAATGTATGTAAAAAGCTTAACCAACATGGGTCCGCAAATTAACTATTTCCGAGCGTTGAGTAATTATTATTATAATTATGGTAATACGACATGAAACAAAAACAATGAAAATTCGATGTACAGATTGGGACAACTTAAAAATGACCCAGCCTATTATAAAAATAGACGTACATACCGTGCTCTATAAAAAAAATACGTGCAAAATCGACCTTTTGAGCGTACAATTTGTAATATGGTCAAGAAATTGGAACAAACTATATAGTAGCTTATATAAAAATATTGCCATGGTTTGTAAAAATGTAGACGATGAACGAGGCACTTCGACTATTGCAGCAACTGGGTTTTGCGTATCTCACAACGCAACGAATTTTGACGAAGGATTTGCATTTCCACACATAGCAAATATGAATTACAAAAGAATTAAAGTTTAGAGACTATCAACAGTTTCGTGAGTTTGTCGAATGGTTGCGGGAACAAGAAATGGATTTTTCTAAGAAAATCATCTTTAATAATGAGGCACATTTCAACAGCTTAGGATTCGTGAACAAGAAAAAATTAAGTATGGGAAAATTCAAGATGGGTTTACGAGAAGCAAATGCATTCTCGAAAACTGACGGTTTGGTGTTGCATAGATATTGGTGCATGCATTGTGCTGCGATGTAGGTATAATCGAAAACTTTTAAGACAGCATAACCACAAGCTATTACTAGAGGATTATCCTAAATGTTTCCAGGTATAATTTACCTCAAAGAACAGGGTTGGATTTAGAAATATATTAATTAAATATTTAATTTTTAAAAGCTATCCTTATGGCTAATACTGTACGTACGTATAAAAACAGTTATAATTGAAAATATTTAATAAACAAAATAAGTAACAGTAAAATAAAGGAGCATATTGTGAATAGCCGACCGAATCCTTAACCGAGACAGGATAGATTTCACTATATTTCCGAGAGGACTATACTATATGGTTGCATACTACTCATGAGCTAGAAATTATTTTCCAGACAGCTGCCGAGTTTGATATAGTCGGAAAAATTGACTCTGATGGGTCCAGCAATAAAACTATAGATATCATAATTACGACAAAGCGGCATATCGCTCACTGCTTGCATTATAACATTGGGTGAAAACGGGTTATTATTTGCGCCGCTCTGTTGAATGTATAGTAAAATATAGTAATAATAATATTACTGTTCCTTTAAAGTAAATGCTATTTTTGTTTGAAATAAATTCTTATGAGATTGAAAAAAAATATTTCAAACAAAAATAGAATTATGTTAAAGGAATATATAAAAGAATGGCATGTTTTATCCAATATTATAAAGCAGACAGTACGCGATATGCCGCTTTGTCATATTTACGAAATTTACAGTTTTACTGCTAGACCCGACAGAAATAATTTTTCTGACTAGCATCTAGCAAAAGCAACTCTATCTAAGTAATAATGGTAGCCACATTTGGAACTAACGAATGTTACGTAAAGAACTCGTGCGATAGATTTAAATTAAACGTGATACTCACCTTCTAGGCATGGGCGCCGGCAGCCCTAGCCCACCACCATCTTGAGCGGGTGCTCCACCCCCAGGCTTAAGTTCATCGTCGTAGCTGTGCTGGCGCTGCACGCGCGACATGCGGCGGGCACGCGACGCGCTTGGCGGCGGCTCGGCGGCAGCGGCGGTCGTACCGCAGGGGGCACACAAGAGTCCCTCCGAGGAGGGCTGCTGCTGCGGCTAGGGGCTCCGCTGCGCGACCCGCGGCCCCGACCCGCCCACTCCAGCTCGCCTGAGCTGCCAGTTGTGGATTTCGTGCCACCTTTCAGCTGGAAGAAGGCAGAACAGGTTAGGTACATGAAATGGCTTCCAAGAAAATGGAAATATTTGTCACCAGAATAAATTCTTTGTGGCAAATAAAAAGTGTTGAAAGATTCTTGGACTATCTTCATATTGTAGTTCTTATTAAAAATCTTTATTCAATATTGAACTTAATATTTTTTTATAATAAAATAGATATGTATAGTCTGTTCGCTCCTAGCTGAAATAAGCCGATAATTTATTACCCCAATAGTTATTACCACAAACCATAAACCACTTTCTTGAGCCTTTGTTCATCAAACGGCGGTCAGTTGTAATGGAGTGTTTTTAAGAGAATTAATACCCAGCCACAATCTATCATAATCAACGTTAATTCTAATAGTGACGACTCCATTTTGGATGAAGATGACAATTCTTAAAAAAATATAAATTGACAACAACTGCTCACCTGCAACTTTTAAACACGCCAGCGAAATTTATAGCAAAAAAAAAAAATTGTATATATTTCCCTGACAGTCCTAAGCCTGTAAAAAGTGTGAAGGAAAGTTGCCATTATTTGATTATTTTATGACGAGTATAACTGTATATTTGTAATAATGACATTTTCCCTTACTTATGCAGATTTCGAATACGTCCCTGTTCCACACTACCTGAGGATTTTCTATTTGTTTGTGGTAATATCTATTGGAGTAATAAAATATCGGCTTGTTTCAGCTAGGAGCGAACAGACTTTACCTACTAAAAGATGTCTCACTTGTAGCAGTATGTGAAGCAACTACTAATTAATATTTATAGATAGTCTATGAATCTCTTAATACGGAATCAAACGAAAAACGAAAGTTGTTATTTTTCAACTTATTTTTCGTTAGAATTCATTATACATATACACATACATATAAACAATTAGAAGTACATATTACGTGATATCTATTTTCTTCACTACGAATATTAGGTGATTGTGAGTTGTGATAGTAGAACTTATTAACTGTGTGTGTGGTGCATGTGAAATTGTAAATATGGAAAGTGTTTTTTTAAATAGATGTCACTAAAGTAGGTATAGTTCTTAAAAATTTCGTACAGATTGTAGACATGTAGACAAGGT
This sequence comes from Ophonus ardosiacus, assembly GCA_943142095.1. Taxonomy (NCBI): domain Eukaryota; kingdom Metazoa; phylum Arthropoda; class Insecta; order Coleoptera; family Carabidae; genus Ophonus; species Ophonus ardosiacus. The sequence goes on along the minus strand of OW964825.1, from coordinate 21,419,836 downwards.
TGACTTAGGGACACAGACACTTATATGTATGCCTTTGAGAATTGACAGAAAAAATATGAATATATCAAATTCTACATATTCATATCCTGAGTAAAAATGATAATCGGCTACATTGCGAGGCAATAGGGCCCGACGTTACAGTACGGCCACTCCGGGTCCGTTTGGTGAACAAGCACGGCCGCACGCTTTGTTTCGTATTGCGCACTTATGGCGTAACATGATTGCATTGCGTTGCCGCCGTGCTTATTTGCCAAACGAACTGTGAGATAGTGTTGCTGCCGTGTAAAAAATTGTTCGTGTTTATTCGAGAATTGATTGAGCCAATAAATAATTTGAGAATTCATATTTTATCTGTGATATTAAATGGTTTTATTGAACGTCAAATAAGGATAAAGCTTGGTACTTAGCAAGACTTTAAAGTACGAATACATGAATGCAGGCAATGATTATGTGGCTGACTTGAACACTTAACATAGAGACATCAATGCGCGGGGAAGCGAGATACATGAGGACACATGCGTCTTACATCAAAGACTAAGAGCACATTTTTCACATATTACCCTTTATTATTCCTTTGCTTCTATTTATGATTGAATATATGCAAATGTACTTGGTTACTGTTAGTCTACAGAGCTTGTAACTAATTTCGTGATCCAGGATTGCTGTGCATTTGCAGCTGTCTCTTGTGCTCATCTATTTGTTTTGTACCCACCTTTAATTTTAACTTTGTTTGGCGTTGGAGAATTGAGCGTGAGCCAGTCTTGTCATAATCAACAAAGGTAGTGTCAATTAATTTCAGTCAACAAGAATTCAAATATAGTCTTATTTAAATGCTAAGTATATTAGTACTCTCCTTGCATGTGCAAGTATTTTAATATTCAAGTTGTATTCTGTCTTGCATTTTAATTGTTCAGAGTGTTTTCGCGTTAAAAGGCAAAATATAATTAACAAAAATGGAAGCATTTAACCACAAAAATTTCTAAGTAGTAAAAAAATAAGATAAAGTTCATGTACCGGGCGTTACCCAAAAAGCAGGCCGTAGACAATGGCAAACAGTTTCAATTCAATCACGGGTCTCGTGGTATTGTGCCAAGCGACCGGACGTCAAATGGCACAAAAGTAACCCCTGTGGTACACTCTCCACGCCAGTAATGCAAACGCATATCTACGTATAAAGCAGATTAGAACACTCAGAAATGGATGTGATAATACTTATATTTTTTATTTCAATCGTCACTAAAGTGCACAAACACCGTCATTAAAAGCTCCGAAATCGGCACTAAACTAATCAATTATACGACAAATTCATGTAATAGCAGTAATGTCAACTTTATGATAATTGCTGTGCATGTAAGATAATTTGGGCAAGAGGGCGATGTGCAATAGTGTAATAGTGTGCGTAAAATGTCAAAAATATATGCAAGAAGAATGAACTAAATAATTGCGATGAAAAAGTTTGAGATAAAACACATAATTTTGAGTGTTCTTCACTGTAACTTCAATGTCCAAGGTTAGCAACATTGACTGTCAGACTGACAAATTATTTTTAACCTAACCTATAAAATAAATATTTCTTCCATTTTCACAGTTTTTCGATTTCAAATAAAATTTAAAATGCACCTCGGCCCTGAAGTTCATTTTTATCACTCATATGGTTTATTTTCCTCGGCAATAAATAAATTCCACATTCGTGATAAAAAACAAAATAGAACTTCATTGCTTTGATATATAAATAACTATTATTTAATAATCTCATTTTATTTTGCACGTTTTATAAAAGTTCTTTTATGTAATTGAAACAAATGTAATGAATAATGTTTTACCTGTCAGATAGAATTCCAATATAATTTTGATTAAAATAATACTACGTAATAATTTGTAACTTTTCTTCGGGTAAATAATTTTTTATTTTTAATAACAATGACTTAAACAGAGTGTCTTTGACAGAGAGAGGTATTTACATTTGTCTGTGATTTTATAAAATTTTATATTCGGTTTGCTTAATTATAAAACGTGCGAAGTAAAATAAAATTACGTGCAGAATTTTATTATCTGCAAGTTTTATTTGAACCATTTTTGTTTTAAATTATCTAGTAGACTACTTTTGCGTAAGGAAAAACTATTTTTCTATTTTGCATCTGAAACAAAGCTATTACAGTACCCAAAGCTCATTCGAGTGCAGAAATAAACTAGTACAATTTATTTTTATAGGGTTAGTGGCTAAAAATTTTAAAAATATCAAATGTCAAATTTCGTTAAATGAATGAACACAAGCTATTGTTAAGAATTTTATTTTTATATAATTTTCAATTTAAAACTAAAAATAAGAAGATGAAAGTAGTAAAGTTAGAGTTGTCAAATAAAATTTCAAACGTCACATTAATACCGCCAACAGACAAAATTCCCCAAATTTTGAAATTACTATTTTACATTTAAAAAAGGCATAGGAAGTGCAAAATAGAAAAAATAGTATAAAGAACGCATGTCATAATTACCGATTATTTTGTTCGAATAGTTGGATCACTCCGCTATGCGCCGTGATACAAACTTCCTTCTCACAAAATAAAATGACAATTATGACATTCGTTCTTTAATATAACTATATATTTCCAATGTTTACTGTTGCCAGAAGTCGAGACGAGACGAGACTTGGAGCTGGTCTTGTCTTGGTCTTGACTTGGTCTCGACTAGAGTGGTCTCGTCTTGGTCTTGTCGAGACGAGACTTGATGTCAGTCTCGTCTCGTCTCGAGTCTCGACAAGACTCTCGACTTTGTTTCCATTAACATTTTTTTTATAATCCCATCTAATAGTACATAAAATTCTAAGAACAGCAGTACAATCGCGATTCAAAAATTCCAAATAATATTTGAGATATTTATTACTTTTTCTGTAAATATCATCAACTTGATACATGAGCTCTTGAAATAATTAATATGAAAATATTGAAAATATTCATACATACCGAGTGTTGTTTCTTATTAATAAACATAAATATTTAATTAATAATTTCAATTCCTTAGCTACAGAATAAATCACAGAAATGCATTTCTATTATTAGCAATAGTTAAATAGATATGTATATGTTTAAATGAAGCAGTAAGTAAATGGACAAAAATCCCCAAAAAAGTAACTTCTTTCGCTATTTTTTTATTATTTTTCTAAATAAATGTTAAATAAGTAGATAACTAAAACTTAGCCTTTCGCGTATCCCCTAGTACGCGTACCACAGGTTGTGAACTTCTGTTTTATATCAAAATTTTGACGAATGTATTTAGAATAATAATGGCATATTCAATATAAACTGTAAGTAGTTACATAAACACAATTCTCTAACAAAAAAAAAAACACTTATTTGAAAAACATATATATTATAATAAACGTGCCTAAATTTATAAAATTATTAAAAAAAATTAGTAACTAAGAAACTTTAATAATAACAGTTGTACGGTTTAACGAATTATAAATAGATTAACTTTCCAAAATCAGTCAGCTTTACTATAATCATAGAAACAGCTGATATATTCAAAAAATTGTAATTGACAGATGTCAGTGTCAAGTACAATATACATAATGATTGTTCGTGTTATAATTGTGTTGGATATATAGATTTTTTTCCAAAGAACGTTCGGTATGGAATTTGTAAAAAAAATAGTATATGTTCGTGTTATAATTTTATTGAATATATAGAATCTTTTCTAGGAAACTTTTGATGTGGGATTAGTACAAAATACATCAAATTGACGGAAGGTCTTGTGCTAGCCACAACAGATTTTTTTATGTACCTACTAAAACTTCTTTTACATGTTGTAGAAGGTAGAGTTAAAAATAAAATCAAGCCATGGAGTAAAAATGGATAGAATTTTTTGGAGATATCTAATAATTCTTCATATGGTATTTCTTTCTCAAGAGGTTCCTCTTTCCACTTATGAAACCATAATAATGATTCCTCATAAAAATTGTCTATGTTATGTTTCATTTAATTCTTTATCATACGTTTATACTTTTCTTTATTACATGGTTTTATATTTTTAGGATGCAAAATTGTTAGATTGACTAAACTATTGTATTCGGAAATATTTGGATTTGGGTTCGGCTAACCTACCTACTTTTATTACTAGCAGATGTCTAAAAGTGGTTGTTATTGTCTGGTAATATACAGCATTTATAGCACTGGCCGTTGTAAAATTTATTGTTCCATTATTGGATTTTTACAAGAAAAGAAATGTTGTGCTATTTTTTACCCATTTTTTAAAAATTGTATTATATTAGGGAATTGGAAAAGCAGTTTGTTTTACACATTTGTGCATACAAAGTTTTAAGAAAATTGTTAAAAAAGGGCTTGTACATTACGACTTTTATATTTCTATTTTCTTTAAGGCTTTAAGTAAACGTTGATTATTGTTTTCAATTTTTTCATATGAATGAATTTATACAATGTATTTTAATTTTCTCAGGGGGCGCGAGCGCCACCCTCCCCCTCCCCCACAACCCCTCCTATATACGCCCATGGGCACCGCACCGGACGAGTGTACTTGCATTTTGCATGTGTTCTTACGAGAAATGCTTTATACCAGTTTCTTAGAATATCTGATACCAATTTTCCCAAATTCTTATACCTGTAACTACATATTTTAACAATGTCCCTTACATTTCACTTTGTTGAGATAAAGTTTTACTTTCATTATACATCACATAAAAGATACATAAACTTTTATCTTTCGAGGCACATATTTTCCAATTTTTTTTTACTAAATGATACATTATGATTTTTTTTTGTTAGTTTTTAATGATAACACTAGAAAATGTTTTATTTTCATTGGTTGGAAAAGTATTTTTACATAAATTATGGATACAAAGTTTGAGATGAATTAATTAAAATCAACATGTGTAGTATAAAATAAAGGTTGATCTTAATTTAATAAAAAATATTCGTGCATTAAAATAACATAAGAATTCTAAATTGATACTTCTTTCATTTCATCCCACTTACATTCTAATTTAAATTCATTTAAAACTTATATTTGGATTATTTAGATGAATAAGGAATACATCATATTTACATAAATTAATGTTTCTGGGACACAAGTATGAAAGTAGAAAATTACGAAATTTGAAAAATTAATATCTCTCTTATTTATTCGAATTTTCAATCAGTATTTACAGCAATACTCTCAGTTTTTGAAGCACTTTTAGAATAGGTATATGTTTAAGAAAATACATTTGATCTGAAGTCGAGAGTCTTGTCGAGACTCAAGACTTTCTCGACAAGACTTGATGCTAGTCTCGTCTCGTCTCGACTTTTCTAGTCGAGACCAAATGATGGTCTCGTCTCGACAAGACCAAGACGAGACGAGACCAAGACCAAGACTGGTCTTGGTCTTGTGGCAACACTACCAATGTTAAACGCCTATAGTCCGCTTTTTGTGATATACATTATGCCCACAAGTCCAAAGTTGTATTAATTTATAAATGGCATACGCAACTTACAGGGAAAGCTTTTGTGTCATGCTTTATTATGATTTTAAAAGTGGACTCTCTTCGAAACAATGCATTCAAGTTTAGAATTTTAACTGCAAGTTAAATGACCAATTTGTCATTTGACAGTTCATTTCTTTACAATTTTGTTTATTTAACTGACAGTTAAATTGTTAATCAGAGAGGCAAAAAAATATTGTGATATATTAAACAATAGTTTCAGATTTGGCCACTGAATGGCAGTGCTGCCGTATCACTAAATGTCGTCACACGAGAAAATTTAAATTTATTAAAAATTTCAAAATTTTTTATTTAAATATTATGTACTTCTGGAAGGTAATATATGAACCTACAGTAATAAGTTTGCCTACATTTTCAGAAAAAAAAAAATGTGGAAAGACCCTATTGCAGACTTATCGTACTACGTTTTGCCCACATAAATCTCGTTTCAAACGATCTGTTAATCAATCGGTACTGTATAAATTCAGAACTCATTCCTCCGTTTCTTAAAACATCATATGAAAATATATAATTGTTAACATAGAAATTAGTGCACTGCGATAGCTTCAAAGAAATATTGTTATTAATATAACTATTGATGCTAAGAAAATAAAAATAATAAAAAAAAAAATAGCATAAGAATTGGTTATTTCAAGCAAACTATTATTCGCATATACATTTTTTACAGGAAGTGAGAAGGCAAGAACCTACGGACCGGCAGAATTATGTAAGAATGGAATTTATTGCCATTATTTTGTTATTTGGAATTGATATTACTGCGAGACATATTTCAGCAGTGGACAAAATACAAAACACAAATTTTTAACTGGTACTCGAATAGGTTATTCTACTCGTATAACTTATATTTTTATATGTATGGGTACTCTAATATCATTCTAGATTCCTGGGCTAGGAACAGTGATATTCTTGCTATAATGACTGGTTTCATAGAATAAATAAATGCATTGAATTAAAGGGAGAGTACTTTGAAAAACACAACTTGCAGAAAATTTTGGTGTAACTTATGTAAGTAAGAAAATTTTGGTGTAACTTATGCAAGTACCATAAAATTTCAGACATGGTTGAAATATTCTTATAGAAATATAGGTGTAAAACTATTTGTATGAATAAAAGGTGTACTTGTATACGCAACCAAGTAGAGTAGTAAAATATTTGACTAATGAATTGTTTGAATTTGAAAAGATTTATCTACCTGAAATGAATTACAATATACAATATTATTATTTTGCCGCATTTTATTTACTGTTCAACGATTTTGTGTAGCTATATATTAAAAACTTTGTAGAATATAATGTTTTAATATTTATATATTTACAAATAAAGTAAAAAGTTTTATGTGTATATGTCGGTATATCATAAAAGTTTAATATTGTAAAATAAATTACTTTTTGTTGTGAAAAACTCAAAATCAATACGATAATTTATATTTAAACTAAAATAGTTATTGTAAATATTTATAAGTAATTTATTACTATATTATAATTATGAATCTTTGTATTTGTTTTGTGTTATATTAGCGTAGGTAATGATGTTAATAAATAATTATGTGTAATTATTAATATAATAGAGGAAGATATGAATATTATTAAAAAACAAAATAACTATGACTGAAACATAAAAATGATCTTTTGAAATAAAATGCTTCATTTGTACTCGTATTTGAATATAAAATAAGCCTTTTATACATGAACATTGTATCACTCTATAGTGGTTTGGTAAATTAAATGAGCACTGTCTATAGATAGTTAAACGGAATTAAGTTTGATATATATGAATTCTGGGAACATGATATTCCCCCTCATATTCTCTTCTCGGAAATGTTTACAAAATTGTCACTCTTCGAGAACTAATGTAATCTTAAGTTACATCAACAAACTAATTCTAAGGGTAGGTACATGATCGTTTACAACTTGTGTAACAAACTTTTAGGGAGGTAATAGTAACAACGAAAAGGCGGGTCGTTACAAAGTTGTTGGGACATCTTTATTCGCAGTTACTTGGAGTATAAATACTGCTTATACAATTTAATTTACTGCATGAAATAAAATAACAAAGAGTTTATAACATATACAATATAATATAGTAAATAGATCCCAATTTATAAAATGAAGTACGACAATTATTATATAGTGTGCTCGTTAGAAAGTGGATCATGGGAAATCAGTTTTTTCTTGGGAAAAGCTTTTCAATTAATTTTAGATAAAAATGTTTCAAATAAATATTATAAATTATAAAAAAATTCTACACCTAAATCACTAAACAGATTTGATTATGCACATTTAAAAACTTGTAAAATATAATTTGAAATTTTATAGATATTACTTATATATGGAGATAGTTACTGCTATACTTGCCGTCCAATGAGTATGGACTAGAGATTTCTACACTGTTGTCAATTTATATGGGCAATATTGAAAATACTAGTTATGAAGAAGCGGCAACACCACAGGGCAAGGGACAGGGTGAGGAGAAGGGAAAATATTGAATATCAGTCCATACTAATTTGACGACGAATATAGTCAAATTTAATCATTTTATTTGCCAAATCTGTAAAATTATATCTAAATAAAAAATATATCAATACGGCATATTACCAACTGTTGGGTGTGCAAATCTGCTTTGTCACAGATATCGGTAATGATGATGACATATTTGTACCGTGCAGGCATTTACCAGGCGTCACCTAACGGGCACTCATTGCTAACGTGGAGAATGCATCTCAAGGGTTACTCTTGTGCTATTTAAAATTCGAAATATTTGGTGCCGGTTAAATTGAAGAATTTAAGTTTAAAACATCTATATTTCATCTGTCATCCTTATGTTAATCAAAAAATGTTCAACTGAAAACAATGACGATATCTAAATATGTTAATACTCATTTCATGTTACCCCGACATATTAGTAAAAATATTTGGTAAAATTCTATTAATAGGTATTTCAAATCTCATATATAAAATAAATTTTGACATTTCCACCACGCGTGTAATTCTACAACACTTAGGGCCGGTATTATAAACGTCCATTTAAATTTAGTTCCATAGTAAATGTAATAAAATGAACAAATACGAATCAATTCCCATGTTCTTATGACATTTAAATTATTGCTGTCAAAAATTCGCGTTGCATTTGTTCGCTGAATTAAATTTACTAGGGAACTAAATTTAACTGGAGGTTTATAATACCGGCCCTTATACTATTACCACAACATTGGTCTTGGCTCATAGAATCTTTTGAAATAAACTAAGCTTCGCTATTTCTGAAGGTGACGACATCGAACTGTACGTCATCATACGTGTCATACATAACTAGGTTCGCTAACTGCCTGTTATATAGAGAATACAGAGTTATTTTTTTGAATTTGGTGATTGTTACCTCCCTAATTATTTTAGAGAAAAATAATTTTCAGGTTATTTATTTCTACAGAATAACAGCTGTCAGCTACAGCATCTAACTTCAGCCCTGTTTTATAAATCAGATGTCAGTGGTTGTTGCGCCATAAAAACCTTTTCGTTAAGTCTCATCTTAACAAAGGGAGCAGAAGAAAATTTCATCAAGGTAAGGAAGCTACTTAAGAATCATGATTTGTTAACAAGGTAACTAAATATTACAATGATGAGTAAGAGTAAATAAACAAATTTTAATATAAAGAGCACGAAATTTGGTCGTTGCTATGAAGAACAGTGTTGCGAAGTAGAAAAGTGTTGCTAAGTAAAAAGTTGTACTTTTTTATCAGAAGTAATATCACAAGACCTCCTGATTTTATCGATAAATTTTTATTTTGCACGAATTATTTTACTTAGCGAAGGAGGAGGGGTTTTACCTAATGCCAGTTTGTTTGAATGCTTTTGCTTAAAAGCAAAAAAAGGAGTGCTTAAAAATAAAAGTTTATCTGAGAAAAGTCACAGAAGTCGAGTGGTATTTGGTGAGATAAATTCCAAAGACAACGCAAAATGAAACAATTTAAAATTAGAAATCATATTTAAACTTAAAATATTAATTGTTACACTGACAACTGTTTATTTACTTGGTAGCGGAATTTTATCTATGTAACGGAATTTTATCAGTATAATACTTTTCCCATTCGATGAATTTTCAAGTGTTTTGCATCATGAATGGTTAAAAACTAATGATTGGAATTTATGGAGAAAAGATTTTATTTTCTATTAACCACACAACAAAATTCACGTCGTAGGTTTTATAATAGTAACTATTATACATACATGAAAATTTTGATAAATACAATTGAATAGTGCTAGTCATGAAATTAAAACAAAAGGACCAACAAATGCGCGTTGATTAAAACAAAAGGATAAACAAAATGCGTGATGATCAAATATTGCGACTTTTTTTAATAAAAATAATTTATTGTTGACAAGTAAAAAATAATAAAACTAAAAATATAAATAAAAAATATGATTTTTTTATTAAAAAATAAATTTTGTTTTATGGCAGATAATACATCACATATTCGTAATTTTTTAAATTTTCGTATCTAATTTCTACAGTTACAAATAATATGAAATGAATTTAAATAAGAACAATGTATTCCTTATATAACATTTTAAACCCAGTATAATACATTTTTGGCACTATAAAAATTGTAAGAAAATAAAACATATTCTTCAAAAGACAAATGACAATCTTTTTTGTAGCACATATTTACCAATATACATAATGGCAATGTTAAATTCATCATTTATGTAAATATCAGGAAAAAAATGGAAATATAATATAATAAATGATAATAATTATAATAAAAAAAATCAATGGATATGTTTATATCTTGTAATCTACAATTCACAATAACTATCGTAGTAAAATACTCTAATTTTATTTAATAACATTAAATATCCAGCTAACAACAATAAAAACAAAGTGAACATTTATTGTGTTGTTTCTCCTGCTATATCGATCTGCAGGTTCACGTTCCTAAGTCACGCGTATCCAGAGATGTTTTGTTTTGTTTAAACAGGAATTAGTCTTTAATTGTTTTCGGTAACAGGCCAACATGCGTGCGGATCAAGGGCTCCTAGAAAACAAGGATTTCTTTTTCTGCTTGGAGAAATTTGATTACAGCATTGCTTTGTTCAGGAAATTAAAAATCCACCCGGCAATTACAACCAGACAAGGATCTAATTTCACGAGGCATAGTTTGCCAAATCCTTCCATTATACACGAAAATCATTTATTTACAATGTTTTGTTCAGTAAAGTCTGTTTTTTATGTAAATATTTTGTAGTAAACAAATTGTGAAAATGTCAAAAAGGATTTATTTTGTACACGTACTAGTATTACAAATTTAATTAAAAAGAAAAAAAAACAAATTTTTACACAATGATTATTTTATTATATTGATATGTTACCATCAAAATTAGACAAATAGAAAATAAAATTGTCAAAGAATGGCTAGGCATTTGAATTGAAAGGAATTTAAGATCAAAATCCAATAACAATGTATTGCAGATTAAGCTGGAAAATGCTTCATTACAGCCAAGCGCTAGTTAGAAAAACCATATCTAGTTTACCGAGATTAGCTATGAGCGGTGGAATAAACATTCCCGACATATGTGTATACTATTTTATATATAATCACTTAGAAATCAATAAATTTTAAACTTTAATTTTGCTAATATCTTTGACACTTTTATTATAACTTTTTATGCTTGGTTGTAGAAACGTTCATCAATTCCTTGTGAAGTTAGCGGATCATCAAAATGAACAAAATCGAATCATTTTCCTTGTTCTTATGATATTTAAATCATTTCTATCAAAAATAGCGTTGCAATTGTTCGTTTTGATGAACCGTTAATTGATCAAGGAATTGATGAACGTTTCTGTAACCGGGCATTGTCTACCTTATAATACATATCTATTTAATAGTGAATGTTACTAGGTAACGTGAGAAAATGTTTATTGATTCTGCGCATTTATACTTCAATTTGACTTGTCATAATGGCAATGACATTTTTGCGTTTGCGAACGTAAGTAAACAATGACTCACTTTCCAACTGTTTTGAAGGTTCAATTGAAACTAACCGATTGCATATTTTAGATGAAAATGATCTATTTGTATGAGCCAAGTCCAAATTAAAGAAATAATACAAATATCATAAAATATCAGATGTGGTTAAAAGTAAAAAGCCAAAGATGAAACAAATTTTATGAACAAAAAGTTGTAAGGTAAACAAGTTTTTTAAAAAATTAATTATAAATATTAGGAACAATATTCTAATAAATTCTAGGTAGGTAAATATTTTCTATTATTATTGTTATTATTATTATTTAGATGTGGATGTGAACAAACGAATTTAACAATTATAAACACTAAATTCGTTTAAAAGTAAAGTAACTTTGAATTTAAATGCTGTTCATAAGGAAAAGATAACACATTTTTTTTATTGTAATACTTTATATTTGTATTCCAAAATTTATTGATTTGTAACAATAATAATGGCATCTATCAATCTTTACTAATCCAGACGAAGTACTGTAATTGTCAGTTAATTAAATAGTAGAGTAATTATTCATATTATTTTGCTTTCAGCGGTTTATCTACATAATAATGAATTAATTTGTCTATTTATTATTTATCATTTAATTAATTTACATCCAATAAAATTTACCACTAATTACATTACATGCCAAAATGTACGGTCTATATTTATACTATAAATTTTAATTCAAAAAGCATCAAATATAATTTTTCATATGGAATGATTAATTTTTATATGAAATTCCGCGAAACGTATAAAATTTTGTAATTACTATTTCCATGAAAACAACAATAAAGGTATTTATATCATTTGTTTTGTGCGAAGATAATATTTCAAATATTTATTTCAACTCTCTAACGATTTATTCAACGAATAATTTTAGTTGTGAATTTAATAAATAGTTATAACTTAAAATGTCTTAATTATTAATACACATTTATTATCTTAATTTAATAATACCTGACTTTTTAGAAATTTCGTTGTTTTAAAATTATTGACCTCTAAATTATTATATCAACTGTATCAATAACACTAATTTTCATTCCATGAAAAGCCAACATGAATATTTTTCCGTAATTATGCGGCTCGCTTTCTACTATTATAGTAATTTTTTAAAAATAAATATAGTTCAGAGTCAAAAAATATGCATGATTATATAAATGGGGCAAAAACTGGGGTTATAGATTTGCACACCCAGAAATGAGTAATATTCCGTGATGATATATTCATTCATTTATTTATTAATTTATTCAGTTTGCGTACATTTTAAATAAATTTGCAATACAACTACAGTATGCAACTACACTGCTTGACAAAAAAAAACCGGACACATATTTTTTTAAAAAAATAACGCTCCCATTGTTTCTATCCAGTAAATTGTGATATATGTTTGAACTGTACCTAATATAAATTCAAATATTAGCGTACCAAAAATTTTGAATTAGAGTGCTATATGCGATTATTTTGATATTATTAATTATTTATTGTTAAAATCCAATTTTGACAAATCTGTTTAATGTTGATTTGTTTTTGTTCTGGTGTGATTAAACAATTGAACTGTCAGTATAAATTTTGAATTAATTCAGCCGTTACTTTGCGATACATTTTTTAATCAAGAAATAAAACTATACTTGTTACTTTGTTAATATCACTACTTTATTCAATATTTTGTTACTAGTTTCGAACAGTTCGGTCATCATCAGACAAATGTACAATTTCAAAAATAACATAGAATGAAGAAAACAATTTGAGCAACGATATGATTGGCGAAGTACAACAAGAGAAAAGGGGTGTGTATATTAAGTCGGTCTGGTCATTCAATAAAGTAATATTTGGGTTATTCTTGGATTTGCAAATTTCCAAAGCTTTCAACAAGTTTAATTTGATGCCTTTTTCTGCGAAATGAATCGGTGTTCTTGAAGTTTCCAGCAGATGGTTATTATCTAACAAATGGTTAGCAAATGTCGAATCTAAATTTTGAAGTTTATAGGAGCGCGTATGTTCTTTTAACCTAATGTTGAAATTGCGACGAGCCTGCCCAATATAAACACCTTCACAGTTTTTACAATTTAATTTATATACTCCAGATTTATCTAAATAATTTTTGTGGAATCTTTATTTTTAAAAATGCAATTTGATAGTTTTTTTATATGGTTTGAAAGAAACAGTTATATTGCGCTTACTTAAGATGTTACCAATCTGTTCACTAATTTTTCCAAAGTATGTTAAAGATAGATAGATTGACTCTCAACTTTGTTTCAAACATAAACTAGCCACATGTAGTGCAATGATACATTGAGCGTTTAGTTTTCCTTTAGAAAATGATAAAATTAACAAAGAAATTCTAACAATAAAACAAATAGCAAAAAATAATGGTTTTCCAGATTCAATCATACACAATTTAATTAATAAATATCTGATGTGGACACCACATGACTTCCTTGTACGCCTGTTACATTATACATATTTTGTTAATAATTAAAATATGTATAACAGACCCAATCATAAAATTGCACGTATTTGACTGACATTAAATTCTTTATTTTTTTGTTATTTCTTGTCCTAATTCATAGCAAACTTAATTGCAGAAACCAAAAAGTACATAATGTTTAAATTTACATATCTCGCTTATACAAAGAACTAATTTAATCATACTTGAAGTTTTCGACGCAAAATTCAATTCTCTAAAACTTTTATTTGAAGCATTTATTGTTAATATCAAAATAACACAATTTTCTTAAAGAAAAACTGATAATAGCTTCAAGTAAAGTATCACTTCCGGTTAGACTATTTTAACCAAAGTCTATTATGTTATTTCCATTGATATAAAAGTATTATATACCAAATTTGAAAAGTTTTGGATTATATTTTAATATAGTTTTCCATTAAAATCTATTATAGGTTTCAAGTAAAGTACCACTTCCGGGTATACGATTTTAACTAAAATCTATTATGTTATTCCCATTGATATAAAAGTATTATATACCAAATTTGAAAAGTTTTGGATTATATTTTAATATAGTTTTTCATTAAAATCTACTATAGGCTTCAAGTAAAGTACCACTTCCGGGTAGACTATTTTTACTAAAATCTATTATTTTATTTCCATTGATATAAAAGTCTTATATACCAAATTTGAAAAGTTTTGGATTATATTTTAATATAGTTTTCCATTAAAATCTATTATGGGCTTCAAGTAAAGTACCACTTCTGAAAGTTATGCAATGACCAAAAAGGGAGGTGCACAACTAGATGTTATAACAGTCCTAAATACAAAATTTTAACTTTCTACGGCTTACCGTCTTTCAGTTATGCGAGATACGTACGTACGTACGTACATACGTACGTACAGACGTCACGACGAAATTAGTCAAAATGGATTCAGGGATGGTCAAAATGGATATTTCCGTTGAAATCTGGAAACCGATTTTTTTCGCGATTACAATACTTCCTTTACTTCGTACAAGGAAGTAAAAAACAAAAAATGCTCACTTTAACATTTATTTATCCAATAACAAAAGATGTTTCAAAGAACAGGTATGTTTCTTTAACATACTTTGGAAAAATTAGTGAACAGATTGGTAACATCTTAAGTAAGCACAATATAACTTTTTCTTTCAAACCATATATTATTTAGATAAATCTAGAGTATATAAATTAAATTGTAAAAACTGTGAAGGTGTTTATATTGGGCAGGCTCGTCGCAATTTCAACATTAGGTTAAAAGAACATATGCGCTCCTATAAACTTCAAAATTCAGATTCGACATTTGCTAACCATTTGTTAGATAATAACCATCTGCCGGAAACTTCAAGAACACCGATTCATTTCGCAGAAAAAGGCATGAAATTAAACTTGTTGAAAGCTTTGGAAAATTGCAAATCCAAGAATAACCCAAATATTACTTTATTGAATGACCAGACCGACTTAATATACACACATCTCTTCTCTTGTTGTACGTAGCCAATCATATCGTTGCTTAAATTGTTTTCTTCATTCTATTAAATTTTTGAAATTGTACATTTGTCTGATGATGACCGAACTGGTCGAAACTAGTAACAAAATATTGAATAAAGTAGTGATAAAAAAGTAACAAGTATAGTTTTATTTCTTGTCAGTATAAACGTTTTATGCATCATTCAGTGCACAAATTTCAAAATGAGAGTTGAAGATGTAGCCAGAGCCGTTGATTTAAATGAAGATGGACGAAGTGTCCGATATACTGAGTTTACGAAAGTTTACGAAAAGATCGAGATCGAGTCGTAAACGAGGTACAACAGACGAGATAATCGATTTATGGTATCTACAGTACCTACTTCGAGATCGACGTGAAACAGCAAGTTCCGTCTCTCGCCGATTATCTGAAGTGCGAGGAGTGACAATTTCGGAAAAAACGGCATCCCGGAGGTTAAAGGAAGCTGCACTTCGATCCAGAAGACCCGCTACGGGGACAGTTTTGCTCGCAGCTCATCAAATAGCACGCCTTCGTTTTGCCCAAAATCATGTGAATTGGACTATCAATGATTGGCGGTCAGTTTTATTTACAGATGAGTCCAGGTTTAGTTTACAATCACCAGATGGCCGAACGTGTTTGGCGAAGACCTGGCGAACGATATGCTGACTGTGTAATATCCCCAAGGACTCCTTTCTATGGATGCTCCCTTATGGTATGGGCTGGTATATCTTTGGAAGGACGTACGGACCTTGTCTTCATGAATAATGGCACAATAAATGCTCACTATTACATAACGGATTGTCTGGAAAACCATGTTGTTCCATATTCACATTATAGGTGACCAATTTATTCTAATGCATGATAATGCAAGGCCACATGTCGCAAATATTGTGAATAGATATTTGAATGAGGTGAATATTAACGCTATGGAATGGCCCGCTCGCAGCCCTGGAGTGGGATCACGTAACTGTGAAAACGATATTGCGACTGTCGACAAGTGAAAATGCGATCACGTAAATAGTGAAAACCGAAAACGATATCGTTTTAGACTGAAAAAAATGTGAATTCTAGTCGACACTCTCAAAGCATGTGAAAACGATAGTCGTTTCTTACGTCTCTTTTTATTTTATACATTTGGGTATACATATATCCTTTTCTTATTTACTTGCACGTAGGTAAAAGAATGTAGTGAGCAGTGAGTTGAATTTGACGTTTTGGAAAGAATGAAAGAAATGTCATTATAAATGATTTAAAAATAAATTAATATTTTAAATTTGAAAGGTATTTTTTATTATTTTATTTAGTAAGGCGAAAATGAAATAATTGTGATAAAATACGATAATTATAAAATGAAAATTGATTACAAGAATGAATCTAAGAAAAAAAATCATGAATATTTTAATAAGCATGTTGCGAAGAAATAAATGCTTATGATTTACTATATATTTTTACTCTTTTGAAATCTATGTTAGAAAATTGAAATCTTGGTGATTAGATATTTTCTTATTTCTAATGAAATTTCCCTGATTTACTATTAAAATTTAGTGAAAGAACTACCCAAAAGAAATATTTTCGGGCAATATTGATATTCCAATAACTGTAAAAGTGTTGATTACAACAAAGCATATTTTAATTGATTACAAGAATAAATCCAAGAAAGAAAATTTTATTAATATTTTAATAATATTATATTCTACGAAACATAAAATATAACGATTCTAGCTTGTGTTTTGTGTTTAATATTTTGTAGTTTTTACATAAAATTAAAATTTGCATTGCTATTATAAACGAAATAAAAACGAAGGGCGAAAATAATACTTTTTGACATTAGATTAAAAATTTTAATGACATTCATATAAATTATCTGTCAAAACTACTATTTAATACAAAAACATTAGTCTGTAAACGATATCGTTTTCACAAAACGTAGTCACTTTACGGAAATAACCGAAGTTGAAAACGTAGTGAGTGACTAATTTTACGTGATCGCTAAGGAAACGAATGTCGTTTTCACTTCTCGATAATCGCAATATCGTTTTCACTTTTACGTGATCCCACTCCTGATCTCAATCCAATATAGCATGTATGGGACATGTTAGAACGTCACATTCGAAACCGGGGAAATGCCATAGAAATCATAATTGATCTTCGTGCTGCTTTAGAAGAAGATTGGGACAGATTGGATCAAGAAGACATTGCGGGTCTAATTAACAGCATGCAACAACGAATGATACATGTTATTAGAGCTAGAGGTAGCAATTCACGATATTAGTGTTGATATTTGTTGGTCATTGCCGTGTTAAAAAAATGTTCTTTTTCTTAATTTCTTATATCGCTAAAAAACATCCATATTTGTAAGAATTATTATTTTTTTTCTTTGTAAACATTTGAATAAACACTGAAATTCAAAAATACATCATAACTTTCTCGATGGAAACAGGGGACCATCTTTTTTTTTTTAAATACAAGTGTCCCGTTTTTTTTTTTTTGTCGAGCAGTGTAGTATATAGTTTAAATTGAATAAATTAGTAACATTTTTAATAAAAAAGTTTCATATTTTTAATGCATGTAACAAAAGTTTTGGAGAAAGAAATCATTGCATTATTTATTTTCTGTTTTGTTTTATGAAGTCACCACTGAAAACATATATCAAAATAATTTCATTTTTATCATTCTTTACCTATGTCAGTTTTTGTCAATAACTTCACAAACAATATCGTACAAGTTAAATTTAAGAAAACGTATTTACAATTTAAATGATTAAACAAGGCATTGTAAACATTTATATGATACAATCAAAATATATCTGTTATCAATAACTCATATAAAGACATTGACCTCTATAACAAAAGGGACCGGCGAGTCCTATCTCTTTTTAAGAAGAGGTTGGTTATTTTAAAAAATGAATGCTGCTTTTTCTTTAGATAATCTACTGAAATATCCTTTTCTGAAAAAATATTTAAAAAGATTAATCCATTTTTCCTGGCAAGAGATTTTTCCTACTATTTTGTTCTATCTTTGTTGGTCATATGTCTTTTTTTTTTGGTAAAAATCAAGTTATCAAAAAGATTGTATTAATTTTCATTTATCAATTCGGCCGTTTTTTTCCCCAACATGAAATATAAGGCATTCATAAAATGCAATTTTAACAATGGCGACCACTGCTAAAAGTCGCGGATAAAATTGATGATCAGAATTTAAAAAAAATATATTAGAAAATGAAATTGAAAAACTGGGACATATTGTAATCCGAGACTTATAATCATGACTGTCCCGGTCAAACCGGGACGTACGGTAACCCTAAAATATTAAAAATTCCATTCATAAGAAATGTTTTTTATTTGTGCCAAAAGTTCTGTTTCATACATTACACTTTTCTATGAGCTGTTTCGTCAAAAAAATCAATCAATATTCTGCAAAAGCTTTATTATTTTTATTCATTACTATGTATTTGTGAAAATAAATTACTAACACTTTTAATAAAAAATTGAAAAATATATGAAAAGAATTTATATTTTCTAATTTTCTGAATTAATTTAGTTTATATACTGCCAAAGCTTTATCATTTTCCATTATTAGCAATAACCTGCAGAAAATTAAATTAAATTTGATAGGTACCTATACAAACGTGTCTGACAACTATATTGAAGTGTTTTCTTTTTTCAGGCTTACAGCTATAGAATTTCGTATCAAGATCATTTATTATCCGTTTAAAGAAAACTGCTAAAATTTCTTAATTTACTTTTACTTCTAAAGAAAGTGAAAATAGATTATTTTCAATGAAACGTTTAATCAATTCATCCAGAAATTGAGAACTCATTATGAATGTTGAGGGTACGAGGAGTGAATTCAAATATTTACGATGAATTCTTAACAGGGTTGAAAAAACTATCTAACTTTGTTATAAATTAATGAAAAGCTGAAATATATCAGTAGTGTTCATAGAATATTGTAATATATTCTAGAAGGTTTTCGTATTTAATTGGATATCATAATCAAATTAACCACCAAATTAAAGAGTAATTAGTAACTTATGGTGTTTTTATACAGAACTTAATTAATAATGAATGATTTAAAATAACTATTAGAAGAAAATATGAAATTTAGTTCGAATGGCAAATAAACAAAAATATTTTAAAAATCTGTAATAAAAAAATATTGTTATCAAATTAATGCAAAATATATGTATTGACATGATTGATTCACGTTTTATCAATACAGGAGCATAAATGTAATTTAAACTATAGTTATAGCGGTTGAGTATTCATATATTCCATTTTTAAACTAAGAGGAGGAAATTTAATGTTTTCCTATTTTTCTGATGGGGTCATTTCACACTTTCTGATTTATTTTTTTCTTGAAAAAATAGATCAAATTAAATATGTATGTGTATGTTTTACATCTTACAAGTCTTTAGAATCAGAGATATGATTTTTTAAAAGTTGCGTTTAATTTCAAATATTTCAGCGGCTGACGACACATATTCACGGATACGACAGTCGAGCTCTACCGGTTTAATTTAGAACTATGATTATTTGGTTTGGTATTTATTTAAATAAATGGTTTATTTACATACCTTATACTGCACTAGTACATTTAAAGCAATAGAAAGTAAAAATAATCTTCTCCCTTGTATATTGTGCTGTCAGCTGTCACACTTTTAGGTTAGGTTACTGTTTCATGTTGTGAAGCGTGTGTATGTGAGAGAGAATTGTCTTTGTGTGAGTATGAATATATGTCGTCACAAATTTAGTCCGTGTTTAAAAGCGCGAAAGTTTATTAGCAAATTTATAAATGAAAAGTCGCATATTTCAAATTATTTTCTATTACTATATTTATTAAATGAGATGGATTTCATGATTTTATAAAAAAAATCGACAATTATTTTTTTTTAAATGACCCCATTGACTAGTGTTCAGCCTTGCCTACACCAAAACACAAAAATCCAGTTTAATGTTTAGTCATTTTACCACAACAGCATTTTTTAACAAATTATTCATTTGTAAATTTCTTTTTGATATATTTCCGAAGTCGCAAACAGCCCTTATAAAAATTAATTACACAATATTGACTGAAAGTTCAAAAATTTAAATTTGTTAGAAATAATTTCTTCTGGTTTATAAAGGAAAAAATAATTTCTTCTAGTTTTTTTTTTAATAATTAGTATAATAATAAATAGATAATGTGTTTTAAATTTAGTCCTCCTAGTTTAAAGTAGGATCTACGAAGAAAATATTCTGCCGAATCCATATAATATCTCAGTCACTAAACTGCTTTCAATTCGATTAAAAGATCCTGACAAGACAAATAGTATAATTTTTCAAATTAGTAGATTTTGGATTCTTCTAAGACATACACAGATTTTGCTTTCAAAACAAAATCTTTTTTTTCTTTTGTTTAAAACCTCAACAGGATTATATCCCAATTATTGAGTAGGTTCACATACACAAACCTCCATACCTTAGTGGGATTCGAACCCAGAATTCCGAGCGCACTCATGACTAAGAGGCGTGTTGCTCTAACCATTGAATCACCGGAGCCGACAAATGACCTCCTCTCAGTAATATTGTTTGTACTAATATGTTCTCTTAAAAATAATAATTATTATTAAATGTTCTAAATTCACTCTGCTTTATTCTACATAATATGAGTAATATTTATAATGAATTCGTCAGAACAATATTTTATAAGAATAATCTTTGGCAGTGACTATAGTTTTAAATAAAAGTAAAAAGAACAAAAATAATAGAAATAATGTAAAGACAGAGAGTGAAAGAAAATTTATTGAACCTTGTAGACACCTATATAACATTGATTGACAATGAAACATATATTTTATTTAACATCTAATCCAGTATAATTCCCCCATCCCAGTTCTGATTCTACTTGTTCCTCACCTTCTCAAGTTCCTTGAGAGACGCCGGCGAGACGTCGGAGTGGCGACGCAGCTCGGGACTGCGAGGCGGAGCGAGCCCCAGGCCGCTGCTGGCCGCCGCGCCGCCGCCCAGTTTCACGTCGCTGTGGCGTCGCTGAAGCGCTTCCAGCACCGGCACGTCCAGCAGGCTGTCCGTGCTGTCCTGCGGTACT
This sequence comes from Ophonus ardosiacus, assembly GCA_943142095.1. Lineage (NCBI taxonomy): Eukaryota > Metazoa > Arthropoda > Insecta > Coleoptera > Carabidae > Ophonus > Ophonus ardosiacus. The sequence continues at coordinate 21,398,304 of OW964825.1, read as the reverse complement.
GCCATGCGGGACTGTAATTTGCGACGGCACACGCTGCACTTCCATGCGCTCTGGAACAACAAAAATAGATTAGATGGTGAATATGGGCAAGTTAAGTGGTACTATCAAAGAAAGAAGTAATGAACCAATGATTTATTAGGTCGTATATCAAAATGTCCGTCAGGGAGCAAAGTGCCAAGGGTGTCGTTTTAGCATCCTTTGCAACCACGATTTAAAATACTGCTTGCTTCACTCTAGTTGAAAAGCGTGTCTAAATTGATACCGTTTTCTTGCTTTTTCCGTTATGGTGCATTGTGATAAAAACCAAGCTATCACTAGTTATTTTCGAAAATAATATTTATAAATTATTTGCAAAATGTATACAGGGTGTATCAAGATAATGGAACAGTGCATTTTATTCGAGTATGTGAAAAGATACGGAAAAAAGTGATTAAGATATTTTGTAAGGTATAGAGGGGGACCCATTTTAGCATAAATTTTATTATCTTAAATCCAGTGGTACTCAAACTATAAGGCAATATTATATTTTTCTAAATGGCATTATATAAATTTTATTAACTCATTAAATAGAGAATTTTGTTCTGAATTCAACGATATAATAATATCATACCCTTACATTGCGAAAAATTTGATAAAAATGAATTCAAAGTTAATATTTCATTTCTACTTTATCTAAGTAATCTGAGCAAACATTTAATCAATAAAACAAAATAAAATTTATTTTAGTTTTATTACATGCAAGTAAGCTACGATTTTGGCAATAAATTCTACTTTTAAAATAATTTTTTTGTTTTATTGCTTGAATGTTTGCTCAGATTACTTAGATACAGTTAGAAATGAAATACTAACTTTGAATTAATTTTTATCAAATTTTTCGCAATGTAAGGGTATGATATTATTATATCGTTGAATTCAGAACAAAATCCTCTATTTAATGAGTTAATAAAATATATATAATGCCATTTAAAAAAATATAATATTGCCCTATAGTTTGAGTACCACTGGATTTATGATAATAAAGTTTATGTTAAAATGTGTACCCCTCTATCCCTTAAAAAATATCCTAATCACTTTTTTCTGTATCTTTTCACATACACGAATAAACGGCACTGTTCCATTATCTTGATACACCCTGTATAACATAGGTACATTATGTTTTGAAGTATTTATTTTCATTTCTTAATAAGAAGTCTGATTATTAATAAAGAAACAATTACTCATCTATCTTATATATCTTGCCCTCTAAAAATGGACTTTAGAATAATATTCTACATTTATCAGAGCAGAAAGATTGAGTATAGTCAGAAAAATTGACTGTCAGGTCCAATAATAACACTATAAATATCGTAATGGGCTACTTGCGTGGTACTGAAAATTCGATTTCTATCACTATATACATAATGTTATGTTGAAAACATATATAAAAATATAAATTTTATTTTAAAAAAAATATTTGTTTTTTAGTAAATTAAGAAAGAAAATTTTCTGTGACGTCATTATATTGAACTGAAAAGGGAACCATGTTTAAGAATGTAACTTATAGATGGCATTGCGTGCGAGAAAGTTTTAATTTGAATTTGACATTTTTCTCTTTCTGGGCTCTCAAATATATTCATTACTGCACAAATAAACACATATGTAGTTACATGTAATTTAAAATATCGATACGAAAAAGACAAACTAAAATACTAACCTCCAAACTATTGTTGAAACGTCAAACAGGAGACCTACATTATCCGTAAAACAAACGCTATGGCTTTACGACCACTCATTGGTGCGGCGTAATTCTACGTCATACATGGCGGTAATTCAAATAATCAAATTTCATTATTTTTTTTCTGGCTAGTAAATAAAAATTTTGCCAAAAGTAAAAATATGGGTAGCAAGTTTTTACCTGTTCTTCAAAAATATGAAATAAGAAAAGGTACGTAGCGCATTATGACAATGCGGCACATCGCTCATTGCTTGCTTTATAATATTGAATATTAACGTGCCATTATTTGTACCACTCTGTTGTAATGAAGAAATGCATTGAATAGATTTCGTAGGGTAAAAATAGTCTTACTCTTCCTTTAACGTAAATGCTACTATTGTTTGAAATAATTTTTGTAACTGCAGTTTTCGTTCCCATAAGAAATTATTTCAAGCAAAAATAGCATTTATGTTAAAAGAATAGTTTACCATACTATTTAATGCTTGTCTTTATTTCAGTAGAGCGGTACAAATAATAACATGTTGGCATTTAATGTTATAAAGCAAGTATTGTCATAATTACAATAATTCTAGTTTATTGCTGGAGCCGCAGAGTCAATTTTTCTGACTATAGCTTGTATTTGAAGTATCAAAACGCCACAAAAATGATCTCCAGAACGATAAAAATATAGAAGACCATTTCAATGAGCACTGAAAGAAGAAAAGTAATGGTGAGGAAAACACTGCTTTTGTCGTCGAAGAAGGGGGCATAGTATCTATATTCGAAAGGATAGCAAATTTTGTACTAAATGAAAAAAGAGGTAATGAATCAATGAGACAGAAGACAACAGAATTAAACTACCAATGGGATGTCGAGTTGAAAGAATGGCAGATAATCAACGATCGACAAGATTTGTATAATAAGTGATTTCCAAAACGATTAAAAGATAGTTGACTATTATCATACTGAACAAGAATGTCAGAGTACATGATTGACGATTTTCTATCCGGTACATTGCAAGACGAAGAGCATTAAGCAAATTACAAAGACATAGACCTTTATGATGTTAGAACAGTAGAGAAAATATATTGTTTCAAGAAGTTATTCAATATATGTATATATAATAGAAATATTGGTATAATTTCAGAAAGTCGACGATTGGTTCAGGAATTGTAAGGCAGAGAATGACTTTAACGTTTACGAAACAAGGACAAATAAAACTGTTATAGATCTAGACTTCCAAAAAAAATTTCTGTAACGATGAAAAAGTAGTTTATGTGACCAATGCCGGGAAAACAGTCCCTAAAAACGATGACCCAGCTAACTCCGAAATCTTTTGGTACTCCAAAATTGCATGTCTTCAGGCGCGATCCTATTTGGCCTAAATGTATCCTTCAGTGATGTCTTTAAATAGAAATAGTAATGAAATTGTTTTAGATATAATATACAGACGAAAGATAATCAAAATCAAGACTACCATTACGATCTCTACAATGATGGAATATTAGAATAAGATGCTCCAAAACGATGACATCAATGAAACAAGTAATAGAAAATTGTAGATAAAATGCAAGAAGATGAATAATCGTTTTAGCATGTTTACTGCCGAAAGTATTTTTGCATTTTAGTTCGGCGCGCCTTAAATATAATGTTCCCTGAGGTCGTTTGTGCATTTTACTGCTGTTGTTATTTCATTCATATGCTATGATAGGGTAGTTATTTAATTTCTTATTCCAGCTCTTATAGACCAAACCGGCCATGTGCTGCACTTTGGTGGTCTTGCTCTCGATCTGTGCGAATCTGTTCAAAATTGCAGGATTAGTAATACCTTCCAAATACGTACAGGTATGAGCTTTGTATCATAATATATTGTATTTTTATTTAATTATCGTCTAAAATTTAATTTAAAGATGGAATTTAAAAACTATTACATGTACAGTGTTCCTTGAGGCTAGCGAGGTATATTCATATAGTAGTTTAAAGCAAATTATATTTCTATGGAGCTACAGAACATGACAATATGCACAGTCTATTCTTAATTCTAAACATACACGAATAAAAGTTTCAAGTAAGTAATTTTTGTATTTGCTAACACAACAGTATTATTATAAAAATATCACATCAAAAAATAAAATTGTTGGTGACAGTGGCTGTTTGCATCAGTCCCAATACCCATATCACATTAACAAAAGCGTTCATGTTACAAAAGCCCCTCGAGCATTTCAATTGTCTTTTCTTCCGCCTAAATGTTATCTACATAAACATTGTACATATTCTCGTACATTCAAAGAAACAGTATAGGTGATACTTAAAATAAACATGGTATCCCAATAGGAGCACGTAGAAACTAATCTCTAACGTAGAATATGGAAAATGCATGAAGGACAGAAATGAGTGTGAGCGTAATTCATAAATAAATAAAAATGCGCTTCATTCCCATTGTTTGATTTATCAGATTTATTATTCACAATTCTTCAGTAATATCATTAAATCAATAAATTCGACAGTGAAGTGCAGTGAGATAAGTGAAAAGTGCATTAAATACATCAAGGAAATATTAATCTAGCCGAAGAATGCAATATTAGTTAAAAATTTGATAAATAACAGAGCGGGATGTAATTCATTTGCAGATGAGAGATAGAAATTGAATAATTGAATATTGAAACATTTTAATTCATCATATGAGGATGGATGCAATCAGGAATAAATTCAACTACATAATCAAGATAACATGAAATTGAACATTTTCTTACATTTTAAGAACTTTTTCGCTTTCATATATTGATTTCCCTTTCCTTCTTAATTGGGATACATATATAATTTAGGATTTTAAATACCTCAATTATTTTTAAATTCTATAGAGATAATTAGCCAGTTTTTTTTATATTATTATTAAATTTAATTAATCCAAAAATATTATAAAACTTGCACAACTTCTCTTGACTTGGGACTGAAATAAATACATAATTGCAAATTGTAGCAGTATCCACAAATTGGAAAGAATTCAGTAATTCTTCAAAATCGCAAAACCCCACCAAAATACAAGAAAGAATGAGAACAACAATTCTAAAATTGAAATAAAACTTGTCTTCACGTTTAAGAACAACTGGAATACTCTAAGAAAAGTAATGACATTACCTTCACCTAGTACATAAAGGCACATGGTAGAGTCTACATTGAAAAAGACACCCAATATAAATTTCCAGTTAAAAAGTTGGGGAGTTCATTGGACGTTAAACAATATTTATGCTTTATGTTTGTGATTCTTGACTAGTGTGCTTATAGTATAGCGTCTAGTCCGCATAATGTAAGGTGTAAGGACGATTTTTAGTGATTTGGCCGTTTAAAATTGTAAGGTGGTCTAGGCGTATTCAGAATTTAGTTTCAAATTGTAAACAGTTTGGTTGATTGAAAAAAAAATTGTCCACTAATTTTGTCCGGCAATCTTCAGAATTTCATACTTTAGATCCTTTCTGAACTTAAATCATTAATCCGAATGAATCCAACGGACTTTTAAAACGGAATGTTTCTTGGCGCCCAGTCTACATACTCTCAAAAGTAAGAAAATATATTACATAGCTAAACTCGTATAATAGGCAATGTACTATTGGCAAAGGGATTTAACACCGAAAGCGCTGCGGTAGTTTCGTCTTTTGAAATATGACGACTGTATGCACCAACCGGCAATGTTGTTATTCATACATTTTTACAAGCGCGAATTGTCATTCATTATGTGACATATGTCATATTTGATTTTTGATTGACATCGGTCGCTTAATTACTCAATATTTTGCATATATTTGACACAAATTATGTATCAAGATAATGAAGAAGAAGGAAATTTTATTTCCACATAAGCGGCGCTTCGTTGACTAACTCTGCCAATTTAATTTTCATCATTTTTATCGTCACCAAAATAGTCAATAGACGATTTGAATCTTAAGTCGTAATGTAATACTCATGTGCATCCATTTTTGCGATCGCTCAAACGATAGTTGATATCTGTCGGGTGCATGAATTAAAGACCAATTAGACAAAGATCTATCTATTTGCGTTGCACTAGCTGCATATGGAATTCTTAAAAATTTTAAGGCTAATTTTGATAACTGAGGGAATATGAATTTGTCTTTACGTGTTTTAAAGTAAAATTTAATTTTTTAAAATTTTAGTTCGCTTTTAAGTAAGAAATCAGCTGTACTTCACTAAATCTCTATTGCACACGTGCAATATATACAAAGTTTGCATCGTTTATATTCTCTACGTCTACATTTGACATAGGTATCTTTATATTATTTTCGCATTGTTTACGCATGTAAGAAATCTATCATAGATTACGCGTAGACGCATAATCCTGATCTGGACCTTAAAAATTTAAAATCGGTCCCATAAAACACCTATTTTACAAAGGAAAAAAATATACATAGTATATTGATATACAGATATAAAATACTCGTAGCACAGCAGGCAGAGAATCAACTGATTATGCAGAGCTTCATTTTAATATTAGTCCATTACCAGAATCTCTCTTATTATACGGATATCTAATATACTTAGACTGGAAAGCAAAAACCAATCTAGACGTCTCTTATGTATCGCACAAGAAACGGTTTCCATTGTCAGCTTAATTAGTGCTGTACAGGGCGGACTTCCGCCATGTTAACTGTAGTAGAAATGTGATTGTCACAGGAGTTACTCCATTAATAATGAGCAGGAATAAACAGGCATGAAGCCAGCTCTAACAGGCGCGTTGATGATCGTAGCTTAGCTGTACACTGTCTTGTTTCGTCTCTCGTCTTAGGTTTGGCCCGAAGGCGACTTCACGAACTCTAATTAAACACGGAGTTAAGATGATAGTTTTCAGACAAGACATGTTTGTTGCTGTAAATTAATTCTAAAGTGTGCCAATTTAGGAAGACTAAGAAAGGTTCATTAATAAGGCAAGGCGCATTAGTTCATGAAAATCGAGAACTTGCCAGATGAACAACGGTGATGATGGTAGTGCATAAATAAATAAGAGAAATTATAAGCGCATAATATAATGCATTTAAGTTTAAAATGTAAAACCAACAATGAAAATAACTTTATGAACAAAAGGTTGTACAGATAAACTAAACAAGTAAAGGTGATAAAATATTTAGACTCTTGCTCTGTACCTCAGGAGTCAGGATTGTGTTTAATATAAAGGGAGAACTATAAGAGATACGAAGTTGGTTAATTTAGGCAAATATCATTTTAGTGCTGAATCGTTATTAAAAAATAACTGTGAAATACGAATAATACTGGATTTGCACTTGCTCTATCGAACGACGATACATAATTTCTTTTTATTACATTATATTGAAAAATTACATCACTGAAAAGACTATGGGTGGTAGCATGAATAATGGTTAGGAGTGTCTAAGGAGGAGGCGACTCGCAGTGTTTTAGCGCTGTCATTCGTTTATGGATTATTTTATAGAAAAATATTTCAAATAAAAGTTGTGTACAATTAATGTTTCTATAACTATTATTTGAAGTATTTTTCTCTAAAATTATCCATAAACGATTGACAGCACTAAAACACTGCTAATCATCTCCTAGCTTATCACCTTTAATAACTTGTTCATGCTATCCCCAATATTTTTACCTCTCGCTAAGAGAGGTATTGGATTCATGCTAAAAATCGCATATTCAGATTTTAGTGAATAAGCACTTTTAAGGTCCCTACAATTCGATTTTAACATTTTTACGATGATGTGTGTGTTTGTGGATTTGTGTAAATGTGTGTATATTTTTGTGTGTGGACGGGTGCTGGAAGGACAATTCCCCAAAAAACATAAGACTTAGGACCAGTTTCGTCAATTTTATATTCATGGGAAGAGCTGAAAAGGTTTTGGTAATAATGAGGTCATGCAAAAAAAAAATAATTGTACCTTTTTTCTGTTTAAATCGAAAAAGGATAGTCTAATTCATCGATCAGTATGATTAAATTAAATTGCAAAAACCAGCCATGTTTTGTCGTCACAACGTTCCGAACCAAGTTCAGACTCATTTAAAAAAAACTACAAAATTTACGCATATGTCTGTATCTAGTGACCCATGAATTCCTTCTGAATAAACAATACGTTGCTCAAATAGCATCCTAATATAGGATAACATTCGTCTAATTAACCGAGTTCATACCTCTTATAGTCCTCGGGATAATAACAAAAATAAACATTTAAAAAATTAAGTGTCCGATTTTTTTTTGTCCAGCAGTGTATATACTAGACAAACATGTAATATTGTTCGAATTACTTCCACAACAACTAATACATTGGCTATTACATTTTTTTTACACATAAAGAATCCAAAGGATACCACGCAAGCACTTTTGTATGATTAGGATACCTACGCCATTCATGCTAGTAACGAAGTGTTATTATTCGTTTATTTCGAATAGTACAAATGCAGTAATTATTCAATTTATAGGTTAAAAACAAATGAAATACAAAATGAAAGATAATAATTTGGTCATTTTGATTACGAATTTATAACTACTACGTTAGTTCTCAACATTTTTACAGTCTTGTGTAGGTTATCCAATTAATTTTCATATTTTTATATTGACATCATAACAGGCAATGACATATTTAAAATGAAATTTGAAAAATATTCCAGTGCTAAGAATGTTAAAAATATTAATGAAAATGAAGAAAATAAATTTAGAAATTAACAAAAAATGGATAAGAATGATAATAACAGAAGAAGCCGTAGCTATTGTTATTATTTCTTGTTCAATGCTTCAAGTATTGAATACTTTCAAAAATGTTAACAATATATTTATCATCTTTTATTTTGTTAACTATAATTACAAAGCACCGTATTTACATTTTTAATGCTAATGAAAAACGATATACCTAACATTTCTCCTTTTTGCTGACTCAAGTTTTAATGTTTTTCCTGGTTTTACAAAAATAAAGCAAAGTTAAGAATAAAGGTTGTCGTACATGCCAAAACTTTTTGCAAAAAATGTTAATTAAAGAGTTCTTACAAACGAATTTCCAGTTTTAATGAAGTGTCGTATTTGCGCGAAAGTTTTTCTAATCTTTGTTGAAAATATATGTAAGCTGCAGGCGAGAATGATGATAAATGTTTATATAAGTTGAATACAAATGAGAATGTTGAGATACTGTGTTAACAAATAAATTCAGATAATGAGGAGTACAAGAAATATGTAAATAAAAACAGATAAAATCTAAATAATGAACTCGTACCTATATATTGCTTAAGTGCGGTATACGAGTACATGATTAAATATAACTATTTAGAAATTGTTTGTAGCACTTTGCCTAGGTAATTAATACACGTATTCTACGATAATGTAAACAATGCCAAAATATCTTTAGGTAAAGCATCTTCTTTATACACATTTTTACTTACAACTGCTCTAAATTACCTTAAAACAACTTATCCTAACTCACAAATCTTAATCCGAGTTTTGCAGGCGTGCGTTATGAAACTTCTAAACTACTGATGAGAATGAGAAAAATGTTTTGAATAACAAAATAAAATATTTTTATTGCTTATTCGCTTATTTGCGAAAATATTTTATATTGCGCTTTAAAAAAAAGTACAATTTTTTCCCTACATAGGTTCCTAAAGAATGTATTTTTAGCACAATAAAAGCATAAAAAGTGCACTTTTAACGCAAACGGGTGGCATTTTTCATGCTTCTTTGTAGACGTAAACAAAATTTGCATAAAAAATATAAATTTGTATAGGATGTCGAAAATTGAACCTAATAATTTTTTTTCGGACGCCACTGAACAGGCAGTAAAAATACATAATTTATTATTTGAAACAATTTTCTCAATTATTAATTCAATGCGTTATTATAGAAAGAAAAATAATCAACCAAAATTAGTTTTTTTTTTGTTATTATCTATCACAATTTTTGGCTGAGCTTTCTCAAAAATAGGTAATGAAGATAATAGTATATTTATTTATAATTAGACACTATCAGTCAGTGAGGTATTTACGTGGTGTTTGTGGGTATATAAGACGGGATCGCGTGAGTAATAATTTGGTGTATGAAGAATGTATGGTTAGGAAGAATGTTGTTAAGAGAGTTGGAGTGAGTCAATTGAGATGGTTTGGTCATGTGGAGAGAATGATGAGTGAACGACTTGTAAAACGCATATATGTTGGTAAAGTTGAGGGTGTTCGATTGCGTGGCCGTCCAGTATGTAAGTGGATGGATGTGATTGGTAGTGTTTTGAAGGAGCGTAAGTTTCTGAGTGGAAAGAGAAGAAGAGCATGCATGAATACGATTATGAATGTGGCTGAGGCGAAAGAAGTGTGTCTGGATAGGAATGTGTGGCGAAGGATGATTGTTTTGTAAATATTATGGTGTGAACATGTATGGTTAGTAAGAATGTTTTATGACAATGGAGAGACAGCTGAAGTTTTATGTGGACGTTGTGAACGAAGTATGTTTGTACAGGAATGTGTGGCGAAAGATGATTTTTTGTGTAACTATTATTGTGGTCCGGATGCGGTTATTCGCTACCGAAAATCGGTCACTTTAATATGTTCCTCTGCTCTTATGTATAAATACGTTTGTGAATGTGGCTGAGGTGAAAGAAGTGTGCATGGATAGGAATGTGTGGCGAAGGATGATTGTTATGTAACTATTATTGTGGTCCGGATGCGGTTATTCCCTACCGAAAATCGGTCACTTTAATATGTTCTTATGTAGGAATGCTATGATGATTGTGGATAAGGCGAAAGAAGAATGTTGTTTAAGAGTGAAGTGAGTTCGCTGAGCTCTTAAGACTCTTATCCCTTTTCCTATTTTAATATTGTTTTCGGGTTTTTGCTAACCCACTAAGTGGGATACGCGTGATTTTATGTATGTATGTATGTATGCAGTCAGCTGTAGTCTAGTGGGTAATGTATCTCTCCGATAATATAGGCAATACGAAATGTGGTAGGTACTTAAAAGAAACTTCAATATTAATAGCACGAATATTTATGTTGCTCATAAAATATTTGATTTTAATTCAAAACTATGTATCCTCTTTAGTCTAATCCTCTACTTATGTTAAAATTGACACCGACGCTTTTCTTCTCAGAGTACAAAATATAAATTTTAATTGTAGAAATAAATTTGACAGGTGGTTGAGTGATGCACAATCAAATTCCCTATGCTTGTAAGTGTCAACTTTATTATTCTTATTGTAATCAGAATCATGCCTCCGGAGTGTCATTATCACGGGTGCTTACTGGGATAACATTCACTGGGCGTGAATACAACGCTCTTCATTCCAGCTTTCGCTGAAGTTTTGGACGCGCCCGGAGAACTCAAGCTGCTTGCGAGAGATTCAGCAAGTCGCTAAATGACTGAGCGTTTTGCTTTTTCCTTTTCAATTCGCCACCGACTTAACTAAGCTCCAGACACGTCCAAACGCCAGGACGCTCGAAGACTTTTAAACAGACTACCGACAAAACCAACCAAACCTTATTAGAAAGTTTTAAACGACGGGAAAAGGTGATGGTGATTAACACTCCAAATGAATTAACGTTCAAATGATGTGATTGTGACGTTTCGAATAATTAAGCTCGTTTTTATTTAACCCAGCAAAAAAGTTTTAGGGGATTTACTTTCATTCAAAGAACAATTATGCCGAAAAGCACAAGGCATCTTTAAAATTAAAATAATTTTAATATGCGAGGGTGATTTAAAAAATGAAACAATTTTAATGAACACCAATACTTCCTGATTTTAATTGCACGAACAAAATACTTGAGCCTCAAAAAATAATGACTGTACTGTTGTTACCCGAAAAATATTTAGAAAGCATAAAAAAGTATTAGCGACCGGATGTACGGTAAGTATCGTTGGTACATCCCTACGCAGCTGCCTTACCTCCCTCTTTGTGAAATACAGTTTTAATCTTGTGTGACATATTTATTCATTCTTACAATTTAGGATTTTGAATTTAACATCTTTCATAATTTCCTCATTTCAAAAATGTTTCCATTTAAAGATTACCATTGACAGGGTTTTTCTTCTTAAGTTTTCCCTGGAATACCAAAATTCTTTTTTTCAGTGTATTAATATTTAATATTTATATTCCAAGTGTACTACAAATATCTGAATATTTTCTCGAGTGCACGAATACCCGGGTATACAGACAGTGCAAATATTCACTGATATTCAATTGTCATTAATCGATATTCAAAACATATTGTAACGTGATTGGTTGAAATTTTTCGAGTGAAGTATTCGATAGTGATATTGATAGAATATATCACTCGAAATACCCGGGTATACACACTAGTGTAAATATAAACATTGATGATCGATAGTCATAGGTTGAAATTCAAAAAATACTGTCATGTGATTGGTTGAAATTTTTTGAGTAAAATATCCAACGGTATTTCTTAACATACTGGCACTTCTGGCAGTAAAAGTGAACATGAAAAAATAAATCATCGGAAGTGGAAATTTTTTTGTATGAAACTCGAGAGGTAAATATCTCGCTTGTCTGGGGTGGCAAACACATCCTCAATTGGTAAATACTATTTCCTGTCTCATAATAACATAAATAGCTATTGGAGTAACGATGATCGACTGGAAATTGATGCAGGGAAAAAGGAAATATTCGAAACTGCAGTCTGGAAGATTTTATTGATTTCAAATCAACGTTTCGACGTTAACCATGAAGAGGATTATAGTTATGATAGAAACGTTGGTTTGAAGTCAATAAAATCTTCCAGACTGCAGTTCCGAATATTTTTTTTCCTGCATAAATAGCTAGTGTCTACAACTATTGAATTACACAAGTGGAATATGATATATTCTTATTCCACGATAAGACTTCCTTAAGCAACACTGTATTATTGACTACTAATAAAGAAATCAGTTATGTCAATATGTGATATCAACATCTAACATAATAGGTATAATTATATTTAGTTTCCACTACCACGTCAACGTTTGAAACCACTCAAAATTTCTATATATTTATCATATACTCGTACAGGATGACCACGAGGAACAGGGCTTTTTTAGAATAATATTATTCGGTTAATTTTGAAGTAGAATTTATTTATTGACATAAAAATGTAGTGAAAAGTATGCCATTTAAGTTATGTTTGGAAAATAATATCTGAAAGATGTTGACCGCCTTCAACGATACACTCTTTCACTCTGCCTTTGAAGTTCGCGTACACTCTTTCCAATGTTTGCTGATCAATCAGTTGGATCTCACGACGAATCGCATCTTTAAGTTCCTCGATGTACGTGGTTTGTGCACATATACGCGAAATGAGACGAGTGGGGAAGGTACACTGAAGCAAGTCCATGGATATTCTTGCAGTATGGGCTGTTGCACCGTCTTGTAGGAACCAGGTAGAGTTGAAGAGTGCATCGATGATCTCTCAGACATTAATTTCCAAACATAACTTAAATGGCATACATTTCACTACATTTTTATGTTAATAAATAATTTTTCACTTTAAAATTAACGGAATAATATTTTTCCAAAAAAAAAACCCTGTTCCTCGTGATCATAATCAAACATAATCTGTGAAATTGATAGTTGTTGCCTCCGGTGGTTCAATGGTAATAGAAACGCCTGCTAGTCATGAGTGCGCTCGGGGTTTTGTGTTTTGTGTAATATAGCCTACATTTTATGCTTGCTATAGTAATTAACGTTATAAGTCTGGGAACTCATATTTTACAGTGCGAGTGAGATGTTTAAAGACGAGGCGACGAATTGTCAAATTCCGTTTTAAAGAAACATTGATATTAATTTCAAACTAATTTAACAAATGCTCCAAATCTAGTTTCATTGTCGGAACATGATTAGCAACGGCTGTTTGACAATTGTTTAATTTGTTGATTTCGCTGAAATAATTTGGTGTGTCAAAATGAACTCTAATGCCAATCCTCCGGAAATTGTAAGAAAATCTGAAGAAGCGTGTGCTAAATTAATACCTAGCAAGTTTGGTGAAAGGTATCAAAAACAATTAATTATATTATTTATTTATTTATTTATTGTTAGTCTGACCAACAGGGTTCAAGACCCCAATTACAGGTTGACTATAAGAAAACAAATTTAACATGTTTAATGACACAAGTAGTTAACAAATAGAATGACACAAAAAAAAACCCAGAACTTAATAATACATATAGCTGTTTAAGATAATGTATTGTAATGAATAGTAGTGGTTAATGAATATAATAATTGTATAAAGCATTTTTAAACTTTACAATCGAGCCGACGAAAATGTCGAAATATTCAGGTAAATTGTTAAAATTAAAACAAATCATACGAATAGGTGACTTTACTTCATAGTTCGTTCGAGGAGTGTTACAGTAGAATGTATATTTAAATCGGGAATTATGCCTAGGAACTAAGAAAGGAATTTTACCTAGGATTACGGGATCATTTATAATACAATGCAAAACTTTATAAAGGAACATTGATGATTGTATTTTTCTTCGAGTATCAAGAGACACAATACTAAATTCACACAACAAATCTTTGTAATCAGTATCAAAACTAGGATAATATCTGTGAAGCTTGAAGAAGCAAAATTTAATAAATTTGCGTTGAATAGATTCAATAACATGGCTGTATTTATTATATATGGGACACCAAACTTGCTGACAATATTCCAGGTTTGTTCTTACGAACGAGAAATATAGTTTCTTAAGAGTTGAAATATGAACGAAGTATTGTGTATTTCTAATAATAAAACCTAAATTTTTGTAGGCAGATTTAACAGTTTGTAATATGTGTTTAATGAAATTGAGCTTTTCATCAAATAAAACACCAAGATCTTTAAATTGTATGACCCTTTCAAGAGTATGAGAGTCTATTTTGTAATCATATTTGTAAATAGTTTTTTTGACGAAATAGCTCATTATTTTACATTTACTGTAGTTTAAAAAAAGTTTAGAGGTTACAGACCAAGCTAAAATGTTATTAATATCTGCCTGAAGGAGCTTAGCATCCTCAATAGAATTAATAGTTTTAAAAATCTTTAAGTCATCAGCATATAACAAGACATGAGAGTGTTGAACTGAATTAACAATGTCATTAATAAAGAGCAAGAACAGTAAAGGACCCAATTTGGAACCTTGAGGAACACCAGAAGTAGCTGTAAAAGACTTAGATTTATAATTATTATAAGAAACAGACAGAACCCGATCACTAAGATAAGAAGAGGTAAGTTGAAGCAGATCAGAAGAAAATTGAAAGTTATCATTTAACTTATGCAGTTAAATTAATTTAATTATATGTTTCCAATAGCAAAACTTTACCGGACAAGGCCGTTTTTCGCGTTTTTCCGGACTGAGACTGTTGACGTAAAGTATTGGAATTTGAGACAGGATGAAATAAAATAATATACTGTTAACCGTAGCAAAATTATATTTTAATAACCTGAACTAATAAATGAATACTAATCGTCTTTACTCGCATATAAGATATATTTTGTTCGTAATATGCATGGAGAGATTGAACGCCTCAAATAAAATTAACTTTGAAAACATGTTCCTCTTATGGCCGGTTGCACTTAAATATTAAACTCGGCTTAAATTGACAATATTACATCGAAATGAAATATCAAGTGAAATATAATATATTGCTGTCAAAATTTCGATTTGCATTTTTTGTTTAAACCTAGCTTAAAATTTAAGTTTATTGGTGCAAATAGGCATTAAAAAGTTTCAAAATGCTATATAGATATTACTGAAATTACTATTTCAGTAACATAAGAAGGAGCAAAATGACCTATAAACGCAGTGAATGTAAAAAACGGCATAATTTTGGGTATCAGTGTTTTATGTGTAAAAAAATGTAACGCTATGCTATAGTACTTTTTTCACGATTTTATTGTAGACAATAAAATAATTTGTATGCAGCTCGTATAAAGAATTTTTTTTGCCACTTGTTACACAAGTATCTATTTTCTAAAACTATTATAAAAAGTAGATATTTACATGAAAACTATCAACATGCGAAATGATAGCATTTGTATAAAGAACACAAAAGACATTATCCTACAGTACATACTTTACGCAGTCTTTTCAAGCACTAGTGCGAGCAAAGTAAATAGGCGTTGCTAGGCAACGTATACATTCGGTTAATTTACCTGTCACGTAGATAATTAGGTACTAAATAATTGTGAAAGTAATAAAATTCGTTATGAAATATTATTGTACACTGCAACTGAAACAATAGTAATTATTTTTATTAAAATATTGAGTGCTAAACCAATTTTAAGAACAGTAATATTTTTTTGACATTTCTAACCAAACCAAATTTTAATATTAATATTAAATGTACAATTTATATCTAGAAGACTAATCTACCAATCCCTCAGATTTTTTCGAATATTTAAGTTAAATTTTTGTAGAGTATTATGAGGAATAGTACCTACTAACAATATTAGAAGAGGCCTATACACCCACACTCAGTTTTATGAGAAATAGCACTAACATTTCGGTTGTAGGAAAAATATTGTATGCAACTCGTATGTAAAATAATATTTTTTTATCTCGCACTCGACCAAAAAAGTACTACTTTACACACTTGTTACATAAATAACTATTACACACAAGATTCAAAAGTCTTTTGTATCCTGCAATATTTTGATAGAAGATAGTTATAATTAAATTAAATATTCCATTCTATTTTTTTTAATCGCATGAAAGAATTCTATCTAAATAAAATTTATTAATGTCCCAAATGAGCAATTATTCATATGAATCCTGCTTACATACATTATATTATATATATTGTTGTGACAAAGACATTAGACGCCACATTTCCTCTTCAAATTTTTACTAATTTCGGATATAGTTTTCGAAAAAAACGTTGTTTGATATGCGAATTCAAAAATAAGATTTTACAATCCAGAATCACAATTGATAGCAACATGATATATTTGATGATGAAATTTTTAATTTGGGATTAAAATTTTGGTGATTAAATATTAATATGAGCGGCGAATAACAAATATTTAGAGATGAAATTAAAATGACTATGGTATTTGGTTAAATAATCCAACTGTTCTAAAAGTACCTAACACCAATTTGGAAGTACCTATTTAAAGAAAAACCAACCCAGGAATTTCAAATTCTTGATCTTTGCATCTGTTAAACGCACTGGTCATCAGATTTAAAGAGACCAATACCAAATCTTACAAGAAAAAAAAAAAAACTATCACTTCTACTTACTTGATCTTCATTCTCATCCAGCTTACTATAGCTAGCGCAATCCTCGCAGACTCTTTGCGTGCACTCGGAACACGTGCGGCTGAAGTCATCAGGCTTGAAGGACTTGAGGCAGACGCGGCACGCCCCAGCCCGACTTGGGGGCTTTCCGGGCTCCGGTTTTGGGGGCGTGGGAGCTGGAGCGGGGGTGGGCTCTACCACTGTCGCCACGGCTATCTCTGCCTCGCTTCCGGGTACCATCGACGGACGTGGTGTCATTTTGGTCACTAGAAGAGAAAAGAAAATATTCAGATGGTGTAGTTGTAAACAGGGATATACCTGTAATCTATGCCAAGTAAATTATGTCATTGTCTACGCGTATAGAATGATGTAAATAGTTTAAGCTATCAAAATTGTAAAGATATTTGTATGATATTATAAAATTTAAAGTCACTAATATGTGTAATTACTATTGACTGCTGGGCATGCAATGAACTGGTCATAACGGTCTGTTTGATAGTAATTAATGCCTGATATACATAAAGTCCCACGAAAGAATGTTTGCTTGAAATCTATATTTAAAACTAATCGAAAGAAATTTGTAGAAAATGGTACATTTGAAGAGGTTTTATAATTTGATTGTTGAAAATGTAAACTGGTCGAACTATGTATTATGAGCCTGAACTCGTATTTTGGTCTCTAAGTTGAAAACGATGATAGACTGATTTATGACACTTGATACTTAATACCATATAGAATATTCCAAGATTAAAGAACCAAATTTAAAATTAAATAAAGAATTTAAAAAAAAGTGTTCAAGTTCACGTAAAAAAAAAAAACTTAAAAATGTTTCGTTTTATAGATATTCTCATGAGAAGGTGTAACTCGTGCGGTGCAAATAGATTTAGTTATAATAACTTAATACGAAGAAATTTTAAAATTTTATTTTTACGGTATAAATACAATATTACCGATATCTGCGATAAAGCAGATAGTTGCACACTCAGAAATGGGTAATATGCCGTGATGATATATTTATTTTTTCAAGTTTTTATATCACATTTTTTTTTTATAAAATTTGTTCAAAATGATGTCCTAGAATCTGAAGTTGTGACCTTAGTTTATAGGTGAGCCTGCATTAGCATTTCTACTACACATTTAGCCGAGCGCTTGAAGCCTAAAAGGGGAGATCTTTATGTAATCTATCTAGACATAAAAACAACACTTTTTTATTTACTTACTAAGTTTTATTTCAAATTAAAAGTTCTACAGTTTCTATAAAGGTATAAGAGTCAAGTAAAGGTAAAGCAACGTTATACACGTAAAGTTCTTAACAAAAGGATAATGGAACGAAATTTATTCATGGAAGGATGATTGGCGTATTTAAAAAAGATGCGCCCTCATGGTTTACAATGAAAATTTGGTGTGAGTAATTTTGATGGGAGCGGAAATTAAATGAGGAAGACCTATAGTACAGAGACCAAGAGGAACACATCAAAAA
Source organism: Ophonus ardosiacus (assembly GCA_943142095.1). Classification (NCBI taxonomy): domain Eukaryota; kingdom Metazoa; phylum Arthropoda; class Insecta; order Coleoptera; family Carabidae; genus Ophonus; species Ophonus ardosiacus. The sequence goes on along the minus strand of OW964825.1, from coordinate 21,379,917 downwards.
GGTTGAAATTTACCTTCTGGTAGAAAGAAAGATGAAAGTTGAAACGATAATTTATTGATTCTGACGTTTATGTCAGGCTGGTCGGGCACCTACACAACTAATTTACATGAAACTGAATTATAAAACGTTTTAAAAACACTTATGTAACCAAATAGTAAGTACCACACATCATAATTTCGCATTGTAGTTTAAAAGACTAGAATAAAGTTGTAAAAGGCAAAATATCTTAAAAGAGTTAACGATCGGTGCTGGTGTGGTACTTCAAATTTCTAGGCAATCCGCAGTACGAGTAGATTTTTCCAAAAAAAAATAAAACGAACGCAAAGTACAAGCAAACTGTTCAAAGAACGACGTTTTCATAACCACTGTTCAGTGAATAATTAGTAAAAGTACCCATTCAGGAATCAGGAATATATTAAAACCTCTGGAAAATCATGAGCTGTGCTCTGCGCATGCGTCAAACTGGTGAAACTGGTGGAATTTGTGACAGTTCGTATGATCAGCCCCTTACAATGCTATAGCTATACACGTTTCCATTCCATGTACGTAGAATATAGTTCACTGGCTCAAGAGTAGGTTATTGTTTGTGGACTACAAAATGGGATTTTATCATTTTACGAATTGTTAGTAGTGTGGTGTGTTTATTTTTTATTGTAAAGCCGAAAATTTGACTAATATTTATTTATAATTGTTTAGTTGTTTAGTGCAAGTTAACCACATAAGATTCAAATTGTTTGAATTCTCAACATTAACCATACGATATCTAGGCTGTCTGTATAGACATGGCTGGAATGGGTATGGCACTACGTCGGGGTACGAACCATGGACCTTCTGAAGCTGGCGACTATGTACAAAGTTCCATCGAATTGCTAGACAGAGTATTGTCTGAATTTAATGATATGGAAAACGCAAATCAAGTCCAAAATCAACTTCCAAATTCTATTTCCGTAATACATATGTAATTAAACATAAATAAAAAATTTAAGTAACATTTCAATTAAGCAATAGTGATCCGAACAAGAATATTTTGGCAATAATCTGCGGCGCTAGTGTCGCTGTTGCTGCACGTGATACTCTGGCTGTAACTCGCATTCCGCCGGTACAGTCTGAGTAAATATAAAGGTAATGAAATAACAGAGGAACTAAAACTCATTCCTGTGGAATTAGGAAAAAAAAATTTATTAATGATCTACTGAGGTCTATATTTTCACATTATTATCTCAAATAATAAAATATCGATCACGGTTCTTATATCTATTAAACTATAAAGTTGAACATAGCTAACTTCTTAATTTAGTTTCATTAGTTTAATTCTCAAGTTTTGTTACATTAACAATGTCACTGAATTTAGTTTCATTCGTTTAATTCTCAAGTTTTTTACATTAAAATTGTCATTGATAATTGTTTCTACTTGTTTAGTTTTACATTTCAATTTATTGATTTAATTGCCTACATAAACCCGCATAAACAGCTTTCTTATTATTGACTATGTCTCATTTCCAATGTATTTTTAGCGTATCTCGGGTTATATTAATGGTAAAGCAAAATAATTTGTACATTCCGAGGTCAGTTTTTGGAGGCATATTTAACACCACGAAACACGAATTTTTATCGTTACAGGATAAAACATGTTTTTTTATCTATTTCAAAAATCTCTCATATCTTGCTTATTACGTGAAAAATAGAAAAAATGTTACATAATCTTTATAAGGTTTTTTTTTTGTGTAGAATAAATATGGTGTAATTAAATTTTACAAAACATAATTCTCGATAGTAATACCATTAGAGGTTTGATTTGTCCACATATTTTTTGGTTGCCTAGTAATTTGTTGAAAAGATTTGCCTGGCAAAATCACGAAACCAAGTATGAATATTTATAAATAAAAAATCTGATGTGGCCAACACAAAACCTCCCGCTATTGAATTCTTATTAATTTAAATACATACTTACGTATTTACTAACGCTGCAAACTGTTCCATTGCAGAAAACTATTGCTTTATTTCCTATTTTCTTTTTAAAATGTCACTATTATCAATTTGAAGTGATTAGTTTTTTGACAGTGACATTTACTGTCAGTTACATTCATTTGAAATATGAACTGTGTAACAAAGGAATTGTGTTTATCTTAGACTTCACGACTAATAAAAAAAATTATTTTTAAATTTATCTGTAAAATATATAGAAAAAGTATTAATGTATTCCAGTAGAAAATTCAATAACTTTTAATTTTTGTAAGACATAAAATGCAAAAAAATGGCATTTAATGGTATTTTTTGAAGAAAAACCATTATGAGCTTCAGGTAAAGTGCCATTTCCGGTTATCCGATTTACACCAAAATCTAATCGCTTCTTTTCATATTAGAATGGGATGGAAATACAAGGTTTCAGAAATTTCTGAATGATAGTATTTGAGTTAGAGTGAAGACAAAATCCCTACACATACACACACACATACACACACACACACACACACATACACACATCATCGTGAAAATGTTAAAATTGGATTCCAGGGACCTTAAAACGTGGTCATTTACTAAAATCTCGATAAGTAATTTTTAGCACGATCCCTATACCTCCCTTACCAAGGGTAGCGGTAGGTAAAAAAAATATTCCGTGCTAAAAACCTAACCTCAAGTGGTATTTGTCAAGATAATTCCACGAGTAAATAACATTTGAACGTCATTATTTGTTAAATTTCGATTTTTACCTTTCGTCACCTTTAGATAAAGATGGTATTGTCCTTGGTCAAAAAATTCGGTGGTTTAGTTTTTAATGAATAAGCACGTTTTAGGGTTCCTGCTATACGAATTTACTATTTTTAAGATGATGTCTGTGTGTGTGTCCGTGTGTGTTGGTGAGCGTGTGTTCGTGTGTGTGACCGTGTGTGTGTGTGTGTGTGTGTGTGTGTGTGTGTGTGTGAGAGAGAGAGAGAGAGAGATAAATTTTATAAATAGCTAATTTGGGAAACTATCATGAAAAATAAACATTTACATGATTACATGGCATGGCAACTATGAACACGCAAAATGATATTTTTTGTCTACAGAACGTAAAAGACTATTACATTCAGGATGTAAAAATCTTTTATGCATGGACGTATCATAATTTGACAATTATAAACGAATTTCTTTGACATAAACGTCATTTTATAGCCCGCGGGCCTCATTATAGCCCGCAAACCAAATTATAACCTACAATATAAACAATTTAAATAGGCTTACGCCTTGGGCTCAAAATCCCGCCGCAGGCCATAAAAGCCTTAATACATAAATAATTATTACATCCTGTATTTTTTTGCTAGAAAAAAGGGTGAGAATTTATTAAAATCTGCTCTTTTAAATTTAATTTGCTAAGAAAAAATAAATCTATTTATATTTAATGGCCCAAATGAGCAATTATTCAAAATAATCCCGATCATATACATGACATTAGATATATTACCTACTGTCACAATGACATTAAATGTTACGATCATCTTTGCATGTCACATTAATTGAATCTATCCGTCAAAATTTTTTCTTTACATTTTTATTAACTTAGGGGCATAGTTTTCGATAAAACGTTGTTTAATACACGATTGCGAAATGCTTTTGCATTCTTGAATGATTTTTTTGCTCGCTGTACTCGCAAAATACAATGCATTTTAACATGGAGAATGTAAATAAAAAATATCCAATTTATCTACTTGCATTTTGTCTTCCTTTTTATTTTATCGATAACAAACTGCGATTTTGACGTTTTTAAATGTCTTTTTACCTCCCGCCATACCGTGTGACAATGTGTGTGTAACTTTATTTGTATTTATTTTGAAAATACTAGTTTTTTTTTTAAATAAAATGTAAAATAAACGATTTTGGTAGTGACCCAAAAATAATTTCACTGAAACGAATTGTATTGCCAATTGTTGGTAGAAAGTATGACCAATAAATTATTACTAGATTACTACATACTTATTTTTACAAATAAGTTCTAATTATGACATAATATGAAGTGACAGTTTTAGTTTTTATTTGGACGCCATAGCTGAAAGTTAGACCATTAGACAGAAAATTTGTTTCAGCTTTCCAAAGATGTATTATCGATGTTCATTTGTATACATTTTACGGGAAAATCAAATACCTTCTAAAATGGTCTACTAATTGTGCAACTTTGCCCTAATTTAACTGACTTCGTATCCCTTATAGTTTCCGAGATCCCACTGGCGAACCTTGAAAAACAGACACTTGTTCTCATTTGATGAAGATGAGGTATTTAAATTCGTGAATTCACGACAAATTTAGAAGCCCATAAGGTGACGCGGGGTAAGCGTTCTTAGCGGTACAGATATGTAATTACTGAAATCTGCGAATACAGGGAAATTGGTTAGCCTATAAAAAATGAGCCGTGATGACATACTTATTTATACAAACAAAATTAAAAACCTGGTTAAATATCAGTTATCACTACTGTCGAATTAATTTGACAAGAACTGATGATTGACAGTTCCCTATTGTGATTTGAATTTGCATTCTGCTCAATTAGAGGGTAGAATCTATATCCCTAACTAAATCAACGTTGCTTTTTTAAATGAAACGCTGTATAATATTCTTTGTATTCTGTGTTCATATTAAAAAATAATTACTCATTGTCAGTAAATGTTGTGTGAATTTAATTGTGAGTAAACTTTTCTTTCAACACTCAACAGGTGTTTAGAAGGATTACATTTGTTATAAATTAAATTTTCATTACAGATTAATTTTAAATTAATTAAAAGATTAAAAGAATTTGCTTTTAATTAATTAAAAATTATAATTCGTCTAATATTGCTGCCAAAAAAACATACATATCACTGACAAAATTGTCTCGAGAAGTATGAATGTATTACATTCATTACATGTTTCTCTAGTATTAGAGTACATGCAACATGTTTCTATTTCTCCATTGCAAGAAAAATAGCTTTTTAAATAGGTACGTAAAACTTTTCCTGTGGCATTTCTCCCAGTTGAAGATATTTCATGTTTTCTTATACTAATAAAACTAGATTGTATACACTTGGATATAAGTAATTTGAACACATTGTATAAGGCAATATTTTCAAAGGACATGAATACCAGTTAGTAGAAAATATTTAATTCACGCATTAATGTCATATTTCACACTTCGTAATAGGATTATAAAAGTAGTTTTATATCTGTTTTACAGTTTGTTGATGAAAAGATTTTATGATGTTATATTTATGTTCTGCTTTATAGTTGTATACACACGTACTTTATTTACGAAAGCGGATTTAAGATTTTCTGAAGAAGGTAAAAAATAAGTGACGTTTTATATTTATATCTGTGAAACCGTTTCGGATTTTTAAAAATACCTGTTTGGGAACACAAACAAAAATTTTGGAGATCAGTTTAACAACCAAACAAAATCTTGATTTATAGTATTACAATCAAAAGTTAAAGCACTTAAAGTTTAAAGTTGAACGAAAAGATCACCTAAGCTTTCCAAGAGGTAGAAATCTCTACTGAAACCAAATAGCGAATGGAAAGATCTGTAGTTGAGATTAAATGTATCCCACAAGTTGAAATTTAAAAACCAATAGCACGTGCTACCTTTTAGAATTAAGGAATCTGAGTTTATCATTGTGTTATAAACGTAATCAAAGCATCTTGGGAATATTAAAATTGACTGTACCAGGATAAACTCTAAAAGATCGATTACTTTAGTATAGGTATTTGAGGTAAGGTAAAATTTATTCAATGAATACAAATAGTGGCAATGAAGGTGTCCTGTCCTTGCAACAAAGTAGAGTATGGGTTATTTATTTTAAAATTGTATTAGTTTTTAAAATATTCGAGTTTTTAATACCTTTAACATTCATATCAACAACTTCACCCTATTTCAAATTCTTACTACTTTCATGCCTACATATTTCAAAATCCAAATCCATTTTTAAGTATGTAAATGAATGCAGAATATAACGAAACAATTAAAGTACACCATAATACTTGATTCAATTTATAATGCTACGCTAAGTGCAAACCATTACGTAACAGAGTTTGTGGTGGACATTTGTTTTTGGCAGTTGTTTGATAGTGCAAGAAAAATATTTTATAATATTTAATACTTACTTTCGTTGAATTTATTGTAAAAAAAAGTAAAAAAAATTACAATAGTGTGATTGCAGTACTCATCTACGGCTCGCGAGGCACACTCTACTTTTGTGTAAAGATTGTTTTATACAGGGTGTTAAAAAATAAGTGTCCCAAATTATGAGGGCATATAGTAGGTACTGACCAAAATGAGTAAAAAAAGTTTAATCAACATGGGTCAGATCTTCAATAGTTCCCGAGATAAAAGGCAATGAAAAATGAGTTTTTTTGGTGTTTACCTCTGCTATCTCGAAAACTGTAAGAGTTACGTTTGATTAAATGAGACATTTTGTTTACCTTTCAAAGGTCATATTAGATGTGTTTTTGTTTTTCACAACAAATCGAATAATTGTACTAAGACAAAAGTTGTGGCGCCCTTGGCCAATATTTAGTTTTCAAATAACTTCGTTACTATTAGAAAGTGAAAAAAATGTTTCATATAATGTTATTCTTTTTTATACACTGTAAAAAATAATAGCGATTTTGTCGAAAAGTTATAGTAATTTTTTACTATAATATGTATGTGTTATTTTACATAAACTATGTAAACTTACATTTACATAGCAAATAATTATATAAATTTACTAATTTACCCTTACAAATATAAAAAAATTACTAGAACTACAATGTAATATTCATATTACAATAAATATATGAAATTTTACAGTGATATGTTAATATTTCTATATCAATTTTGTCAAATTTTATAATAACTATGTAAAAACTCAATTCCTTTTATTTTAGTTTCTATTTTTACAGGAGTTATGGACAAATTCTAAATTTATTATATTAAATTTAAATGATTTATATTTAAATTTAAATTATGTATATTATTAATATGTAAATTTACTTAAGTATGTATCAAAATTTTTATGGAATTTATGTTTATGTAATTTTAAAAATGGTAGACAAAATTACATTTAACTGTAAATTTACTATAATTCACTTAGGCAATTTGGACGCCAATAACAATTACAGTAATTTTACAGAGAAATTTTTTACAGTGTAGTCTATTTACTGGCATAGACAAAATTTTGTTCGACCACTATCTTAGTCTGTTTTTCTTCGATTCTAATACAAAATGGCCTCTTTCTCAAAAACAGTTGAAGATCGGACCCATGTTGATTAAACTTTTTTTACTCATTTTGGTCAGTACTATATGCCCTCATAATTTGAGACACTTATCTTTTAACACCTGTATACTTGTCTTGACTTGGCAATATCTGCTATATGATTTTAATTGAATATTACGTGAGACTTTTAAATTATAATCTAAAAGACACCTACAATCCAAATCAATGAATAACTCATTTTCGTTAAAAATGGTGGATAGGAGGTACTGCCAATACAAACTTTTAAATGCCAATATAAATAGCGACGCAAATTTCAAATATACCAAAAAGTTATTATCGTTACCCGCGATATACTATTATAAATGAAGCATTTAAATTTAAATATCATTTTTGTTTTACACGAAACAATAATGATAGGTGTAACTTCTTCTTTTATTAATATTCTTTTTCAATTTTCGTTTAAATACTTATAAAACATAAAACCCTGAGGTCCAGAACATGAGTCAAAATATTTTAGTATTTTGTTTATATCCGTGTCTTTATCATCATTATTATGTGAAGTTTCTTATGTGACTAAACTAAACTACGGATTTCTAAACGATATACTCGTGAGAATATATTATCCTCCAACGCAATTGCATTTGCTGTTGCAAATTAATTCCAGTTTACATTCGACGATTGACAGCAAAACTTTCGGCTTTGGTTTGGTGTTTCAATTTGAAAAGCCTGGAATACTGCGGTTATGTTTGCGTTGCGTGTGTTTGTTGTTCCACAGGTGTTTAGTAATTAGAATAAAGATCCAAGTTGGTAGCTTGTTTGACCTGTGGAATTAAGCCTGGTTATGAGTAGGTGTAGGTAGATTGAATATGGAAATCCTAATGTGATATATGAGAGCGGCATTCTTGTTTGAGTGTGATTTTAGCACGAGTTTTGCTGTCAGCGCGATTTTGTATAAGCTAAATATAATTAAAATATTTAAATTCAAAGGAATCTAAATTGCCAATATTATATGTATAACATTTTTAAATGGTAACGTTATACTCGTTTGACGCAAGTCCAATGTTTTATAAATAGTACAAGTTACAAAAAACATCACACGTGATTGAAATGTAAAGTCAAAGATGGAACTAATTTTATAAATAAAGGGTTATATAAACGAACAAATACAAGATGAAAGTATTTTGATGCCTTGCAAGTGCGTGAAACTAAATTTACACGTAAGTGGAGTTCGAGACGCAAGCCGCAGGTGAATGGTGCAACCACACGAGTGCAAAAAAATTTGTTGGACGCATAAGTTGCAAAGTATTATTTTCTAAGATTAATTAAAAAAATAATTTTAAAATTTTAAAGTACTTTGCCTACGGTGTGAAACTAGTCTTGAATTCAAATTTCACAAATAATCACAGTTATCTATTAAAATTTGCAACTGTTCCAATTCCAAAAAGTATGAGTTCTTCTTGGAAGAAATTGCAGCTTTCGTGTAAAACATTTTTTGTTGAGTATGAAAAAAAAAACTTATGCCTTGCTCTTTAAGAGGCTTTTATATTTACCTCTGTGATTTTTACATAATTGTAAAAGTCTATGAGATTAGAACAAACCATTATGCTTTGAGGGGTTGAAATTTTTCTGTAATTTTGTTATTTATTTATTTCGTGTCCAAGCCATACAACATAATACACATAGGGTACATAATATTAGTGACAGGACTGACAGATACATATATCCTACGTGCCGTCTATTGCTCTTGGAATAGTCGCTATTCTTTTCAATGCTATTCCCCCAGTTTTTCTGTATATTCGAAATCAAACGGTGGTTCATCTTGGTGGTAGTAGAATTCCAGAATTCACCATTTCAACTTAATAATAAGTCTTCTTTTACTACATAACAATATGACATATAATAAAATAATTGTATATAATATGTAAAAGATTAAAGGGTTATTCATTAACACTCTGTGTTTTTAGAGGGAGTAATTTATGAAGAAAAAAAATAAATTTTCCTTTCCAATAAACTGCCATTTAATATATTCATAGATAACAAGCAATAATAACAACTTCATACCTTCTAAAGCACTGTACGCAATCATATATGCGAACCTTTGCCTTAAGACAGCTTTTCAAAATTACATTTAAATTGAAATCTTTTTGCCAGAACGCAAATTGACAGCTCAAATGACAATTGTTATGTTTGTGCTTATTTTTGTGTAAAATATTTAATATTTGCCATCCTTGTGTTTATGTTTAATTTTATTTTCGAGAGCTGTGAACACTTTCATAAGAATCTATTGTTTATATCATTATCTTTATTTTTATGTATAATTTTATTGTTATTTTCGGAGCTGCGAATGAGCTAAATTTGCAAAACTAGGTTGAATATTTTGTTATATAATATTATTGAATTTTCTATAGGTTTACATTATCTAATATTTTTTCTATATATTTTACAGATATTTTTTTATTTATAAATCTCCTAGCCTTTGTTACACAGTTCATATTTCAAATGTATTGAACCGACAGGTAAATGCCACTCTCAAAAAACTAATCATTTCAAATTAATAATGGTGACATTTTAAACAGAAAATAGTAAATAAAGTAATAGTTATATACAAAGCAACTTAATATAGTTTGCAGCATTAGTAAATATGTAGGTATGTATTTAAATTAGGGAATGCAAATATTAAGAAAACACCGTGGTGGACAGAAGAGATAAAAAAGAAGTGAGGAATAAGAAAGAGAAATGGAGGAAATACCTGAACATCAAAATTTGGAAACAAACTAAAAGAAAAGTTCACGGAAAATCACAAACTCTTTTACTGGGCCTTGAAGCAAATGAGAAATAAAAAATCTGTTGTGGCCAGCACAAAACCTTTCGTCAATTCAATGTATTTTGTATATATCCCATACCAAAAGTTCCTTGAAAAAGATTCTGTATATCCTATAAAATTGTAACACAAACACACTATTTTTTACAAATTCTATACCGAAAGTTCCTTTCCCTATTTTATTAGGGATCGCTGTTTCTTACTATTCTCTTTTAATCATTTCTGTCCAACGCATCTTCTTCACACAATTCTTCCTCTCTCAAATCTTCTGCTACACAGTGCTTCCATCTTCTTCTCTTTGGAGGGACACTCTATCACATTCACACATAACTTTCTGACCCTATACTTTCAACTTTGGTTTTGCATTTGACAATGATATCTGTCAATTAAATTTTTCTGAATATATCTATTGTTTCCATAATTTTAACAAAGCTGACTAATTTTTGAAAGTTAATCTCTCTTAATGTCTCTATAACTCTATATCTATTGAATATGAACGAAACTGTATAATCAAACCGTATAGAGAATAAGATATTCTTTCATATTGATAATCACAAAATGTCGAAAAATAATATTTAACTGCGTTTTTCAAGAAAAACTGTTAAAAACTTCAAATAAGGGTACTTCCGGTGGATCAATTATAACCAAAATCTAATCAGCTCTTCATATGGATGTAAAGAAGAGGAATACGAAAAATTATAATTTTTAGAATTGTAGTATTGGAGTTATCGTCGGAGAAAAATTTGTCACACACGGACATACATACTCACACACGGACACACACACACACACAAACGGACACACACACACACACACATACAGACATCATCTTAAAAATAGTAAATTCGTATTCTAGGGGCCCTAAAACGTGCTTATTCATTAAAAACTCACGAACGAATTTTTTGACCAAAGACAATACCTTCCTTACCTAAAGGTGACAGAAGGTAAAAACAAGCTACTCTACCAAATATTAAGAATAAAGAAAACAAGGTTATATATAATGAAAAAGACATCCTACACAGATGGAAGCAGTACTTTGCAGAACTACTAAATGAAGATATGGACGAAGCGCAGGAAAAAAATATAAGTGAACTACAACATAATGAAGAAAATAATCAAAACAACATAGTTAGAGAAAATGAACTAGAACAAGCTGTAAGAAAAATGAAGATCGGAAAAGCAGCAGGACATGACAACATAACACCAGAAATGATAAAATACTCAGGAGCCGTAAGCCATTCGAGACTAAGAGAAATCATGGGAGAGGTGCTGGAAACAAAAGAAACCCCAGAAGACTGGCAAATTGGAATCATAATACCGATATTTAAAAAGGGAGACAGCAAGGATTGCAAAAACTATCGGGGAATAACGCTGTTGAGCGTGGTAGGAAAACTGTTTGCAAGAATTCTTGAAACAAGGATACGAGAAATAGTAGAGCACACAATTAAAGACTCTCAATGCGGTTTCCGAGCAAACAGGGGTATACAAGACCACATATTCGTGTTAAGACAATTATGTGAAAAAGCAAAACACTCAGGAAGAACAATACATGCCTGCTTCGTGGATTTAGAGAAGGCGTTCGATAAAAGGGAAGACGCTTGGAGTAGCCTAGAAAAAAGAGGTGTATATAAAGAAACAGTGCTACAAATAAATAGTTTATACAAGAACACAAAAAGCTATGTCAGGATAAAAAACCAAGCAACAGAAATGTTTGAAGTGAAACAAGGACTCAGACAAGGATGCGTACTGAGTCCACTGCTCTTCTCATTAATAATGGACGATGCGATAAAGATCTGTAAAAAGAAAATAAAACCATACTGCGTAGGATACTGGACGATGAAGAAAGTAAACGTCAGCGAACTCTGCTATGCAGACGATATGTTCATAGCCGCAGAAACCGAAGCGGATCTCCAACATAATTTAAATATATATAACGAAGAAATGAAAAAGAAAACCTGACGATAAACAGAGAAAAAACACAAACGATGATCATACACGACAAAGACGAAAAACACGAGATTAAACTAAACAGTACCAGGCTAGTACAAGTGGAGACATACTAATACTTAGGAGTGATAATAAGCAAAACAGGGAAACTAAAAGATGAAATATTAGAAAGAACAGGAAAAACAGGAAGGCTATTTAATGCAATAAGGACTACGTTCTTAGGAAAGAAAGAAATACCAAAAGAAGTAAAAGTAGAAGTGACCAAGAAAATAGCTCTACCAGTGTTAACATATGCAAGCGAAACCTGGACAACATCTGGAAAAATAAGAAGCAAAATAGTAAGTTCAGAAATGAGATTCCTAAGAAAGATAGAGGGCAAGACAAGGAAAGGCCAATAAGAAATGAGACATTCAGGACAAAGCTTAAAACAAAGCCCGTGGAACAAATAATTCAGGAAGGACAACTGAGACGGCTAGGACACCTACAAAGAATGGAAGAAAATAGATTACCTAAGAGAGTTTTTGAAGCGAAACCTATAGGAAAGAGAATAGGACGCCCAATTAAAACCTGGAAGGAAGAAGTCAAAGAAGCGGCAGAACAGAGAGGAATACAATGGAACCAAGTCAGAAACCTAGCCCAAGACAGAAAAGCATGGAGGGAATGCTGGAAGAAGAATCCAACACACTAAATTTCACTCCACCCAACAACCCTACACCTGCAAAGGTAGAAGGGCTCGATATTAAATTAAGTAAGTATTTAAATTAATAAAAATTAAATAGCGGGAGTCTTGGTCACATCAGATTTTTCTCTTTTCCAATTATCAATACTTTTTGTTTTTCGGTACGTGTTATGTATGCACACACAAAAACTTTCTTTGTTGCGTTACTTTGTTCGTTAACCGAGAATTACGAAAATTTTAGCCAAGAAGTTGGTTGCTATATACCAGTGTTCGCTGTAAACGGGTTCGTTATAAGCAAACCCAAAAGACGTTTTAATTATAGGAATTCTGCTACGAGAAATTATTATTCGTTATAAGCAAGTGGGCAGGCCATAACTACATACGGCAGTTCGAGGCAAAGCCTGAGGGCCCCGCAGTTGTAAGGACCCCAACGTAACATCTTTGTTCCGATAGCTTTAATATATAAACTAATGAAATTGACAAAAATTTCAAGGCAAACGTCAACCGATAAATTAAAAAAAAAAAACATTATAACGCAATCGCTAAAAATCATAGTTTTAATAATGCTATGTTATCGATCAGGTTACGGGTCAAAATGAGCAATGATTCACTGGCATGAAAACAGTTTGCAATTATTTTGATTTTCTGGATCGTAGAACTATTACAAGTTCAAATGAACATGTTGTTTTGCCAAAATGTAAAAGCTTGTTTAATAAATATTCATTAAAGCCTCCTATATTAACCGAATATCAACATCTTCTAAATCCTGTAAAAACGATTTACATATCAGCATGTGAACAATGGTATTCTTGAATTAATAATTAAGAAATGTGGGATCCTTGAAAGTGATTTTATCCAGATTCCATATCTATATGGCTTGTTTATTATTTTTAACATTACCGACCCGTTACAGTGACAGGTCTGGTTAGGTCATTTATGGCCGTTTGCACCAGTTCTACTTAAATATTAAGTACACCTTAAAAATAAAAATACGTTGCACCAATTATTAAGAGCCCCTTAGATTGCAAACAACTACCCTTAAGTTAAACGGTAGATCATCTGTCATTTAAGCCTCCCTTAACGCCAAGCCGTACTCATACGCATGCACCAAAAAATTTTTATTTGACATTTTTCTTTTAACAAAATATTATACGGCTTTTGATAGCGATACTGAGGTTCGATTTACAAAATGGATTTTGAATTTAATAAAATAGAAGACGACGATAATTCAGATGCATTAGAATAATAGAAAATGGAATTCCGAGAAATGTATATAACAGTGCTAACTATTTTCAATATTTTTGCGAATTAAATATTTAAACGTTTCCGTTCGACACTAAATACTGTATTAGATTAATTAGCAAGTATTGAATATAAGCTGGAATTTCCATGCAATTTGTACGTATTTCAATATAATTCTTCTAAAACATAGTTTTTAAATATTCTCATGCAAGAATAATTATGTGTCCAATTAATGAAATATTGATGATTTTTAAATACCTATTACTCTAGTGGGAATCATCTACATAGCATATTTCTACAGCAAGCCGAATTATTATTGTATCCCTATCTCGAGCTATATAGCGTATGGCCAGATTGTACAACCGATATACCTATAACAAGAAATAATTAAATCTCAAAATGAATTTTATGTCTTGGCAGCATGTCATAGAATTATCGGTACGGTACAATAGATAGTACACATGTTAGAATACAATCTCCAGCTCAACAAAAATAAATTGGCTATTCTTGTAGGAAATGATTTAACTTTAAATTGAATATTATAATAATTCAGGTGGCGAGGACGCCGAGATATACCGAAGCAGGAAAGGATACTTTTCAATATTCAAGCAGTTTGTAGTGCAAAATTACAAATATTAAATGTTGTTGTACGCTGATATATCCTTCAATAAAAATTAAAAAACTGAATAAAATAAATAATTCCATTCATACTTATATCTAATTTTTTTTTTATTATTATTATTCATATTTTTAATATCTGTAGCCGCATATAAAATAATAATTATTTGCACTTTCAGCCCTCACAGTCTAACCTCTTACATTTGACATAATAGTTACTAGAATAATATAATAAGAAAATGGAAAGTTACTAGAATTTCTTCTTTACTTCTTTTAAACTGCCCTTAACTAAGCGGCGACCATATTCTGTTCGTGCAAACCATTTAAGCTTAAGTGCCACTTACCAACTAAAGGTCGCTTAACTAAGGGGAACATTTAAATGATACCGGTGCAAACGGACATTAGTAAATTAGAAACAATAAAAGACTACCAGAGTTCGCAAATAGGTGGAAGCAGACTAACTGGACTTAATGTTTAATATTTGTTTTGTTTTTTACTTGTTCATTATCACTGAAAAATTATTCTTATTTATTTTATTTCAATTATTAATTTTCTTTGGGAGTAGGTGGGGGGATCCAGTTGATTGTTTTGCCCTGGGGCCCAAGATGTTCTTGTTATGCTACTGTATCTGGGCTAAATTATATCCGAGTTCAGTTGTATTTACTTTCTTTATTTTCATTGAACGTGCGTGTCTATATCCACACCACATACACACACATACACACACGCACACACACACACACACACACACAGTCACGTCATCACAAAAAAATCGTTATGCGAAGGTATGAAACGATTAATCGTTTAGTTCAGAATTAAATTCTCTAAAGTTATGTTCCATATTTTAGGAACCGCTGAAATAAATTTATTTTTACTGATATCACAAATTTTGTAATAAGACAGTACAATTTTGCTCATTTAATTAAAATTTGTACTTCTTCAAATAAAAAAGTTAGATACCAATAGTGAGCGACCTTATTGAAACACTTGTATCTAAATAAAGTTTAAGTTGAAAGTCGTAGTAAGCTTTTAAAATTATTTCACTGCTTTAATATAAATAAAACTTGGTGCAGTAGTGTATCTAAACCATTACCTACACGCTACACTATGCCTTTCTATTTCCCATTCTCTCCGTAACTATGAGAAAACTAAAACAACCTTTCTACTACGTTATTAATTATTCCCTTAGCTCTTGGGTTATACTCGACACATACTCGCGCTGCAACCGCGTGCTGATGAAGGTGATTAATACATATTCATCGTGCTATAAGGGCTCACTATACTCTACCTTTATCCTGCGCGGTCATGAGCGACGATGATAGCGTCTGGCGGATCTTGCCGAACGTCGTGCCGGCGTCCGGCGCTTCTGTCGTAGCACCTGCACCGTCCGTCGCCACCATCTGTAAGAAAAGATGAAAAAATGTTGAATTTGGTCAAGTTGGTGTTTGTTTGTTAATCTCAGGCGATTTTTGCGACCGAAATATTCGCTTATGGTTACTATTGGCATACGAATTATGCATTTTCGCGACATATTATTCGCTCAAAATGGCTGAAGTAATGACGTCACATTCTGCGAAATGTTTGCTATCAGTGGTGCGTTCCAAAACCATACTCTAGGGCATAGTGTATACTCAAACACTTTCCAAAACTTTTGAGTACTACTCCAGAGTAAACTCTAACGCGTTTCGAAACATTTGGAGTTTACTCAAAGAGCATACTCTCGGTGCACTGCAAAATGGGACGGTACACACGTACTCTGGCGCCAAAAGTAGTTGATTTATAACATTATAACCTACTTGTTGCTTACGTTTTCATTTATAATGGCAAACGAAACTGAATTGGCGACGCAAATTGATATATCCAATTATAAAGTAATACATGTAATGGAAGACGAAAAAATGTTGGTTTTGGAAAGTACAGGTATGCTAAATTAACAGTAACAATACTTCGTCAATGTTTGTTTTATATAAATGAATTACAGAAACAAAGGTAATTATATAAATTCCTATAACTCCCGACCGAGGTGCATGAGTTATTTAATTTGAATCAAGAATGTAATCTAGTGTTTCATTTCAACAAGCAATAGATTAATACTCATCTCCAATTCTAGATAAAGGGAAATTTTGGAGTGAAGGTGCCATTAGATTCCTAATTATCCAGTACAGTAAGAATGAAGACAATTTTAAAGATACTAAGATAAAAAATGATGTAGTTTGGAAGACAATTACACAAAAATTAAATTCTATATTCAATGTGTCTCATGTAATTAATAAATGGAAGCATTTGCGTAAATTGTATATTAAAGTAAAGGATTCAATGGGTCCCAAAGCCACAGGTACCGAACCTATTTCTTTTAAGTTTTACGAAGAAATGGATGCATTATTTAATAAAAAAAAACCAATATAAAACCAATTGCTATAGCATCATCGGGCAAAGGATCTCAGATCGATAAAGAAGTAGTTGCCGAATCATTTAATAAAGATTTAAATGAGGAAGCGACAAATAAAAGAAAAATGGATAATGAAGATTCACCATCTGCAAAAAAACAAAAGAAAAATACTATATTGCAATGGTTAGAGAAGAGAGAAGAAAGACGTGAAATTAAGGAAAAAGAACGACATGCTGAAATGATAGCGACATAAAAAGAGGCACAGGAGGTGTATAAAAATGTAATGTAAAGATTTTAATTGATAAATTGTAAATTTTCAAAACATGCCATAGTCATTTAGAAACAATACAATTAATAAACAGAATGTATATTTTATTTACATATTATATATTTATAAATTAAGAGTCAAATAGTAATATTAGTATATATTGTTTAAAAACAGAATGTACATTTTATTTACATTCTATCTCTTCTTAGAGTTCCTGCTTCATTTTCTTCAAATATTTGAATTTCCTCATCATTTTCATTTGGGTAATTATTTTGTTCTATTAAGCTTTCCTGCAAAAAATCTAGATTTAAATCATTGTTCATTAAGCATATGTTATGAAGAACACAACAAGCTAAAATAGCAGCAGGGATCAACTCAATTCTTGACATATCCAAATATTTCAATCTTCGGAACCGTCCTTTAAGAAAAGCAAATGCTCGTTCAATGTTTTGTCGTACTGCTGAGAGTAGTGTATTGAATCGTATTTGACTGTCTGTTAAATTGCCTGTATTTTTGTAGGGAGTAATACACCATTCTCTGGTTGAAAACGCCTTGTCGCCTATAATGAATTCGTCCTTTGGAAAGTACTGCAGTCTATTTTGAATAATTCCTTTATAAAGATCAGTTGGAGCTTTTATTGCAATATAAGTTCCATCAATTGATCCAATAATATTATAGATTCCAGTTTTGGAATATCCTTCTTTTATTTGTAAGGCGTATTCGTTTGTTGGCCACTGTATTATATTTGGAGCAAAAGTATTCAAAATATGGATTACTCTTACGAAACAATGGTGTAGAGAGTAGAGATGATTTTGATAAATCAAACCTGTCTCCGACAGACCTATAATGAAATCATTTTCATTATAGGTCTTACTTACAATTTAAAAAGTTACTTTTAAAGTAATAATAATAAAACCTGTATGAATCCGGTGTTGCCAGCAACCATATTACAGCCAGTAACTGTACTTTTGGATCTACTGTAGGTCGTCCATTATTATATTGGTTTCGTAATCGTGGTCCAATTATGGTCAATATATTTTCAAAAGTGTTACTTGTTACACGAAAATGCATTTTAAATTGCGACTCAGTATATTGAGGGATAATGTTGTTTACATATAATTGTATTAGAACATCATTATTATTAAATCTAATCATTACGAAATCATTATCATCATCTGAAGATGTGTCGTCATCTTGTAAATCAATGATAACTACAGTAAAATATTTTTATTTTTTATTACAAAACCTTACCACAAATACATTTAATACTTGGCGAGAATATTCACAAATATTGGCAGTAATAACACTTATCACCTTTATATTTTCCATTACGCAAATTGCTTTAATATCTAAGAAGAATGTGATTGTCAGAATAAATACGATACTCCAAATCGTTCCGAAACTAGACAAAACCCTAGAGTAATCTGCTCTTACTCTAAAACTCTGCTATGTACTCCGTAGTACGGTTTTGGAACGCACCCCAGAGCGAACCTGTCGCAAAGCAGAGTTGCTGGTTGTCGCTGTCGCGTAACTGGCGCATGCGTAATTTATCCGTATCGGACAAATTACTCAGGATTTTGTGACTTCCAGTGCTACATTTGAATCGAAAAATTCATCTTGCAGTAAAAATCCAAGTATAGAAGCCACTAATGCATCCATGTGAAAATTTCATTTTTTTTTTTAAGAACAATATAATAAAATTGTTCTGAAAATTAAACAAATTAGCAATTATATTAATTTGTATTAACAAAACAAATAGATAATTCAGAAAAAATATACTTGCAATAAATGTTGTGGTCTCGGTATAAGAAACGTTGTGGTTTTATTTATAAAATGACAGATGGATTTGAGCGAACACCGAATATTATGTTTTCGCGGCTGCTTTGTGAGCAAATTTTAATTTTATTTTGATGGTACTATACTTCGTTTTATTTATATAAATAGGTTCTTTGCATTCCTTTTCTTATATTTCAATTTTTAATGTACGGGATCCGGCAGGGAGGTTTGGTGTTTTTTAAAATACCGTCATACACTTATTTTCGAACAAATTTCAAAATGTATTATTTTCATATACCTTGAGTATTTTTTAACGTGAAACATTGAATTTATCATATCGTAACCATGGAGGTTACGATTTGACATTTGATTGACAGGAATGTATTTGCCCGTTCCATTTAAAATGAAACACAGGGAACGAATTTGACAAGACGTCAACAGAGGTTAATTTTGTTTAAATAATTATACTTTTCTAAATTAAATTTAGTTGTAGAAAAAATATGATGTTCACCTTGTGTCCGAGTAGTTTTCTAACTTGGCTAAATTTCTTATAATATTTAAATATGATACTTCTGTCAAATTCATTCCCTTTTTTAAATGAGACAGGCAAATACATTGCTGTCAATCAAATGTCAAGTCGTAACTTATAGAAAAATGCGGCGGTTATCTGTCATATTAACAAGATGTCATTAGAGGTTAATTTTGTTTAAATAATTATAGCTGTTTTCTAAAAATTATATTTAGTTGTAGAAAAAATATTGTGTGCACCTTGTGCCCGATGCTCTCGAGTGGTTTTCTGACTTGGTTAAATTTCTTACAATATTTAAATATAATACTTCTGTCAAATTCGTTCCCTATGTTTCATGTCAATCAAATATCGAGTCGTAACCATGGATATCACAAACCCAATGTTTCACATTAAAAAATACTCACGGTATTATTGGCACATTGCTATTTGAAAATACACAACGAAACAAAAGAAAAAATCTATTGTCGCCACCATATTAGGTTATATAAATATTGTATTGAACTTCGCTATCAAACCGTCATCTTATAACAAAAAATTACAGAACTTTACCCAAATATTGTTCTTTATTGTATTTAACGTCCTCTGCAAACATACAATTCTAATTATATCTATTTTTCATTGTATGAGGAAGTTCCTAATTGTCAGAGATTTTTCTAATTCATTAACCAGATTGGCTGTATTTCTGATGGACATATCCATTTTACCTACAATTTTAAATATTTAATTAACAAAACAATAAGAAAGATTAAATGTACTATCCACAAAAAACTTTCAGAATGTCACTAAAACTGTAGATTTTTGACACTGACATCTGTCATATACAAACTATGTTATAGACATTTGAATTTGTCAACTGGTTTCCTTAGTGCCTTAGCCTCTGCGATTAGATTAGTCTATATACGAGCACAGTGCCTTTATCTCTAAATCTATGTAAGATATAATAAAATTTTTAAATGTATCAGATGTAGAATTTTATGTTCTTCAATAATAGTAGTAACAGAAATTTTCAAAAAATAATATGTAGAAGATTTTTTAAAGAAACTATTATTTCCGGTCCAATTGTTACCAAATCTATGACGTATTAAATTTCTAGACATGGTGTACTGTAAAGTCAACGATAATACTGATTTTATGAATTAGAGGTTATCTAAGTAATGAAGTATAAGTATTAAAATATTTTGACTCACACATTAAAATTAAAGGGTATGAAGTATTTAGCATGTACTATATGGCATATTTCGAGAAAATAGATAAGAATAACGTATGTTCCATAAGATTTGTAGCAAATTTAAGAGGCTATATAATGGGTAAAAAGATAAAATTGCAATGAAAATAAAAATTTGTTTAACACATTTTTTTCTTAACTGGGGATGATTTTATGTACTGGCCAGACATTGGTCCTGCCAGGATGCAAGACGAACTCAAAATTGGCTAAGTCCCCGAAGCGACAACTCGCTCATCTTCTCCAGGCTGTCTCATAAAAAAAATTTGGGCTCTTTTATCTCGAAAAGTTTATTAGGAGGAACTTAGACGCAGAATGTACAGGAAAGTCTGAAAAATGGATGTAAATGTCGTCCAAAAGCTAACGCTAGGTTTCCGCAGAAAGTTGGGCCTTGTACAAGAACACGGGCCTCTTTATTTAATTTAAGTACATAATTTTGTTGCTTCTGTAACAGCTAATTATTAAGTATTACAACTTTCAGTAAATGTATTTTTGTTATAAAAAAAAAATATTGAAATTTGTGCGAAAAGTTATGGGACATACGTTATTAACCCATTAGACGCTGTTGATGCGAAAACGCAACATTATATGAACAATTTTTTTTATCTGTTTGATCAATTTATGTAAAACTTTGTATATATAGATTTGATTCAGTAGAGTATAGAGATGTTAATTTATATTTTCTTATTGAAAATTATTTGCTAATATAGATTTTACATATTTTTGAAATTAGTCAATTTCAGAGAATCTAACATGCTTGCATACTTTGTTTTATAGAATAATAATCTTTTTTTAACTGTTTTTCTTATAAACATTTCATAGAATATAAATATAGTTATTATCTACGTATAGAATAAAATTTGTATTTGTATTTAAATAATAGTTACATTTGTTAAAACTTAATGTTGCGTTTTCGCATCAACAGCCGAATATGTTATTAAAATAAAATAAATATATTTTAAGTATTATGCGTTTATTTTCAAATAGATACATAAATAACTAGATATATTTAATTACAATTATAAAAACATTAAATGTAGTTATTACATGTTAGGAAATCTTTTAAAACAGACATTTTAAGAAAATATCACATTTTTTATACATATATTTTGCGTAGCTTTCACATTCTTCTTCTTGATTTTTGGAGGTGACATATTACAATATAGTCAACAGAGTCTGTTTTGATTCATGGTCATATTATAATACGCCACCCCAAAAAAGTCAAGGAGAAAGGGCAGAAAATGTCAAATATGTGTATCAAAAATGTTATGTTCCCATATATTTTGTCTGTTTTAAAAATTTTCTTAACATCTAATAATTATATTTTAATGTTTTTATAATTTGAATTAAAGGTATTTAGCTATTTTTGTATCTATTTGTAAATAAATCCATGATACGCAAAAACTTATTATTTTACTTTTACTAACAGATTCCGCTGTTGATCCGAAAACGCAACATTATTTTTTTCTAAAAATACGAAGAAAATATTTTTAAAAAACTCTTATTTGTCTTAATTATAGTGTATTAAACTAATATTGGCTAAAATGAATATGAAATAACTGTCAGTTTATTGCTTGGCGGTTAATGGGTTAATAAAAAAGTTGTAGCTATTGTTATTGTTTTCCACAAAATTCTTTTGTTGAATAACTTTGAAACATAAAAATGACACTTCGATTCTTTTCTATTTAAATGCTAAACTTTTATAATGTCTAACTCTTTAACGTATGAGTCAAAATATTTTAGTCGCTGTACTTGTTTACCTGTACAAACCATGATTCATTAAATAAGTAGCATCTTTGGATTTATATTTCGATAATGTCTCAATTTTATAAAATTGGTACCACTTCGAAAAGAATGGCCTTGGTTTATGAAACATTTTCATATAGAAATCATATGTAATATATTTTGATTGTTATATTTCTTTGAAGTTCAATATTTCCATTACGGAGAAAATTTATTACATTTTCATTCATTTATTCCAAAATCAAATACCAAATGTTTATTGTTGCGTATGCTTCAAATTATGTTATATTACACGAAACATCTATTCTGTTAATAATGATATTCTCAATTTGGTTGTCTCACAAAGAGTTAATTAGTATATAATACAAGTCAGTAGACAATACATTATATGAATTTGATAATGTTCACAAAATACTATTGTAATGTCCATGTAATTAATTACCTTTCATTTACAGAGTACTATAACTAACGACTGAAACTGCTTCCTGAAATAATATGTACAGCGAAGATATAATGAAAACCGAGTTGAAATATGTTTTTCTATTACAGTTCTACGAACATGTCACCAACACCGTCATACTATCCATTATAACTGGCCGAGTTTATATATGGTCATGTTCGTGCGTTCTGTTGAAGTTTTGCGTTAGATTACGTCGACAATGTACTGAACACAAAGCTTTGATAATGTGAATTGAAGTTAAATAACAAAGAGTAGTTTAGTGACAAAAGCTTTTAGAACTGCTCAGACGATGAAATGGTTTGAGAGCATGTTTTACTATTTAAATCCATTGTTATTATTTTTGTTGATATTACTTTCATTTACATACTCGTAGAAGACGAAAATCGTAGTTTTATTACAAAAAATCTGATGTATTTAGCCAGCATATTACCAAACGTCTCGATCTTTGGTATAACAAGCGCCAAACGTACCACTACGCTGCCTCGGTCAGTCAATGTACTAATCATAAAAAATCTGTTGTGGATGGCACAAGACCTATCGCCATTTCCATATTAGGCTAAAAAACATATCGTCTTTATATATTTTTATATTTTTTAATTCATTCTATCAACAAGTTTCCTCTTATTCTTCTAATGTTCGAGATTCTTCCAATTCATTGAAGAGATTGCCGGTATTTCTGGATATAGGTAATATACCCATATATCTATAATTAAATATTTAATTAATAATAAAAAAAGCTTTCAGTAATGTTTTTGGTTTTTTGACACTGACATTTATCTGTTCATTACAAACATTTTAATTTTTCCACTCGTTTTCCATGGGCTGTGAGATTCATTTACAACATATTACTCGTATTTTATATATTTATATTTTTCTAACTCTATAGAAGATATAATAAAAAATTTAAATGTATCGGATTTACAATTTTATATTCTTTAATAATATTAAGAAATTTTAAGAACTTCCGGTTGTCCAATTGTCACAAGCACACACACACACACGCACAGACGCGCACACACACATGGACACACAAAGACACACACACATGCACACACACACACACACACACACACACACACACACACACACACACACACACACACACACACACACACACACATACCTCGAAACGTTCCTATTCTTCCCGCCAATACTTCTGTTGATGCCGCAACTGGCGAAATTTAAAAAACTTTATTGTCTGTCGTTTGTGCGTGAAAAATCATGAAAATGGCTGATAATGTCTGATAAATACTGTGGTGAGTGTTATTTTCGTGCCCGATGTCATTTTAAATGCATTATTTGTTGCACAGTGAGTTAAAAAAATTGTGAGTGATTCAAAATTTTTTAATTCACTTCTGAATAAAATGTTACTTATAGTTGTTGCTTGTAATTAATAATGACAGTTTAAAACGTCAAAATTGAATAAAATAGATTATTTTATATATTTATCTATAAAATATATAGAAAAAGTATGAATGCATGCCTGTAGAAAATTTAATTATCTTCAATTCTTATAACATAAATCGCGTAAAAACTACATCTAACAGTATTTTTCGAAGAAAAACTATTTTCTATATTAGAATAAGATGGAAATACAGGGTTTCAGAATTTCGTGAATGATAGTTTTTAAGTCAGAGCGTTGACAAGATCCATATGCATACAAATACATACACATGCACAGAAAATAAACGTATTATTATTATTATTATTATTATTATTGTTATTGTTATTACTATTATTATTATCATTATTATTATTATTATAGATACACACACATACAGACATCATCGTTAAAATGTTAAAATCGGATTCTAGGGACCTTAAAACGTGGTCATTTACCAAAATCTCGATATTCGATTTTTAGCACGGACCCTAAACCTCCCTTACCAAGGGTAGCGGAAGGTAAAAAGACTATGGTATGGTACGCATTTAAACTATAACTTGATATTCAATAAAAAAATTGATTTCGCATAAATCTCGAATTTATTGAATATTTTCATAACTCTTTGGAACTCTAGCGGAGCATTAGAAAGAGGAAACGTAAAACTACAATGTTCACTTATTATCTTAACACTGAAATGCACTCATGTCTAGTGGGGAAAAACAGAGGTAAATGTACTCAAAAGTGAGAAAACGAAGAAAAAATGAAGACACTTTCCTGCTTTACGAGTTGTTCGCAGTTGTTACATCAATTTTAATTAAGAAAATTTCTGAAATTGCCAAGGAAAATTGGAAGAATTTTTATTTTAGAGATAAAAATATTCCCCGAAGCGTGACATTATAATTTCAGATTTTACCAGTGCCGGTTTTATATATTTGCGGGCCCGAAGTTCTATTCGTTTGAGGCCCCCAGCAAATGCATTACGTGGAATTATTGGTGACAATAATTGGCATTTCGTGAATATCAAAAATTAATTATTAAAAATTGTACCTCATAAAAGGGTCTATTCTGTAATAGTGTTTAATTTTTGAAGTGAAAACTTTTTAGGCGCACCTTGCACACTTTTTCCTGGGCAGTGAACAAGGCTAATCCGTCACGCGTCACGGTCATTCGGGTAAACTCGAGGAGAACCGAGCGTAACGTCACGCTAATTCGGGTCACAGACTACTTTATGTTATTAATATAAGGCCGGGAAAAATTACAATATCTCTCAAAATGATACTCTTGTTCAATCCCGCCGTTTCGTCGTGTCTTATTCCTGCTGACACTAGTGATATCTGTGTACAAAGCAGTTTAGCATACCCAGATGAGTATACACAGCAATGGGTTGTATGGCGTAATCTATTTATTTATAAAACACTTCTTACATTTGTCTCTGTAGTAAATTTTATTTGTTTTTAATTTTGAAAAAACTGTATTGACAGCGTTACAACGTGATTATAACCGCTAAATTAATTTTTTGAAAGTCTAAAAATGCCATTTAAATGACAACGGGATTAAATCGCCCACTCATCACCGGTTTTAAAACTGTTTTTGGGGTTAATTGTCAAATTTTAACATAAAATTAAAGTTGTTTCCCAACCTTCTCCCAAAAAAATTAAAATTCTTTCTTGAAAATTTTGTTAGAATGCTCACAACATTTTGGTTGGTAGCAAAAGCCTTTTTTTTTAACTAAAACGCTGTTTTAAGAAATTTCAAATTCAAATTTCAATATTTAATTTCACCCTTATGTGTAAAAAACGATTTTTTTTAAAAAATATTTGTTTGAATACAAACTATGTTCTGCTTTAAAATTATATTCTGATAAATTTGATATTATTGATTTTAGTTATTAAATAAAGAAATATATTTTATAAACAGCGTTTTAGTTAAAATAAGGCTTGGGCTACCAGCCAAATGTCAGCTATTTAAGTTTTCACTTCGGACGTAAGGTCTTAAGTACATACGTTTTTTTTTACAGAATAGATCCTAAAGGTTAAGTAATTCTAACAAATATATATGAATTATAATGTATTATATGGTTATTGATAAACTGAATATAAGAATATTTGTCTAGCATTTATACACACAATGGATATTAAAACTGCCAATGAAACATAGTGTTTTTTTCTATGTAAGATCCTTTTTCCACATCAGTTACTCTATTACTTTAAATAAAATAAAATAAAATACCAAAGACGTAGGTACTATGTTCATTTTACATTATTTTTTGCACGTTCGACTTTTTGATGTTCACAGATAGAGTTTTCAAGGCACTAGGTTTTATTTACAGATCAAGGTTTGTTTGCCAAGATAACAAAGGCAGTAAATCGTACAAAAAGCCCACGGGCGGTAAGTAAATAAATAATTTGTACTTCATCTTAGTAACAGCATTAAAATAAATATAAATCATACTTGCCTTTAGTAAAACAAGTACTCATAGCGTCAATTTTTGGTAATATTTTTAAAAAATTTTGTTCAATCAATTGTATAAAAATGCTGCAAAATATCCGATCGTGCAAAAAATATATTAAGCAACATATACCACTTTCGGATAATAGCTTTATACTTTTTGGTATATTTTTGCCCTGCTCATTTGACAAATGAGTTGAGATGAACTGAGCTAAGATGTATATGAAAAAAACAGTTTCAAATATACATAGAAAGAGTAATTTATACTCTAAACTTGAATGACATATTTTTGTGCTCAACCACGAAGACTCAAATGTTATAAAGTATTTGTAACCTACAAATTGACATTTCTTCTCACAAAATTACCCTTTCTACAGAACTGAATATAGCTCAGATCATTTTGAGTTTATTTTGTGGGTGATGCAGCTAGGGATTCACCAAGCCAAGCTACTTGGCTTGAAATAAAAAAGCTTGGCTTGGCTTGAAAATTCAAGCTTTTTTTAATGTTGGGCTTGGCTTGGCTTGGGCTTGATGGACACGAGGCTTGGCTTGGCTTGAAAATTTCAAGCTTTTGAATTTTTAGGATTGGTTTGATTTTCAAGCTTTATCAAGCTTTTTCAAGCCTTTTCAAGCTTTTTCAAGCTTTCAAGCTTTGTAAATGCTCATGCGCGAACTTATTTACGCACGCACATAATATGATAGTTTTATTTCATGTCATTTATTTGTACAGTATATTAAGTAATATAAAGGTATTGATATGTAATGTGAAATTAATCTATTAGTTCGGTATCAAGATTTAAATATTGATATTCGATGTGAAATTAATACCGATATATCGATACATAAATGTTTTGTAATACCATTGTACCATGTTTAGTTTTACATAAATTCATTCTGGTAATACTGAAGAATAACTATGTGTAAAGATGAAATAAGACGGTAAAATATGATAATATTGATATGAACATTTAAATGAATTTTATATTTGACAGTAAACGATCAACATAATTTATTATTTTTTATTAAAAGTATAATCGTATACATAGATAAATATTTTTCTAATAACGACAAATAAAAATATTTTACAATTTTTAATGTTTATTGATATTTAGAATTTTGTTTTCGAGTTTTAACCCTAAAATTTTTATTTTACTTTTATAAATTTTATTTACTTCATTCATTCATTATAGGTTTATGTTTATACATTAGTTTGACTTTATTGTATTTTGGTAACATGACGAAATAACCGTCTAATAAACTGTTAAAACTCGTTCATACTCATTTTGCATAATTAAAAAAAACTCAAGATCCCGGAGACAGAAAATTACGACTTACGGTAGAACAGTGTTTAAATACATATTTTTGGAATTTCATAATGGAATGTAACGGTCAACCTATTTCTTTTACTTCAAATACATCTGGTAATCATAAAACCCTATACAGATGGGAATTTCCTTGAAATACTCACTCTTTCTTTTGTTGTCTATTTTAAACCCACAGATAAAATCAGTTTATTAGGGGTAGATTAGGGATTTTGCTATGAATAGTATTGAAATATATGTTTACAAACAGAAACTTTCTCTTTCCTACGATTTGGAAATAGTAGAATAACAAAGCATTGTAAATTCTTTGCTACCAAAAATATGACTCAACATTTGTGAACTATGTAACAAAATATAACTATAATATTTATCATAATCATCATACGCAGTCTTTCACCCAAATTACTTTTCGGTGTTAAGTGATATTAATAATAAAAGTACAATAAAGTTCATTATGATGGTGACACTGGTTAAATTAAGATATTTAAAAATATCACTTGACATGTTTCACAAGATTTCAGTCTCTGAACCAGCCTCTCATCTGTTCGCTTAGCCTTACTGCCTCCTAGACGCGTCAGTACACCACACTGTAGAGCACCAATAAGAGAGAAACGCGTCTGTGGTTCTGGTTGAGTGACCCAGTCTCTGATAAATGACTGAGAGGTTGATTCTGCGACTGAAATCTTATGAAACATGTCAAAGGATATTTTTAAATATTGTTCCTTTCATTATGAACCAAAATTATCAATTTGTAGCATTACAATGGTCATAAATATTTAATATTTGTTGATGTTTGTTGTTTGGTAGGTGTTTAAAATTAAGTACAATGAGATAAATTTAAAAAGTTTATTTTATTAAAGATTTGTGTTTATAATTTATTCCAGTTACGTAATGATTTAATTAATTAGATTTTATTCAAAGTACTTTTAACTTAATAAATATTTAATAAAAATATTGAATATTTCTATGTGTAATGATTGATATTTGCAATAAATTTTGTGTTGTACTTATACACATTCCTTCGTATTTTATATTTATACGAGGTGTGGCAATTAAATAACAAAATTGATCTTAGAACATTGACAATGTATAAAATTACACAAAACAAATATTGCCACCTTCAATGTACTTTCCTCCCCGAACCCTATACCGCCCGATGCGAATATTCCATTGTTGGAAGCAATGCCTGCAGGCCTTTTTTGTTAGATTGTCCATAAGCTCAGCCGCTTTTCTATAGCTACATCGCGGCCCCGAATTTGGTGCCTTTTAACGCAGAATTACAATTTGGGAATAAAAGCAAGTCACATGGCACTAGGTCAGGTAAGTACGGGCGATGTACCAACACGGTGATTTTGTATTTCGTCAAAAATGTCTTGCCGACAGGGCGTTTTATTCCGGCGCATTGTCTTCGTGGAGAATCCATCACATTTCAGCCCTTTTTCTTCTCACCCGTGCATGAAGGGTTATCAAAACCTTCTTGTAATATTCTTGGTTAACGAAATGCCCCTCAGGCACCCAATCCAATCACTCGCATTTCGAAAAAACAATGTCAGTGCACGGCCGAAGCGTTAATCGCCTCCGATCTCTTTTCTTCCTTCTTTAAATCTTCTAAACTGCTCTAAAACTAGGTAGACCCTCATCACCATAAACATTCTTCAACAATTCGTACATTTCTGCAGCGGATTTTTAAAGTTTCACACAGAATTTCTTATTGACACTAACATAATTCCGACGGAGTACGGGAAAGTAGTTATTTCAATCAAAGGCTACTACCGAACGGTTTGCCTAATTATCATGAAATTTTAACAGTGAATGGAGGGAAGATGACAAATTAATATGACATAGCCTGCAATGTTACCAAATTTATAGGGAAACCGGAAAAATAAAAATCTCGTTATTTTATTGCTACACCTTATACTACTTGCAATGTTATTATTATTTGAGTAGACAGTGCTTGATAATAATCCTCTTTACAAATTTTGTAAAACTAAATAAACTGACAAGTAGTGAAGCTGGTCCTTTTCGGAACCCCAATTCTCAGAAGTTTGCAAATTACGGTCTTGTCGGACTCCACAATAATTTTATGAAAAGCTTGAAAAAGCTTGTTTTCAAGCCAAGCTACTTGATAGTCAAAGGCTTGGCTTGGCTTGAAAATTCAAGCTTTTTTTAATGGTAGGCTTGGTTTGGCTTGGGCTTGATAAAACAGAAGCTTGGCTTGGCTTGAAAAATCAAGCTTTTTTTGAAAGACAGGCTTGGTTTGATTTTTCAAGCTTTTTCAAACCAAGCCAAGCCAAGCTTTCAAGCTTCAAGCCAAGCCCGTGAATCTCTAGATGCAGCATCGGTAAAGTTCAGTTAGGATAAAAAGAACAACAATTTTATTAGAACTAAGCTAAGACGAACAGAGATTGTATTCAAAAAGAATACAACTAATATTGGATACCTCGACTACGTCTCTAGCGGTAAACTGCACTTAAATAACTATTCCTAATAAGTACCACTGAGTAACCTTTATCTTATAACTTAAATTCTTTCCAATTAATTCTGTGTTTCTCTTATACTCTTAAAAAAGTTGCGCTTGTCTAACCTGAATCCTTTGATGAGAAAAATATATTGTATCCAATATTCGGTCGGGAGTATTTCCTTTCATGAAAACAATAACAATAGCATTGTGTTGAGAAGATGAATGGGGTAATAATAAAAATATACATACATACAATACTATGCGATGATGTAATTACAATGGTTTATTCAATACTAATATTAATATTATGTAATTACGGTGTAGTTCTAATTATATAATTATAATTTATTGAATTAATTACATTATTTCAATTATTAGGTTTAAAAGTTACTTTTGTTACTGATTAAGTTATTATTAGGTTTTTAAGAAATGAGTGTAATTTGTAATTTTAGTACTCAGTTTGCGATTCATTAAGTCCTAAATTGTTAATTCTTTGCCATCCATGAAGAAAAGTTAGGAATGTTACATTACGTGTCGTTGGTACTCATGTTTAGGCCTTTGGGCGTTTTACATAGAAAATTTTGAATAAAATTTGTACCGATCGATTTAGTTCGACGAGTAGATTTCAAAAATATATTAGGTTTACACAATTATCACATCCCATAAAGTAAATATTTTTTAAATATTTAATTACCTTTACATTAAAACAATAAATTATTGTAGAACATTTTTTCCTTTTAAGTAGGTAAAATCAAAATATCTATAATACATACATATCAATAAAAATTCCTAAAAATTTAAGTAATATTTTTACCATGTTTATTTTAAGTAATTATACATAATGACTGATTTGATCTGAAAATTGAAATCATACAAGTGCAAATAATTATCAATATTAATATTAAAAAATCTTCAATCCATTCTTTATTTAGAGCATAGAATAATAAAATGGGACCATTTAAATGATGAAGGCCCATATTCTCTCATCTTGAAGTAGCGCTACTTCCGAAAAATCGCTACTTCAACTGTCAAATGTCAACTTTAATATTAAAATTTAGAGAAATAAAAATAAACTAAATTGTAAATAGCACTTATTTTAAATATTATAGGCTTCATTTACAAAAATATCAAACCTATTGTTGTCTACTCGTAAAATAAAATAAAATTAAAAAAATCGAAATAGAGCTACTTCCTAAGTAGCGCTACTATAAGATGGGAGAATACGGGCCGAAGCATTTTCTATTTAAAAAAATATGAAACCATAAATTTATTGCAATATAAAATACATATGTAAATAAACGTGCAGTGTAATAATGTATCTATATAATCATATATTCACACATTTATCTCTAATATCCCAGCTGCAACCCAAGTTTAAATTTATAGAAGTCATTACAAGCTTTGAAATTTATAACAGCTTTTAATAACAGAGATAACACTATGTTCGGTACTAATATTGACAGAAAAAGCCATAAGTATTACGACATCGTATATCAAATTCGTATTATCAGACCCATACAAGCGATATTGATATTTTTACTAAATAATTATCATAATTACAGCATGTGCTCTTTACTATTATCTCTTATATATTGTAAATCACGGTCAATAATTTATTTTACATCTTTTCAAGTATTTTTATCTATTTTAAATATATATATATAATTATTTTATAAATAATAACTTGAATAATTTTATCTGAATAAAAATAGTTTATTTTTCGTTTCTTCATTTTTCATGTTCATTGACGTTAAAATAGGATTTTTAAAAAAGCTAAAAGCCATGGCAAATTATTAACTTTAACATTTTACTAAAATTTACTTACAATGGGATCCTATACCATTGTAACAAATTATAACATGGGTCATTTATATAAATACTCGATCTTAAAACTGTATGATAGGGACTATCAAGGTTTAAAAAAATGTAATAATAAAAGTACAATATGACGGCGACCCTTAGTGACCCTGTTCTAATAATATATTTCAAAAATAATACTTGACATGTTTCACAAGATTTCAGTCTCTTAACATCAACAATACGTCCCACACGTACTATATTCCAAATTATTATTATTATTATTTTAAAATCTTCTGTTATCATCTTTTGGAAATCCGAAATCCATTTTCAAGTTGGGAGGTAAATGAATTCATAAAATAATAAAACAACAAAAGTAAACAAAATAACACTTGTTTGAATGTATGATGGCACGCCAAAGAAACCACATGCGTTTAAATGAACATTATGTTGAATGATATACGCTGGGTATTAGTTGCAATTAAAATTTGAATGTGTAGTTTTTTCATTAATTATTTTATAGGATTGCTTATTATTCATGCATATTTCTAATTATTGGCCACGAAAGTTATTTTGAAGAAAAATGTGGTTTTTGCCATACACCCTGATCGTCGAAGTCCGGCACCAAGCATATTTCCTTTATTTTGAAAGATACAAAACCTGATAACCAGCATAGTTGAACTAGACAAAGGGGCTCATTAGATGATCAAAGTAAGAATTTGCATCGCTTCCGGTTTTAGCGAAAATGGGTACAATTTTAAATTTAGTACAGAGATAAAATTATCTTTGCAACGATACCAAAAAACAGTTTTACTTCAACCATATCAAAATGAAAAATTATCACACTGATATATTGGTTTTGTTATTTGGTACTGCCAATGGCCATGAATCGCTTTATTTCCCTAGGCTAGGCTATGGAGCTTGTCATTTTCATTTCCCTCGATAAATAATGAACCATATTAAGTAATGATTTTGGTAAGAATAAAGTTAACATTATTTATCGGTTTTATATAAAATTGTTTTCATGCCTTGCTATGTTTTATTTTTAATGGAATTTTATAAAAACACTTACAGAATATTAAAAATAAATTACAGTTTAACGAATAAGAATAAAACTTTTTAAAACTACAGATCGCTTTCAAATGTGTAGATGAAGTTCCACAAAAATAAGAAAAGATTAAATAGTGGAGGACGCCATTGCATTCTTTGAACTTTCACTTAGAAAATGGCTCCCTCTGCCCGAGAGGTGAAGTAACATTCTACAGAAGCTGTCTTGTTGAAAGTATAGTGAATCAGCGACAGAGGGAAACTAGAGTGCTGAGAAAAATCTCCTGAGTGGTATTTATAGTATATAAAATCCTGAAAAAACTCCCAACGGAGAATCGAACCCGAGACCTGAGTGATACCGGTCTAGCAACATAGCCACTAGATCATCACGTTGGCTACGGTTTTCTAAATCTACAGATAACTTTAAATTTAAATAAAGCGTCATAAATAAATTTATTCAAAATTAGTGGAGGAATTCAATTTACTTCAGGACTGATAAACGTCTGTTATAATCTTTAGTTCTACAAGATTTCAGTCTCTGGAACAATCACTCGGTCATTTAAGAGACTGAGGTACTCAGCTGGAACCAGACAGGCGTTTCTCTCTTATTGGAGCTCATCAGGGTGGCGCACTGAAGCTACTAGGAGGTACTGACTGGATTGAGTAAACAGATGATAAACCATCCCAGGATGATATGATGAAACTTATCAAGTTTGATTTTTAAAAATATTTTATTAGAACAGTTTCACCAAATATCGTAACAATGTACTTTATTGTAAATTTATTATTATAATAATAGTTTCATATAAAAAATAATCTTGACTAATTCTAATATAAGAGAAGTAATTTATGACAAAATGTAAAAAGTTTACGATTCAAATGAATTATAAAAAGCATTGAAATGTATGTCAGTGAACCAATTTTCCCCGTGAAGCTGCAAATAAATTTGTAGAGAAAATCTAATTTTGAAAGTTGTAAAAGAATTAGATTAATGTAGTAAAGTTCTCAATGTCTCCAGCGTAGAGACAATAAAATATCGATGAAAGAAAAGCATTTTGTTGGGACATGTTTATTACATAAGGATTTACACCACTTGTTCCTACGAAGGACTATTATTTATACATTTTCAAACTTTACGGCCTATAAAATCTTTTCTCAGGGTAAAATTATGGTTTCTTTTAACTGTAATAGGAAAAAGTGCATCTGTTTCAGATTTGCGCGATAACTTGATTTAATTAAAATTTAATTAAATGTAGATCTTTCCGCAATATTCAACCTCCGCATTTTCATTTTATTTTTCCTTATTAATCCGGGATAAATTTAACCTCATTTATGCGAAGAATTTTGAAATGAAAGAATAAGAAAAAAATGGGGAAACACTTTCAGAAAAAACAGTATTAAATCAGATATGTTTTTAAAACAAGACGAAAATGGATAATTCCTTCTATAATTATTCTATTTTTAAATTAGGAGGATTCTATTTAAAAATGAAATGTACCAACATTATTTATTTATTTATTTATTTATTTATTTAGAATACAGACCCAACAGGCAAAGCCCAATAAGAGGGTAGGGAGAGACATAAGAATAAAACAAATACAAGTTAAATACAAAACACAAATACAAAAAACAATGCACAAATTATTAACGATTAATTACTGCTCGCTTAAATTGTTTAAAATCTAGGAGGAAAATATCTACATCTGAGAACTTGGTTTCGTAAACTAAGCTCATCCGATAAATAGGGGAGGATAAGCGAATATTTGAGCGGGCAAAAGGAAGGTAAAATGTGTAGCAGGACCTAGTTCTAATGGAGGGTACATGGAATTTTAGTAGTGATAGGGAGTGAGAGTCATCAACTAAGCCGTTTATCAATTTGTAGAGATGGATGATTAAGGTATTTTCTCTGCGTTCCTGAAGACTTTT
Organism: Ophonus ardosiacus; assembly: GCA_943142095.1. Lineage (NCBI taxonomy): Eukaryota > Metazoa > Arthropoda > Insecta > Coleoptera > Carabidae > Ophonus > Ophonus ardosiacus. The sequence goes on along the minus strand of OW964825.1, from coordinate 21,344,636 downwards.
TAAATTAAACATATTTAACAAGGAAATATAGGTTACTGATCTATCAGGAAAAATGCCATTGACTTTGAAAAACAGATATCGCAAAATTTTTTTCTGAACTGCCTCAATTAGGTCTTGGTGAACTTCATAAATGGGGTTCCATATAATATTGCAGTATTCTAGTTTAGTCCTAATTAGAGAATAATATAGAATAAGGATAGATGTAACGTCTTTAAAAGACCTCGTGTTTCTAAAGATAAAACCCAAAAGACGGATTGAAGCGTTATAAATGTCCCTCACGTGATCAACGAACGACAATGTAGTGTCAAATTTTACTCCAACAATTATTAGAAAAACCAGAGAAAAATGTTTACAACAAATTTAAATTATTGCATTTTCAGCCTCAATAATACGACATCGTACAATTAGTATACATCACAATCACAATACTCAAGTCAAGCGACTTTAAAGTGTATTGCATCAATTGATTTGTGTGCGCTTGTATTGCCTGAAAATTGTAAAATAATAATTTTTTTGCACGATCGGTTCTTTTAATGTTTACCGATAGGGTTGCCAAGGCACTAGGCTTTATTTACAAATTACTGATCGGTAGTGATGCAAACTAGTTACATATCATCATCATCAAAATGATCTTAGAAATACGGTATAATTTTTCTTACACTATTCCTGATACACCCTGTATGGGTTTCATTGACTCACGTTAAGTAGTCGGATCTGCTATAGATTTTAGTTTAATTATTTTATCTGTACGCTTTGTTGTTTTACAGGGTCTATCGCATCTTTTTGATTTTGGTAACTTATATTTCGTAATATGGGGTCCCGTGGCCACGTGCCTGAGTGTCTGGTCGCGAACCTGGGGGAACCGGGTTCGATCCCGACCGGCGCCAAATATTTCCAATTTTAAATGGCACAAAAGTGACCCCTGTGGTGCACTCTCCACATCAGCTATGAGTGCCCGTGAGGTGACGCCTGGTAAGCGCCCATACGGTAAAATATATCGTCATCATTACCGATGTCTACATATGTGTAGATAATGGCACACCCAGAAATGGGTAATATGCCGTGATGATATATTTATTTATTTATTTATTATATTTCGTAATAATTCCATTTTCTGTGCTTTTATCGATCTGTAATAACAAGTTTACTGAAGAAAAATGAATAAAATAAATAAACAAAATTGCGAAAGTTTAATTAAATCGTATTATTTTGGGCCGAGGAATCTGTGGTTAGGCCATTTCAGAGACATTGTACAATTCATAGTTAGAGATATTTGAATTCAATTGCTTAAGTTATTCATGGTTATTTAAAATAAAATAAGAAGTTTTCCTATATGCAGAAGATAATCTGGTTTTAAATTCAGCATGGAAAAATGTATGTGTATGTGTAACAAGCAAATAATTGTGAAATTAAGTGCATAATTCTGTATAAATTATCATAGAAATTTATGCATCAGAAAAATTTATGATGTAAAATGAGATCTGAATTCTAATATTTTAAATTGATCGGTTTTCTCTTCTACAATTTATTCTGTATTAAATTGCGAATATCGTATTACCGTTGTGCAGAGATATCACTACTATAAGTTACATGTTTTTTGCAATTTGTTAAATGTACAATTCATATTATCATATAACTGAGAAAAACATTATTAATCTTTTCGTGTTTCAAATCATACCAATAAATACCCCAAGGAGAGAGTGAAATCTGCTAACAACGAAACTAAAACCCGCAATAAAAAAGAAGAAACGTGAGAAAAATATATAACACATAACACATCGGTCTTCAGTTTACAGGGTTAAATAAAAATCAAAACAACGTAAAATTCCTCCTGAACTCAAATTATCCTAAAGCAGAGGTCTACAAAATAAACTATTTTTGGGGTCAAAGCCCGTTAATACAGGTAGAATAGAAATTGCTTGACAAAAATTAAATTAATAAAATATTAGTTTTAGGTTATAACGAATTTTGACAGATAAAATAAAAAATATGTTTGTTTTTTGTTTAAATAATTAATTTATTTAAAAATGGATACGAATATTAATAAAGGAATAAGTTGCAACTATAATTTCGTAGAAATTAAATTTTTCGTTTCTTTACACTAATGTACTATTTTACTGTACTCAAAATCGTATAGTAATGGGTTACTTTACAATATAGCAACCCTGCACAGCATAGCAACGGTTTTGTTATTAAAATACATTTTGACAAGGAATTGAAAACATTTTTTTTTTATTGTTTATCTTCTAAATCGTTTTTCATGTTCTTTTCATCATCTGGATCCATCTCCAAAAAATAATTTGTTTGTAGGTTGTAAGGTACAAAGAACAATAACTGTCAAGTTACTGTGTTTCTGAGAATCAGACTACTATGATTTTTTAGATGTTTTTAACTCAGCATATTATGCCACAAAAAATCAAATCTTAATCCTATATAAAAATACGAAAAAACAGTGTGCGCACCGCGTCAGAAAAGTGATTTTACTGAACTAGTATGGCATTTAAACTTTTCTTTAACTTGGGACGTAATATACTATTTCATGAATAAATTTAAAACACAAAAATGACATTTGTAAATGCATTTATATTTAAATGCTTCGTTTTGTATCTTAAATTCAATTTTTTTAAATTATTAAAAATAATCCCCCCCGAATAGGATTTATCTTGTTTAGTATTTGTCAAAAACAACCATAATACAAAAGAAATAAATTCCTTTTCAACAAGCTCAGCACATTTTAAAGACAACTCTATCCATCCGTACTAATACATCACATCAACAAAAAATCGATATAATCGTGATCGATAATTCTCAACGGAGAAAATGTATGGTTCTTTAGAAGGGCTTTCCGGACGTTTCTGTGCTCATAATCCTCGTAATCACGACGCGGCGTTCACCCTGGATTACCCGGAATAGGTCCGGAACCTTGAGGGGCATGAGCATCCTCCCCTGGGATAATGTATTCGAGAAACGTGTTTGTGTCTACTCTGCTTAATGTTGCCTACTGTAGGAGGCATTTCAAATAGAAACAGCTTGTCAAACTTTTTCAGAAGACAGCCAGAATAAGTTTTTATATTTTAGGTAAGATTCTTGGGATATCTACGAGTACTTGTACTTGTTACCTATACAACTCTTTGGCCATAAAATTAAATCATTCAACATAGGAGTCAAAATATTTAACTACTTGTACTTGTCTACTTATACAACCGTTTCTTTACTAAACAATTATAAATGTATAATTTTCTCTTTTGTGTTTTGTGTTGTATTTCTATATATTGCAGTGGATGACTCTTAAACACGGAGTCTATGATAGTTAGAATATTAGGAAGCTAGTCTTAAAACTATATGTTTTGCAAGGTAGATTTTTCTGTTGCTTTCTTTCTTGCTTTTCATTGTGCCAAAAGTAAAAGGCGTGGTAAAGGGTTTCGGTGGAAGCTAAAGCTGGACTTGAAGGTGACCCTCAAAATGCCGGTCGAATAATTATCACCATTCATTCGGCAAACAGTTTTTAAAAGTTTAAAGTTATTTTTAAAGTGGCCGAAATAATTTTGTTGAAATTCCTAACCATTTCTGTAGATTATATAATTTGTTGTAAAACTAAACCGGCCGAATTAGTATGAGATTGGGTTCGTATGATTTAAACGATCTTTGTTTGGGCGGCACATTGAGGTCATTTCGTGAAGCATAATTAAAAATGTTTAAAATTTTAATTATTGTGGAAGGTGACCAGATGCAGAAAAACCAGCTTATAGAAATGGTTTGTGTAACATCAACAACAATTTTGAATATCCTTTACAACATTTAGGTATTTTAATATTAAGTGCAAGATTGGTGTCGAAAATGCTTACGCAGCATAAAAAGCGACAGAGTGTGTAGAATTCTCGACTGTTTTTCGACTTCTGCGGAGTCAATAAAGATTAAGTTTTTAATCCGGAATGCCACTGGAGAAGTAGGAGTCCATACAGCCAAAGTAGTGCAATATTTCGTATATGGCTAAGCTAGTCTTAAAACTGTATGACAGTAACTATCAAAGTTTAAAAATTCTGATGTGGCCAACACATTACCTTCCGTCAATTCTATGTAAAAATCCCATACCAAAAGTTCTTGAGAAAGGATTCTATAAATCCAATAAAATTATAGCACGAATATACACTATGTAAATTGCACTTGACACTGTAGTAGTAGTAAAAGATTTTATTTTCTACCTTTCGGTATTAAATTTACAAAAACATATTGGTATCGTAATTACAATGATAAAATTACTCAATTGACACTGACATCTCTCAATTAGAATTACTTGAATATATCAGCTGTTTCCATGATTTTAACACAGCTGGCTGATGTATGAAAGATAATCTCTTTACAATTCTTTAACTCTATATTTATTGAATATGAAGAAAAATGTATAATCAAACCGTATAGACCAATAAGATATTCTTTCATAATTATAATCACATTATTATTAAGTATTAAGAACTTCAAATAAGAGAACTTCCGGCTGACTAATTATAACTAAAATCTAATCACCTCCTCATATGGATGTAAAGAAGAGGAATACGAAATAATTATAATTTTTAGAATTGTAGTATTGGAGTTATCGTCGGAGAAAAATTTGTCACACACACAGACACACACACATATAGACATCATCGTAAAACTAGTAAAATCGTATTATAGGGACCCTAAAACGTGCTTATTTATTAAAAACTCACCACCGATTTTTTTGACCAAAGACAAGACCTTCCTTACCTAAAGGCGACGGAAGCTAAAAAAGATATGTTTTTAAAATATTCGAATTTTTAATGCTCTTAACTGCTTTCAAGCATTCTGCAATCGTCTTTTTGAAATCCAGAATCTATTTTGAAGTACATGAATGCGGAATAACGGAAACAACGAAAATAAATCAAATATTTGTTTTGAATTTATATAATACTTCGCCATATACGAATTATAAGCGTTTAAAATGAAAGATATGTTGTATGAGACAGGCAGCGAGTGACAATTAAAACTTGGCCTATAATGTGCATAGTTTTTTTACTTCTGGCTAAGAAAGGTATTGGAATCGTGCTAAAAATCGCAAATCCAGATTTTAGTGGATAAGCACGTTTTAAGGTATTTATAATCCGATTATAACATTTTTACGATGATGTCCGTCTGTGTGTGTGTGTGTGTGTGTGTGTGTGTGTGTGTGTGTGTGTGTGTGTGTGTGTGTGTGTGAGTGTGTGTGTATGTGTTGATGTGTGGTTGTTGGAACCACGGTTTCTCAAATACTATAAGACTTAAAAAATATTTAACTGCAGTTTCTTTAATCTGACATTCCTGGGAAGAGCTGATTAGATTTTGGTAACAATTGGACAATCGGAAGTAATCGTTTCTTAAAGTTAAAGATAGAGACGTATAAATATATATATATATATATATATATATATATATATATATATAAAATAATAAGTTGTAAATGTATCTCGCAGCCCATGGAAAACAAGTGGAAAAATTAAATTGTTTGTAAATGACAGATAAATGTGAGTGTCAAAAAGCCAGAGACATTACTGAAGACTTTTTTTGGGAACTACATTTAATATTTCTTATTTTATTATTAATTTAATATTTATAATCATATCTAAGAATGAGAGTGAATAGAATGAATTAAAAAATATAAAAATATATAAAGAAGATGTGTTTTTGTGTTTATCAGAAATGTCAAATAAGTACAATACTTATATAACCTAATATGGAAATGGAGAGAGGGCTTGTGCTGGCCACAACAGATTTTTGTTAATTGTTTCATTATTATTTAAATAAATAGTTTAACTTGGCAGTGCAGATCACGTTTAATAATAAAATTTTGTAGGTAATTATTTTTAATGTTTCGGTCGTTCAACGCTACAAATTATATATGTATATTAACCCTTGTCTTCCCAAAATAGGGTTAAAACTGACCCGATTTCCGGTTGTTTGTTAATAACTTTCATGATAAAAATATTACAAACAATTCCTCCTGAGAATTCTCCTAAAATATGTTAATATTTCGTTAAATATAATGTTCGTTGTCAAAAGTTTAAAAAGTACTGAGTTATTAATCATTTTTTCATTGGGTCTGCGAAGACCCGATTTTGGTATTCGGTGTTTTGATTTAATTCATTTGCGTAGGAAGGAGAATAAAGTTGCTTCCATAGAAAATTTATTCAAACTAACAATTTTATTCATTTTATGACATTTATATTATTGTCAAATGTGAGACTGTCATTTGAAGGTATAAATTTTATTTACTTTCGAAATAAATTTATCTGCCGTTTATAAAACCGACCATAAGAATTATATTGTTTTATATTCTAAATAATTAAGATATTGTTAATTTATAATAATATTATTATTCTTGTTTATAATTAAAGATGTTCAATATAATAAAAATAAAACATGATTATAGTGTTATTATTACCAAAATACAGGAAAAATAATTCGGGTCACAATTGATCCTATTGTGGGCACTCATGGCATAAAATTATTATTAGCAGACAAGGGATGAAAACCAGAGGATACATGTATAAATTATAGCTGATGATGGTAGCGTTGAACCACCGAATGGTTCAAAATAATTACAAACAAAATTTTATCAATAAACTTCTAAGGGCCAGTAGTGGTAGCACGCACTTTAGAATTCTATCAAAAGAGGCATTTGTTTTCGCTTTTCGCCACGAAGCGAAAATTTGGTAGCATGCGTGTATCAAAATATTCGCCTGCAAGCGTACGACTCGAGGCGAAAGTGTCAAAGTAACGTCATTATTTTGCCACAATTCTATTCAAAGCCAATTTGTATATCATTTATACATTTATTATATACAACTGTCATAATATTTTTTATTTTAATAGTATAAAATCCAAAAAATTGCGAAAAAAAAGGCGAGTGTAGAATTCTAAAGTGCATGCTACCAAGATTCGTAAGAGTAAAATCGCATTCGCCTGCTTTCTATTGTAGAATTCTAAAGTGCGTGCTACCACTACAGTTTTACAATCTCTGGTAAGAATTTTAAATAAAAATATTAAATCGAATTGAAAGCAATGATCAATTTGTCATTTGATAGTTCATTTCATTTCAATTTTGTTAATTTAACTGATAGTTAAAATTTTAACCAGAGATTGTAAAACCGGCCCTAAGTTGTACTATTTATTTAAGCATTATATTGGATCTATTTTTCCCCCAAAATGTTTCATTATTAGTTATTATCGTTTCAGGTTTCCAATTATTCAAAGTTATTTTAAACAAACGAGTTTTTATATTTTTTATAAGTGTTGAACATATCAATTATGAGCGAAATCAATCACTACGTCACAGAATATCAAAAATACGGCTTAACGAATTATAATTAAGGCTTTTTACGACACAGGTCACTTTCAATATAGATAAAGTGTCATAGAAAAAATGGAAGACTCCATTGCATCCTTGGAACTTTCACTTAGCGAATGGCTCTGCCGGAAAGGTACAGTAAAATGCTACAGAAGCTGGAGTGTTGATAGTACAGTGAACCTACGACAGGAGGAAACTTCAGTGCTAGGAGAAAGACCCTCCGGGGTGATATTTATAGGATATAAAACCCTGAAAACAACTCCCAATGGAAAATTGAACCCGCAACCTCAGTGATACTGGTCTAGCAGAATAAACACTAAATCACCACGTCGGCTACACTACACAAAATTAAATCTTTGGATTTACATGTCAAACACATAAATTTTTTTGTATGATACTTCCACTATTTATAACATATTTATTAGGCTTTGCTCATAGACCGTTTTCATGTAAAAATCTTATATATTATTTGTTAGGCACAAGATCTCTCTGAACGTAAATGCTTCAATTTTTTGAAGAATAATATTACTAAAGCAAATTTTCACATACTCTGTAATTTAGATCATGAAAATGCATAAAAAATTGTCTATGAAACTATTTTTAAATAAAGTGTTGTAAACAGAAAAATGTACATTTATAGGCTTGATATTAAATAATTAAATGTATTTTATATTATTAAGATATAAATAAAATTTGACATCTAAAAAATTTTGTTAAGTACTACGGGCCGCGTTCCTACGGTAGTAAATATTTGCTACTGGTTCATTATACAAATAATTAGATAAATGAATAATGCACATAGATATTTATATCGATAATGACGATATATCTGTAACGTTCAGAACGCTTACCAGACGCCACCTTACGTGTTCAAAATTGGAAATAATTTTTTAACGTACTCAGCAACAATAATCTATTTGGTAAAAATCCTTTCTTATCACAGTAAATAACTATTTCAATAAATCTTTTCTTTCATGAAACTGTCACGCTTTAATAATAATAAATATTAAATCTATAATCCTATTCTCCGCTGTCTGAAATAATACAAAACACCTAGTTCGGATTGTATCTTCTATTAGATGGAGGATCTAAGTAAACTCTGATATATGGCCTGTCGCGCTAACCTAGTTGTCTTATCGTGAGGTAATCCCTGCTACATCGCGCTGTCTCCGACCTACTTGATTTCACTCCGACCAAGAATTATTTGCCAATTTATTGCTAAAGTAATTCTTTATGTAATCTACATAGCCAAAAAAATCACAAATGACTATCGCAATTGTTTACATCAACAAAACTAATTTATCTATCATCGTTTCCAAGCTGGACTGCGTTTTATATTCAGAACGGTTACATATTAGTTATTTGTATCATAAGGTTCGACACTACAATAATTACGATATATCTACGTCGTGACATCAAACTCAGTTTCGCCTTGTATGATAATCTTCACAACTAATACCATAATGTTTACATACAAAATTTTATCAGATAGAAGAGTAAACAATGAAAAAATAAAAATACGTTATTTGTTGAGCCAAAAAATTTAAATCCAAAAATCAGGTGCGCTGTTTTTGATTTGTCCGCTACCTTGTTAACTTATTTAATTATGGTATTCAGTTCTATAACGAAAGTTTATTAGATTACTTAAATCGAGATTTATAATATTGTCTTTATGACACGAAGCATAAAACAATACTTAAAGTTATGGCAACCGCATTTTAATGAGCTTCATAAGGTACCTTGGCTAGTTGCGGTTAGTTCAAATATCTAACTATAATTTGCAGTATAGTTAGTAAAGCCATTTTTTTTTCTTAGTTCATAAAAATGTTGATATAGACTTCCGAAATAATATTTATTATTTCCTCCATCATTTTAAAATATTGTATAACAAAATGTAAACACAATGTTATCTTCTCGTAAGATGTCATTTTTGAAGGTGGGCCAAAAAGATTGCGGAATAAAGATGAAGGATGTTTTTTTTTCAAAAAAGTGATCTATTATACGAATTATTCAATATTAATGTATTGCTAGTCCTCGAGATATCGTCGGAAAAGGTATTGGGTGTTTAAAAACTGCAAGTTTGAGTTACGGACTGTGATTAAGTTTCTCACAAAACAAGAAAAATATTAGACCAGTTTTGAAAATGTCAGCAATTTACTACCGTAAACTCTTGCTCTGGAGAAACTACGAGCCGAAACTATAATGGTTCGGCCGGTTTACATTTTCAGAAAACAAAATATATAACATAGTAGTTTAAAACATAGATTTTAAATTTACAAAAACTGAAAATGTTAATACTGGATTACATCGCCTTTATTAGTAATACCAGTATTAATTCCTTAATTTTCCTGTGAGTATTGTTCCATATGTTTTTACAAGGTTTTGGAAGCTAAAAATTATGAGATTATTATAAGTGGTATAAAAGATCTTTCTTTGCACGGCACGTTGAGGTCATTTCGTGAAGCATTATTAAAAATGAGAGTTGAAAAATCAATATTCGACTGTGTTAGGATGGAGGTAGATACAGGAAAGTAAGAAATCTTCGGACTTTCAGTCAATTAATAAAATTTATTCACGCCGACGTTTCGACTATAGTATAGTCTTCTTCAGGGCTAGAATGGTCAGTTGAAACAAGGAAACCACATGTGGATAAAATAACATACAGCACGGACAATTAAAAAAATAAATAAATAAATATGAATAAATAAATAAATAGTTAAAACCAACATATCACAGAGAGAAATTCGTCTAAAATTAAAAAACTTGTCTTTGATGAGTGCAATATTTATGGAACTACAAATAACTAGTCGACTAGTTATTGATTTATGTAACATCAACAACAATTTTGAATATCCTTTATCAACATTTAGGTGTTTTAATATTAAGTGCAAGATTGGTGTCGAAAATGCGCACGCAGCATCAAAAGCAACAGCGTGTGCAAAATTATCGACTGTTTTTGGACTTCTGAGGAGACAATAAAGATTAAGTTTTTAACCCGGAATGCCACTGGAGAAGTAGGAGTCCATACAGTGGCACGAATGGGGCACATTACCCCTAAAGTAGTGTAAAATCTCGCTAGAAAAATCGTGGCTATTTTTTTCGGTTACAAAAGATATTTTGTATTGATTACAAAGATCAAGATATTTTAATAATTGAATAAAATTAAGCTGATTTGCTGAAAAGGAAATCAATGAAAAAAAAGTAATAACTCGGTTAAATTTACATTTCATCCCTTTCATTCCAAGATTTTCTTTTTACTTGCCCTCGAAGCTTAAAGAATATAAATATATTTCAAATGTTCAGCAATAAATTTGGCAGAATACTCAGCAGTTCACTCTAGTAACCAACATGTTTTATTCAAGCAAGGATTCTAAGCTTACACAAATAATCCGTTAAGCTAAATAAAAAACGGCCTGGCTGCGATTAGTTAAATTTAAAAATGTAGACGTTTGTGTAGAACAAAATGAATCAAGTGTTATATTCCTATATGTCCGCAATATGTTCGCAGTCCTTCGCACGCCTTCAGGTGTCTACAGTATGGCTGCACCGGGTCCGTTTGGTAAAAGTATGTCATGTAATGTGCATAGTACTGCTGCTCCGAGGGTGTGACACAAAATAAAAATATTAAAAATTCACACACATGGCCGCAACATGGCTGCACAATTGTTAGGCTGGAAATCGATTTAGGATAACTCTATATATGGAAGGCCTGTAGAAAAACATCAAATTTGTAGGTTGATGATTTGATTTTCACAAAATGAAGGACGAATATTTTAGTGATTGCAAATGGGGAACTCAGAAGCAACTAAATAATAGCATATTATTATATATGAGATTATGGTCGTTATTCACGAAGATGAAGTTTGCAAATAATCCGAGTGAATAATGACCATAATCCCGAAAATAAGTCAGTACTTTTCCTACTCCTGTAACTTTTTAAATATTAAATAATTATTTTAGAGACAACTCTACAAATTCACAATTTATTGGAATAATATCTATCAAACAGAACATTAAGAACATTGTGTATACTTCGTGTTAGTGGTATTGCCGGCGGCGAGATATAAGAGGGGTAAAGCATGTGGTTACAGTGGGCGTAGTCTATCAGTGCTATGCACTGAACTCTATACATATCTGGATAGCTTACAGGGGCCAAGTTAGATACAGCGTTTTGTGACCAATTGAACGCCGCCATGTTGGAGGATCTTACCGCATCAGCGCCAATCAGCGCTCGCATCAGTGCATCAGTGTTAGTTTGACGTTTGTGTGAGTTGTGTTCTTATGTTTCCCTATGCACTGATGCGAGCGCTGATTGGCGATAATGCGCCAAAATCCTCCTACATGCGGTGTTCAATTAGTCACAAAAGCTTAACATTGGGCACGCTATCCAGATATGTGTAGAGATCAGTGGTGCTATGCCATAAATTGCCCAGCTATATATTTGTCGTGGTTCAATGCTAAAATTTTGTCTATTTAGTAGCAATCTCTACTACCGTTAAAAATTACTTTCAATCAATCTTAAGCCCCATTCGATAGAGCTTAGTGCAGTTGTATTGTAGTGCAGAAAGATTGTATAGGGACAGTAAACGCAAGCGTTCACATTCAGATTTTCGTGTGGTAGTGCAGTTGTATTGGAGTGCAGAATCTTGCAAGGTTAAAACTTCTGCACTGTACTACCAACTCTGCGATACGACGACCAATCAAAAGGAGGCCTATTATTTGAATCTGTAGGTAATGTAGAAATCCGAACTGTCAATATAGTCTATGTGATTTCTTTTCCATTGTTGGGCCTACCATTGCTAATAAATTGTCAAAACAACTTAATGGCATTCTTCTATGTACAAAGAACATGTCTGGACATGCTACTAAATAAGTTATATTGGCGCAAGAAACATTGTTGTTTGAAATATTGAATATAGGTTATAAAACAAATTCAGTAGGCGTGTCTACTCTATATTGCAAATACAACTGCACTAATTTTCTATGTGAACGATACTTTCGCACTACAATACAAATACTCTACCAACACTGCACTGAAACTGCACTAAGCTCTATCTGAATGAGGCTTTACTCTGTTAACATTGGTATTGAAAATAATATTGTATAAAGTATGGTTAGAGTATTGTAATAATTTTGTAAAATTGTAGTTTTTATATAATATTGTTTTATTTACATAGATTACTATTTTCAATAGTATATCATAAAAGAAATCGTAATTCATTCATAGAAAGTAGTTAATCGTATGTATTATATTTATTGTTTTGTTAACTCAAAATTTAAAGAACGTTAAAAATATTATTTACATCGATGAGTACAGAAATATTATTATACATTTAGTAAAATGAACAATAATGACATTAATTATAGATATAAAAGAAAATGAAAGATAATCGTAAGTAGTAGAAATTTAAATACTTTTGAATTGTAATTTTAAGTACATTTATTTTTTAAATGGACTCTTTCATCGAATATTTATAATGTATCTTGCATGTTTAATAAAGTATAAACTAAGTTAATTTATATAATGACTTTATGACCATTATTTCCATAATAATACTTCAAAAATGTGCCCTAAATTCATAATTCTTCTGCCAGTAATCTGGAATTCAGTATACGTTGTGGAGGCTAGTGAATATTGAATCGGTTCCGTATTATGAGTGTTTGCTTCTTCACAATTCGAATTGAGTAGCTCTGACAAATTATTGTTTACTGCTTTATTCCTGATAATAAGATATTGTATTTATACAAGTAGGCTGTAATTTAAAATGAAAAATTTAATTTGCCATACCAGAATAAGTAGTTTGGGAATATACTACGTTTGACGTGTTTCCGGACACAGTGATTCCAGCTGAAGGATTTGCACCCACGTAGGGAATATTCAGTCTCTTACATCTATGAAAAAATATTTATTATATTCCTTAGTACTCTAAAATGTCGTTCAATAATGTCTATCTACATTTATACATATATAATATAAAGTTTTAAACGTTGCTCTTGCGAGAATTATAAGAAATACGGGATTGATTAAAAAGCAAATATAAATCTATTTTGAAACACACAATAATAATAATAATTATTATTATTATTATTAATAATTATTATTATTATTATTTATTGTATATCAACTTTAGTTCGTTATTACAATTGATAATGGCGGTGAGTCAATGCAAATGAAATTCAAATATACAGGCCGTCTCTTACATAGGGGGACATGGCTTAACCACAGATTCCTGAGGCTAAAATAAGACGATTTAACCAAACTTGCTTCTACCGGAAAGTGTACCATTTAGCCAGAAATCTGCTTCAAAGTTCTTCGAAAAAAAAATTAATTTTGCTTATAATAATCGGATGAAATTTGGTATGACAGTTTATATGGTTATAAGTCATCTTTTAAGGTGATACTTGTTATTATTGGAGAACCACTATTGTATGAAACTTAGGTCTCCCAACATTAATTAGACCGTAACTTTTAATGGCAATGCCGAAAACGTGAAATTATTTTTCTTCAGAAAGATACATTCAATAGTAAACTTTTGTCTCTCTGTATAATTCGTGATATCTGTTACGGTTCACACAGAAAAAAATAAAATATGAGTGTCTGCATTGCAAATTTTTTAAAATAAATTTAATCTAACAGTCTATCCAAATGTCAAACAAGTAATTTTTAATGACAGTAACAATTGTTTTACGGGTTGTCAAAAATTTTCTTCGCAATTATTATTATAAGCAAAATTATTTTTTTTCGAAGAACTTTGAAGCAGAATTCTGGCTAAATGGCATACTTTCCGGTAGAAGCAAGTTTGGTTAAATCGTCTTATTTTAGCCTCAGGAATCTGTGGTTAAGCTTGTCCCCCTATTTAAGAGACAACCTGTATATTTGAATAAATGTAAACCAAGAATCAAATCCACAAGAAATAAGTCGTCTATATATAAATCTATCCAATAAATTCCAGAAGCGAATCACAAAACAAGTTCAAAATGAAATCAAAACAAAGCATTGATTATTGTATTTTATATCTTTATTGTAGTGTTCTGATGAAGGAAAAGTTCCTATTTATTTTAATATATATATATATATATATATATATATATATATATATATTATTTATAAAATAATACTCATAAAAAATAATTATTCATTTTAATAATTTTCATAACCTGAAAATCAGCAAACATTTTTTATATGTTTTGCATTGTAATTTCCAATATAATTATTTACCTTTAGCTTAAAATGTGTACTTTTAAGTTACTTTGAACGATCTTAAAGTTTGTAAATATTTGCTAATTTCTAGGTTAAAAATATTAAAATACCGGAAAGTATGCCAGTAATGTAACTTATGTCCATAAAAATCGCTACCTTTTACCGGACTAGGTCGGTAACAACTCTTTCCTGAACCATTTAAGAATAGCAATACATTTTCAGTTAAGTCGTTATTTTCCTGTTAAATAAAGTGCAAGGAGTAAATTTTTAACCAACAGAAGTAAGAAAGTATAAAAGTTCAAAATTTTGTCGCGGACAATTTAAATAATTATGTTTTACAAATCGTCTTCCTGTGAAATTAATTATTTTGACTTGTTCTGGACTAACGAATTCGTCTTTAAAAGAACTGTTTTGTTCCCATTTATTTATTTATTTATTTATTTATTTATTTATTTATTTATTTATTTATTTATTTATTTATTTATTTATTTATTTATTTATTTATTTATTTATTTATTTATTTATTTATTTATTTATTTATTTATTTATTTATTTATTTATTTATTTATTTATTTATTAAATTACAAAATCTAACGGGCAAAGAATAATAATAGGGCAGAGAGCAAAAATAACATAAAATTACGACATAGAAAAGAGAATCACTTATTAATGAAAATATTGGAAATAAATATTTGAATTTATGCAACTACAGTTATCGGACTTCATATTAATAAATAATTATAATTATTCACCAATCCAGTATACTTTTCACACTTGACAGGCAATTAAACTAAATTAGGACATACGTTTTGCAGTTTTATTTCGTCATGTGAAGCTGATTTCGTAGCATTCATTAGCGCATACGCTAAAAAGTTACAGCCCGATTCACAAAAATGTTTAAGCTAATCCTCATTTTTGGATTAGCGAATTCTACTCTAATTTTGACAGTTTATATCTTAAAATATAGTCAATCTATCCCTAGTATCTACCTTTGAAAATATTATGAAAATTACATTTTAAATACCGGAATAGAATAGAATTCACTAATCCAAAAATGAGGATTAGCTTAAACTTTTTTGTGAATCGGGCTGTTAAATATTAACGAAATTTTTAACTAGTGCTTTAGTGAATAACATTTTTATGGAATACAGATAACACTGACGCTAATATTTACTTTTTAATGTTGTACATTTTACAACATTAAACTTTTAAAATAACTTTGTCATTTGTGTTACAACACCTGTAAATTTAAATGTAAAAAAAAGCTTCTGATGGCAAGCACTTTACAATTTTATTTTGTATATTTTGACATATGTATGTACTTTACATTGCATCATTTGTTTTTCTTTTGTTCATTCAGCACTGAGAATGGTTTAATAAAAACCGAAACGTTTGCAAACAAGGAGTATATTAATTTATTATCATTCATTTTTATCCATCATCCGTCGATATTCTTCACTTTAATATTTTTGCATACGCATTTTACATCGATTTTATATTTTTGCACTATTTACCTATCATTCCTTTGAAATTTCAAATAGGTGATTATATTAGATATCATCTTTATAGTTAGTATTAGTTGAACCTTCTTAGATAGTCACATATATAACATTATTATGTCAAATCCATATTTATTATATCTGTACTTGAAATTTCACGCTGAATATACAGCTCGAAACAAACCTAAAGGTCCAATAATGTTACAAAGGTAGACATCTACCTATTTCACAATGCAATAGAGATGCCAGCAAGTGACTTGAATCTGTTAGTCCAAAATTTCATTCCTTTTTCTTACCATCGTTCTACCTTCCTACCTTAAATCAACTCAAAAGAAGTTTCATCGACTCAATTGGAGATTCATCTTCCCTCTTACTTTCCCATAACTTTACAGTGTACGGGGCACTAGTCAGCAGACTGGAACTAAAGATACATCAGATCCAATTAAATTCAAAGTCCCAGCGCTTTATTTTTTATTTCACACAATCTACAAAATTTTTTAATTGCTGCAAATATTACAATTATCTTTCCTCGTAAAAATGCAGCAAGGTATAAGCACGTTAAATCATCCCCGTAACACTGCATATTTTGAAATTCGCGTATCAGGATTTTTACTGCGGCCGACGTAGCAAAAAGCGTTTAATTGTGTAAATTAACCCGCTGTTATAGCAGCAATTTAAATGTTACATGTTTTTAAACTGCGCATACTGTTTTAAAGAGAAAAATGAAAGTGCTCCCCACATTATCTCTCTTGATGGACCGAATAAATTTGTGCGTATTTGTGGGTGGTATGTTCAGCATAAATTTCCACGTGATTCCACCAAACACTTTCTAAATAACATAAATTAAACTGTTATATATATATATATATATATATATATATATATATATATATATATATATATATATATATATATATATATTTCATGGTGAGGTGCTAAATATCCTCACTAGTAAGAAGAAATTATTTTCTTTTATGTACTAAATGCTCTCATTTGAGAGCACTATATACCTAATGCATACTCATAAAATAGTAGTTAGCATTTGGCATTTTAAAGATGGTATCATATATTTTGCCTAAGATACATGGTATAACATAAACGTAACTGCTTTATACGGTTTATATCAAATTGATATGTTGGTAAGAAAAAATTACGTATAGTGAAAGTCAACATTATTAATTATAATTAAGGAGTTTAATTGATTTTTTTTATGAATAGAGCGACATGAAAATATTGGAGAAAGCAGTCAGATGTTTGATTGTTTATTTAAAGAAAACATCAAAAATATGGACTTTTGTATTTTAATAATCCATCAACATAACCTTGAAGATGGTTTATTAGAATTGTTGAGATTTTTCTGTAAATGAACAATCAAACAACCGACTGCTTTCTTAATTATTTTCACTTCCCTCAATTATTAATTGTATCTGATTAATGGTATTCCATAGTAGTAATGTTCAATTGATACAACAAAAAAATCTTATTAGGAACAAATTATTTTGTCAGTGAGAATGCGACCAGTAGCATTATAACATTTTGTGATTAATTTTTTTCCCAAACAAAATTGAATAAAGGCAATCTCAATTCAATACAGACTTTCAAATTATTATTATTATTATTATTATTATTATTATTATTATTATTATTATTATTATTATTATTATTATTATGTGTTTGTTGATTTATTCTGAATGTGGAAAAATAATAGAAATATTAATAATGTAAATATTAATTTAAAAAGTCTTTCAAAATGAAGCACCAAAACTTTAGTGGCCCTATGGGGTCGCTCCGTCCGCTTCGTGGCAAAACGTCGATATGATCGGGTAATTAATTGTATGGCTCAGAGATAATGCTCTCGCTTGTGTAGTGAAAGGACACGGGTTCTAATCGCATTAAGTCACTTTTCATCATTGTCTATAGAATGACAGCTCATGTGGGTGAGGGCTTCAAATACAATAGGTACTCGTTCCGTAGCCGATTTGTCCTAGTTTCATCAAAGTCACAACAATGCCTGTGCCAGCCTTTGATTATTGATGCAAACAGTTTTGATGAATAGATTAGACATGTTAAAAATAAAGAAAGAATAATGCACTCTTGTGTACAAAATAATAATAGAATAAAAATAGAATACTGTATATTCGGATTTTACCGGAGCAAACAAAGACTGACTAATCCGGGAAAATTATGCGTATTTTTATGAGGAAACAACGTTGAAATAAGTGAATATGCCATCTCTTAAGAAGCAAATTACTTTTATAAGCTAAAGAGACAAGGTAAGATGGAAAAGTAAATGGAAAGTAACTCAGAGAAAAGCAAAGAATGCTCTATATCCCCGAAGCAATTAAATAAAATCCATTGTTGTTATTCCCGTACAACATAAGTGTATGAGTAGATATAATAAAACGTTTACTTTTAAACAGAAAAATATGACCATAACGTTTTTAATGCACCTATGTCTACATTTATTTCGACGTTTGAAGCCGCTTGAATTTAGTAAATCTCTTTTCAATCTTCGAAATAAACGATCGAGATTAATATTTTAAACCGCTTGAAATTGTCAAGTCATCAAAATAACACGCCTGGCCTTCTGAAGCAGCTTAACTTCTGTCGAAATAAACATTGAAGCTTCAAATAATGTAACTACGCACTTTTGCAATATGTTGCAGCCGTATTGCTACATTCACATAATTTGTTGATTGTATGCATTTTACTTCATTTTATAAAAGATGTTAAAAGTGGCGACATAAAAGTAATATTGTCTAAAACTGATATACAAATATTTGGAGTGAAAAAGAAACAAATCTTCTTTTAAGGTTTTTGATAGAAAAAATGACAATTTTTATATTTTGATACTCGTATATTCAGCATGAAATTAACTCATATACCTCTCTCTGTATGGTTGCATAATCTAGTATTTAACAATATTTTTTTAGTCGGTACTATTTTCAATCTGCTGCAATAAACCTATGGGATATTTCAAGTCATAATATACATAGAGATGAAGCCACTTGAATTATCGAGATAAACGTAGTCTATAATAATAATAATAATAATAATAATAATAATAATAATAATAATAATAATAATAATAATAATAATAATAATAATAATAATATAATAATATATTTATTTCCTGTAGATCAAAAATACATGATATAGGAAAAGTCAAAACAAGTGGTACATACATATGTTACAAAATAAATAAAATAAGAATAAATTACATAATCATTCACTAGTCAAATTTATCATTTAAAAATTCATTTACACTGTAATAGTTTTTAGATACTAAAAATTTTTTAATATCAGATTTAAATTTATTTTTAGAGTGTGCATTTTTCATGGCCAGAGGCAAATGATTGGTCATTTTAATCCCTATATGGTTAGGGTTGTGCATAGTTTTATTTAAGTTAATTTTTGGGATTACAAAATTATTTTTACCTCGAGTATTATAACTATGAGTGTTACTATAAGTAAGGAACTTATCTTTATTTTTCCATACGTTTATTAATGTATTAAAAATATAAATGCAAGGTAGAGACAGAATCAGTTCTCGTATAAAAATTTCTCTACATGATGACCTATAGTGAAGTTGAAATATATTTCGAATGGCACGTTTTTGCAATATAAATACACGTTCTGCTGATGTTGATAAACCCCAAAAAATTATACCATAACTGATAATTGGATAAAATTTAGCGTAATAAAATGTTTTTGCTATGTTCGAGTCTGTGAGCTGTGTTAATCTTTTTAAGAGATAACACAAGGATGTTAATTGTGAACAGAGATTATCTATATGAGGATCCCATGATAGATTTTCATGTATATCAAGTCCTACAATTTTACATTTGCTGACTTGTGGTAAAATTTGTTTATTGCAATGTATAAGTAAACTTTCATTACGTTTTTTATTTGAAAAATTAATGAAAGCAGATTTATTTACGTTTACTGTTAAATTCCAGGATGCAAACCAACTATACAAATTGGATATAATGTCCGATATGTCACTAGTACTACTGTGACCAGGAATTAATAGGGATACATCGTCTGCATATGCAACAAAGACATTTGATTCCAAAACATTTTTAATGTTATTGATATAAATAATAAACAATACAGGGCCCAGAATGGAGCTCTGTGGGACACCGCATGTTACAGATTTGACATCAGATTTTTGATTGTTATATATAACTGACTGCTTACGATCGGTAAGATAAGACTCAATCTAGTTCGATAAAGGTAATAGTGATACGAAGAGTATTTTTTAACACGCTTCTCTAATATTTTTAGTTTATTTTTAAATTTTGTTTCATTCATACCAGAAAAAAGTACTTAAATATATGTACAGTAAAATATTTCTTAAAAACCACCTCTATTAACTAGACAATTTTATGAGAACCGGCTTTTTCCTAATAATAATAATAATTAATAATTAATAATTAATAATTAATAATAATAATAATAATTAATAATAATAATAATAATAATAATAAATAAATAATAAATAATAAATAATAAATAATAAATAATAAATAATAAATAATAAATAATAAATAATAAATAATAAATAATAAATAATAAATAATAAATAATAAATAATAAATAATAAATAATAAATAATAAATAATAAATAATAAATAATAAATAATAAATAATAAATAATAAATAATAAACAATAAACAATAAATAATAAATAATAAATAATAAATAATAAATAATAAATAATAAATAATAAATAATAAATAATAAATAATAAATAATAAATAATAAATAATAAATAATAAATAATAAATAATAAATAATAAATAATAAATAATAAATAATAAATAATAAATATTAAATAATAAATAATAAATAATAAATAATAAATAATAAATAATAAATAATAAATAATAAATAATAAATAATAAATAATAAATAATAAATAATAAATAATAAATAATAAATAATAAATAATAAATAATAAATAATAAATAATAAATAATAAATAATAAATAATAAATAATAAATAATAAATAATAAATAATAAATAATAAATAATAAATAATAAATAATAAATAATAAATAATAAATAATAAATAATAAATAATAAATTAATAAATAATAAATAATAAATAATAAATAATAAATAATAAATAATAAATAATAAATAATAAATAATAAATAATAAATAATAAATAATAAATAATAAATAATAAATAATAAATAATAAATAATAAATAATAAATAATAAATAATAAATAATAAATAATAAATAATAAATAATAAATAATAAATAATAAATAATAAATAATAAATAATAAATAATAAATAATAAATAATAAATAATAAATAATAAATAATAAATAATAAATAATAAATAATAAATAATAAATAATAAATAATAAATAATAAATAATAAATAATAAATAATAAATAATAAATAATAAATAATAAATAATAAATAATAAATAATAAATAATAAATAATAAATAATAAATAATAAATAATAAATAATAAATAATAAATAATAAATAATAAATAATAAATAATAAATAATAAATAATAAATAATAAATAATAAATAATAAATAATAAATAATAAATAATAAATAATAAATAATAAATAATAAATAATAAATAATAAATAATAAATAATAAATAATAAATAATAAATAATAAATAATAAATAATAAATAATAAATAATAAATAATAAATAATAAATAATAAATAATAAATAATAAATAATAAATAATAAATAATAAATAATAAATAATAAATAATAAATAATAAATAATAAATAATAAATAATAAATAATAAATAATAAATAATAAATAATAAATAATAAATAATAAATAATAAATAATAAATAATAAATAATAAATAATAAATAATAAATAATAAATAATAAATAATAAATAAGAGGTTGACTAGAGATGGCATGTGTGATTTAGCGCGATACGCCGATATGTGATCATACTTTCGTACCCGATACGCAAATCTTAGACATGAGTTCTGAAAAAACGTTATTCTATGCTTATCCGTTTGTGTGAAGTTTGGAATGTAAGTGCATGCACAATATTCAAACAATGGGAGGATCAAAGTATTTATAAGTTTCAGTTTCACTGCAGGATTCAGATCGTGAATTAAATGAAATAACTGCCGCAGTTTTAATCTTGCTGCGCACAGTTTAACATTTAAATGATGACTGAAATTTAAATTATGATCAACATGTAACCCCAGAATTTTTGTATGATCTGTACGTTTAAGTACTGTTCCATCAAGTACAATATCTGGAAGGTTACCGCAATCATTAAAAACAAGAAGTGATGATTTGTCGGTATTAATTTTAAGACCGTTACTTCTAACCCAATAAAGCAAGTTCATTTAGCTCTTTATTAACTAAAGCGCATTGTTCCCAAATAAACCGCTCGAGAGTACTAAACATATTTCGGGCACAAGTGCACACAGTATTTTTTCTGCATCTAAATTTAATTATTTAAACAATATTAACCTCTAATGACATCTTGTCAATATGACAGATAACCCTTGAATTTCCCTATAAGTTATGATTTGACATTTGATTGACAGCAATGTATTTGTCTGTCTCATTTCTCATTTAAAATGACACATGGGGAATGAACTTGAAAGAAGTATTATATTTAAATATTGTAAGAAATTTAGCAGAGTCAGAAAACCACTCGGGCACAAGGTGCACACTATATTTTTTCTACAACTAATTTTAAATTAGAATGCAGGTATAATTATTTAAACAAAATTAACCTCTATTGACGTCTTATCAAATGTCAAATTCGTTCCCTATGTTTCATTATAAATGGAACGGGCAAATACATTGCTGTCAATCAAATGTTAAGTAACCATGGATATGACAAACCCAATGTTTCACCATTTAATAAGTAATATCAATAATGGCAACCTAATGCTCAAAATCGTTATCGTTCGTTTGAATAGTTTGCAGTCATTTAGTGCTGCCTCTAACGTCCAAGTAAAAAAATTACATAGAGATTTGGGTGCCTACTGGGGAGAGAAATAAATTTTGATAATTTGGTGTTTCTTGTGTTTGGAATCATTGCGCCTGACACTCGACCGCTCGGTACAGGCCAAGTGCAATAAAATTCTGTAAACATTAGCATCACTAAATATTTGTTATGACATTTTCTTGTCCCAATATCCCTTTGGATGATAGCGTAAATAACGAAACTGAAACTGTAGTTAAGAGTGGTAACAAATTTGTGAATTTGTGAACTACAGAGTTCTTTTAACTTTTTTTATCAGTATAAATCATGTTCTATTGATGCTAATTTTATAAATTGCACACAATTAAATTAATGAAAAAATGAAATACAGGTGTCATTTTCCGATCATTATTATTTTAATGGAATGCTATATTATTGTTTTACCATTGAATACGGAAGAAAATGACTCATGATCAATCACTTCCGGCATTTGATTTTTTCTTTAAAAAACGGCCATTTCTTCATTATTTTGTATCACACAGAAAAAAACCTTCTAAATTTTAGTTAAATTAAATAAACAAATTCTTTAATTTTCAGTCTACTAATATGTTTCATTAAATTATTGATTTAGTTCAATTTTCTAAAATTCTTATAACAAATTATAGTAAAATTAAATACAAAATCAGATTAAATGACTACATTTAATTGAACTATATATAAATAAAGAAATTAACTAAATATATATTTAAATTTTCTATTTACTTACCTAATTCATTAGATAAATTACCAAAAATTGTAGGATAAAAATAATGAAGCCAAAATATATTAAAATTAAATAAAATAAGTAATTAAAATAACCATTAGCATATTTAAGTTAACGATTTTTTGCAAAATATTTATTATCTATTTCAGATGAGTTAAAATGCTTAATTAAAATTTGTAAATTGTACTAAATTATTAAACATATTGCCTAATATAATAATATCTAATTATAATTAGACAAAATTTCAATTCTATTTTTTTCTGTGCAATGAAATCGAATTTCTATAATCCGTAAAAATGATTTTATAAAGAAAGTATTTGTTTACACTACTTAAATACTATAAAAGTACTATCAAAAATGAATTATTATATATCAACGTAAAATTGTAGTTCTTGTACGGTGAGGAGTATTTGTCTCGCAAAATTTTAACGTCAAGGAAAATAAGGAATGTGGGTATTCGGGCAATTGAAATACTTTTGTTATTACTTTCAAATTTTTAAAATATTATTATCTCTAAATATTTACAAATTTTTAATTATATTTATCTTTCTATCATAGCTACTTTAATTTTTAGCAAATTTAAAAGATTTCATTTTAAGAAAAATAATTTGAAATGAATCACTATTATAAGATAACTCTTTCAAAACACTAAATTACACGAAGTACACTGTATGAAACTCAATACAGAAATGATAAATTTATGAAAAGTGCAAGTAAGAGTACTGCTACAGAAAGAAGAAGAAAGGGCACAAATATTAATCCTAATTTCAAATAACACCATCCGTAGTTCATAATGAAAGGAAAGGTACCGACAGTTACGTTCCAAGTATCTTATGAAAGGAGAATGAAATATAAGAATATTGAAATTTCCCTAATTCGAGGATATTATACAGATACTCAATTTCACTAAACTTTAAGATTAAAATAAGATGAAAGAGGTTTCTACTTCAATAGAAATAGAAACAACGGCATCTTTTATGGTACCGGACGGGCAAGATGTACCTACCTGCACTTTTCAGGTGTTTCATAGAGAAATATAATTACATCAGTTATCAGAATGTTTTCTAGGAATTTTCCCAAATTGTTATAAATAACCAGTAACTATTTTATAAATCACAAATTTTGTCTTTCAAAATAATAAATTTGTATTTCAGACGCCAAATATTTTTCCAATTTTAAATGGCACAAAAGTGACCCCTGTGTCGCACTCTCCACACCAGTTATGAGTGCCCGTGAGGTGACGGCTGGTAAGCGCCCACACGGTAAAATATATCGTCATCATTACCGATGTCTGCATGTGTTGTAGATACTGGCACACCCAGAAATGGGTAATATGCCGTGATGATATATTTATTTTATTTATTTATTTATTTATAATATAATAAATCATAATACCATTTAAAACACGTCAAGCTGTACAACGGATTTAAATATAAACATTGCAAAACGTAATAAAAAAATCATAATTATGGATTATAATTTTCATTGCTAATTTGAATTATTTATTACTGAAAATTCATTTGGTTAATTTAATAATTTTATACGAATGAGATGTTCAAAGCAAACTTCCAAAAATATTAATAAAGGACGAGAAAATTAACTTGAAAACAAACATTTGATATGTACTTATCTGATGATGTAATTTGTATTATTATCATAACCATTGTTTTAACAAAATAAATAAATTCGAAATTGAAATCGATTCTACGAATTTAGTTAGTCCATATCATTTCATATGTAATATTACTTATTAAATGATAATATGTTTATAAATTGAAGAAAAAAACTATATAAGTCGCAAAAGGTTTATTTCCCTGCAATGTAAAATTTTATTACCTGTAGTAAATATCTTATTCAATAGAAAGCGTATAACCGCACAAACAAATATCAAACTTAATTTCCATGTTCTTAAAACCATATTTTAAAACCAAAATACAGTGTTCTGAAATATCGACTTTAATTGAAGTATCTATGGACAGATGGCTCTGTATCGCTAAGCACATTTTTTTGCGTAACACTTTTTACCATTAGGTTGCCATTATTGATATTACTTATTAAATGGTTTCACGTTAAAAAATACTCACGGTACCTATTTCAACTTGAGTCGGAAGCATTCGTCCTTATTACACTGTATCTCTTCAATTGCGACCTTTTTGTTTAGTTTTCAATTTGCATGACTACGTATTGGGTTATGCGTCATGAGTTTAATAGAACATTGCAGAATGACGTCACCTGCCCCTCACAGGAGTGATTTTAACCCCACTTTTGAATATTTTTAAAAATTATTTAAATATATATCTTATGATATATATCGAGATATTTTGATTTTAATACAATTCATTCATAAAATTAAACCATAAATTTTTCCATGGCTCCATCATTGAGTAAATTATGTATGAAATTTATTTCTGACAGCTGTCCCTCACGAAACTCATTTGTTCTGGATTGATCTATTTAAATTCACATTTTAAAAATCTGATGTGGCCAACACAAAACAATTTAGTAATGCTTCAAACTATATTATGTTCCATTGCATATAACTATAGCTTTATTTACGATTTTCTTTATTATTTAATGTCACTATTATTAATTTGAAATGATTAGTTTTTGACAATGACGTTTACCTGTCAGTTACATTCATTTGAAAAATAAACTGTGTAACAAAGGAATTGTGTTTATCTTAGGCTTCAGGATTAAAAAAAGAAAAATTATTTTTAAATTTATCTGTAAAATATATAGAAAAAGTATTAATGTATACCTATAGAAAATTCAATAATCTTTAATTTTCATAATGACATAAAATGCGAAAAAATGGCATTTAATGGTATATTTGAAGAAAAACCATTATGAGCTTCAAGTAAAGTGCCATTTTCGTGTATCCGATTGACACCAAAATCTAATGGTTTCTTTTCGTATTAGAATAGGGTAGAAATCCTAGGTTTCAGAATTTTCGGAATGATACTATTTGAGTTAGAGCGAAGACAAAATTCTTACACATACACACACACACGCAAACACACACACACACATATACACACATACAGACATCATCGTGAAAATGTTAAAAATGGATTCTAGGGACCTTAAAACGTCATTTACTAAAATCTCGATATGTGATTTTTAGAACGCTCCCTATACCAAGGGTAGCGGGAGGTAAAAATGGTAACTTGTACTCGTAAAACTATGTTAACATTTCGAGAAAAGCTATAAGTTATTGACGTTTTTGATAAAGAAAAACTCAGTATACGTAAGTTAGCAGCCCGGTTTAATATCAGGAAATCTCAAGCAAGTGAAATAATAAAAAAGTGGATAGAATTGTTGAAAATTTTAGATTCATATGTTAATCCACAACAGAAAAGGGGCTTTTTTAAAATTGAGGGCTTCAACATAAAAAAGTTTACTTATGAATGGTTTATTAAGGTGCGAAATAAAAACATTCCTTTGACCGTACCTGTAATTAGAGTGAAAGCTAAGGAAATTTCGGAACATTAATGCTACAAAAATTTCACTGTTTCTTCTGGGTGGAATGAAAGATTTAAACTTCGTCACAACAATAATTATTTCCAATTTCCAAACAATACAAAAGTGACCCCTGTGTTTCAGTCTTCAAGAAAGCTTAGAGAACCCATGAGGAAATATGGACTGGAGATTTCTACACTGTTGCCAATTCCGTTGGTCATGTTGAAAATGCGAAGTTATGAAGAAGCGGCAACATCGCAGGGCAAGAGACAGGGTAGGGAGAAGGGGAAAAGTTGAGCATCAGTCTATATTTATTTGATGGAAGTATAGCAAATGCTCTCTACGGTAAAGATATGGCGTCATTACCGAAATCTACGAATTGAAACAGATTGGAATACTCAAATGGTTATAACTATTTTAAAATGAATGAAGTTGTTCTTAATCTAAAATTCAAAACTAGTCATTGTTTGACAAACATATATCATTCATTAATTTATTTTAATCTTAGAGACCCATATCCACTAAAAATGTTATATCTTCAGGTTCAGGTTTTTCTTTGCGCGCATAAACACTTTATTTCATTCCTCAAATCATAGAATTTTCTACGCTACGTGGGCCCCAAGAATTGTTTTGTGGGAGTGGGACACATATTCCCCGCCGTACATCTAAAATAGATGTTATTAATATTTTGTCACTTCTACTTTCAACATCGTTCTGTGAGATGTCATAAAGAAATCTAAAGATATTAAAAATAAATTAATAGTTCGGATAATCCTGGGTCCGGATAAATGGGTTTCCACTGTATAAAGAATTTACAATAAATATTTATTATCCACATTTTTGTATAATTGTGTAATTTAAGAAGAAAATATTGGACGAATGTTCAATATCAATAATTTTTGATAAATTTTATTTTATTCGATTAATAATACCATCAAGAAATTTTCTACAATGAATTTATATTTTCAGAGGCAATTACCAAGAGCAGTTGTTAGCTTTATTTTGCTTCACAAAAAGAAGCTATTTACAACAAGACATTTTGAAAACAACCACCAACTCGTTGCACGGGAAATTTGATGTCCTAGAGCGTTAACATAATGTTTGTTTTGCCTTTAACCTTTGCACTGCATTGCGGTATTGTTTCACTAATATCCACCTTTTCAATTTGCGAGGCTGTGTCGGTTGCAGTTATCTACATACTGCAACAGTTACCGTCGCCAAACGTTGTATTCTCTCTAAATGTTATCTATTTTTCAATGAATTTATCTGAATGTAATTTGTTTACAGTGGGAATGGTAATTGAAATGGTTTGGTTTCATTTAGATTTATTTTAATCTCATTGAAAATTAGCTCAAATAAATGTTATAGTCGTTCAGTTAATGAATTAATAAAAAAAGTAGTACCCGATGTAATTTAAATAGAAATCAAATCCAATTAAATTTTTGTAATTATGGGTGTAGTAAATTTGACATTTAGAGGAAAATTAAACTATCTGTGATAGACATATTGGGTGGTAGCATGAATGGTGATTAGGACATGACTAAGGAGGAGATGACTAGCAGTGTTTTAGCGCTGTCAATCGTTTATGTATTATTTTAAAGAAAAATAATTCAAATAAAAGTTACGGACAATTAATTTTTCTATAACTGCTATTTGAAGTATTTTTTTTTCTAAAATAATTTTATAGCGCTAAAACACTGCTAATCACAGTTAATCACCCTTAATCACATTTTCATGCTACCACCACCACCCATAGATTTTAAATATGATTTTCCTTTTAATGTAATGAAAATATTATACTATTATTAAGTACATATATATAATTGAATAAAATCCTTCTTAACTAAACGTTCTCATTAAAAATGTAGGCAAGTGACATTTTTCAACATTTTATAGTTAGAAATTCGGAAAGCGAGCGCGATCTAGCGTTGACAAAAGCGAGCGCAAATACCTACTTTGTATATAGAATGAAATATAACTTGTAGAAAGTATATATTTTTAAATAAAGAAGAAGAACAAATACTAGTATAAAGAAAAGAATATAATAATGAAATATACAACTATTTCTGTGTTAATCTCTATTCCTTTTACGGAATATAAAATTATTTGATATAACTGTACTTGTACGTTGGCATGTTTACATTAAATTTTATATCGACCGAAGATCAAATACCGATCCTGTCACTATTTTGTCATTTGGTTGTCAGTTTTCTTTGGGTGAAGTATTTGTGACTTGTTTGTTTTAATAAGTAATATAGGTATATGTAATATATACATGCATAATAATGCCTCAGAAGCTAACCATGAATATCGTGAACTACTTCGAACGGGAATTGGCTAACGTGGGCATTGTTCCATTGAAAGCCATTCGAAAGGTAAGTAATTTATTTCAAATATTTCTTTTGTTATCAAACTTTAATTATCGTAAATTATGTATTTGTAGAATAAAAAATGATGACATTAGACATCTACGTAAAAAAGTACTAGCTGTCATTCTGTCACGGGCCCCATATTTACTTGTCAAGAAAGACCAATGTAACCCGCCTTTATGAGGAGAATTAGCAAATAAAATTTAAAGTGGGTTCTTGCCAGATTGGAAGTTACAACTTATATCAAACTAGTTTGTGCATTGTAATAAAATAATATTTGGAATAATACTACCTTTTTTAGTTTATGTTCTGTATTTTTTATTAAAACCCAACGTTTCGGCATCATAAACTGGTGCCTTCTTTAGGGGAAATTGACATTTTTTTCACATTTTTATGTCAATTTCCCCTGAAGAAGGCACCAGTTTATGGTGCCGAAACGTTGGGTTTTAATAAAAAAATACAGAACATAAACTAAAAAAGAGTAATATTATTCCAATTATTAATATGAGTTCTGAAAGATATTTTAATAATTTAAAATAATATTTACTTTTCTCAGTGCTGTTTAGCTGTACTTGATGGAACCGGTCGATCATTGTTGAATCACAACAGTTTTTAGTACAAAAATATAGATGTCTTTATTATTATTATTATTATTATTACGTTGAATAAAAACACTAAATAATACAGAGAATAAAAGGTTTAACAGACGCGACGACTGTAACGAGAGGGTACAATGGTAAACTTCTTTTACTTTTGACTTCTTCTTCGGTTATCGTACAGCTGATTAAATATATTTACGTAAAGCTGTCAGCAAAGAAATTAAGGTTCAACCCACATATTAATTAATGATGTTAAATAATTATTTCAGAGAGTCTATTTTCGCCTACCAAGGTGATGTGGAGAAAAAGGAACAAAAAACTTTCTCTTTATTCTTTAGAATTTATTTGGACGTTTCGGAGGTCCAAAAACCCTCATCTTCAGCAGTTATTTTATTAGGCTACAATAATTTCATGTCTTATAATGCAATTATATACATATTGTTGAATAACTTACCAAGATTTATACTTTTTGCCTTTATATGGTGAGGCGTGTTGCCTCACAAAACCTCGTATAATCGTGTCAAGAAGGTCTACACCTCCATCCTGCATTGGAATTTATAAATAATACGTTTTAAAGTATTGTTTATTAAAGTTACCTTGTTTTCTGAGGAATTAAGGCATAAGATGTTATTGAAAAAGTCAAAGTAAAAAACCTTTCCTACTTCGACTGCATGTTGGCAGGTTTGGTTTGTTTGAACTGACTGAAAGTGAAATCACTAGATTTACGGGGGAATTTTAGTTATTTTTATTTGTCTAATGTACTGAGCAATGGGCCTGCGAATTTTAAACTATTGTCGTAGTCACTAGTCAGTATGATTGTTGACACACTCATAACGGTTTCTTTTATTTACCTTTTATGTTTATTTTGTTCTGTAATTATAATTTTAGGTTCTGTGAAATTGAATGTATGACCTGTGGTCACAGTGATGTTTGACCAAAGCGCTGTGTTGGTAATTTTTGTACCGCAATGATAATCATGTTGATATAAACGTTTTTTTAAGGGCTGGTTTGTTTCGCCGACATATAAGTTGAGGCACTGATTACAGTTTGTTAAATATACAACATTGATTTTCTTTTAAATCTTTGTTTGGTCTTCAAGTTTTGAAAACGCATTATTTATAAATTCCAATGTAGGATAGAGGTGAAGATCTTCTTGACACGATCATACGAGGTTTTGTGAGGCAACAGGATTTATCATATAAAGTCAAAAAAATGTAAACCTTGGTAAGTTATTCAACAAAATGTATATAATTGTATTAAATAATAAGACATGAAATTATTCTAGCCTAATAACGTAACTGTTGAAAATGCGGTTTTTTGGATCTCCGAAACGTCCAAGTAAATTCTAAAGAATAAAGAGAAAGTTTTATATTCCTTTTTCTCCACATCGCCTTGGGAAGGTGAAAATAGTCTCTCTGAATAATCTCACCATCAACAAGATAACAGAAATAAGTATTATTAATATTAAATAATATATTCAGCAATTGCCTACTTATTACTAAATTAATTTGGAAATATTCGCGACCTCATTTATGTGTTAACTTGGGTTTACACCAACAAAGTCATATGACTGCTCGCGCCTTATAAATTATAAACGTAGTAGTATATGAAGTCATGACTTTAGTAATATTATTTGATGACGTAAGTCTTCTGTCTAATCATTTCTACCATAAACATATATTAAAGTAATGATGTGGTGTACTCTCCACGCCAGCTTTGAGTGCCCGTGAGGTGACGCCTGGTAAGCGCCCACACGGTAAAATATATCGTCATCATTACCGATGTCTACATGTGTTGTAGATACTGGCACACCCAGAAATGGGTAATATGCCGTAATATTTTTATTTTTGTACAAAAAATGTAATCTACAAAACACACGCCCGCATGTATTGTAACGGTTAGGTTTGGTAACTTTATGGTTTAGCAAAAAAAATAATTGTAGCGCATATAATGCCCAAATGAGAGCGCAATTACTTTTACTGTTTTTTTTTTTTTAATAAATTTATCGTGGAAGGTACAACTTTACTTCAAATTACTACTTTACGTTTCGCTTAATATTGTTTTAGGCATCTATAGAGGTTTAGAATCGCGACTTATTTTCCCAATGTATTTTTGATACGTAGCAAGGATTACAATGTGCAATATAGTATGGCATTGCGCAATAATGTTTCGTTTATAGATAACGTTTAATGTAACTGGCTCAAATATTACCATAGCCGACGTCATATGAGTATAGACTGATGCTCAACTTTTTCCTTTCTCCGAACCCTACCCCTACGGTGTTTTCACTGCTTCATTACTTTGCATTTTCATTACTTTGCATTTTCAACATGGCCACTGAATTGGCAACAGTGTAAAAATCTCTAGTCCATACTTATTTGACGGAAACTATAAAATTACTATGCAGTGATCTGTGTTACTAAATAAACGACGTCCATACCACAACCGATCACCTAATATGCACACGGCCATGCGACCTCTTGTATATTTTGTTTTATGTAATAATTCTTTTCAAAATGGTTTTTCTATCTTTTACCTTAAATTATCTATTTATAATAATGCCAAAATTGTGTTTGATGAAATTTATTGAATTATTTATTCTAAAGTAGGTAGATAAAAATACTTTATATTGCCTGGATGAATTGTGTTCTACAACGCACCTTTTCTTTTTTGTTGATTCTTACAAAGAAAACTGAAAGACGTATCGCTATTTTTCAATTTTTCATTGTAGTAGAACTGTTTCACTATCAGTCCATAAATTACCGGTTCATAAAAGTTTCATAGAACTTGAAAATCTATCACATTCAGCAATTACATTGTAAAGATGAAACCGAAGTTTGGAGCGTAGCTATCTCAGCACAGTTCAATATGAAACTTTATGAAAAGTGAGTGCACTACACGGAATAATAAATCTGATACGGAGGAAGGATATTGTGGGGTGCTTTCAATTTGCTCCACCTCAACGTTGAACCTCACATCATATCGCGTATATTTTATACATGTTCTCGCCTGAGATATAACACCTCTTTATAGTCAGAGTCACAGATTTTCCCATCTTACCGACGGAGGAAAATCTTATTCTTTGCTTCCTTTTCGGGCTTGCTGTCTCGTAAACGTGTCACGCGAGGAGGTTAAGACACTGTTTGGATTTTTTTTCATATCCTGTTATCTTAGAGATATTAAGTGACCTATTTTCTCAGTAATACCTGTCATGGGATATTGTCGTTATGTTCTACAAATATTTGTTCGCAGCAACGCGAGCAAAATGTTTCATGTTTTCTCATTCTTTTTCTTATTACATTATCTAGCCTGCGGTTTAAAGTAACCCTCTGTAGTCCATCAGATATTAAGTGTTATGTAGTTCGAGTTTGATTTGAAATATAAAAGAAATCTGTTGTGGCCAGCACAATACCTCTCGCCATTTCCATATTAGGCTATAAGCCTAATTCTCAATTTTCACCATTGCGATATGATATAAAATGATAAATATATATCATATCACTTGTCAGTGTCATGATATTGTTTGTCAAATATGAACAAACACATGCGCCAAATTTTGTATTTTCTTGTTATGCGCAACTAGTATTATCAACATATGGTAAATGCATACAATATCTTACTTTCTTACTCATTTATATCAGATCACTTTGCAATTAAGAATAGCTCCAAGTGATATAGTAAAAAAATTTCACTGCATAGCACTGCGATGAAAATTGAGAATTGAGCCCTCCCTTATATAAATATTGTACATATTAAACATTTCTGGTACATACAAAAACACATATCTTCTTTATATATTTTTATATTTAATTCACTCTATTAACAAGTTTGCTCTTATTCATCTAAATGCTCGAGATTCTTCAAATTCATTGATGAGATAATATTTATTGAGATAATATATTCAATTCAAATCAAGCAATCTTGTAATGATCGAACATCAAGTACGTTCGATGTAGAGTGCAAAATATACTTTAGTATTATAATTCACTCTACACTTGTATAACGTAAAACTTAAACTTGTACATATAATTAAAGAAATATAAAGATATACGAATAATGATTAATTTGAAAGCGACAACGAAAAAACACTTTTTATTATTTTCTAAACAACATTCAACTTGTTTTTTATTTTTCTTGATCGAACATACTTGATGTTCGATCATTACAAGATTGCTAGATCATAAGATATGTATCCATAATTATAAATATTTGATTAATAATAAAATAAGAAATATGAAATGTACTTCCCAGAAAGTCTTCAGTAATGTCTCTGGATTTTTGACAGTGACATTTATCTGCCAATTACAAACATTTTAATTTTTCAACTAGTTTCCATGGGCTATGAGATTCATAACAGCATATTATTTTATATATTTATAATCTCTGTCTACAGAAGATATAATAAAAATTTTAAATGTATCGGGTAGAGATTTTTATATTCTTTAATATTTGTAATATGTTCTTCAATAATAGGAACACAAATTTTCAAAAAATAATATTTATATTTTTTAAGAAATTAATAATTCCGGTTGTTCAATTGTTAGCAAAATCTAATCAGCTCTTCCCAGTATTGTTAGATTGAGGTCACCGCAGTTAAACATGTATAATTCATATAGAATTTGAGAAACCGTGATTTCAACATCCACGCGTACACCCACATATATATATATATATACAATATATATATATATATATATATATATATATATATATATATATATATTTACGTAAAGCTGTCATCAAAGAAATTGAGGTCCAATCCACATATTAATTAAAAATAAGTTTATAAATTCATTTAAGCAAAATCTTGCAAGTACTTTGTTTCAGTCAATTAGGTAGGCCGTGGGAAGCAAAATCATTTTAAAAATCTGTCATTTTAAATTAAGCTGAGAGATTAAATTAATGCTTAGTGCATAAGACTTAATGCATTATGACAATTTACTAGTGTACCATTTCCAGCTACTTTGTTTAGTGACTAATTCAACAGAAATGTCACAATTTTTTCCCTCATTACTTGTTGTATAGCAGACTTCTATTGCAGCAGCAATTCTTCTTTTTTTATATGTTACATACATAATTTTTTGTATCTACACACTACCGAAAAATTAAAAATTTACTAATTATAAAATAGACTGACAGTTGACATTTCAGGTTAGAAGTTTGCAAGCTTTTGTTTTTATGCATTGCTTTTACGAGCCCTAACAACATAAGGTTCGGACGATACCAGTTTTCACAAATATTTATTGACGTTCTATTTGAGATTGACGAATTAGATTTAATATTGAAATATTTAGTTTTGTTACAAAATGAAAGACCATATTTTGTCAAAAATATGGATTTTATTTTAATACAAAATGCTTAGAACCTAACAAATTAAAAAATAAAGAAATTATAGTGACAACTTAATGTTCGCACGAGTACTGATTTTACAAGAGTTAGAACGACGTCGCATCACCTTTCGCCTTTATAACAGCTTGTATTCTGGTTGGCATGGATGCCAGCAGGGATCTGCAATAATCTGGTGTAAAAGAACCCCAAATTTCTTGGAGTTTTGTCTTTAAATCATTTATCGCTCTTTGAGGATTATTTCTTAAGTAACGTTTCATTCGGTGCCACAAAGTTTCAATAATATTGAGATCTGGACTGCTTGAAGGCCATTCTAGAACTCTCATGTCGTGGTCTTCAAACCATTTTTTGTTGATTTTGCCGTGTGGTATGATGCTCCATCCTGCTGAAAGATGAAGTTTTCGTCGGGATAAAACTTTTTTACACTAGGAATAAGGCTATTCGTCAGAATTTGTTGATATTTAATGGCATTAACAAGTCCATCTATTATTTCCATCTTTCCTACGCCATTTCCAGACATACACCCCCAAATCATCACTCCCTTTGCAAATTTCACAGTCCTTTTGAGACAGTCTTTATGAAAAGCTTCCGTTTTATCCCGAATAATTCGTTTTCTACAGTCACCTACAGAGATATCGAATTTGGATGCGTTACTAAATATGACTTTGGACCAGTCGTCTACTGTCCAATGCAATTTAGACTTAGCCCAACGTAGACGGTTTTTCATCTGTACTTTTGTTAACAGCGGTTTTTCTTTCGCCTTAAGAACATAATACAAAATTAAAGTAAACTCAGATAAACAATATGTTTTTATACCTTATAAAAACCGAGTCCTGACTTGTGAATCCACTGCCTACAACACTCTCGCGAAATTTGTACACCGGTTTCTATAGTAAAGAGAACCGTTACTTCCCTTAGAGTGGCTCTTCGGTGACTTTTACAAATTTTCACAAGTTGCGGCCTCAATCTAGGAGTTAGTTTCTTTGGTTGTCCGGTACTTTTTCCTCGAATTTCGTAGTCACCTGTTTCGCCATAACATTTAATAATATCTGCTACAGTGGATTTCGCCAAATGCAAATCTTTTCCAATTATACTCATGCTTTTCCCTTCATGGTAGTGTTTCACTACAAGTTTACGAATGTTCTTTGAAGTAGCCTTGCCACGGCTCATTTTTTAACAGCAAAAATCGCGTATAATCATAAACCAACACTTACAAGATTGATAAACATCAAATCGGTCATATAATAATGGCAACTTTGATTACAATAAATTAACAATTCACAGTCGTCCGAACATTAAGTAGCCAGTGTTTTTTTGTGTGTGTTTCATTTTCACTTTGTAAAAATTATATGTTTTAAAAACTAGTATATCTATTGATTGTCGTATGTAGCCTGAAGTTGTGTATTTCCAAATCATTAATAAAAATTAATCATTAACGAGTTTTAGTACGTATAGAAACTATTAATTGCAAAAATTGGTATCGTTCGAACCTTATGTTGTTAGGGCTCGTAGTTCTTAAGTATTAATCCTTGTGCAAAGCTGGAAATGGTAGTAAACATTGCCATATGATAAACATTTTTACGCAATGCGCTTAGATATTAATTATAGCTCTTTCGCATTAGAACAATCGGTGGAAATGAG
Organism: Ophonus ardosiacus; assembly: GCA_943142095.1. NCBI lineage: Eukaryota > Metazoa > Arthropoda > Insecta > Coleoptera > Carabidae > Ophonus > Ophonus ardosiacus. Next base: position 21,307,463 of record OW964825.1, on the reverse strand, counting down.
GTTTTAGTCAATCAATTTTTAAAGTGTTGTTTTGAGTGACAATATGGAATTAACCAGAGAGCATTTTATTCGGTTTTTGGCGATAAAATATCCGAAAATAATAGAACACTCGCCATACTCATGTGATTTGCAAATATGGGGTTTTAAGCTATTTTTTGGATGAGATAAGGAGGTTGTCTGAAAAAGAGATTGATGCTGGAATAGTACAATTCATTATTATTATAAAAACACTCTAAAAGAAGTTTGGTTGGGAGGTTTTAAAAAATGGAAGGAAAAAATTATGATTGCTGGAGGGAACTACTTTGAACATATTTGAAATAAAATTCTAAAAGTAGTATCAGTTATAAAAAATATATCAATTTTAAGATTTTATTGTACAAATTCAAATATTACAATATTTTCTTACAAAATTAACTCAAAATATAAGTAAGTTTCAAAATTGTACAGTGAAAAATTTGTATGAAAAATAATTCAAGCCTGGAAGTAAATAACACTGGAAAAGTATTGTGCTATAACTGTATCTGTAATGGAGTGGTGTCGTTTATCTAAAGGTTCAAGGTCATCATTTTGAGCAAAGTGAAATCTAAAACTTTTTTCGGGTGTCAGGTCAAAAATACCTTCACATGTGAATATCTCTGAAACGAAACTTTTGTGAAAGATAGTTGTCCACTCTATTTTAGATTCTCTCGTTATGAACCTATAAGAGTGGATGAAATTTCAAGTGTACGTACGAGATCAAACGCAAAACCAATTTGCGTATACAGTTTCTACACAATTTGGTCTATTCAAGTCATGAATGTATTTTCATAATTTATCATTAAACATGTCAAACTCTCAGTTTTTATTTGCGGATTATCCAACACGGTGTTGGTGTAAGTTAACTCGAATAATCGCGATCCTTTCTTGGATACTGTACTCTGAATTGCAAGGATATGTCTTAGTATCCCCCCCTCGTTGTAACTTCAAGGAACAATACGGAAATGTAATTTTAATACAGTAGTGCTATGAGTTGCAAATAATAATTATATGATAGGTGCCTTGTTCTGATGAATTAGTAGTCCAAAAATTTCATGTACAACAAGTAAACTAATTTATGTCTGATTCATAATAAATTTTGAGCAGAGTATAAGTTATTTCTTACAAATAATATGCATGTTCTTAATATTCTCATTTGTTTAGATTTTGTCTATACTTACATTATCTTCTTGGAGGGAGCAAATTTAGCTTACGTGTGAAATATTCCATAACGATATTAAATCAGAAATATATCTTGTATCATTTCGTACTTGAAATATGATAAAAGTTCTGACATTTTCCAAGGAGGCAATATTGATGTAAAATTGCTGAATTTTCAGTTTACTGCACATAATAGATTTTGAATCCTGACCTTTATAAATTTCAACAGAATCTTTTCGCCTTGACAGATAGATAGTTCATACATTTATATCGAAGATATGTCATGCAATCTTTATAAATTCAAACTCTGGATATAGTATTACAAGAGAGAAATTGTTGCTCTTACTTTTCATATTCGTATACGTGTGATTGATTTAGGTTGAAGCATATTTTTTTATTAATTTAACAGAAAATTTTATTCTTTAAATAATTTTTTGAATGTCATCAAAAATACATAGATGTAATTACTAAATATACAGGCTGGTCGGAAGGCGAAGTGACTATTTTCAGTTTAAATAATAATAATAATAATAATAATAATAATAATATAACAATAAACTTTATTGAATATCAAGCAATGGCAGTGTTCAGTCAACAGCTGCTCTTCTACACAACCAATGAATATATATTATAGAAAAAAATAAAATAAAGTACCATTAATATAAAAATTACATAAAACTAGTTTATAATTTAAATTGCGTAGATAGTTAATTTTCACTTGTAGATAAATATACGAAAAGTACTTAAAAATAAAAATTGAACAAAAATATTAATATATGTAAAGAATTTGAGCAGTGATGGAAGTCTTCGTGTATGTCGCCAACATAAAGAATGTCGGAAACGTAAATATAAACACAGTTGGTGACCTGAAGACTCTCAGGACGTTAATTTAGCCTTTGAAAGTAATTTGTTTTATTTATTTTTTCTTTGTCGTTGTTGAGTAAAAATGTAAAATTTATAATCCAATCACGAAAGCGAATAGACATGTCGTTCTATTGGTTGGAAGAGGAAAATTTTTGAGCAGAACCGCTATCATGCAGGGGCGCCGAATTGTGGGAGCAACAAGGCGCGTGCCTCCAATTTTGTAGGGGACAGTACCCATCACAGCAACATTACATTAATAAATTATTATAGAAGGAATCGAAAGACCAAACGTTGATTTACTGTAGGGCGTAAAAAAAGGCTCCAGTAGCCCATGTAGTTTATTAATATTTGGATATCCATTTCTGAGGTACTTATACAATTTTTACAGAATTTAACCCTGAAGAGGATCATAGTTATGATAGAAACGTTGGTTTAAAATCAATAAAAGCGTACAGACTGCAGTTCCGATTTTTTTTCTCTCCCCCATCAATCCCCAGTCGATCATCGTTACTCCATAAAGTTTTATAAAATTCTTACGTAAGAAATGAATACGCATACGAGTATAACACTTCTGATCAATTTGTAAAGAAAAATAATTAATAAATGTAATAGACACAGCGGTCATTCTTGCATACGCTGACAAAATTTTAAGATAAAGTTAAAGCATTTGGACTAACCTCGAACTAATTCGCAGAGAAATCCAAGTAGCATAATCACAAATAATGAATTCATACAGATGGGGGTTAGTGACTTTATAATTTGTCCATAAAATGGTTGATGTATTTTACATCACGTTTGAAATCTGTTTGGAAATTGTCACAGTAGTGACAATTTTTTGAAAATTATAACAAAATATTAAAGAATATAAAATTCTTTATCCAATACATTAAACATTTTCATTATGTCTTCTATAGATTTAGAGGTAGACTGAATTATAAATATATAAAATAATCCATTCTAAAATGAATCAATTAGCCTATGGAAACCAGTTGAAAAATTAAAGTATTTGTAATTGACATAAATGTCAATGTCAAAAATCAAGACATTACTGAAGACTTTTTCTGGGAAGTACATTTAATATTTCATATTTTATCATTAATTAAATATTTAAAATTACAGTGAGATATAGAACTCGTACATGAACAAGTGGAAATACAATAGAAATATAATATGCTGTTGTTATAACGAGGAAAAGACTCCGTCAAAATCTAAAATTGGTATAAAAAGAAAGAAGATTCATTTATAAGCCAAAGTAGGTACAGTATCAGTGTCCACTAAATACGCTCTTACTATACATATAATTCATCATATACTCTTCAGAAATACCACCAATTTCGTGAATGAATTGGAAAAATCTGGAACATTTAGAAGAGTAGGAGGAAACTTGTTCATAGAATGAATTGAAAAATAAAGAATAAATGTAATTGGAACTTTTTGATTGTACCAGAAATGTTAAATACAATACTTATAAAGCCTAATATGAAAATAGCGAGAGGTATTGTGCTGGGCATAACAGATTTTTTTTGATTTGTGATTATGTACTCCATATTTAATAGTTTATCATCATTCCTTTTAATACAATGAATGTAGAACACTTCAAGTATTTTTCTTTTCCGACGAGTATTTTTAACTTCTGTCATAAATGTTTTATTAGATTTAAATCTGGAGATTGGCATGATCAGACAAGAATTCGGACTTTTGTAGACTAAAAATGAATTTACTACTTCCAAAGTATGTTTAGAATCGTTGTCCTATTATAAAATTAATCTCCACGGCATATTTTTTCCGGCATAACGAAGTACAAAAGTACATACTTTGTTAAAATATATCTATACATTCGAGTCGACCCAGATAGTGTAGTGATAATGTGGATATTGTGTATGTCTTTCACTCATCAGCACCAGCACCATGTATAAAAGGAAAAGAATATTACAAGAAAAAAATTCTCATCCTTATACAATTACCGCTTATATACGATAAAATATATGAAAGAGCATGTAGAATAAAATTAAAATTAGATAATTCATAATAGTTCTCTTTATATTGTCTAATGGACCTACACTGTCGTGTAAACATGCACAACATAAAATCATATTTCTTCAGCTTTGTTTAACTCAAATTTAGTTTCACCTTTTTATTTATTCCACTAACTAAATGTTTTTTTCAACATTGACACGTTCAACACGTCCTATTTCTTTACGATGACGAGACACAGTAGTTCGGCTGATATTGTCAAGGTTTTATATTTAAATTCCTTTTGAAATATCCACAGTCACAGAAGTTTTCTTGGAATTGCTATAGATTTTAGCTTAATTATTTTATCTGTTCGCTTTGTTATTCCATATTTTGTGCTTTTATCCATCATTAGCAAGCCGGCTAAGGTTTATTACGGATTCTCAGAACTGAAAGTGGGTGTACTTTGCCATTACGTTATACAATAACAATATTAAATTTAGAATTTGATGGCAAACATAACTAACAAAGTATATAAACTCTGAACAACAACTTGTCTCGATATTTCTGAACAAGGACATTTTGGTTTGTGTAATAAAATACAATGAAAATTAATTTTAAAACATATCAATTATGCTAATTACAAGGCAAATAATATTCCTAACAGTAGTGTTATATGTAAAGGTATTACAATTTTTTTTTTTATTCTTTTATAAGAGTTACAATAAGATTAGTTCAAAACTTTTGCACGTATTAGAAGTAGTTTCCTTTTGCCACACAAGTTATAGATCTGCTCATAAGGATCAACATTGAATATTGGTTTAAATTTAAAATTTTACAGATATTGCCAATTTTTTTATATATGAATATAAATAGACATACTTAACAAAAAGGTACTTAATTAATTGATGAATGTTATAAATTTAAACTTGGATTTTAATTCGTTGTTATTGGTAAAAGAAATTAATATCCGAGCCGAGTTCTTAGATAGATACTTATTGTTCTTATAAGTAGATGTACAAATTTAAACAAAAATGAGGAAAGATAATTTACGTAATTTTGAATTTGAGCTCCTATTTACATTTGAAACAACTTTTCTAAATTACTTTTCTATGTATTTTTGAAATTAAGGATACTTAAATTGAAATTGAAAATAGAAATATAGGAATTTTAGCCACGCTATATATTGTAGAAATTATAAATGTGCATTTTTAGTGGTTATTGGAAAAGTTTTATAAAGAATATTTTTCGTCAGAATAATATTAAAAAAGTTTTCCATATGCTTTGCAATCAAAATCAATCACACAGTATTTTCCAATATTTGAATTTCTATACCTTGCTTTTAAACTAGGAGGAGTAAGTATATCGTTATTGTACAGAAATAAACTTACATATGAATAATATTTTTATTCACAACTGTCAAATAATATATTCATAATTCAACCGATTTTACCTATTCTTAAAAGTACGATTGATGCGTTCATTTTTTGTTGATAAAGTAACAATTTAACAGCAACAGTATAGCAAACAGTAGATAAAGCATTTTTTATCTACACTTTTGACATTTTATCTACACTTTGAATTTTTATCTACACTATAAAAATAATACTAATGCATAATGTAAAGAATAAAAATCAGGTACAAAATAAAATAATATATTATACACGACGATAAAGAGTCTTTATCGACTCGTGAAGGATAGATCACTCACTTTCGTTTGTGAGTTAACACCTTTCCTTCCATTTGTATAATAAATAACTATTTTCCCCATAAAAAGCCAAAGTTACACTAGTTTTGTCATTTTCATACTTTAATTTTCTCCGCAAACTGTAGCTGAATAGTAAGTATTAAAATTTTCTGCTAAATGTGAAATCACTTCATAATTTTGTTACAACAAACGGTTGCTGCAACAATGATAACTACATTTGTCAATATCTAGTTATTTTTCAATACAAAGATTTCGCTAATAAGATAATATTTGACAGTTGTGGATAAAGTATAGTAGGTATTCTATTCGTATGTAATGGGTATTATTCATTCGAATGACTTACATCACTCGCCTTCCGGCTCGAAATGCAAACTTCATACTATAATAATAGAAAAGATATCCATATCCAACGGCCAGTGGCATTTAAGTTTGTTCCCAACTATGTAATTTAAACTGCAGGTCTAAACTAGTTATTTGTTCCTATTTTTCAATCACTTTGTTAAAAGGAACAAGCATGGCAGAAAGTATACAGTTACAAAGTGATAAGTATTCAATTAGAATCTCAGAAAGTTACATAGTGATAGAGTAGGTATTCAGTTGGAATTTGTGATAGTTACATGTTACAAATATGCAGTGCTAGTAATATTATTGCGTTTATTATTATAAACCGTAAATATATGTTTATTATTTTAATATTAGAGTAGAGTAAATGTTAATGTATTTAAAGTAAATGAACAAAATAAATAAAAACGTTATAAAATATTACAAAAGGTTAATTTTATTTCTGTTTGAATGTAAATAAGGTTGAGCACTAGACAATGAAGCATAGATCGTATAAAGGATATTTTGAATTTATTTTAAAAAGTGAGTATAATGCAGACTGAGGAATTGCACCAATATGTACTCTCTTGAAACGTCGATTATTAATTGATTAAAAGGAAAGCAAACATCACACCTTTTGCTTATAGTAGGCGTGGCAGATTTAAAGTGCAGTACATTTATAAAAAGTCAGAAGAAAAATAAATTTCAAATTGAATAATAATAAAGTAAAACCCCTGTTGAAATCTTGTACGATGTAACAAGCTATAAATCTCTTCCGTATCCAAGGATAATAAAAAGCAAATAAAAAGAAGGTTGAATCCTTGTTTAATTCTTCATAGGAGAAAAGGATTCATTAGTTATTAAAGTGGAGTAATCTTTCAATTCTGCATTGGTTCTATTCTGCTGAAAACACTTCTTGTTTTGGTTTATTTTCTAAATTTGGAAATGATATTCTTTTTGATGCGAATAAATAATTTAATATGGTTTGGTTTATATATACATATTTATA